>CM076580.1:1189900004-1190500004 GCA_034641835.2 Pinus albicaulis | reverse complement strand
GAGGACGTGAGGGAGGTATACGCGCAGAGGACGGGAGGGAGCAGACAAAAGCGACAGAGGGAGGTATTCACGCCTTCTGTGAACTGTTATAAGTTACATTCAACAGAAAAACATCTTTGCTTAAGAAATGACATCAACATATAAACTGCACACTTAGATGGTAGATGTTTATAGTTTAAAAAATGTGAAAATTTGAAGTTTACTGCCGTGAAATAGGAAGTGTGAGGAATCTCCAAAATGGGCATGGAGAGTCTGAATTGGATATTTAAATTAAAGTAGAATTCCACTCCATTTGAAGCCTACTAATTATTACCTTGAGAAAACTTAAAAGAAATATGATAAATCATAAAATCCTATGTACAAAGCACCAACTAAGGCTTGCCTCAATTATTTCAGCAAATTCATAAATTTACCCTTTTACAGGATCCATAAAACTTGACCCAAGCCCAACTATGAGGATCATAAACAACATCAAACTTTTTTATAATTACTGAGTAGTACTTGCATTACTGTTATTGAGAGGAATTAAAACTTTAAATCATAAATGTTTTAGTTTTTTTGCTTAAAGTTGAAAAATATGCAAATCCATATATGCACCATGTTTCAAAAAAACCACCTGTCCCCGCCCCCGTCCTCGTCCCCATCCCCAAACCCACGTTTCCTGGCAACATAGGTTTATATTATTAAGTAGATTCTAAGTACAGCAAACCTGGGCACCTTACTAGTTAACTCGACACAGAAATATAAGATCTGCAGCAATACCTTTGTTCCAGAGACAGAAAACTGAATTGATTCACACCCTCAAACGAGATTTACAGAACTTAGGTCTTTTCTGCCTCTAGGAACCCCAGCGCTGCTCTGAAGCCCTCTTCGTCAGCCCTGCTAGCCTGTTGATGCCCCTGTGCTGCTCAGGAGAGGGTCGCGTAACCCCAAACTAGGTGACGCAGTCCTTATGCTGCCTTAACTGCACCTGCGTGACCCTTGATGGCCCCCTGCTACCTCTGTGTTGCCCTTTCTGGGCCCGCGTAACGGCTGAAGCCCTCTGCACTGTGTAACTGCTATGTAGCCGCTACCCCCTTTGCGCTGCTCTAACTGTTGCTTCTCTGCCTCATGCTCACTCTTGGCTCTGGGATCAGATCATCCCCTTAGCCAATGCTACCCCTCGCTGCAGCTGAAACAATTCTGGAAATTCTTAGCAAACCCGCCCTAGAATTCCAGCTTAGTCTTAGTTCTCTGCCTCCGTGTGCGTTTTCCAACTGACCCCAAGCCTTTCCTTTATACTTTTCTTGTTGGGAAACCAACAGCCGTGATCTAATCTTGAATCAACGACTAAGATTAAAAGAAAGCTTGATCCGTGTGACTTAAGTCATTTCATCACATGTTTAAATTAATTACCTTTAATCTTTTAATTTCCCTAAGTTAGACTAAGGGTCCTTAATTAAAATATAAATTAATTAATTATCTCTTAAACAGGATGGAATTTCTCAAATCCATTTTTGGGTCTTGGAGATCTTATGTACTCTAGTCCCTCCACAAAGTTTGGGAGCTAGAGCACATCTGATGGCACCCCAACACTCAAAAATATCAACACTCCCTCTTAGCGAGGAATGTGCTCTAGTAACAATACTTCACCCCGAAGTTCTGCACGAATCTTTGGTGTGGGTCTCTGCGCTGATGCTTGGCCTGCTGCCCTTCATCACTGCGGCGTTGTTGCTCTTCCGTACCGCTACCCATGACGCTGCCACCGCCACTGCCACATTTGTACTGCAGCTCCCTCTCAATCTGCAACATTGTGCTGCCAACTACTGCATTGCAACTCAGTTGCTGAGAGAAACAACTAAAAACTCCTGCCCAATCTTTTACAGACCAGTGAATTGGGTTGCATCCTCATCACTGAAGCTCCATAGGCTGCTGCTCTATGCTGTCATCTAGAGGTTATTGCACAACTACAGCTCTACACTACGTAAGCAAACCTCCTCTACGCTTCCTCTCTGCTGTGTTGTCCTCATGAAGCCACTGCGCTGCTACAGCTCTGCTCTGTGTAAGCCAGCCTGCACTGCGTTGTTGAAGTCACATCAGCCCCTTTGCGCTGTACTGCTATGCTACTACTGCATCTGCACTGCGCTGCTCCTCCTCAGCATCCAGCTCCACCTCTGCTTCATCTGTGATTCTCTGCACCAACTGCTCCACTTGTGTCGCTATTGTCTTAAGGCTCTCGTAGCACGGATGTGATCCAAGAGCTGAGCTACTCAAGAATCTCGCCACCACTCTGTAGCTGCTCTACAGATCCATGACACCTCACTTTCGTGGTTCATGAGCACTCATGGCTACATCATCTTCAGAGCCACCGTCCGCCACTGCAGCCTTGGAGCTTGAAGCTTCCTTGTCCTTCTTCTTCTGAGGACAATTGTTGGCGAAATGTCCTAGTTCTCCACTCTAGAAACCCTTGATCTTGGATAGATCACGCTTCTTCCTCCCTTGCTGCCTCTTTGATGCCAAGGTTGCATCTTCTTCCTCTTCCTTCTTCACCTTACTTGATCCGGTGTTGTACTGTCTCTTGGTAAACCGATGGAGTTCTTCTTGACGAAGGATCGCCCACATACTATCCCAGTTGAGAAGGTCTGTTATGCCTAAGATACTTTGGACAAAAGTTTCCCAGTCCTCTGTGACCGCATTGACTGCAATCCTCACCATCACATCATCCTCCACTTTCACTCCCATGGCAGTCAACTGATCCCTGATCGCCTGTAATCTAAAAAGGAAGGGCTCGATCTCTTCTCCCTTGGCCATCATGAGTAACACCTGATCTTGGATAGATCACGCTTCTTCCTCCCTTGCTGCCTCTTTGATGCCAAGGTTGCATCTTCTTCCTCTTCCTTCTTCACCTTACTTGATCCGGCGTTGTACTGTCTCTTGGTGAACCGACAGAGTTCTTCTTGACGAAGGATCGCCCACATACTGTCCTAGTTGGGAAGGTCTGTTATGCCTAAGATACTTTGGACAAAAGTTTCCCAATCCTCTGTGACCACATTGAGTGCAGTCCTCACCATCACATCATCCTCCACTTTCACTCCCATGGCAGTCAACTGATCCCTGATCTCCTGTAATCTGAAAAGGAAGGGCTCGATCTCTTCTCCCTTGGCCATCATGAATAACCGCATCTAGTTCTCCAGAAGCATTCTCCTCTGAACGGATCTTCCCTCATATAGGACGGTTAAGGCTTTCCACATCTCATTAGCCGTCTTCTTCTCGGCTATGTGTGGTACCACATGGTCCTTAACCTTGTCCATGATGAAGCGTTTGGCATGTGTTGCTGCTTCATTATGCTTCGCTAGTTGAAGAGTATCGGTCGGCGTGGCCAAGACTTTTTCTACATGCTCCCTCAGACCGTATGCCTCCATGACTCCCAAGATTATGGCCTTCTGACTTCAAAGTTGGATAGACCGTCCAACCTATCTTGATCACGTAGTCCGTGAGGTGCCATCTGCTTAGATCTACTCTGTTGGAACAGATCTTCCTCTCCCAGCTTCTCAATTGAAGCTCAGATCTAAGGTCCTTGGCGAAAAGGGCACCCTCTGCTCCCTCTGACAACTGACTTCCTCTTTTGGAAGTTTGCCAAATCACAACGAATCAGCTCTCTTCGATCATCTGATCGATCTGCAGATTTCTTTGGCTGGAAATATTTTCAGAAGTTGCTCTCCTCCCGCTCTTTGTCAACTAGTGCTCAGGTTAATTTCCACACCTTCAAAAATTTAACCCCACCAGCAACCACTGAAGCTCTGCAACACTGCTTCCGGCATTATGAATCAGCAACAGCTTCAGGACTGCGTCACCCTGGCTGGCCTCTGCGTGAGCAGACAGTCCCAACGTTGTCTTTGTGCTGCCTCTGCACAGTAAGTACGTGGGCCCGCGTGGCGACTGCGTCACTCTGGCCTCTACATGGCTACGTTGTCCCTTCTGGTCTGACTTTCTGCGGTTGTTGTTACTTTCTTTGTTGCTTTCTGCAGCAAGGATTCTTCATTCAGTCTTCTTGTTGGTGATCCTGCTATATTTGCAATCGCTCCGATACCATGTGAAAATTTCTGAATATTACTTATGCAAAAACCCTACAGTTAAATCTGGTTATGCTTCTCCTACTTAATCAAGTTCCTAATCTGAAATTTCAGTATTAATATCGAAGTAAACACATTAACAGTACTCATTGATACATATCAAAAAGAATACATGCACACAGACAAAGTGACACACAAGATTTTTTAGGCAACTGTCCCCGGAAAAACCCAATGCAAGAAAACCGGTCTTCTCGCTGCTGGACAGTTTATATTATTAAGTAGATTCTAAGTACAGCAAACCTGGGCACCTTACTGGTTAACCCGACAGAGAAATATAAGATCTGCAGCAATACCTTTGTTCTGGAGACAAAAAACTGAACTGATTCACACCCTCAAACGGGATTTACAAAACTCGTCGCTTTTCTGCCTCTAGAAACCGCAGCGCTGCTCTGAAGCCCTCTGCGTCAACCCTGCTAGCATGTTGATGCCCCTGTGCTGCTTAGGAAAGGGTTGCGTAACCCTAGACTGGGTGACGCAATCCTTACACTGCCCTAGTTGGACCTACGTAACCCCTGATGGCCCCCTGCTGCCTCTGTGCTGCCCTTTCTGGACCTGCATAGCGGTTGAAGCCCTCTGTGCTGCATAATTGTTACTTCTCTGCCTCTTGCTGACTCTTGGCACTAGGATCAAATCATCCCCTTAGCCAATACTACCCCTCGGTTCAGTTGAAACATTTATGGAAATTCTTAGCAAACCCACCCTAGAATTCCAGCTTAGTCTCAGTGCTTTGCCTTCGTGTGTGTTCTTCAACTAACCCCAAGTGTTTCCTTTATACTTTTCTTGTTGGGAAACCAATATTCATGATCTAATCTTGAATCGATGACTAAGATTAAAATAAAGCTTGATCCGGGTGACTTAAGTCATTTTCATCACATGTTTAAATTACTTACCTTTAATCTTTTAATTTTCCTAAGTTAGACTTAGGGTCCTTAATTAAAAGATTAATTACTTATTTATCTCTTAAACAGGATGGAATTTATCAAATCCCTTTATGGGTCTTGCGAATCTTATGTACTCTAGTCCCTCCATAAAGTTTGAGAGCTAGAGCACATTCGATGCTACCCCAACACTCAAAAATCTCAACACATTGAAGCATCGAGAACAAAATAAAATATCCCCAGACATGATGCCAAAAAATGTTGTGGCATTGGCAGGACAAGGAAGATGAAACAGATTAGCAAATTAAGAAGAGTGATGATAATTGTCGTAACGTGAAAGCCCAATAAATTGATCCCTGAAAACGGCGTCAAAAAATGTTGTCGCTCAGAATGTACAAGCACTGCGAGAACGACTCAAGTCGGGGGCTATCACTCTGATCCCCAACCTCGTTGTTCTAGTTGTCTCCTAAAAGAAGCCTATTGGGGTTAGTCCCTATGGAAATGTGAAGGTGAAAGACAAGTTGGAAAGCATCTAGTCCAGAAGACACTATTGAGTGGCCTAGCTACTTGCTTAATTTTTAGCAAGACTTAAGGATTAGATTTGATTGAAATGTGAGACCAATGCCTTATGGAGTCAACTCTTTCTTATTATCAATTATATGTCAGGTAACCAGATGGACAATCGCTGCTTGAATGCTCAAGTAACCTATATCATATGCAAATCCTAAGACCTAGGTGTGATGGAACATTCTTGGTTACTTTTAGTTATATGTTTGGTGTAACTAAGACCTTCCTCTTCATTGTTTTGGAACCAGTCTTTAATGTAGGTTGTGGGATGAAAGCCATCGGGAACCAAGCAAAGGCTTGATTAGCGATACCTCCCCCTGTATTCCAACCACTTGATGCCTCTGGCACTGTAGAGACTGTGACTCTGATGACTGCAAGGTTACTGTGTTAACCACTAGAAAGGTGTTGAATCCCTCAAGCTAAATTGAGCAAGGGTGGCCCTAGGTTTCTATCAACCAAGCTTATGCTTAGAGGTATGTTATTAATGCAACTAGACTTAGGATGTTTGTGCAAGGGTGTGAGTGATTTCTTATGTTAAGAATTGTTTAATGTTTAAGTACTTAAGTTATGATTATCCTTTATGACAAGAATATTTAACAATAAATGGAAAGACAATATTAACAATAATAATGTGCCAAAATATCAAGTGTAAACAAGAAAATAAGATACCCCAAAGATTCAAAATTCCAACAACTACGGGATGTGTTGAAATCTCGTAATTACTTGATTCAGGTTTAATTAAGATATCAATTTGCAAGATTGTCAAGGACAATGCCACAATGGTTATTACTTGAAACAAGAATAATACCAATTTCAAGAGTTACTCGAATTAGAACTCTTTAAGAAAATGTCCCTTAGATATCAAATGGATTCAAATGCATTAGATCACAAATTTTCCAATGAGGCACAATTAGAACAAGCTTTTCAAATGCCAAAATCTTAAGACATTGTTCCAACTCAAACCAACAGGGGACCTAAAGGGGTTCCTAATAGGGAAACTGCTAGACCAAGGGCAGCAATGGAGGTTTAGCCCATCGTCACCACGGCTAAGACTCCCTGCTCTTTACAGACTTTCACCGATGGGAGGAGTCCTAATGTTTTGGGAAGCCACTTATAAAGGATATGTCAATGAATGGATATGAAGTGATCTCATAAACCCTTTCCCAAGGAGGAGGTGAAGAATGGTACTTGCTTGTTGTTTAAGCAAGGGACTTATCTTCCAAGGGATCTGGGGTGAGGATAAGGGAGAGGGGTACAACTTGAAAGGGTATTTCCCAATCCCTAAAATCCTATATAAACTTGGTTTCCCAACTAGCCCTTGATGATTTGTCTTTGATAGGAAATGGGACCACACAAGATCAAGTGGACCCAGCCCAGGTTTGGGGATGGAATGTAGCAACCAATGATGTTCCTACCCTGGACAAGGTGATGGGAAAGGATCAGACAAGAAATTTTGCTTCAAAACATTGAATTGATCCTGCTAGGGTCTACCCTTGGGGATGACTAGGAAAACTTTGGTCTTAGAGCTAGGGCTTAAAATTCCCAAAGATTCCACTGTAGGAATTGCCACAAATTCGGAGGGGAGGGAGGCGACCCACCAGCGCAGTAGCCTCCAAGAGATCGAATTTTTTCTGCGGGTAGATTCTCAGGAAATTGATACCCTAGGTGACCTATCAGGGCTAGACCTAGGGAAAAGGGAAAAAGGTGAAAAAGGAGGGGAAAATGACCACCCTTTTGAGGGATTGGTGCCTATTTCCCTTGGGGATATGGAGTCAAGGATGATAATGATTGAGAACTCGGCTTCTTGATCAAGGAGGCTCGAAAAGTCAAATTCCTCCAATGTTAAGGATAAAAAGAAGAAAAGTGACCTTCAAGCATTTATACTTCATGCAAATAGTGCAAGCTTATCAAGATAAAACAATCTCTAGGACATTTCATTAATTTAACAATGGCCCATACATTAAAAAAGCTAAATAGACACTCAATTCCATCTTCTAATGATGCAGCAACTAGCCCTAATTATAGTGAAGTTCAACAGTATGCAACAAGAATAATATATCATTAAAATTCACTTACAGTGTTAGATCATATATCCAACCAGCATTAGATTTGCAAAAAACGAAGCTCGAAGATAAAAACAGCCAAAATCCATACAACAAAAGTCATCCATTTATCCAAAATGATCCTCCAAGAAGAAATGTGAAATTCTCTAACAGTAGAGATATCCCAAGTGAAGTGATGATACAAATGAATGTAGCTAACATCAATAACTACCCTTCTAAGGAGTTTGAATTAGCCTATGGGCCTACATTGGCCCCTAATGATAAAATAAGGTGCAAATAAAACCCCTATTAGTAACAAGCCCACCATACTAGCTCATAAATGGAAAAAAATAAGCCTCACTGGGGGGCAAATAATAACATGTACATGTCGTGGGGCCCTCCAAACGCCTAATAATGTCCAGAAGTGCCATAATGAAGAAAAACTTCCTCGGAATATGATGGACAAGGGGGTGGCCCCTTGTTCTCCAAGTAGTAGACCTGTGGTGCTTGCAGTGGGTGTGGGGGCAGACAAATGACCCCATGGGTCTCCATATAAATCGGAGATACCTATAGATATTATGCCTGTAGATCCTCTGCAAGGGTTCGAATGATGGAATAAATGCTGCCATGACATCGTACACATCTTGGGACACCTCCTAAGAGTGTGGGGCTCCTATGGGGCCTCTAGGACATAGTGTACCAAGTACATCACCATCATCCCAAAAGTGGATTGCTAGTAGTCTCTAAACATCAATGAGGATCCGTGGAGTGTTTTCTAGTGCTATGGAGGCCCATGGCTCTCTACGCACACCCTATGTCTGCCAATGTAGCTCTTTGGGGGTTAGGATCCCGCATAGGGAGACCAAACCCAAATGGAAACCACCTGCAATCATGTATAAGATCCAATGCATCCCCTAGGCTTTCAATACATCCAGTCATTAGAATAATTGTGTAAAAGAGCTTACAAATCATGGATAACAAAGTGCACACTTCACTATGGCATGCCCTTCCGTAGTGGGCTTTGGCATGTGCTAGTTTCTCCATACTCCAAAGGGGGTTAGCCATGTACCTTATTAAGTGGTTTGAGCCCCTTAAAGGGGACAGTAGGTCCAAGGTACAACCTTTGAATGGGGGTGGCAAGTGATAAATAAGTGAAACAAAGTAGGGAATGAGAGGGGCAATTCTGGGCCACATATCGGGGCATAGGGGCAGCTAGATAAGGGGAAGTGCACACCAAGGTATATAATATGTAGGAGGGAGCAATCGTGGTACATGAGGTGTCTCGACCTTGATTTTTCAACCCTTCTTTATATGCCTTTTGCCTTTTATGAATTTTCTTTCATTTACTACTCGGAGCTCAAGGATAAGAGCATGATTTGTCAGATATAATAGTGATTACCCCTTTGAAGGTAGGGCAGTTCATTTCCCTCCAGGGGGTTGGGACAATCATGGGTTCCTGTATGACAAAGGAGGCTCATCTAGGGCCCATAGAACCAGGGTGATGGCCATGGGTAAGGGGTAGAGCTCATGCATTGGCTTTTGCCCACGTGCTAATTATTTTTGTCTCGACCATCTTTTGCATGTTGTGGTACAATTTCCTGTTAAGTGTGGCCAATTATGCTTTTTCTTTTTCTTTTAGCTGCTTCAACCTCCTGGGCATCATTCCTGGCCTAACCCAAGGTGGAGGCAAGGGGACAGGGAGGCTAGCCCTATGTGGACCCATGGGGGCTATGTGGACCTAGGTGGGAGAAATGATGAATGGGAGTATACTGAGTGGAAGGGGAGTAGTATATGCGGATAAAGGACTGGGACCACAAACCCAAAGTCTAGGTTTCCCAAGTAGTAACACCCTAGAACCGAATGGTCAATAAAGGAGATCCCATGGGAATAAGATGCAAGGGTAAACTGTAACACCCAAAAGAGATCAAGGGGACAGGAGCACAGAGTAATCCCGCTCTTTCCGCCAAATCCCCCCATCAATCCATGCCCAAAAGTATCCATGATAAGTAAACCCAATACTCAATTACCAAATGACAAGACATACCTTTAGATTCAGGAGGCCCACCTTTAGACATACAATCAATACAGATGGGTGAGGGACCACATGGCTGGCTCACGTGGTAGAGAAGTGACACAATGAGCTAGTAGGAGGTTGGAAGGGGCTGCTGGCTTAAGTCTATCATGGAGAAAAAATTCTCCTAGGGATATCACCCACGAAGTAGTGGGTAACATCCGGCTCCAACTGCGACGTGATCTCTCGAAGAAGTGGACAAGGCTACTCGAACGGGAGGTCACGAGAACTTCAACAATCTCTTGGTCATCGTAGACCTGTTATCTGCACATGTCAAAGATCAAAGGGGCAACATGTTTTTCACGGTGTCTTATGATCACCCGTGCTTAATGTCAGCGCATAAAATCGACAAGTAATAAAATATGCAAATTTTAATCTAAATGCGGCTAATCTATCATGAGAAATATCATATGAGGTTAGTTCTAATGCAAAAATCATCATGCAATGCATCCTACCCTAACATGCATACAACGAAGCCAACATCAAGTGTAATCAAATAGCCAGTGCAACCAACATATTATCAAAACAATAAAAATGTGCATGCCTATATGATTACTTATGAAGTAAATCCCAAAGCGAATCCGAACCCAAACACATGGAGGATGATGCGAGAAAGAGGTGGGAAAATATAGCTTCCATGTTAGGTGAGAGAAATTCATAAGAGAAGGAACATGAATCACTTTAAAGATGTGGGTCCTCCCCTTTAAGTACACAACGGTGGAATGAATGATTATCCTTAAGAAACCCTTATCAATATCATTGTTCATAGTATTATGCTTTGTAGATGCCACAAGGTCGTGATGAGAGGGGGACAAAAGGTGAGGGAGAGAAGGAGTGCAACAACTAAGTTGCTTAAGATAATGGTCACCTTGGAGAGGGGAGGTGAAAGAGTGATCAAAACCTTGAAGTTGCATCCAAGGAGGTAAAGTATAGTCAACGAGGGGATCTTCCTCGAGACTACACTCGAAAGGGGGAAAGGGCTCACGAACACTTGAGATTATATGACAAGGGGTGAGGGAATCACTTGTGGGAGACTTAAGATGATGAACAAGAGGAAAAGACAAAGGGGAGAGTGAAACATCATATTCAACAGGTCTTTCTTCCCCCAAATCATAATTTCAAGGCTCAGGTGATTTGAATATAGAATCATAAGGAAGGTAGGTGGGAGCCTTATCGATTTCATTATTATTAGTAGCAAAGATTGAGTCTCCCCTAAAAGGAGAATCAACTCCTTCCAACTGCCTCTCCTTATGCAAAGGAAAATAATAATCCTTCTTCCCAACGGTATCAGTGGATATGTCATCGAAAGTAATGCCTGAGAGAAAAGGAATAGCACTCTCCACCTCATCTTCCTTGCTAGCGTCATAAATGGGAGCACAATCCAATTGAGGACCAACAATTTCCCACTTACCCTTTTCAATGTGGAAGTAATCTTCAATGTCATCTTTTAAGGGGCTAACAGAATAACTTTCCTCAAGGTTCTCAAAAGGAGATTCATTAAGAGTAATATCCTTGAGAAAGGTAAGGTTAGTCTCAACTTCAATCTCCCTGGATTCATCCTTCCCAACACGTGTCCTCAAAATCATCATTTTCATCATATAGACCCAAAGAGGACTCATCTTCCCATTTATCACTTAGGTTCTCAAGGTCTTAATGATGCTCGATGAAGGCTTCCTCTTGAATGCTCAATGTGGGGCATACTTGAAAATGTCTAAGAAAGCCATCAACAAACTCCTCAGTTGAGGAGATGCTCCTAAGTTCGTCATTTTGCAACCATGAGTTATGACCATAGAGGGAACTAAAGAATAACAGCATAAGGACATCCTGGTGGACCACTTTCTCCTTTGAAGTATGTGCATTAGATCTTTCCACGTGGTCAATTGCGAAACTTGGGTCACCATCAAATACGGGTACCCCACGTACCATCCTCCCTGTGACATGATTGGAATGCCCTAGGATGCTAGCAATGTCCAAAGAAGGAGAACCTATTTGATATATACATGACAAATACATAGGAGTCGCAAGGGTGAATTTGAAGATGCCTAGAAAAATACTTGCTTCACCCTACAAGCATTGACCTTAAAGTTCAATGAAGAACTAGGGTTTCGTTCTTCCAATGGAGTCGCCAATAATGATATGTCAATATGTCGTATGGGGAACAAAACACACATCTCGTGTCCCCAACAATGACACCAGAAATCTTACCACTCAAACCAGCAGGGGACCTAAAGGGGTTCCTAATAGGGCAACTGATATACCAAGGGCAACGGTGGAGGTACTTCCCGATCCCTAAAATCCTATATAAACTTGGTTTCCCAAGTAGTTATTGATGATTTGTCTTTGATAGGAAATGGGACCACACGGGACCAAGTGGACCCAACATGCCCTAGGATGCTAGCAATGTCCAAAGAAGGAGAACCTATTTGATATATACATGACAAATACATAGGAATCGCTAGGGTGAATTTGAAGATGCCTAGAAAAATACTTGCTTCACCCTACAAGCATTGACCTTAAAGTTCAATGAAGAACTAGGGCTTCATTCTTCCAATGGTGTCGCCAATAATGATATGTCAATATGTCATATGGGGAACAAAACACACGTCCCGTGTCCCTGGCAACGACCCCAGAAATCTTACCACTCAAACCAGCAGGGGACCTAAAGGGGTTCCTAATAGGGCAACTGATATACCAAGGGCAACGATGGAGGTACTTCCCGATCCCTAAAACCCTATATAAACTTGGTTTCCCAATTGATGATTTGTCTTTGATAGGAAATGGGACCACATGGGACGAAGTGGACCCAGCCCAGGTTTGGGGATGGAATGTAGCAACCAATGATGTTCATACCCTGGGCAAGGTAAGGGGAAAGGATCAGACAAGAAATTTGTCTTCAAAAGGTTGAATTGATCCTGCTAGGGTCTAGCCTTGGGGATGCCAAGACAAACTTTGGTCCTAGCGCTAGGGCTTGAGATTCCCAGAGATTCCATAGTAGGAATTGCCTCAAATTCAGAGGGGAGGGAGGGAACCCACCAGCGCAGTAGCCTCCAAGAGATCGAATTTTTTTTGTGGGTAGATTCTCGGGAAACTGATGTCCTAGGTGACCTATCAAGGCTAGACTTAGGGAAAATGGCAATCCTTTTGAGGGACCAGTGCCTATTTCCCTTGGGGATATGGAGTCAAGGATGATAATGATTGAGAACTCGGCTTCTTGATCAAGGAGGCTCGGAAGGTCAACTCCGTCCAATGTTAAGGAAAAATAAGAAAAGTGACCTTTAATCTTTTATACTTCATGCAAATAGTGCAAGATTATCGAAATAAAACAATCTCTAAGACATCTCATTCATCTAAAAATGGCCCATACATTAAACAAGCTAAATAGACATTTAATTCCACATTCCAATGATGCAGCAACTAGCCCTAATTATAGCAAAGTTCAACAGTATGCAGCAATAAGAATATATCATTAAAATACACTTACAGTGTTACAGAGTATATCCAACCAGCATCACAATTGCAAAAAACGAAGCTCCAAGATAAAAAAAGGCACAAATCCATACATCAAAATTCACCCATTTATCCAAAATGATCCTCCAAGAAGAAATGTGAAATTCTCTAAGAGTAAAGAGATCCCAAGTGAAGTGATGATACAAATGAATGTAACTAACATCAATATATACCCCTCTAAGGAGTTCGAGATAGCCTATGGGCCTACATTAGCCCCTAATGATAAAATAATGTGCAAATAAAACCCCTATTGGTGACAAGCCCACCATACTAGCTCCTAAATGGAAAAAAGATATGCCTCACAAGGGGAAAAATAATAACATGTACATGTTGTAGGGCCCTCCAAAGGCCTAATAATCTCCTGAAGTGCCATAATGAGGAATAAATTCCTCAGAATATGATGGACAAGGGGGTGGCCCCTCGTTCTCCAAGTAGTAGACTTGTGGTGCTCCCAGTGGATGTGGGGCCACACTAATGACCCCATGGGTCTCCATATGAATCGAAGATATTTGTAGATCATCTGCAAGGGCTTGAGTGATGGAAAGAATGTTGCCATGACATCGTACACATCCTGGGACACCTCCTAAAAGTGTGGGGCTCCTGTGGGGTCTGTTGGGCATAGTGTACCAAGCACATCACCATCATCCCAAAAGTAGATCGCTAGTAGTCTCTGAACATCAATGAGGATCTGTGGAGTGCTGTCTGTTAGTGTGGAGGCCCATGGCTCTCTACGCACACCCTATGTGCCCCAAATGTAGCTCTCTAGGGGTTAGGATCTCATATAGGGAGACCAAACCCAAATGGAAACCACCTGCAATCCTGTATAAGATCCAATGCGTCCCCTAGGCTTCCAGTACAACCAGTCATTAGACTAATCGTGTAAAAAGCTTACAAATCATGGATAACAAAGTGGGAACTTCACAATGGCATGCCCTTGCTTAGTGGGCTTTAACATGTACTAGTGTTTGCATACTCAAAGGGGGTTAGCCATGTACCTTATTAAGTGGTTTCAACCCTTAAAGGGGATAGTAGGTCCAAGATACATCCTTTGTATGGGGGTGGCAAGTGATAAATAAGTGAAACGGAATAGGTAACGAGAGGGGCAATCCTGGGCCACATATCGGGGCATAAGGGTATCCAAATAAGAAGAAGGCCACACCAAGGTATATAATATGTAGGAGGGAGCAATCGTGGTACATGAGGCATCCAACCATGATTTTTCCACCCTTATTTATATGCCTTTTGCCTTTTATGAATTTTTTTTAATTAACTACTCGGGGCTCAAGGATAAGAGCATGATGTGTCAGATATAGCAGTGATTACCCCTTTAAGGTAGGGCGGTTCATTGCCCTCCAAGGGTTGGGACAATCACGGGTTCCTGTATGACAAAGGAGGCTCATCTAGGGCCTATGGAACTAGGCTGATGGCCATGGGTATGGGGCAGGGCTCATGTATTGGATTTTTACCACGTGCTAATTATATATGCCCTGACCATCTTTTGCATTTTGTGCTACAATTTCCTGTTAAGTGTGTCCAACTATGCTTTTCTTTTTCTTTTAGTTGCTTCAATCTTCGGGGCGTCATTCCAGGCCTGACCCCAAGCTGAGGCAAGGGGATAGGGAGGCTAGCCCTATGTGGACCTAGGTGGGGGAAAATATGAATGGGAGTATAATGAGTGGAAGGGGAATAATAAATGTGAATAAAGGAGCGGTAACACGCACCCAATGTCGGGGTTTCCCAAGTAGTACCACCCTAGAACGAAATGGTCAATAAAAGAGATTCCACAAGACTAAGATGCAAGGGTAACACCCAAAAGAGCTCAAGGGGACAGGATCACAAACTAAGCACACTCTTTTCGCCAAATCCCCCCATCAATCCATGCCCAGAAGTATCCATAATAAGTAAACCCAATACTTAGTTACCAAATGACAAGACATAGCTTTAGATTCAGGAGGCCCACCTTCAAACATATGATCAATACAGATGGGTGAGGGACCACATGGTTGGCTCAGGTGGCAGAGAAATGGCATAACGAGCTAGTAAGATGCTACAAGGAGTTGTTCGCTGCCAGTTGAGGTCCATCATGGAGAAAAAATTCTCCAAGGAATATCACCCACGAAGTGGTGGGTAACAGACACCATATGAGATTTTAAAGTGCTTTTAGTGAGTGAGCTTAAAGCTTACACAAGATAAACAAATGTTAGATTCCAAAGTTTAGCAATAAATCTTCTCCACAATGGACTTATTAGAGAGTGTAACAATGAAAACCACTTATGCAACTTGTAGTCCAATGTTAAGATAAAATCACTTTTGCTTTAAGATGACAAGCATGCATGAACCAAATATGAACACACTAAATGACTTGCCAAGTGGAAATACAAGCTAACCAACCTTATGATTTATTTTTCAATATTATATCAGATTTCAATGCTCTTATTACAACAGTAAGAAAATTGTGAAAACAGTGAGCCACCAATATGAGAATGTGTGCCAAAACGTGCCAAACACTTGCCAAATGCTAAAACAACCCTATCAAAACTTGGTCTTTCTTACTTCTTTTTTAACCATGACACTTCTAGTTAACTTGTCTTCAATGGGAAATGTGACCTCCTTGCGATGAGACAGGAATTGCTTTGGCGGATTGGGAGACCTGTGAGTCATGAAAAACCCTTTGTGCTTGCCCCCTAGATCCTTCGATCTGAGTTGAAGTCCCGAAACCTCTGTCTTTTCCATCATTTGCAGCTTATCCTAAAGAGTGGTCTTCTCGATTCTTATGGCATCCATCTAGTTAGAATTTTCAACATTCATACCACTGATTTCCTTGGCATGGATTTCCTTCATGGTCAACAACTTATTCTGAAGACATATTTGACTAGCTTCCATATCTTTTATTACTTTGTCATTATCTGCCTTTATGGCAATCATAGTCTCCATCTCTTGAGCACACTTTTCCTCCATTGTGGCTATGTGATTGGAGTGATTCATTTTCATGATTTTTATTGGAGGTATGTTATTAATGCAACTAAACTTAGGATGTTTGTGCAAGGGTGTGAGTGATTTCTTAGGTTAAGAATTGCTTAATGTTAAATTACTTAAGTTATGATTATCCTTTATGACAATAGTACTTAACGATAAATGGAAAGACAATCTTAACAATAATAATGTGCCAAATTATCAAGTGCGAACAAGATACAAAGATACCCACAAGATACAAAATTCCGGAAACTACGGGATGTGTTGAAATCCTGTGAGACCTTGATTCACACTTAATTAAGATATCAATTTGCAAGATTGTCAAAAACAATGCCACAATGGTTATTACTTGAAACAAGATAAATACCAATTTCAATAGTTACTCGATTAGATTAGAATTCTTTAAGCAAATGTCACTTAGATATCAAATGGATTCAAATGCACTAGATCACAAATTTCCCAATGAAGCACAATTAGAACAAGCTATTCAAATGCCAAAATCTTAAGACACCGTATGAGATTTTAAAGTGCTTTTAGTGAGTGAGCTTAAAGCTTACACAAGACAAACAAATGTTAGATTCCAAATTTTAGCAATAAATCTTCTCCACAATGAACTTATTAGAGCATGAAACAATGAAAACCATTTATGCAACTTGTAGTCCAATGTTAAGATAAAATCACTTTTGCTTTAAGATGACAAGCATGCATGATCCAAATATGAAAAATAAAACACCAAACGACTTGCGAAGTGGAAATATAAGCTAATCAACCTTCTTATGATGTATTTTTCAATGTTATATCAGATTTCAATGCTCTTATGACAGCAGTAAGAAAATTGTGAAAATAGTGAGCCGCCAAAAAAGAGTCTGTGCCAGAAAGTGCCAAACACTTGCCAACTGCTAAAACAAGCCTTTATGATGTTATTATCAGATCTTATCACATTTTTTATGCAGAGATATTCAGTTATCAAATTAGTTAGATTTATGCTCAAGAAACAATGCCCTGTTAATTGCAGAATCCGGATTATCCACAGTATCATAAAACATTGGTTGACGTTTCGAATCCCAACGAGGATCCATCTTCAGGACGAGAATGAAGAATGAAAGAAGGTCGCAAAAGGGCAAGATATAAATAGTGGAGGATTATGATGTTTGAGAGGCGCCGACAATAGATTATTAATCTATTTAAATAAATTATATTTAATTCTTTATAAAATTTTAATTTAAATAAAAACAAATTTTAATTAAATTCTTTATAAAAAAATTTAGTTTAAATAATAAATAAATAAATAATTATTTTTAATAAAAATTTTAAATTTTTTTAGAATAGATATTTAAAAAATTTTAAATTTTTTTTTATTATAAACCCCAAGTGCTTAAATTAATAGATTAATAATTTGAAGATACTATTTTAGGTAAAAATTTAGGTTATAAATTAAAAAAACTAAAGGTTTATTTAAAATAATTTTAGACATTAAATTAAAAAATTAGGGGTACTATATTTAATTTATTAAAATTAATTTAAGCACTTAGGGTTTATAATAAAATAAAAAATTTAAATATTTATTAAAAATAAAAATAAAAATTATTTATTATTTAAACTAAAAATTTTATAAAGAATTTAATTTAAAAAAAAAATTATTTAAATTAAAATTTTATAAAGAATTAAATATAATTTATTTAAATAGATTAATAATCTATTGTCAGCTCCTCTCAAACCTCATAATCCTTTACTATTTATACCTTGACCTTTTGCGACCTTTCATTCTTCATTCTCGTCCTGAAGATGGATCCCCATTGGGATTCGAAACGTCGACCGATGTTTTATGATATTGTGGATAATCTGGATTCTGCAATTAATGACAACCACAGAAGTTTGAGAACCATAATGCCCTGTTCACAAAATGACTAGTAAATTTATACCATGAATTTCTTAGTGCATTTATGCAACCTGTATGTGAATTTTAGAGCATCCAAAGTCAAATTTTATCACTGCTATGAATGTTTTCAGAGAGTTGTAGCAAACAGTGAGAGATAAAGAGGGTTTAGAGATAACCCTAGGCCCAAGGCCTTGAATATAGCTTGCCCAAGTTGTGATTTTTTTTCCGATGACTTGGCACCTGAAAACACAAAACTTGAGCCAAGATATCCCTTTAAAACCCACCGATATTTAGTCCAGAAATTGAATGACCAACCAGAAGATGGATGATGGCAAGATAGGGCTAGGAGAACGGCAAGAGGCAAGGGAAAAAGGCCTTATAAGCCTGTAGCTAAGGCCAAGAGGCCTAGAATACCCCACAGCAGAGGATGGAGGGCCTAAATAGGCCCACGACAAGCCTAAAAGGTTGTTGTCTAGCTCAAAGGGTCAAAAGGCCCTAGAGGGTTGTGGCCTAGGGCTTTAGAGCCCTTAAACCCTGTGGTTTCCATAGAAAGGGAGGCCAAGAGGCTAAGGAAGAGGAGGAGAGTGGCCAAGAGGGAGGAGAGGCAGGGTAACGCCGAGCGGAGGGATAAGGACGAGGCCTTTAGGGCTTGCGTCCAAGCCAAAAATGGCCTTAAAAGCCCACGGTCAAGGGAAAGAGTGCAGGTCAAGTGGCGTACAAGCCACGACCAAGCTTGGGAAGGCCAAAAATGTCTGATGTTGGGACCTTAGAGGTTGGAAGATTGGTCCAGAGGAGGACGTTGGGCCTCAAGGCCCTAAAAATTTTCAAAATCCTCGCCACAAATTAAAATTTCTTCAAATCTTCAATTTTACTACAAATTCTTCAATTTGTAGGCCATGCAAAAATTGTAGAGGCTAGATCTCACCCTCAAGGGCCTAGATCTAGCTCCAATCCAACAATTGTCCTTTGATCTCACCTGCACTAATGAATTTACAAATACCTAGAACCCCAATATATACAAAAATTCAAAATTTTCAAAACCCCAGAAAACCCCAACTGCAAAACAAGAGTTAAAAAAAAAAAAATTTACAAAAAAAAAAAATATTATACAAAATCTATTAACAAAATATACAAGTGTACAATGCTTAAAAGAAATTTTGAGAGATAAATTCTTCTAATGTTTTTTTTATAATGGTTAGATGTATTTCGAAAGATAAATACCAAAATACAGCCTTAGTGAAGTTAGAAAACCAAATAAAATATTCGGGATCCAAACATAGTCAGTCTATTCCCGCAGTTTGTGAACTTGGATCCCAAGGGCTTGGGAACCTACAAACACTATATATTTTCTAAAGAATATACCATTAAAACAACAATGAATCAGATCACCTAAGATAAGCCCAAAACTTATCAATAGAATGTTCCTATCATCTACAATGAAATAATGATTTAATACAATTTTAAAGCACAATATAGGAATGCATGTACTCAGCACATACCACAAATCAGCGGAACAGAGACACCATGAACAACACCCCAAAGTCTTTTATTATGATTATCAAAATGTTCCCAGCAGGACAGTAGTTTTACATCAACTTTACAGAGTTAACCTTAGATATATGTTATTTTTAGCACTTCTTTAGGAGATGCACTTACACTTCCACATTGTAGTCTTTCCATTTGTACTCTTATTCAGTCCCTTTGACCTACTTTTGCTGTCATTTGTTGGACATTAATAAAATTTACTTTTTTTCTCCTTTTCTATGTGGTTCACTATGTAGAGTTACATTAGCCTTTTCTATGTGGATCATCAGCTTTACAGAGTTACATCTAATGTTGGACAATAGCTTTACATTAGCTTTACAGAGTGACTTGTAATAAAATAATTTAGTCAATTAGCTTAAATTATTCCCAAATCACTTTTACAAAAGACTCAATTAAAATACTAAGACTCACCTAAGATTTTGAAGATAAATTCCACCCTAACTTTGGGGTGAGGCTAGAGGGAAAAACTTTGTCGATCATGTGTGTTTAGAAACACAGATGAATCAGTGAGACGAAAAAACTCCTAGGATGAAATTCGTCACCAAAATAATAGGCTTACCTAGGTTGTTACATACATACACGATCTTATTAGCATCATTTTACATTACAAATTTTGTAGAATGGGTTTACTCAAAAACTAATGGTTGATGATCTTAATCCTTTGAAAAATATGGTACAACTGCTTCCTTGGAACTTTGACAAAATGTGTACAACAGGTTGGAAAGAAACACAAACAACTCAACATATTTAGGTTGTTTGCATATTAATGTCATTAGCTTGGATATGGGGATAAATGACCTTAATGTCTATGAGGGCACCAAGCTTAATATATCATTGTTACTACAGTGTATGTTCTGACTTGAAGAAAACATTGTTTTCCACCATGTCTTCAACAAGCACAACCAGATAGTGGATCAGCTCTCCAAGCAAAGTGTTGGACACCTAATCCTCAATGGGTAGGTGTGGAAGGCGAATGGACAAAAGGAATCCAAGAGACCACTTGGAATGTGAAACCAAGGGTCACCACATGTATAATATATATGCTTATCTTTGTGAATAATAAGACATCTCATGCTTATCTTTCTCTTTGTGTGTGTTCACCATGCATTGTTTAACATGGTATCGGAGTGGGCGAATTTTGGCCCTACTCCAATTTGAGCCACTGGCCTCCACCTGCGTGTACATGTTTTGAATTTCAGTCTTGCCATTCTGATCCTAATTCTCTCCCATATTCTCTGCACATTTAATGCTCTCTGCTTTTGTTCTAAGGCTCTGCTACACTAACGTTCGCTCATGAACTGCGCTCGTCCTAAGTTGAACCACGTTGTGTATTATGACATTCCCTTGGCCAAATTCATAGATTGTCTGCCATCGCTTAGAAATTTTGCGCTCACCCTGGTCTACCATCACTCAGAAATTATGTACATGTGTTATTAGTGATTGTTCACCTTTCTATTAGTGACCGTTCACCTTCTTTCTGTAAAATGGGACTGATGAAAGAAAAGAAAATAAAATGAAAGAGAGGTCCTTTCCAGCAATTAGAACGAGCATATTGATACAAATCATTTCGAATTAAGGATCTACAAACAAAGAAAGGCATCAGATACCCTAGCTCTTTGCAACTCGAATCATTTTTGTGTCAAAGCTTCAATTTCGATTCCGTCCTCGCTTTGTTGGAGGAAATCAGTCAGACGGTTCCAGATAGAAGGCTACCAGTTATTGTTGTATTCGTATCTAAGTTCGTTTAATGCCTGCAGCAAAGGTTCAAGAAATGGAGTTCTCATGGGCTTGAGAAGTGGTGGCTGGCTAATTTGAACCGACAACCACCGTTGTTCTGGAATTGCGACTTCATGTGGTATGTTTCTCTCCTCTGTGGATTTATTGAATGGAAATAACACCATACTGCTCGATTATATAACACATACACCTCAGTGAAGTGCTATAGTACCACTGGCCCTTCTATACTTCGTGTTGTCCCCATGACTGTGTAGTTATGTGTTGATCGGTTACCACCTTCTCTTTGCTCGTATAACACCTCCACTAGTGGCATAGCCAGCGGCATTACCTCTCCCACAAATCTGTCCCTGCGTCGACTCCCTCTCTGCCTGCCGGCCTTGGTGCTCGACTTCTAGACTTAAACAACCTCCTTTCCCTAGGCACACATTTCTTCCCGTGTCTCGATCCCTAAGCGCAGTGCCTCCTCTCTCTGTATTTCGATTTTGCCGTCAGACCTGCCTGCCCCCAAGTATGTCATTCCCTAGCCCTGTCTGCAGCGATTTTTTCTGAGATATTATGCCCTGAAATAACGTTCCATTGCACCAACCATGTCAAGTAGAAACAAATCTACTCTATCCTTGTCTTGACTTCTGCTCATATCTGTGCCCAATTGTTCATTTGATCTTACTATTTTTAGAGAAAACTAGTGCCTAGCGACCCAAATTGTGGGTACCAAGAAGTTGAACGTTACAATTACCTCCTCCCTCGAGTTTCTCTGCGCTGTGCAATCTCAATTTCCACTGATATCAATACAATGCCACTAGCTGTGTCCCGCAACTTTTCTTCTGCATGAGTTGCATTGCAAACTGTCGTCCATTGCATGAACACATCGTGTGATCTGGGATGTTGTTGTTTCATCTAATTCATTCGCGTTGTGAGATCATGTAGCCCTGGAGCTCCTCTAGAGCGATACCATCGCCACTCTTAAAGAATTTAATAGAAACAGACTTGCATAAACACACAGAGGTTCAACCTTAATGTCCCCTACTCGACCAATGTTGGTGATAAGGGCTAATTTGAAGCACGAGCAACCATAATGGTGTATATCATAACTATGTACGAGGGAAGAAGGTCACACTTAGCAAAATCGAAAATAAGAAGAGTAACACCAAAAGTTTGAACGACCGAGAGGTGTTATTCCATCGTGGTGCTAACTACCACCTTTATTTGTTTTTGTTTTAAGACTTGGATCATAATCGTGCTATTGTAAATTGCTACACGATATTGAGAGATGGGTTTATGCACTGCTTCTCTCTATGTGTAGGAGTTGTGGTATATATATGTTATGCTGGTGTTGAAGTGTTAAAAATTCGTTGAACGTTGCAAAGGAGCAGTGGTATATATATATATATATATATATATATATATATATATATATATATATATATATATGTTGGGAAAATATATTATAATTAGTGCGTTGGATATTGGTGACAACCATGGATGAATATTGGTGGGTCCATGAGCTTGGTATATATATTTTGTATATTTCCTTTGTGCGTTAAAGTTTTTGAGGGCAGTAAATTATGATGTGCTACATGATTTTTACGTGTTGCATATGGATGGTTGTTTAAATGCCAAAAAAAAATGGCTCCAATTGGTGGAATAATAGAGTTATTGAACAATATGATACTTTCTACCATGGATAATACAGTGAAAATCAGCAAGGATTTTCTCTCTCACATTCAAAGTTGTTTGCAAGATGCACAAGAAAACATTGATTTTTTGCAACTTGAATCTCAGCTACAACAAAAAGAATTACAGCAACGAAGTCATCATTCTAAACCTGTTTTTGTTCTAAACATTGAAAGAGACTCCCATAAGAAGCAAGTCAATAATGTTGCGGTTGATTCACATTCAATGCCCATTTCAAGAGCAGATTTGTATGCAAATGCAGAAGCTCATGTTCCACCTCCCAAGCCCATCAACAGACCTTGACAAGAGCTTGTCCATAACAAGCACAGGACAGGTCTTAGATATGACAAGGATGTGTCCTTTCATATTTCGGACTACTCCAAGCCCATCAAATTTCAGGAATTTCTTCATGACAGTTCACCTTTCGTTGTTCCAGATTTTGCTCCTCTTCCACAACAACAACAACAGATTGTAAAATGCGAACACTGTGATCGAGTTGGGCATATGAAAGATCATTGTTTCGATCTTCACCCATGAAACCACTGTGTTCGGCACACCCATTCTTCAAACCATAGTTTTAAAAACCGGCCAGTTTGAACCGGTAACCGGTCAAACCGGCCGGTCAGCTAAGGCACCGGTATAAACCGCTCAAGCAACTGGGTTAAGGGAGTCCTGTCACCTAAAATGGCCGGTTAATCGGACCTAACCGGCCGGTTAGGTGTCCCATGCTCAAGTTTGTGCTACCATTTCAGGAGGGAAAGGGGGGCTTCACTTGACTTTGCCTACCCTCTCATTTTCCTGACACATCCTCTTTAACCGGCCGGTTCCGTACCTAACCAGCCGGTTAGGTGTCCCATGCTCAAGTTTGTGCTACCATTTCAGGAGGGCAAGGGGGGCTTCACTTGACTTTGCCTACCCTCTCATTTTCCTGACACATCCTCTTGGCAATTAATGGTAATGTTAAATTCTTAAAGTAAAAGTGACACTTCCTTTATTTTCATTTTCATCCTTTTACTTAAATTTTTAACATTACCATGAAATGACTCGGGATGTTTAAGAGTGGTTTCGTCCTCATTGGATTTCATATGGAGAAACTAGAATTTTAGATTTCACTCAAAATTCAGCAGACTTAATGGTTTTCAGGGTTTCATGGTTTGGGGGTTTGCAATGTTTCCATTTGTTTCTATCATGTGTAAGGGTACGAGATTGGCATTTGATCAAGAGCATGAAGTCATTTAAGAACCTTGATGTTAGTGGCATTGATTGTTGAACTTTGTCGATGTTGGTGGTATTGATTGTTGAACTCCCCTACCGTGGCCTTAACAAGAATGTACCCTTCACTCAAAGGAAAACAACTGGTTAGGCATGCTAATCTTTTTCTACCGCATTTTAAGGTTGAAGAGATGAACCCTTCACTCAAACCAAAATCATTGGTTAAGCATGTTAAACTTTTTCAATTTCTATCATGTTATAAGGTTGAGCAATCCAAGTCTGAAGACTTTGAGCTACATGATGTTTATGTATCTCTTGTTGATGATCCCATTTCTAGTGGCAATGAATCAATGATGAGTTTCATAAGAGACCATGTTGCTCAGTGATTTGTAGTTTTGATGTCTATTTTTGCTACTACTACTACTACTACTAAAGTTGTAGAGAAGTTTTAGGAGTCCTCAAACTCTGAGCCATATTATTTATGTAGATCATGTTGATGATCCCTTGTCTAGTAGTGGTGATGATTTTGATCATGATGAGGAGTGATCATGTTGTTGATCACTAATATGTAGTCTTGTATTAGGCCAATGGCCTCATAGCTTGTAGCATTGTTTTTGGACTTTATGGGCCATTTGGAGCCCCATTGCTTATGTATTTTTCGATGATATGTATTGCACTCGGTGCCATTTTGATATATTCACCTTTGCATGGTATATAAATGAGCAAACTTTGCATATTTTGTCTCTATTGGCTTGCAATCATGGTTGCAAATCTTAAAAATACTTTTTTTTATTAAAAAATAATTATTTAATGTATTTTTTTTAAAACCAGTTCATTGAGATCTGACCGCTCTCGGTTAGACCGGTTCCGGTTAGAAACCCGGTTCATTAGGTCCACCGGTCCAGTCATCGGTTCTGGTTTTTAAAACTATGCTTCAAACAGATGCGTCAGAAACAAGCCTCCTGCAAGAACAAAGATTCATCTTGGATGGATCGCTTCTTGGCAATGGGCATCAACAGCCAAGAAGATGTTTAAGTCATATGTCAGAACTTGTTCTAGAATATTGAACAACCTTGTTGCAGTTGAGTTTTCTCCATCATCTCACCTTGTACCTGACAATGGGGGAAATGGTGGTCATATACACACTTTGAAGCCACATCAAGCGAGCCTGAGCCAGAATCTCTCATTCCAGGTTTAGAGAAGTAACCAGAGACATAGCAGTTCAAGTGAGCCTGAGCCACAACCTGTCATTCCAGATTCAGAGTTGTAGCTAGAGACACGGATGCCCATGAGCATGCCTTTGGTTGGTGTTCAGCCTTAAACCATCTATGTGAGGATGATATTCTTCCTCTTCAAAGGATTCGGGATCCTGTAGCAGAAGACTTCAGCTTCTTGCCAGTTTTGATAGAGTTCCAGGAAATGCATCAAACATTCTAGAGTTGGTGGTCATCCTTAAACCATCGCAGGTTCTAGACCTCCCTTCTTCTAGGTTGAAGGTCTCCCTCTTCAAAATATGAGGAGCACTTCCTCTAGCATAAGACCTCAATTTCTTGCCAGATTTGGAAGAGTTCCGGGAACTGCACTAAGCGTTCCAGTGTTGGTGGTCATCCTTAAACCACCTCTTTATGCCAACATTTCAAAGAGCTCATTCAGCCTAAGTGTTGCCATGCATACTTTGCAGATTTGTATTACAGCTCTCTTCTTGGATTCACACATACATCTTTGAATTAAAGGGGGGAATGTTGGAGACCTAATCCTCAATGGGTAGGTGTGGAAGGCGAATGGACAAAAGGAGTCTAAGAGACCACTTGGAATGTGAAACCAAGGGTCACCACATGTATTATATATATATGCTTATCTTTCTCCTTGTATGTGTTCACCATGCATGGTTTAACACAAAGATGCAGTAGATTGACACGTTCTATTTTGGTGACTTCATCTCATGATGTGGACAAGGAAATATTCTATCAAAGTTGATAGTTGTGTAGTTGATTTCAGGGAAAATTTTAGGGGCTAATATTCAGAGTTGGTTAATTTTCCATACTTTTTCTAAAAAAATATTTGCCAATTTCCATTTTTTCTAAAAACGATTTGCCCAAATTTTATAGAATAGAATTATTTTACCTTAAAAATCACCAAAAATTTATAGAGACTATATAAAATCATTAGAAATATGAATATTTTTACAAAAATATTTCCAAACATTTTACAGTTTGCATATTAGGGACTAGTAAGATTCACCAAGGTTTCTAAACTTTAATAAATTTCCATCCTTAAATTTCCCCATCATTAACTCGTGCTTTCTTAGGTTATGTTTTCTTGAACTTCTAGTTGTACTAATGTACTCATCATACCTATATCGTAATGTCAGGTTGCCATGATGCTCATTGTGTTTTTAGCTCTTATGTTGAGTGTATGATGCCATTTTCTTGAATTGCCTACAAAATGTCATTTCTCTATTTCAAGTTATGGAAAGAGTTAAAATTTTCTTCAAGCTCCAAAAATTATTTTTGGAGTTTGTGTTATTTCAGTGCATGAGTGCTCTTATCTTATCCTTGAGGATGTACTTGTGAACTGCGTAAGTTATTACAAAAGTTTCACTTGTTAAAGAAGTTGGAGCTTCTAGTTGCCCTTCTGCAACAAAATTCATGCATGTGTTGGGTGCTTTCTTCTATTTTAGGATATTCTCTAAATCGGGCTCAATCATATTCTTGAATTTTCTCCAATTTCTGAGTTTCTCTTGATGACAAGAAAGAGTGCAAGAAAGGGGACGGTTATCAGTTCCTTCATCCTTCCATCTTCTTGCTTCCATTCTTTTCACTTGAGACTTAGATTTTGAGCAATCACTTGTGCTATTGCACTAGCTGAGTTTCCCATGTTCACTACCATAGTTGATCTTCAAGTGGTGTGAGGAGATTGTAAGAACATTGGAGTGATTGTTTTTATCTCCCAAGAACCTTAAGCATGTTAACATGAAATCCAGCATGTTTGTAAGTAAATAAATTTATTTAGCCCCAACGAGTTAGCTCAAATGGTCGAGTCCCCATCATTAAAGCATATCTGTTATTGAGAGGTTACGAGTTCAATTCCCTCAACACTCTTGAGGTGAGGCTCCATGGTTAAGCCCGCGGGAAATGACCCTTTCAGGTAGATCTACCTAGTACAAATATTTCAATGGATGTAGCAATCATTGATCTCTGGGGAACGTGAACCACATTGAAAAGGAGAAAAAAAGCAAATAAATTTATTAATGTCAAACAAATGACCACAAAAGTAGGTCAATGGGACTGAAGAAGAGTACAATCGGAAAGATACAATGTGGAGGTGTAAGTGCATCTCCTAGAGAAGTGCTAAAAATAACATATAGAGAGAATGAAACCAGTGGTAGTGTTGCCACAACATGTATATAAGAGGCGTGGTACAATACAAAATACTCAATAGTTGCAACATGGTAAAAAATAGTAATCATTGGCATATCCAAAGAGAATAAATGAGATGGCAAGATTTGGAAACAAAGCTAAAGATGTCAAGGGCTAATGAGTTTGATAGCCTATGATAAGGGAGGCGAACCGAGTACAAGTTTGTTCTCGATGTCCCCTAAAACCAGCAGTGGATCCGACTGTTTGATCCCTGGGGGGATGTATGAATGAGAGATACTCCTAGCATTCAAGGTCGAAAGGAAAAAACTTTGAATAGGTCACTCACCACTCCTATGGGACTAGGAGGTAGTTGGACATTTCTGGGGCACTCTTTTTTGGAACTATCTGAAGTTGGTCCCTTTGGCACTCTTAGAACCCATGAACTAATGTATGGTTCAATATCGTTGTACTAGCCTCAATGGTATTTGTCGATCTCCTGGAGAGGAAGGCTGAGAAGAGACCTGAGATCTCACCCTTCTATTGTCTAGAGCATTCTAAACCTCTGTCAGTTGCTTGTGCCACTGGTCTGATGAATCCACATGAAAGTATGACATGGTGGAACTAGTCATCTCATGGCAGAGCATGGTGTGTAGGTATTGGTATCTGTGGCTGAAAATCTCCTCGATGAAGAGTGCTAAGCATCGTTGGCCTTGGTACCTGAATAAGGTAGAGAGGGAGCCTCTTGAATCTTGATATAGACAGTAATAGCATCCTCTAATCGCATAGTATAGGAGGCAGCCCAAAATGAGGTGTGAATTTGTCTTTGGTTCTTGTACACAGTTGGCAAATCCTATCCTGTCATGGTATATGGTGGCATGTCTCTATCCGAGGTCTATGAGAACCAACACGGAACTGTCCCAACAGGATCCAAGCGAGTGCATCCAATGTCAACATACGTAAGGGGGCGGACTATAATTCCATCCTATAGGTCCAAGAAGTGCTCTAGGTAGAAGGACATCTTCAGGTCCAAACTCGTTGAAGGTGAGGTCCAAGTGGCCAGAATGTATAATCTGTAAATATCCTTTCTAATGGTATGGTTCAGTACTAACTCAGCAAGAGTTGGCTCGACACATCGAGGGAGAAGCTAAATGGGAGAATGTGCTTTAGGAAGATAGTTAGCAACTGGAGAATTTGAGATGCCTCTGAGAACCAACCTCGAGCATGTCATGACAAGGGGGATTTGAGGCAAGAGCCTCTGTTGAGAAAAGAACCACATCGAGGGAGAAGCTAAATGGGCAAATGTGCTTTAGGAAGATAGTTAGCAACTAGAGAATTTGAGATGCCTCTGAGAACCAACCTCGAGCATGTCATGACAAGGGGGATTTAAGGCAAGAGCCTCTGTTGAGCAAAGAACAAAATAGTGAAACCTCTCCCTTCTAGCATCCGAGTCTCTCAAAGACTTAAAACTATGAAGGAAAGAAACCAAACAGAAAATGATCTCAAAACAAAATGGGTGGACAACAAACTCTACCTAAATAATGGGCTATGGAACTATCGACTTATAGTGGATGATGTGTTTAAGAAACAGGGTATGAACTCTCTCTAGGCTAGCCCAATTGGTTTGCAACAAGCTCGAAGCCCAAATATCAGAGCCATAGACAATTGTGGGCCTAATAAGTGCCGCCATGAGGTGAAGTTTGGATGAGATATCCTGAAACTAACTCTAAAAACATTGTCTCTCAATGAGGGTTGGGAACCATATCCTTTATTAAGTGCTAGAGTGCCTGTTGCATACCAAAACGAGGTCCTATGAACTATACCACCAAGTAGGTGTAAGTTGTGGTGATCTCAATTTCAATGCCCCGATAGTGGAAGTGTAAATCTGTAAGAAATCTCGTAATATTCCAAATTAGCATTGCTAATTGGAATATTTCATTTTTGTTTAATTTTGTCGCTTTAGCTAGAAATAATAAATAAAGTGAGAAATAAGAGGGGTCACCTCACTTTATAAAATAAAGTGTTTTTCCTAGTTGATTGACGTTATAACTTAGAAAGGGGGCCTTGGGGGTCCACATGAGTATGAGGGGAGGCCTCACGCTGACCCAAGGTTAACTGCGCAGGCCAAGGAGAGTGAAGGACGCAGTCAAGGTTTGGAGGGAGTTTAGCACTATAAAAGGTGGGGTTCTCACCTCATTTGGCATGGTTGATTTGATATTGATATTGAGAGCTAGACTTCTGTCTACTTCAGCACGCCGGTTGTTTAGTCGGTCTGCAGCACTGTTTAGTGCAACTGAGTGTCTCCGTGCGGAGATCTCACCCTTAGCCTCGGGGGACTTCGAGTGCCTGCCCTGGTAAGGTTATTTTCTTAGCATCATCCTTCAGTTTCAGTGGTGATTTGCAGTAGTTTCTGGTGGAGATTTGGCAGAGGAGATACCCCCTTTCTTGAGACTGCGCAGGCTAGGGCAGAGGACGCAGATCCAGAGAGATAGGACGCAGATCTGGATAGGGAGGACGCAGATCCAGCAGATCTAGTCAGAGAGGACGCAGATCTGGATAGGGAGGACGCAGATCCAGCAGATCCAGGTAGAAAGGACTCAGATCTGGATAGGGAGGACGCAGATCCAGCAGATCCAGCTAGGGAGGACGCAGATCTAGAGAGAGAGGACGCAGATCTGATGAGCAGGGTTATTATGTGGGGTTTTGGCAGCGTTTTTCAGTGGAGCAGGGTTATTGTGTGGGGTTTTGGCAGCGTTTTTCAGTATTTCCAGCCCTGAGGAGTTTGGTTATCTCATCTGGAGGATTTGTGGTTGGATTCACCCCTTCTTGCCAGCGTTTCATTTGGCTTCTGCGCTGTCACTGGCAGAGACAGCGTTTTCACTGGTGAGGGTTTGATTGGTGGATCTTCGGAGGTGGAACATCAGCTTCACATTTTCTGGGGTTTGTCTGGAGGATTGAGATCAGCTACCTTTCCAGTTTTCAGCTCATAGTTCCAGTGCATTGCAGCAGCAGTTTTCCATAGCAGTTTCTTCAGCCAGCTAGGACGCTGTCCCTATTGCAGCCATTATTTGTTCTGAGAGGGTCTCTACTTGCCTAGGGCAAGGATAGGTGCACTCATTCTGATTATCTTGTACCCCTATATATGTATTCTCAGATTAATAAAATGGCTTAGTGTTCTGGCATTCTATGTGTACTTGTTCCATGTTCTGGTTCCGACATTTTGTTTTATATATCTGTTTGGCATATTTCTGTGTATTACTGGTTATTTCCCTTTGGGGATATTACGGTGGTATCAGAGCATAGATCTGGCTCAGCCTGTGGTGCTAGCAGTCTATGACGCCCGGGGATAACCCCTACATCTATCAGAAGGAACGCAGAGAAGCTGAGAGTGGGTGGAAGTTTCCTTTCGGGGGAAGTGATTCTGATTAGGAGCCACCTGAGACAGATTCAGAGGCAGAGCAGCCTGAGAAGGGCCCAGAACAGCGTAATCCAATGGCAGGTGATGATGTGAGGTTTAGAGAGATCCTCCATCACATGCAGGAGATGTCAGAGAGACTCGTGGCCATGGAGATCAGTCAGAAAGAACTCCCTAGAGTTCTTCAGATCGGTGAGGGATCTGGTATGTCTCGCCACGTACCAGTGCACGATGCTATCCCCATTGTGACGACTCAGGTACCCGCGCGATCCACTATGCCCACATTCTTGCCAGAAGACACAGGGACAGGAGTACGGGGAGGTGCACAGAGGGATAATCCAGCACCCACGCGACCTACCATGCCTACCTTCCTGGTAGAGGACGAGGGGTCGACAACACCGAGAGAGTTGAGTCCAGCTCGATGGGCGGCCGCTTTTGCAGAGTGGCAGGCCTTCGGACAGGCATTCATGGATTCTCTCACCTTCGAGCGCTATCTCCATATTCAGTATGGCGTCAAACCCCGTGATCAGCACCAGCACAGGGGGCACGGACACCACCGTGATGACCACCGCGCGGCTAGTAGATTCCATTTGCCTACGTTTGATGGTTCATCAAACAACTCGGCAAAATCCTGGGTGGAGAAGCTGGACATCTATTTCCAGCTTAACCAGATGTCGGAGACGGAGGCCATTAAGGTGGCTACATTGCATTTAGAGGGTGAGGCTCAGGACGGGTGGTTTCATGGGATGGCGACACTCGGGCATTCCACAGTGACGACATATGCCGAGTTTACCAGGAGGGTGGTAGAGCGCTTTGACAGGAGGGATCCGGAGCAGCATTTTGTTGAGCTGACCAAGCTCAAACAGACTGGGAGTGCAGAGGCATACATTTCAGATTTCTTGAGGGTTTCGGTGATGGTACCAGACTTATCGGCAGGCCGGATGGTTTATATGTTTGTGGAGGGGCTGACAGAGCCACTTCGTGGCCTAGTCCGGTCGAACAAACCGGCTACACTACAGGATGCTATCAGTAGGACTCGAGACTTACAGGATGTCTTGCCCAGGACTCGGCCACCTTATCCCCAGAGACAGGCTTTCCAGCCTAAGGGTAAGGACACGAGAGCTCCGCCTCCCAAGGCGAATCCGAGACGAGGGCAGATTGATGATGAGGCCAGGAGAGAGCTGAGGCGGAAGCGATTGTGCTTCACTTGCCAGGAGCCATGGGCACCGGGACACAAATGTGCGGCAGGGAAGGCACATTTCATAGAGGTCTTCTCCGAGAGCAGCGGAGAAGAGGATGAGGGGGATGATGAGGAGGCAGGAGGTTGTTATGCAGCACAGAGTACCTTACCACCTCCACCACCCGCGACAGGTGGGGCATCATTTGCACCTACTGGGGGAGCTCTAGCAGCATTGCGAGGAGTCCCCAAGTATTTGACTCTGCGCGTACGGGGGACAGTGCGCGGACAGCGGGTTTCAGTCTTAGTCGATAGTGGGGCCACCCACAACTTCATTGATGCCCAGATGGTTGAGCGGAGAGGCATACAGACGGAGGGCTTTGATGGGTTTTCTGTTTTGGTACCAGGAGATCAGACCATGGCATGTGCTCGATATGTACCAGAGTTATCAGTGACGATGGGCACTTATACATTGACAGACCACTTCTTTGTGGTGGACATCCCGGACACCAACGTGATATTGGGAGTTCAGTGGCTTATTACTCTAGGGAAGGTCACGACGGATTGGAAGGCCCTAGAGATGGAGTGGGATGATCCCAAGACGGGGAAGCATGAGAAGATACGTGGGCAGCACACATACCCACCCCAAACAGTGTCGGCACACAGCATGGAGGCGACTTTCCGCAAGGGAGATATAGAGTGGGCAGTAGAGTTGCGGGCTTCAGAGGCAGTGGATACAGGGCGGACAGTGCACCCTGATCTACAGTCTATTCTCGACAGATATGCAGTAGTTTTTGGGGATATTCCACCAGGGCAGCCACCGGATCGGGGGTTTGAGCACACGATCGAGCTTGAGCAGGGGATACAGGCCGTGATTACCACACCGTATAGGCATCCCAAGGCCTATCGGGACGAGATAGAGCGAGCCATTCGGGAGTTGCTGGCCCTTGGTCACATTCGGCCCAGCACTAGTCCTTTTGCTTCTTCAGTAGTGCTGGTGAAGAAGAAGGACGGCACATTACGCATGTGCATTGACTACAGGGCTCTGAACAAGAAGACCCTGAAGAACAGGTACCCCATTCCCAGGATCGACGAGCTGATGGATGAGTTGAGAGGAGCACGGTTCTTCTCAAAGATTGATTTGAGATACGGGTACCATCAGATACGCGTGAGGGAACAGGACATTCCCAAGACCGCTTTCAGGTGTCATTATGGGCACTTTGAGTTTTTGGTCATGCCATTTGGGTTGACCAATGCACCTGCTACTTTCCAGTCTTGTATGAATCACATTTTCAGGGATCATCTGAGAAAGTTTGTGCTGGTTTTCTTTGATGACATCCTCATATACAGCAGGACTTGGGAGGAGCATCTCCAGCATATTGAGACAGTCTTGCACATTTTGGAGGAGCAGCAGTTCTATGCCAAGCTCTCCAAGTGTGAGTTTGGGTTGACGGAGATGCTGTATCTAGGACACATTATAGGAGTGGACGGGGTGAGAGTCCACGAGGAGAAAATCCGGGCTATCAGGGACTGGCCAGAGCCACGGAATGTGACGGAGCTTCGAGGGTTTATTGGTATCTGCACCTACTACAGGAAGTTCGTCAAGGGCTTCTCTCGGCTTGCTGCACCCCTCACGGATCTGACGAGGAAAGGGGCATTCAGTTGGTCGGACACAGCACAGCGAGCTTTTGACAAGCTCAAGGAGGTGATGAGCAGTTGTCCTGTATTAGCGTTGCCAGATTTTACGCAGCCCTTTGTCCTAGAGTGTGATGCATCAGGAGAGGGGATTGGTGCAGTTTTGATGCAGGACGGTCATCCGATTGCTTTCGAGAGCCGGAAGCTCCTTCCACACGAGAGGTTATATCCCATATACGACAAGGAGATGCTGGCCATCATGCATGCATTGGCCAAATTCCGGCAGTACCTGGTGGGTGGCAGATTCAGGGTGAGGACAGATCATAACAGCCTGAGGTACTTTCTGGAGCAAAAGCAGTTGCAGGAGAGGCAGCAGAAGTGGATCAGCAAGATCCAGGCTTACGACTTTGACATAGAGTATGTCAAAGGGAAGAATAACGTGGTATCTGATGCCCTTTCTCGTAGGCCGGCCACGTTATCACTCATGAGCCTGGACGCTGATTGGAAGGCTCGACTATTGGTTGAGTACTCCAAAGATAGATTTGCATGCGAGGTTCTGGATGGGCAGGTAGCAGATAGCAGGTACAGGGTGGTCGATGAGATCATCTATTACAGGGACAGGATCTTCTTGACTGAGGGATCTCAGCTCAAGAAGAAGATACTCCAGGCTTCACACGATTCACCAATGGCGGGCCATCAGGGGTTCACCAAGACATACAGGGCCATCTGGGAGAGATTTGCATGGAAGGGCCTCAAGGAGGACGTACTCCAGCATGTCAGGGAGTGCGAGGTTTGCCAGCGAAACAAGGGAGAGATGAGTCATGCTGCAGGGTTGTTGCAGCCTCTTCCCATTCCGGAGGGGAAGTGGGAGAGCATATCGATGGACTTCATCACAGGGTTGCCCACAGTGCAGGGCAAGGATTGCATCTTCGTGGTAGTTGACCGGCTGACGAAGTATGCTCACTTTTTCGCCATTTCGGCACATCACACGGCGGCACAGGTGGCGGAGTTGTTCTTCAGGGAGGTTTTCAGATTGCATGGTCTACCCAAGACCATTGTCAGCGACAGGGACAGCCGCTTTATGGGCGGATTCTGGCAGGAGCTCTTCCGACTAGTGGGGACCGAATTGACACTGAGCACTAGTTATCATCCCCAGACGGACGGGCAGACGGAGATAGTTAACAAGTGGCTGGAGGGCTACTTGCGTAACTACGTCAGTGGGCAGCAGCGAGCATGGTTGAAATGGCTACATTTGGGCGAGTACTGCTACAACACAACGCACCATATGTCCATCGGTATGACACCTTTCTATGCTTTGTATGGATATCATTCCTTATCTTTTGTGGACATGATGTTTGGTGTTAGCAGGGCTCCGCGAGCCAAGTTATGGATCTAAGAGAGCCAAGACATCCTCCGTCAAGGACAACATAGCCACAGCACAGAATCAGCAGAAGTTGTATGCTGATAAGGGTCGAGTGGAGAGACACTTTGAGGTAGGGGACCTGGTCTACCTACGGCTACGACTCCTGCTTAGCTGATCTTCGCTCGCGAGAAGGGGGCGGAGGCGAAGCCTCGTTTTATGGCCATCTGGGGTGATACGCAGGATCGGGCAGTTGCGTATGAGTTGGGCTGCCCCAAGGCAATGGGATTCTAACATCTTTCATGTATCATGCACAGAAAAGAAGGCAACTGAGTTTGACTGTGACGATCCAGAACTCACAGCCTACGAGATGATGAGGGCATCTAGTGTTACGGCGGAGGCCTATTATCGACACCGAGGAGAGGCAGCTGTGGCAGGAAGATCAGGGAGTTCTTGGTGAGATGGAAGAACTTGCCGGATGAGGATGCCACTTGGGAGGATGAGAGGATCTTACAGCATCCATCACTTCAGTTGCTTGAGGACAAGCAACGTTTTGCCGGGGGAGACTGTAATATTCCCAATTAGCTTTGCTAATTGGAATATTTCATTTTGTTTAATTTTGCCGCTTTAGCTAGAAATAATAAATAAAGTGAGAAATAAGAGGGGTTACCTCACTTTAGTCACCTCACTTTATAAAATAAAGTGTTTTTCCTAGTTGATTGACGTTATAACTTAGAGAGGGGGCCTTGGGGGTCCACATGAGTATGAGGGGAGGCCTCACGCTGACCCAAGGTTAACTGCGCAGGCCAAGGAGAGTGAAGGACGCAGCCAAGGTTTTGGAGGGAGTTTAGCACTATAAAAGGTGGGGTTCTCACCTCATTTGGCATGGTTGATTTGATATTGATATTGAGAGCTAGACTTCTGTCTACTCCAGCACGCCGGTTGTTTAGTCGATGCACGGCTAACACATTTGGCCCAAAGCCGGTCCCCACCATCGGTCGGAGATCACCCTTGGCTCAGGGACTTAATGCATGAGCAGAAGTTTCTTTCCTTCGAGTTTCGGTGGTGATTTGCGGTAGTTTACGGTAGAGATTTGGTAGAGGAGATACCCCTTCGCACAGAGGCCCTGCGCGAGACTAGGCGGAGAGGGCCGCGAGATCCGGAGAAATGGGACGCGGATACGGATAGGAGCGCGGATACGCGGATAGGGAGGCGCGAGATCCAATGAGATCCAGGCATAGAGACGCGGTCTGGATAGGAGGACGAGATCCGGCGAGATCGGTGAAAGGACTCGGATACGCGGATAGGAGGACGCAGAGATCCGGCTCAGGAGGGCAGATCAGAGAGAGGACGCGAGGAGATGCGGATAGGGAGGGCTCGGGTCGGCTAGGGAGGACGTGGTCTGGTGACGGGGGGTGTGTGGGGTTTTGGCAGCGTTTTTCAGTGTTTCCAGCCCTGAGGAGTTTGGTTATCTTATCTGGGGGAATTGTGGTTGGATTCACCCTTCTTGCCAGCGTTTTCCTTGGCTACTGCGCTGTCACTGGCAGAGACAGCGTTTTCACTAGTGAGGGTTTGATTGGTGGACCTTCAGAGGTGGAGCATCTGCTTCTCATTTTCAGGGGTTTGTTTGGAGGATTGAGATCAGCTACCTTTCCAGTTTTCAGTTCATAGTTCCAGTACCTTGCAGCAGCAGTTTTCCATAGCAGTTTCTTCAGCCAGCTAGGACGCTGTCCCTATTGCAGCCATTATTTGTTCTGAGAGGGTCTCCACTTGCCTAGGGCAAGGATAGGTGCACTCATTCTGATTATCTTGTACCCCTATATATGTATTCTCAGATTAATAAAATGGCTTAGTGTTCTGGCATTCTATGTGTACTTGTTCCATGTTCTGGTTCCGACATTTTTGTTTTATATATCATCGGCGTATTTACGTATGCAGTCATTGATTTATTTCCCTTTGAGATATTACATTCAATGCATTGAATATCAAAACCTTTGTTTTACCCAAGTTGACCACCAACCAACAAAGATCACAAAAGTTGGACAATACATCAATCTGTCTTTGTAGTCCCTCAAAAAAAGAAGCCAACAAGACCAAGGCATCGGCGAAAAGGGTTGAAATTAGTACCTGGTGTAGAAGACAGCCATCCCCTTCCTCGATATGCTCATGTAAGAAAGACTCCAACTCATCAATATAGATCCCGAAGAGGGTTGGAGAGAGGAGGCATCCCTATTTGACTCCAATAGTACTTTGGATGAAATCAAAAGGTCGTTTGCAATCTTGACCTGTCCAAATCTGACTCATACAGTGTCATAATGGCTACCAAGAGGGCCTTGGATATGCCAATATCGCAGAGCCTTTGCAACAAAGCCTCCCTTGAAATTGTGTCAAGTACTTTCTAGAAGTTTATAAAGCAACTATAGACCTTCAAGCAATGATGTGTCTCCTCAATAATGGCTTGGATAGTGAAAATGTGATAAATCGTCTGGTAGTTTGGTCGAAAACCTACTTGTCCTCAAGCCCTAAGGTGGTGACTCTCGAATTCCTTGGAGAGTCATTGGTGCAAGACTGTAGCAGAAAGGTTGGAGAACGTATGACCTATCATGATAGTTCAGTAGTTTTCGGATAAAAATTACTCCCTAATTTGTGGATTGGGTGAATAATGTATCTTGTCCAAGTGGGGGAGAAGCCTACAAACACCACATGGTTAAATAAATCTGCAATATAAAACTCAAAATACGGGATGCCATGTTTAAGGAATTCAGCTTGAAACCCTTCCTTGTCTACTGTTCTATTAGTACTCATAGCTTTGAGTGCTCTCCTAATGTCCCTCTCAGAGAAAAGGTGGCATAAGGGGGGGGGAGGTGATGTAGATAAGAGGTTATCCAAGAATGTCACAAAGGGAGGTTGTGTGGGAGAACAGGTACTTGAGATCGAGCTCAAGTGGGATGGTGTGGCATTTAGGAAAAATAGTACACCATAGGGGATTTGGGGAATGGAAAAGGGCCTCGCACAAATCCCTTCTCCTCTAGGAAAGAAAGGTTTGTTTTTTACAACACAGGAGTTAACGAAAAGTTTTGTTGAGCTAGGGAGAGAGGATGGGTCATGTTTGAGGGTGGGATGAAGTTGTTTATGAAGGGATTTACTTTCATTGTCAAACCAGTGTTTCCTGGGATAGGATCTAGGGGGGTTTATGGATGTGTAGATGAGTATAACGAGGGTAGGAATCCAAGGCTACCTCCACGAGGGTAGTGAGAAGTATCTCATATTTGGTTTTTGTTGTGTTCAATGACCTAAAGTGGGAAATGGAGGGGAGCAATTAATTGAGGCGGGTGGTATAGGAGTTAGCATAGTCTCTATAAAAAAGGAAGGTAGGACACATGGTTGGCAAGATCAACTGGAGGGTCGGGGGCGAGGCAAAGGAGGTGAGGAGGGCATGGTCTGCGAAGGGGAGATGGGAGACTAAGAGGTGTTGAGGTCTTGGTTGGCTAAAACAGTCAACAACATCGCCCCCCCCCCCCCCCCCCCCGCAACTATGGGGGAAGCAATTAAAGTTACCAAAACTTGAAAACAAGGGAATCCCATAATGATTAGGAGACCATGGGATTCACCTAGTTGCACGAAGTATCTCTCGTAACTTGTGAGGGGCCCATCACTGTCCCATGAACTCCTATGAAGACACACAAATTATAGTTCTAACTCCTAGAGGCAAAGTGTGTCCTCTGCTTTGTCATATAGGGCCACCTAGAGGTCTTTGGTACGAGCGTTGAAACCACCTAAAAGAATGACATAACTAAGAGCGGAGAAGTAATCAACGACACCAAACCCTTACATGGTCCTTTACAAGAAATCCGTTCAAATTCACGGCTAAACTCGTGACTCCTTTTAAGACTCTTTGGACTCGAATTTGTTGTATTCGACAATGTAAACCTACCCAGCTCTTTCATGGTTGTTTTTTTTCATTCTCGTCCACAATGCAAACGCTCATCACATTTTACAAGTTATGAAATTCCCGGACTCCACTTATAGATCACACAAAGATCAAAATCAGCATCTTTTGGCAATCAATATAAGCATATGCATGTAAGAATAATATCTAGCTTAGCTCTTGCACATTCAAATATTTGTTTCTAAAGTTTATGAACTTGTGAGATTGGAATAGCATCATTCACCTTGCAAGTTTTCTTTCCACATTCACTCAAGAATTCTAAAGACAATGCACTGGCCATCTTAACAAAAGTAGTGGTTTAGAAGTGTTTTGAAGGCAAAATATATTGAATATCATTGCTGGTTTTCAAACTCAATTGCAGATTTGTAAGTTAAGCATTGTTTTTCTTGTGTTTTGGGCTATATTAGTTCATTGTTCTACAACTTCTATAGGAGAAACAATGGGATGTTATTGCAAATGTACAATAAATTAATTGATTAACTAATTAAAATAAAAATCATAAATTTTAAATCTAACACTTTAATTTGAAAAAGAATTCCCAGTCCCTGATGGGGGTGTGAAATGGCCAAGTGGAGGTCTGATTTCAATGAGTATCTAAACAATCAACACATCATTAATGGGCAGGAGGCGTGTGAAGAAAGCCCAGCGATGCGTTGGGCAAGAGAATCTTCGATGATTCTCATGTTTACATGTGAATTGGGTTGGCTATGCCAGGACATTTGTTTCAAATGGGAGATAGAGTGGGGAGCTTGGAGAGTTGTTGTTACAAAGAAACAGGGAGGCTATGCAGTCAAGCTTCACTCGTTCTTAGGCCAGCAATTGCGTAAGAGGAACTTTGTCGCCAAGAAAGGTGGCGCTAAGCAGAACCCTAAGACGTTGTTGCATGCTAATTGGGATCCTAGCTCGCATGGCTCTTTGTAGAGAAAATCATTCAAAACAAAGGCTGCAGGGAGGGTGGTTGGTGTCTTCGAGTCCTTTTCCAGCCAGTGTCAAGGGGAAGTAAGCTATACCTTCACTTTGGTCTTCTTGTATTGCTCAATTTATGTTGTTTTCTAGTCGCATTGGTCTCTGTTTTGTTGGGGGATTGAGGCAAGTTGGGTGGAGGTGGAAGGGGTCCATGTGTATAGTTGGTGGTTGTGGTGGCATTTTTCCTACAGTCTCATTTTTTTCTGGAAGAGTTTGGTGTTGTCCTCAAGTATTTAGTGGGTTTTTGGAGGCTGGAGTCTATTACGTTGTCTTTCAGAAGTTTGTGGCAGTCATTGCAAGACGATGGTGGACATTGGTGGGCTAGGTGGTTAATTCACGCCGGCTAGGGCACTCAGGGTTAGAGTATTCTACTGATGGTGTTTGAAGGTGGCAAAGCTCGTAGGCAACAAAAGCCCGACAATGTTTCTATAGCCTCAATAAGTGGCATTTGGGCCGTCTGGAAAGGTTGTGATATTATTTGGTAGTGGGGAGTGGGAAGTGAGGTGTTGACTGTAGCCGCATTGGGTGCATGGATTGAGGAAGCCTGTCGAGTAGGTGTCAAGCACTTGAAGGGGAGAACTTGAAAAGCCCTTGGTGATTCAGATATGTTGCGTCAAAGAGGGATGTTCAGAAGGGGTATAGGCCCTCGAGGTAAGGGTGTTCCCCACCCAGTTGCTCAAATTGGCAAGGAGGAAGGTCTGGTGAAGACGCAAGAGGCATCTCCGGTGCGTGTGGACCTTCCACCACCCTTTGACTCTTTGGAGGCCCAAATTTGAGTAGTGATAGTGGCAGTGGAAAAATTGGCAAGAGACAGGAAGCATGACCATAATGAGGTCATAAGTTTTATATGGGATATACAGCATAATCAATGGCAAATCTTGGATGGACAAATCTCCCTTCGTAAAGGTCTGAAGCGTCTTCAGGAGCGGATGGATGCTAACAAAGGAAGAATGGCTCATATGGAATCACACGTGCATGAGGCATGTCGATGCCCTGGAGGTGGAGATCCTGATCACCTGGACCTGAGTAACATGGCAGGCTAACTATGATTTTGGGACACTTTTTGCTATGTGGACAGTTCTGGTCACTACGGGACATTAACCTCCAGTCTTCTTGTTTTTTTCTGGTTATCCTCTATGTTTTTCTGTTTGTACATGAGGGCCAGTAAATCCAGTAGGAGTGAGGCCTCAGTTATTTTGAATTGGTGCCATCCCCAATGTAATCTGCTTATGAATTAATAGAAAAAGGGTGATTCACAAAAAAAAAGTCCCGGATTTTTAAGTAATTAAATGCAGATCAGCTTTTGACATATATTATCATAAATTCAAAGTTAACAACTTAACACTAGCTGATGTGAAAAAAAGAAGTTGAGAGTAAATTCGCCATCAATGCGTTATAAAGGTTTAATGCTAAAATCAGAGAAGTCAACAACCTTTTTACCAATAACTATTACAAACAATGTAGTCTCCAATTAATACAAACCAGAAAAAAATCATATTAATACATACTATGTTCAATAAAAAAGCAGGCCCTAAGCACATTGCTGCAACTAGAGGAAAAGGATAAGAGAAGATTTAGTTTTTTGTATGGCAGGATGACTCACAGAAATAGATGAAATGAAACAGTATGCACGCTCCATTTTTCATATGGCAAGATGACCTAGCAATAGAAGAAACAAAACTTAACAGACTCCTTAATCTACAAAAGGGATGCATATGTACCACCAATAGTTCAATCAAATTATTGATAGTGATGTTTTGTTTTCCTCCTCTCTACGATATTTCTAGATGTCAATTAATAGATTTCTCTTTTCAGCCTCAAATCAAATGTTAGGCGAGCTCCTGCAGGTAGCACCCAGGTATCTCCCAGATTTACGCAACCTGGTCCACTCAGTCCTGTACATTCCCCAAAGGCATTCAGAATCTACATTGTTACCTTCATAGTGATTAATGATGACAAAGGTAGTTCATATTCTACTTCTACTTCTGGTGCAGAGTGGTGGCTCTATTCTTAGATAGTAATGTAACTATTTTTATTCCTTTTTTAGGGTTTACCTTTTGGGTTTACCCCTTTGTACTTCTATCTCTATATGTGTGTATTTCTTTTTGCATATAGCAGTTGCCTTTTGCACCACTGTTGGGATTTGTTGTACTTTCTAGTCCCATTGCCCTAATTTCATCACATCACAACAATATTTTTAAAAAAATCCTCCTTTCTTTCCATGTAAAACCATAATTCTCCCTAGGGAGTAACAAACACAAAAAGGTAGTGATTAGAGGGATTGACACAAAGAACTAGAAAAGGCATTGCAAGGCGAAAACAAAATAGTTTTCCATAAAGACACTGTTTTCCTGCTAAGAAACACTTATGAAAGAAACACATGCATGTTTGTTTGAACTTTGCATTACTATATACACATACAAACACACAAGTAACTACATTCCCTGCCCACTATGTCCCTTAAAATATATCTAGAACAATCAAATATGATATTAAAAACTATAAAATACCATGCCCCATTTTGACAATGGAGACATGCTTCTTCAGGCCCTTTTTAGGCACATCAACTAACCTAATGATTACAATTAAAAAGAATAAATTAAAAAATTAGCTTCAAACTAATCCCCCATCCTTACCCCACCAATTGCAAGCAAAAATGCTATAAATACCAATGTTACATTTATAATGTTGGAAAATATAACACTCGGCAATATAGGGGAAAATATTGGAGAATATTGGCAAATTTTAAAAAATACAAAATATTCATTTTTTTCAACATCTAAAGCAACAACAACATCAATCAGACACATTGCCACATAAATATGAAAATAAAACTGGCATCTAAGATGTATAAGATGCCATCAAATGATACATCACACATTGATACTTAACTCTAATTTTTGTGAAGAGTTCCAAGTCCTGAAAGGCTGATCAAAATCACATCAAAAAGCTCATAACGTATCTCATGATTCATCATCATGAGCAAAGTTATCAGAACAGGAACTAGTATTGAAACTGGCCAGTGAACTAATTTGGTACACTGGTCTACTAAAAATACTCATGATCAATGGCCTAAATGGCCTCTAGAGTCCAAAAACATCATGTTACAACAAATAACCACATATCATCAAAAATCATCGCTCATATTGGGATCCTCATCATTAGTAGCACTCTCTTCTCCCTAACATAGCCTTTGCCTCTACCTCAATCCTCCAAGGACATCAAACAAAAGTTAAAACCCTCCAATTTTGACGAAACTCTGTAATCCCATGCAGGGTATATTTTTGGAATTTAGTATGGTCGTGAGTGAGGAGTTCAACAATCAGCGCCACCAACACCGAGGTACATAGCGGGCTTGGTGCTTTTGATTAAATGCCAATCCCATACCCTTATACATGATAGAATCCAGTGGAAACATCGCAATCCTGCCAATCTTGAAATCTTGGACATTGTTATGTCTTTTGAATTCTGAATGGGATATGACTTTCTCCATGTGAAGTCTGATGAGGTTGGAATCACTCTTAAACACCCTGAAACAATCAATGATAATGTTAAAAATTTAAGTAAAAGGATGAAAAAGAAAAACCAAAAATCAGGTTATAAAGCATTATTGGGATCAATGGGGCAATCTTTCCTTTTAACTTGTGATATGTATCCACAATATTGTAATATATTGAAAGTATCATGATATTTTCATTAAAAAAAAATACCATGATATTTTGCATCAATAATATCAGCTTAGGGTAAACACATGATATATCGCAATATCGGCAATATATGCTACACTGGGAAACACACACAAATAAACTACTTGAATCTTATAAGATCATCTGAGAAATGATAGCCAAGAGACTTAAAAGATGTTTCCTGAAGTTTTGTACACTAGGTAATTTAGTTACCTTTCAAATAGGCAAATAGGTGATGTTGTGGGCATTGCTCATGAGAGTTTGCACACAATATAGGTCAAAATTTAGGCTGCTATGGTTATCAAGTTAGATCTTTCCAATGCTCTTAATAAACTATACCAATTATATTTGAAACTCTTGCTCATCCATACAAGGCTTGCACCACCTTTGGTTAGTTAGCTTGCAATTTGCATTTCCTCATTTCCCTTCATTGTTCTCGTAAATGGCTCTGCATCCCCTTTTTCTTAAAATTTGGATCCCAAAGGACAAGTGGTTCCCTAAGGCTTTGATCTTTGGCCTAGGGAAAAGTGTCCACTTCATTTGTACTTATGCTCCTAGAGTGACCTTATAAGTGGTAAAGTCAATCAAATTTAAAAGTGACTTTATAAGTGATAAAGTTACATTCTAATTTCAAAGTGACTTTATTAAAGTCAATGAAAAATTAGAAAGTGAAAAAGTGACTATGGAAATAAAAGGCTAGTGGGTCTTTATTTAAGTGGGTGAGTTAAAAAATAGAAAGTGAGAATTAAATGCACGTTTATTCTCAGCCCTTGATTTAAAGCTATCTCAGCCATTGGATTTAGGGATTCCCCAAGTCACTTAGGGTTAGAGTAAAAGGAGAAAAGATCATTCAGTCTTTCATGAGCATTTGAAAGGAAGAGAAGAGAGAGCAAGGAGAAAATTTTTTAGCAGGGAGGAAGTGAAGGAGAGTAGCAAGGAGACATTTCAGCAAATCCGTACAGCAGCATTTATTGGCACGCATCCCAAGGCAAAATTCGTACGCAGAGTTCGAGCACGTTTTCCAAGGAAGGCACAGAAATCAAGGAAGAGGGACAGCAGCATTCAGCATGGATTTTGAGGCAGATTATAGGCATGAAAACTGAGGAGAATGACTATTGTAACTACGAGATTTCGAGAAAAGACAGCATCTGAAAACACGATTTTCGAGGCATATTTTGGGCATGAAAATCAAGGACTGATGTACTTTTCTGTACAGTCCATACAGTCCGTACAGGCTGTTCTAGGCATGATTTTCAAGACAGGGCATACAGCATTTAATGCTGTAATATTTCTATTGTTATTTTTGTTTTGTTGTTGGCACATTTTCCGAGGTGGAGTTCAAACACAGAAATCGAGATAAGTTGTAAATTATGGTTGTTGAAATTTTTACTGTGTATTTCAGTTTCTCTGTAAAAGCATTTTCAGAAATAAAGAAAAGCTCTCAAACTGGTTTTCCCCAAGAGTTGTAGGGGATTTTTCCAGGGTCACATTGACCAAAAATCACTGTCATTTTCTGTGTGTGGCTGTTATATTTCTGTTGTGTTTTATTTATGCATTTTCCAACAGTAGTGAAATCTCCAAATTTGTGTTTTCAGAAATTATTGTCATTTCCAGATTTCAGTATTTTTATTATGCTTGGATTTAAAACTAAATGCATGGAGTGATAAGGGAACCCGGAAAACTGATGACTAGAGTGGGGATTGAAATTTTACATGGTATCAGAGCTTAGTTGGCTGGAAACTGCATTTTGGGACAGCAAGTGAAAAATTACAAGAAGTTGATTCTTACACAGAAAACAAAAACCTTTACCACAGATTTAAAATTTCAATTTTGTAGGACAATGAATCATGTCTTTAGGTTTAAGGGTTGAAGACAGGTTGGATGGGCAGAGTAACTACAGTGCATGGAGGGAGAGAATCCAAAGTATCTTTGAGGAAGCAGAGATCTGCGGCATTATGGTACATACCACACAGCACCCAGTAGCAGTACCTGTTGACCCTGTACAGTTAGCAGAATTCAACAAAAAGAATGCCATGGCCAAAATACTGATTTTGGATGGAGTCAAAGATCATGTCATTCCTCATGTGAGAGAAAAAACTTATGCAAATGAGATGTGGACTGCCTTGACAGGACTTTATCAGAGCTCAAATGAAAACAGGAAGATGGTCCTAAAGGAGAAACTGAAGGCCATTAAAATGGCTAAAACTGACAGTGCTACAGCATACCTCACCAAGATCACTTCGGTGAGAGATGAGTTGGCAGCCATAGATAAGACCATTTCACCCACTGAGTTGGTGAGGATTGCTTTGAATGGTCTTCCCAAGACTTGGGAGAGCTTTGTGGATGGTATTGTTGCACGTGAGAACCTTCTCGAATGAGAGAGGTTGTGGGATGATTGCATTCATAAAGAGATCAAAAAGAACCATCTTCGGGCAACCAAACAGGGGGGAGGAGGATGACAATGTAGCATTGTTGGCAAGAAGCAAGAAGGGCAAAGCAAAGAAGGGAGCTTCCACCAGTGGAGGAAAAGGGAAAGGTAACGGTTCGCAATCGAACAAAGAGAAGGACTATTCGAAAGTCAAATGTTGGAATTGTCAAAAGACGGGACACTACGTTGTTGTGTGTCCAGAGAAGAAGAACGAGGAAGGGAAAGAGAAAACCATGGCAGCTTTTGCAGAGATAAAGGGCTTCTCAGAGAGCTTTGATCGGGATTTTGGGTTCATAGATTGTGAGTCCTCCTGTGCAGTATCACCTGCCACACAGGTTCAGAGGGAGTGTGCACTCTCCTCTACTAGCAGAGCATCTTCTAGCATTTGGTATGTTGACAGTGGCGCTTCACGCCATATGACAGGAGTCAGGGAGTACTTCTCAAAGCTATCAGAGAGTGATACTGATATGGAGGTAGTACTTGGTGATGACAGCATTGTTAGAGCAGTCGATGTGGGAATATTGACATTTGATAGGGAACCCAAACCTCCCTTGAAAGTGTCAGATGTTCTATATGTGCCTATAATGAAGAAGAACCTGATATTCATTTCAACACTTGAGGACAGAGGGTATGATGTGTTGTTCAGGAGAGGGAAGGTGCTCATATATCCTAGGGGAACTCTAGAAGCTTCAGCTAAAGTGATTGGAGTGCGCCATGCTAAGGTGTACAAGTTCTCATTCCAACCCCTAATGGCATTGAATAGCAACACCCGAGACAAGACCGACAGCAGATCTAGCAGTTCAGAGTTGTGTGAGATCTGGCATCGCAGGATGGGTCACATGTATCAGGGGGCCTTGAGGACATTGCGGGAGATCACCGTTGGTGTGCCAGATTTCAGTTCTGATCACCTTGATGTATGCAAAGGATGTGCTATGGGGAAGTTTTCCAAATCCCCTTTACCCAGCAGTGACAGCAGGACGACAAGGATCCTTGACTTGATTCATTCTGATGTGAGTGGTCGGATGTTTCATGTATCCTTGAGTGGCTATGAATATTATGTTTTATTCATTGATGACTACTCCAAGAAGACCTGGATTTGGAGTGAGGACCTAGATTTATTTCTTGAAGACCAAGAGTGAGGTCTTCAAGCGGTTTCAAGAGTTCAAAGCTCTTGCGGAGACCTAGACAGGTAGGAAGATCAAGGTACTCAGGTCAGACAATGGAGGTGAGTATACCCTTGGTGAGTTTGTGGATTTTTGTGCTGAGGCAAGAATAAAGAGGGAGTTCATGGTTCCTTACAACCCCTAGCAGAATGGGGTGGCAAAGAGGAAGTACAGATCCAATGTAGGGGTTGCCAAAGCCATGCTTCACGATCAAGGGTTACCTTTGTTTTTGTGGAAAGAGGCCTGCAACACTGCTCTTTACTTGCAGAACAGGAGTCCACATCGTGCCTTGGGGAATGTGACTCCTAAGAAGGCTTTCTCTGGGAAGAAGCCTGATGTTGGGCACTTTTGTATCTTTGGGTGCCTTACATATTCCTATGTTCGCAAGGAGAAGAGGACCAAGCTAGAGCCCACTGCAGACAAGGGCATCTTTGTGGGTTATAGCGATACCTCAAAAGCTTACCAGATTTACATTCCTGCGAAGAGGAAAGTGGTTGTTAGGCGGGATGTAAAGTTTGAGGAGGAGAGGGCTTTCAGGAGGTCACAAGAGTTAGAGCATTTAGAGTCACCAGACACTCAGCAGCAGCTGAGTCAGTCACAGGGATCCAGTACACATGGTGCAGGAGGTCAGGGATCGGGAGGTACATCTATTACAGTGTCAGGTCTGTTGACCACTGGAGTGGCACCTAATGATAATGAGAAGACTCCATGCCCAAGGATGAACGAGAAGACATTTGTACCATCTGATATCATCAGTTCAACAGATTTTTTAAACTCTACTTCTACCTGTTATTATTTTCTCTTGTACCCAGATTCCACGCCCTACGAGGAATTGTAATAAGTGATACTAGTAATGATGAGTTTTGAGTCAGTATTAACTCTGTAACAGGCCTAGGTAGCCTGCGACCTTGCCAACAAGTGAGTATTACTCTGGAAGGTTTTTTTTACTTGGTTAATTATCATCTCCCTACAAGGAGTTAATAATTAATTGAGTTTTTCCCTCCAATTTTACCCCAAAGCCAAAGTACGGCTTGATGGTGAGGCCTTGGGTGAGTCCTAGTGTCTAGAGTCAATGTATATTACCATACTAGATCACACACAAAATTTCGTGGAATTTGGTTAGGTCTAGGTAGTGATTTTTTAATTTTTTAGATTTCCCGCAAGTCGAAAATTGCAATAAAAATTGTAATTGAATTGTAATTAGTGTTGTCTAGAGAAGTTGTATGGGGTATGAGTAATCAAAATTACACCTCTCACGCTCAACTTTCTACTATGACACACTTTGAGGGGTTAAAAATGTGTTTTGAGCCCTCAAAACCCATTTTTCCTAAGTTTAGTGGGAAATCTGGCAATTAATTAAGCCAGAAATTAAATAAATGGAGAAAAATAAATATCCACACATGCTAAATGAGGTGGAAATGAGGTGGAAAATTATGGAGGAGTTAAAGTGAAGTCCCAAGGTGATATGGACTCCTAAAATCAAGGAAAAGACATGTGCTCAAATAAAATTGAATTTTCGACATTAAATGAGAGTTGCTTACTTGGAAATTCGAATTTGTGAAGTTAGTGCATATTTGGGAGGATTTGGGAGAATATTTGGTGGAGATTTTTGTGGGAAATTGTCTCCACATGGGTTACCAACCATATACACATGTCATTCCATCATAAAATTCGAATTTGGCACATAAGGGAAGAAGAAAATGATGTCCACTTGCCAGAATTCGATTTTTACACTTGGCATTGGAGCTCCACTTACCAAATTCGAATTTGCCTTGAGATCTCCTCCCTCTCACCACTTCGCATATCGTTCTTCATTGGTATTTGCTCCCAAATTCCTATATAATGGAGCCATGGGCTCTCATATGGTATCATTGTTTTACTAGCTATTGTGCTTGCGGAAGCTCTGCTACATTGTACACTTTTCAAGAATATCAATAAAAAGACTTTGGGGGTCCATTCATGGGGTGTTCTTCCTTTTAAGCATGCCAAATTTGAATTTGCCTTGAGATATCCTCCTTTTCACCACTTGGCATATGGTTTTTCATTGGTATTTGCTCCCAAATTTCTATATAATGGAGCCACAGGCTCTCATATTGTATCTTGTGACTAGCTATTGTGTTTGCGGAAGCGCTGCTACTTTGTACACTTTTCAAGATTATCAATAAAAAGACTTTTGGGGTCTATTCATGGGTGTTCTTCCTTTGGAGCATGGTGCATTTGGAACTATTGGTATAATAATTTCTATGATTTGAGTTATTTCATTTTCCATGTATTCTTGTGAATTTGCTAGTGCACAGTTATCTTGTATTAGCATTTGATTTGAAAGTAAGTTCTAGAGGTTGAAAGTTCTAGTTTATTTTCAAATAAATTTCTAGAAGTTTCAATTCATTGTTTGTTTATCTAAATCTACATGGACTAATGTGTGACTTGAGTATTGTAGAATAATTCTTTTTGGATCAAGCATGAGGGGACGTCTTTGAGAGACCAATCCACTCTTGAAGCACCTTCAAAGGAACTCTCGTTTGTTATTTGGATTTTCATAGTTTATCTTATGAAAAAGTGTCTTGAAAGAATTTGTTTAGACATAGTTTGTATGCATGCAATCATTTAAAAATATTTTACTTTTCATTGTTCTTTATTGGATCATATTTTTCTATTTAAAGAGCTTAAGCATGACTATACAAAGATGAGAGTTTACTCATCCTCTTTGGCTTAGCCCTTTGTAGATTATTATGCAATATTTTGTGATTTTCTTTGTCTAACACTTGGTTGGTTTTTTGTAGTCTTCTTTTTCTAACTTGTTTTCTTGTAGCAACTTGTTAGATTCACCTTCAAGAAACTATTAACAAATTGTTGCAGGACCTTTGAGCTCTAATGTCAAACGAGGATGACTCTCTCTTTTTCCTTTGGTCGTGGGCAGTTAAGGAGCTTCCTTGAGGAAGATTGAGTTCCTTTTGTGGCTTCTTCTCTCTCTCTTGGCCGTGAGTATTGAGAGGCTTAGCCTCTCTTCTTCACTTGTAAAAATTTGATTTCTATTGAGTCTTTATATTGCAAAAAATTCTCATCAAGGATATGTCTAAGACCTCAAGTTTCATTTTTAAAGGTTTTCCTTGAGCTTGTAGGAGGCTTCATAGTCTCTTACCTCTAACAACAAATAAAATTTGTGATTTTGGGAGTGTGGGTTTTATCCATTGGCATCCCAATCTCTCCACTTTTGGAGAGGACTTGTGGTGTGATTTGTTGATCTCTTTAAATTACATGCATATCATTTAATTGTTCAATTAACGCAACCATGCATTTCATTCATTTCACTAGCTATTCACTTTGATTTGCTACAAGTTTTAAGAGCATTTACTTTCATAGCAAATTCAGATTTTTTTTAATATGCAAACATCTTTACTTGAGCTTATTTAGCTTGAAATCATACTTCAAATTTGTTTATGCTTCACCACTAAGCACACTCTACAATCTTAAGTTTGATGCATCAAGTAAAACTACATTTTATTTCATGACAAACAAATATATTTCAAGTTGAAGTTAAATTTTCATTTTCATGTTAATTTAATTTTAGATCTTACATGCCCCAAGCATCACTAAAATTTACCATCAACTTAAGTTGGTTGAATAGACATTTTAGGGACCCTCTACCTCTATGGACTCCTCACTGTGAGATCCAAATATTTGGGCAAGTGCGAGGTCCGAGAATTAGAGTTAAATTGTAACTTTGTTTTAGAACTAATTAATAAAATAAACCAAGAGCACTATCTCATCACATTTACTTGCAAATTTCTCATTTTTTTTGCTATCTTAATGGTTTAAATTTGCACATGCAAATATTATCTCAAGGAGCACTTTAGATACAAGCATTTTAATTCCTTAAATTTTGCATTAAGTTTAATTCTATGGTACTTGGAAATTTGCTTACTTTTGCAACTTCATTACATGCTGTCATTTTAATGTTCATTATGCCTATGGATGATTGATATATCTTGTTTCATTGGCAAATATCCTTATTTGGTGTTGCAAATTTAATTTCATGTTGTTATCTTGGTCTAACATTTGAGTTTTTCTATCATCTCGTTTACATTATCCAAAGTAGAACACTAATTGTTTCCTTTTGAGCAAGATAGTTTCTCATGCTTTGATTCATAAATATATTTATCTTGAAAGAATTTACAATATCTTGTGCTAACATTTTCTTGTTTCACTTTTTAGAATTATTTTTGTTTTCCATTTGAAAACATTTTACTTCATTTAAACAAATACATTTTCATTTCAAAGAGCAATACTTTGAAGGCATTGGTTTTCATATGCTTTATGCTTATTTAAATTATGTATTGATGGTTATTGCTCATATCATTTTTTGCGTATAAATATTAAGAAGTAATCTATTTAACTCTAACAACTCTCTTAGAAATTCACATCTTTTAACTTAGTTTTCCATTTAGAGACCCCCCCCCCCCTCCCAATAGCTAACCTAGGAGATAGCTTAAACGGAGAGAGTCGGGATTAGTGTGACAACCTCTTCTCTGAGTTCCTTGCCACCAACCACACCTTGTGGGGTTAAAGGCTTTTCCCGCTAACTGTAGGTAGGTGTAGGCGGCAAGCGATAACAAGGTCCATCAGTGAGCAATGGCTCTCAGAGTCAGGTGAGGGGATCTTCGGGTAGCATGCAGAGCAGTCCGCAGAGTAGTTCACAGGGTAGTCCACTGATGGATAGTTCGCACGGTACTTCAACTTCTACAGGCACAGGTACAGTTATGAGGTCAATTGGCAGGCCTTCAGGAGTTCAGGCTTCTAATGATGATGAGGATTCTTTCACTCCTGTGGAAGTAGGCTCAAGGAAGAGGAAGCCCAAGTGGCTTCAAGACACCATGCGCGAGGCCACATCAGTCGCTGGGCCAAAGAGACAGGTCAGAGAGAGTAAACCACCTTAGTGGTTTTGTAGTTACATGTCGTTGGTAACAAGCATCGTTGATACTGAGCCTTCTAGTTATGAATAGGCAGCCAGCCAGCAGGTCTGGAGAGAGGCCATGATGGAGGAGTATTCTTCTATTATGAAGAATGATGTTTGGGAAGTAGTGCCGAGGCCTGAAGGTAAATCAGTTGTTACTTCCAGATGGCTCTACAAGATAAAGCATGTTGCAGATGGCAGCATTGAGAAGTTCAAGGCTCGGTTTGTGGCGAGAGGGTTCTCACAGGTAGAGGGAGTTGACTATGAGGAGACCTTTTCTCCCGTAGCTCGGTATACATCTATTCGCTCCATTATATCGATTGCAGCGGAGATGGGTTGGAAGATCCACCAAATGGATGTGAAAACCGCCTTTCTCAATGGCTTCATTCAGGAGGAAGTTTATATTGAACAGCCACAGGGCTTTGAGGTGCATGGGAAGGAGACCCATGTATGCAGATTGAAAAAGGCACTCTATGGCTTGAAGCAAGCTCCTAGAGCTTGGTACTCTCAGATTGATACATAATTGCCAGGTTTCACTAAGAGTCAGGCTTATCTGAACCTATACATCATTGTGGTAGGTGAGGAGCCCCCTCATCTTGGTGTTGTATGTTGATGACTTGGTCATTACTAGAGCAAAGAGACTCATTGAGGGCTGCAAGAGAGATCTTGCTTCAGGGTTTGAGATGAAGGATATCGACTTGATGCATTATTTTCTAGGATTGGAGGTGTGGCAGGAGAAGGGGCACTTCTTCTTGGGACAGGGGAAGTACATTGTGGATATTCTCAGCAGATTTCACATGGAGGACTGCAAACCCATGTCTACACCTATGATCACTAACTGGAAGAAGCTTCACGCTTCAGATTTCGAATTGATGGATCCCACTCTATACATACAGTTGATTGGTTCATTGATGTATTTGATCAACACTTGACCAGATATATGTTTTGCAGTTAACACTATGAGTCAATTCATGTGTGAGCCAAGGAGAATGCACTGGATGACTGCAAAGCAAATTCTATGTTACTTGCGGGGTACTGTGGATTATGGTCTGGATTGTAGACAGGGTGATGGAATGAGACTGGTAGGGAACACTGATTCAGATTGAGCAGGTTGTGCTTCAGATAGGAAGAGTACTTCAAGGTGTTGTTTTGGGTTGGGTTCGGCAGTTGTGTCGTGTTTCAGCCGGAAACAACAGTCAGTTGCATTGAGCTCAGCTGAGGCAGAGTATATGGGTGCTAGTTTGGCTAGTTGTGATGCCATATGACTTCACAAGATGTTGTTTGGTCTATATGGTCAGGCAATGAGACCTGTGATTTACTGCGATAACCAGAGTTGCATAAAACTTATGGAGAATCCAGTTTTTCATGATAGGTCAAAGCATATCGGGATCAAGTATCACTTCATTCAAGACTATGTCCAAAAGGGAGCAGTCAAGCTTGAGTACATTTCCACAGATGAGCAGGTAGCAAACATTTTCACCAAAACCTTACCACGGGGCAAACATGTCTACTTCAGAGACAATATGGGAGTGGTGAGGAACACTTTCCTCGCTAAGAGGGAGTGTTAAAATTTGGGTACCAGAGGACAAGTGGTTCCCTAAGGCTTTGATCTTTGGCCTAGGGAAAAGTGTCCACTTTATTTGTACTTATTCTCCTAAAGTGACTTTATAAGTGGTAAAGTCAATCTAATTTAAAAGTGAGTTTATAAGTGATAAAGTTACATTCTAATTTTAAAGTGACTTTATTAAAGTCAATGAAAAATTAGAAAGTGAAAAACTGACTATGGAAATAAAAGGTTAAATGGGTCTTTATTTAAGTCGGTGAGTTAAAAAATAGAAAGTGAGAATTAAATGCACATTTATTCTCAGCCCTTGATCTAAAGCTATCTCATCCATTGGATTTAGGGATTCTCCAAAAGTCACTTAGGGTTAGAGTAAAAGGAGAAAAGAAGAGAAAAATCATTCAGTCTTTCATGAGCATTTGAGAGGAAGAGAAGAGAGAGCAAGGAAAAAATTTCTAAGCGGAGAGGAAGTGAAGGAGAGCAGCAAGGAGACATTTCAGCGAATCCGTACAAGAACATTTATTAGCACACATCCCAAGGCAAAATCTATACAGCAAAGTTCAGGCACGTTTTCCAAGGAGGAAAGGCATAGAAATCGAGGAAGGACAGTAGCATTCAACACGAATTTCGAGGTAGATTTTGGGCACAGAAACCGAGGAGGACTTATGTAATTATGGCACAGATTTCAAGAAAAGACAACAACTGACAACACGATTTTCGAGGAAAATTTTGGGCACAAAAATCGAGGACTGTTGTACTTTTCCATACAGTCTATACAGTCCATACAAGTTGTTTTAGGTTGATTTTGTTCGGGAGATGTGGAGTTGCTTCAAGGGTCTTTTCCCCAAAGATCTTCGACTATTTTCGAGTTGTTTTTGGAGGTGACTGAATGGGTCATTTTCAAATTATTGAAGGTTGTTAGAGAGTTGTTTTCCTACTGTTTGGAGCTGCTCTTTTTGTCAACATTTGGAAGGCCAACTAGAACCATGTGATAAAGACTTTGATGACCTAAGAAGCCAAATGTTGGGTTTGATTGAAGTCACCCTAGCAAACAAGAGCAAGAACAAGAAAGTTAAAAAAGATGGGAAAAAGTAAAATAGAACGATGATATTTTCATGGACCCTGAACTTGAAGGGCATATCTCTAGTGCTACAAGTGATCCAGATAATGCATCCAACTATGTTGTGGTTGGAAGGATATTGGAGGAAATCCACCCCACCATTTAGAGGACTCTATGTGCAGCCCATTGTTTGGACCCCATGCTTGAGGGTATTGGAATAATTGAGTAGGTGAAGAAATGTGTGGAAAAAGAAAAATCCGTAACTAGCTACATCTACAACCAGTCACGGGTTCTGAATCTTACAAGGAAACACGTTGGGGGTAGAGAATTTGTTCAATCGTCCATTACACTATTTCCATCAAACTTTCTTTTGTTGCAATCCCTTTCTCAACTAAAATCCAAGTTGTGGAAGATGTTTTCTTATGATGAATGAAATGCATCTCAGTGGAGCAAAAAGACTAAAGGGAAAGAGGTGGATAACAAAGTGTTTGAAAAGAAAATTGAAGAAGGGGAAAAGAGATATTGCTATTTAGCGAGCCATTTATGTGGGTGTGGCAAATGGTGGATGGGGATAGACCCACCATGGGTTTTGTTTATGAGGCCATGGATCAAGCCAAAGAGACAATAAAAACAGCAAATGGAACAAACAATATCATAGACCTTTACATGCAACTAGCTAGTACTTAAAACCAAGGTATTGAATTTCAATTTTCAAGTTTATTAGCTTTGTTATTCATTATAAAAGCTTTGCCAAACATTCAAAATCAATCAATAAATATCTTTTGTCTTTTGAACATTGAACATACCATTACAATAAAGATTTTGAAGCAGATGTGGAGGTAAGAAAGGGATTGTATAGATTGTTAGTTTTTGATGGATTTGGTAGCAACGGACAAGTGTTCTAGTCTCAGATGATGCTAAGAGGCTAAGGAACACAAGGTCTCCAAAACCCAAAAAAGGTTTCGCAAGATAAGTTTGGGAAACACCTTAATTAAATTAGTTTGCCATAATTAAAATATTTCCGAAGTCTAACTTAGGAAAAGTGGTAAAATAAAATTAATTAATTAAAGTTAATTTGATTTTGCTCTAGAGTCTTCTATTGATCGCAATTAGATCTTGGTCGTTGGTTTCCCAAGAGAGGATTATAAGAGAAATTCGAGGGCTTGGAGAGAGGCATCAATTGTATTGTGAGCAATTCATCTTACCCAATTTGCAACATTTAGCAAGGGCACAGTTGAAGTTAGGGAAGAGCATAGAAGAGAGAGAACAGCAATGAGAATTTCCAAAGAAATTCGCAGGAGGTTTTCTAGTGGTCCAGGGTTAGTACAGGAGGCTGAATTATCCAACAGAGCAGGTCGTATTTTGCATTGTGAGTTAGCCAGATTTTCAGTACGAGTTGCCAGAAGGAGGATTGACTCAATTGTTAGTGCCCTGATCTAGTCCTAGGAGGCAGAGCGAATTGTTTCCAAAGGCAGAGGGAGGCAGGACACCTCACCCGGAAGGGTTTTTGGGGTAGAACAAATATATTTGAGGTTGCAATGCGCATTTTTAGACAGAGGTGTGAGTGTCGAGAAGGAGTGCAAGTATGTATTGGCTCAGCAAGCCCCTCCACAAACAACATGATCAACCAGGCCTCTGAAATGTCGGTCACCATCACGCCCAGTCTCTGAAAATCTGAAATATAGGCCTTTACGCTACTAGTTTGCCTCAAATGAGCCAACTCCCTGAAGTGCAGCTCAGGGTCCTTCCTCTCAAATCTCTTAATCAGCCTTCGGGTGAACTATGTGTAAGAAGTGATGTGGATATGCCCCAACGTAATCAGCCCATGGTACCACCACTCCTGGGCATCACCCTCCAAGTGTAGAGTAGCAAACCGAATAGCATATGTCTGACGCATGGGATTCAGGTGGAAGTATGTGTCTAGTTTCTGAACCCATGCCCTGGCTGAACTCTTAACTGACCCATCAAAGTTGGGGAGTGTAACATTTCCCGCTATTTTTTGCACCTCCTGGCTAGACTGTCCCCTTTAATAATGTGCTCAGCCCCAATGGCATGTCTCTCCTTGAGGTGTATGTACTCTCCAACGGACATCACCCTCTTAATCTTGGCATCCAATCCTTTCTACTCATCAATGCCTGATGCAACTAAATGGACTAAATCTGCAATGGGGTATGGCTCACTCTCAGGCTCAGCCTCGTCCACAAAATGACGCATGGTGGGATAGCCTACCTGTCCACGCAGAGGGGTGTGTGGGGGCTGATAGGTACGACTACCTCCTCCGGCTCTGGAAGCCCTGACACCCTGGTGCTCTCCCTTTGGTTTCTTATTCACCTGCAAGCCTATCACCTATTGCATCATGTCCATCATGAGTTGCCCTTGCCTCAACATCTGTTAGTTGGTCCTCAACAACTCCTCTAAAATCTAGTTTTGACCGCCTTGTTTGGGTTGTTGATGGTCCTCTTGATTGTCCATGTGAGCTCTAATGTTTTCCACCTATGTTTCAAAAAATTGGGTCTGGTTCTCCCTCTCTACCTCGACCCCTGCCTCTGTGAGATTTCGTGTATTGGGGTAGCATCTGATTTGGGAGATATTTAATTAATTAATCTTTTTAATTAAGTACGCTAAGTCTAACTTAGGAAAATTAAAAGGTTAAAGTTAATTATTTTAAACATGTGATGAAATAGACTTAAGTCACACGGATCAAGCTTTCTTTTAATCTTAGCCATTGATTCAAGATCTGATCATGGTCGTTGGTTTCCCAACGAGAAAGTATAAAGGAAAGGCTTGGGGTCAGTTCAAGAACACACACACGGAGGCAGAGCACTGAGACTAAGCTGAAATTCTAGGGCAGGGTTTGCTAAGAATTTTCAGAAGTGTTTCAACTGCAAAGAGGGGTAGTTTAGGCAAAGGGGATGGTCTGATCCTAGTGCCTAGAAACAGCAAGAGGCAAAGAGCAGCTTCCAGAGGCAGCGCAGAGAAGCAGAGGCAACAGTAGCAGAGACGGCGGCAGCACAACAGCACAAAGGCAGCTTCAGCTACGCAGTCCCTTCTGGGACAGCGTTGGGCAGCAAGGGACCCATCAGGGTTACGCAGAGACCCTCAGGGGTAGCGTAGGATCTGCGTCACCCATTCTGGGGCTACGCAGCCCTCTCCAGGCCAGCGCAGTGGCACGCAGAGGCTGGCGCAGGGGCTTCAGGGGCAGCACTGGGGTTTCTAGGGCCAAGATCTAGTTGAGTCTTGTAAATCTCGTCTGAGGGTGTGGATCAGTCAAGTTTTTGGTCTCATAACAGCAGGTTAGCTGCAGATTTATTATTTTCTCTATTAGGTCAACTAGTATGGTGCCCAGATTTGTTGTATTCAGAAACTACTTAATAATATAAACCCTCCAGCAGCCAGAAGACCAGTTTTCCCGCATTGGGTTTTTCCAGGGACAGTTGTCCAGAAAATCTTGTGTCTCACTTTGTATGTGTTCATGTACTTTTTTGTTTTATATCTGAATCGGTGAATGTTTGTCATGTGTTTGCTTCGATGTTAATCTGAATATTCAGCATTAATAAATTATTTAAGTTGGAGAAGCATAACCAGATCTAACAGTAGACTTCTGCATAAAGTAACTTTCAGAAATTTTCACAGCCTCTACCTCTGCCTCTAACTCTGAGTCAATACACTGATCCACCAAATGACCCTGTCATCACCTTCTCTTAAGCCCACAGCTAGCTAAGATCATGCTCTGATAACACTGTAATATTCCTACTAGGAAAAATTTACAATGATATTAAGCAGAACATATGTGCAAACAAAAAAAATTTCAGCAAACCATTAAACACCCAGAAAATACATCAAAATTGCTCCAAAATCAACCACTTTAATACATTACTGAGAGGAGTACAACGCTAAAACATGTGCACCTGGGCTTGCCAAAGCAAGCTAAACAATCCCAGGTGAAAAATCATTGCCTGAATGTAAAGAAAAAGGTTCCTATAGAAGGTACTGTGCTGGCCATGTTGACCACTGGAGTGCCACCTGATGATAATGAGAAGACTCCATGCCCAAGGATGAACCAAAGGACACATGTACCATCAGATATCATCAGATATCATCAATTCAACGGAGTTTTTAAGCTCTACTTCTACTTCTCATCATCTTTATCTTGTACCCTGATTCCACGCCCTACGGGGAATTGTAATAAGTGACGCTAGTAATGATGAGTTTTGAGTCAATATTGAGTCTGTAACAGGCCTAGGTAGCCTGGGACCTTGCCAACAAGTGATTATTACTCTAGGAGGTTTTTTTTACTTGGTTAATTATCATCTCCCTACCAAGAGTTAATATTTAATTGAGTTTTTTCCTCCAATTTTACCCCAAAGCCGGAGTACGGCTTGATGGTGAGGCCTTGGATGAATCCTAGTGTCTATAGTCAATGTATATTACCATACTAGATCACACAAAAAATTTCGTGGAATTTGGTTAGGTCTAGGTAGTGATTTTTTAATTTTTTAGATTTCCCACAAGTCGAAAATTGCAATAAAAATTGTAATTGAATTGTAATAAGTGTTGCCTAAAGAAGTTGTATGGGGTATGAGTAATCAAAATTACACCTCTCAACCTCAATTTTCTACTATGACACACTTGGAGGGGTTAAAAATGTGTTTTGAACCCTCAAAACCCACTTTTCCTAAATTTAGTGGCAAATCTAGCAATTAATTAAGACAAAAATTAAATAAATGGAGAAAAATAAATATCCACACATGCTAAATGAGGTGAAAATTATGGAGGAGTTAAAGTGAAGTTTCAAGGTGATGTGGACTCCTAAAATCAAGGAAAATACATGTGCTCAAATAAAATTGAATTTCCGGCATTAAATGAGAGTTGCTTACTTGGGAATTCAAATTTGTGAAGTTAGTGCATATTTGGGAGGATTTGGGAGAAGATTTGGTGGAGATTTTTGTGGAAAATTGTCCCCACATCAGTTACCACCCATATACACTTGTCATTCCATCATAAAATTCGAATTTGGCACATAAGGGAACAAGAAAATGATGTCAACTTGCCAAAATCCGATTTTTACACTTGGCAATGGAGCTCAACAAATCAAATTTGAGTTTGCCCTTGTGGTCTCCTCCCTCTCATCACTTGGCATATGGTTCTTCATTGGGATTTGCTCCCAACTTTCTATATAATGGAGCCATGGGCTCTCATATTGTATCATTGTTTACTAGCTATTGTGCTTGGCGAAGCTCTACTTCTATGTACTTGTGTTCTTCATATGAATAAAAAGACTTTGGGGTTCGATCATGATTGTTATTCCATTGGAGCATTGTTTGGTTCATCGATGGTATATCTCTACTTGTGCCTTTGATTTACATTTCATTTTTCTCATATGCTTTTGTTGAATTGTAGCTGTATAGCTATCTTACATTTACAATTGTTTATTTGATATGCTCTAGGCTAGAAAAATCTGTCTATTTTCATACAAATTTTAGAGTTTTCTTGCCATTGTTTATTGATTTAATCCATATGAGCTAACGTTTGTTGCAAATTTTGTAGAGGATCATCGTTGAATCAACTAGCAAGCGTGAGGGGAAGTCTTCAAGAAACCAACCCACTCTTGGCATTGTTTTCAAGGAGCTCTCATTGTTATTTGAATTTCATAGAACTAATTTATTTTTTGAAAGTACTTCATCTTGCAGGGTTCTTCTTCACATAGTCTATGCATGAATCAAAATATTAAAAAAAAACTAATTACATCTTTTAATTGTGCTTTCATTTCATTATATAGCTATTCAGGAGCTTCTCATAAACTAGACAAGCGATGGGGATCTTTTCCCATCACTTGATTTAGCCTTTGTATATTTTTTTGTAACATATTCACATACTTACATGCTCTCTTTTTCACAAACTTTGGTTCTATTTTTTGCAGCCTTAACATTCTTGTTTGTAGGTTCTCTCTAGCTTCAAGTCGCATTCCAAGGAGGTTGTGGGCATTAGGAGAGCTTGTGGAAGAAGGCTAGCTCATACACCACTTTGGAGCTTATATTCTCCAATTGTAGAACTCTTGCATCTCTTTTGAGGCTCCCTACTTGAAGGGATTTTCTTCTTGTTTCAATAATTCACATTGTATTCTCTCATCGATTCCTTAGGAAGTCCTCCAAGAGGCTCTAACCTCATTGTAACACCATAATAACAAAAATTTCTGCTTTTGTTGTGGAAGCGTGGGTTTTACCCATTGGCATCCCTCTCTCTACATTTCAAATGAGAGAATTTGTAGATGGATTGACTTAGTGGTTTTGACATTTCCATTTTCTTTCCAATCACATATGAATGCTCTAATTGAGAAGTAACACAAATAGCATTTCTTTTTCCTAAAGTTTGCTGCAAAAATCTCAAGCCACATTTCCATTTTAAGAATATTGAAGCATTGTGTATTTGTCAAAGTTTGTCTTTCAAAGCAGTCACTTATTTTCATGTCAAACTAATTTCCTCAAGTTTAAAGTTCCTTTTGCAAAGCTATTGTGAGCATAAATCTCAATTTCATTTTTAAAGCATTGCAATTTACTTTACATGCAAATTAATTGCTCATAAGCATCAAGCTTTTAATTGATTCATCATTACCAACTCATAATTTTAATTGTTCTTGAAGCTTATGCATCTTATGTTTACTTGAGCAAATATATAAAGTGATCTTGTGGAACAATCTTACTAAGAGCATTTCCATTTTTTAGATAGCACTTGCAAACTTACTTGCATATCATAGTAGGCATTCTAACTTAGTTGCATATTTAAAATTTACCTCCAAGCATAAGCTTGGTTGATAGAAATCATAGGAAAAAGGCTTTCTTGGAAAAAACTTCCATTTGGTACGAAGTAAGGTAAAGGTGTGTGACCCTGCAGTTATGAAGGTGGCTTGTCCCCTTGGTAGAAATGAAGGCACATGCTGGCTAGTAAGACTCGGGGGACGGGTATTGTTAATGACACCCCCGTGCCCTCGCCCCCTCTTTCTTACAGTGAACCCAATTTTTACCCCTTGGAAAGAGTAGAAGAGGAGGACTTCTCACCTAGATTAGGCATTCTAGATTAAAAGTAACCAAGATTAATTGCATCCAAATCTAGTTTAATTGTATCACATGCTTTCATTCAGAAATTTATTTATCTTGAAAGAATTTTACTTCATTTAATCAAATACATTTTCATTTCAAAGAGCAATACTCTAGAGGCACTGGTTTCTCATATGTTTCATGTTTATCTTATGTATTGATGGTTATTGATCATATCACGTTTTTGCTTCTAAATCTGAAGAAGTAATCTAATTAACTCTAACAACTCTCCTAGAAAACTCACATCTTTAACTTAGTTTTTCTTTAGGGACCACCCCCCATAGCTAACCTAGGAGATAGCTTAAACAGAGAGTCGAGAATGTGGAAATTTCTAAATCTTTACACTTAATGCAGAAATTATCATTGTTAGTCTGGTTATGCTCCTCCTACTTAGACAAGTTATTAACTGAATAAAATTCAAGTTAAAATCGAAGCAAAACACATAACAGATCTCCACCAATCCAAATCTAGAACAAGTTCATGCACACATAGACAAAGTGACACGGTTATTTCTGGACAAATAGTCCCTGGAAAAACCCAATGCAGGAAAACCGGACTTCTGACTGCTGGAGGGTTTTATTATTAAGAATTTTCTGAATACAACAAGCCTGGGTTCCAGATCTGGAAAACCCGACAGAGATGTAATAGATCTATAGATCATTGGCTGATCTAGGGCCAAAATAATGACTAATCCACACCCTCAAATGAGATTTACATAACTCAGCCAAAATTAGGGCCTAGAAACCTCAGTGTTGCCCCTGAAAGCCTATGTGTCAGCCTCTGAAGACCCTCTTACCCTCAGCGCTGCTCCGGAAAGGTCTGTGCTACCCCAAGCTGGGTAACGCAGGCCTTACGCTGCCCCTTAGGGTCTCTGCGTAACCCCTGAGGGCTTCCTGCTGAAAATCACGTTGTCCTTGCTGCTGCTGCTGCTCTCCTGCTTCTGTGCTGCCTCTCTGAGCTAATCTCTGCCTCTTGTTGATTCTAGACTCTGGGATCAGATCATCCCCTTGGCCTAAATTCCCCTCTCTACAGCTGAAACACTTGTGAGAATTCATAGCAAACCCGCCCTAGAATCTCAACTTAGCTTCAGTGCTCTGCCTCTGTGTGTCTTTACTAATGACCCCAAGCCTTTCCTTTATACTTTTCTCGTTGGGAAACCAATGGCCATGATCAGATCTCGAATCAATGGCTAAGATTAAAAGAAAGCTTGATCCATGTAACTTAAGACAATTTCATCACTTGTTTAATTAAATTCACTTTAATTATTTAAGTTCCCTAAGTTTTAAATTTAGATCAAATGTACTCTAGTCCCTCCACAAAATTTGGGAGCTAGAGCACAACTGATGCTACCCCAAATATACAAAATCTCAACACTCCCTCTTAACATCAAGGGTTTGCTCTAGCAATACATCACACTATGCATTACAAGAATTTCAGAATTGGTTCTGTGCTGCTGAAGCTTGGCCTACTGCCACTCAACTCTGCACTACTGTTGCCATTCTGTACTGCTGCCCATGACTCTACCACTGCCACTGCAACATTTGTACTGCAGCTCCCTCTCGATATGTTGCATTTGTGTTGCTCATAACACTGCCACTGCTAATCTGCTGCACTGCAACTTCAATTATTGAGAGAAACAACTGAATCTCCTGCCCAAATCTTTGACAGACAAGTCAGAATGGTTGCATCCTCATCACAGAAGCTCCATAAGCTTCAGACATGTGCTGGCATCTGAAGGATGATGCACAGCTACAGTTCTGCACTACTGAAGTCACATGAGCCCCTTGTGCTGAAATCTCTCACGCTGCTGCTACACTGCGTTGTCCCTCTGAAGCCTTCTGCGTTGCTGCAGCTCTGCACTGTATAAGCAGCTCTACTCTGCGCTACTGAAGTCACATCAGCCTCTCTATTGTTGTTGCTACTCTACTCTGCGCTGCTCCTCCCAGCCTTCGGATCTGCCTCTGCCTCTACCTCATCTGTGATCTATGCACCCACCGCTCCACTTGTCCCGCTACTGTCTTAAGGTTGTCGTAGCTCGCTTGTGATCTAAGAGATGAGCTGCTCAAGGATCCCACCTCACTTCTATGTAGCTCCTCTACATATCCATGTCACCCCACCTCCGTGGTTCATGAGCGCTCATAGCTGCATCATCTTCTGACCCATCATCTGCCATAGAAGCTTTGGAAGAAAGAGGCTTCCTTGTCATTTTTCTTCTGAGGACAATTGCCAGCAAAATGTCCCATTTCACCACACTGGAAGCACTTGATCTTTGAGAGATCCTTCTTCTTCTTTGGCTACCTCTTTGATGCCAAGGATGCATCTTCCTCATCTTCCTTCACTTTGCACGATCCAGAGCTATACTGCTTCTTGGTGAATCTGTGAAGTTCGTCTTGACGCATAATTGACCACAAGCTGTCCCAATCTGGGAGGTCCGCTCTGCCCAAGATACTTTGGACAAAGATTTCCCACTCATCTGTGACTGCATTGAGGGCAGTCCTAACCATCACATCGTCTTCCACCTTAGCACTAGTTGCAGTCAACTGATCTCTGATCGACTGCAGTCTGAAGAGGAAATGCTCCATGTCTTCTCCCTTGGCCATCACGAATGACCTCATCTGTGTCTCCAACAGCATCTTCCTTTGGACAGATTTTCCCTCATATAGGGAGATCAAGGCCTTCCACATCTCATTAGATGTCTTCTTCTCAGCTAAGTGTGGTACAATATGGTCCTTGATTCCATCCATAATCAGCCGCTTGGCATGCCCAGCAGCCTCCTTATGCTTCCGATGGAGATCCGGATATGTCAGTGTGGCCAGAGTTTGCGTTGCATGGTCTCTAAGATTGTATGCCTCAAAGGCTATCAAGATCCTTGCCTTCCAAACTGAAAAGTTTGAGAGGCCATCCAGCTTGTCCTGATCACGTAGTCCATGAGGAGCCATCTGCTCAGAATGTGTCGGAACTTCTTTTTCTCTTTCCTAGAGAAATGGATCTAAGGCCCTCAATGAAAGAGGCACCTTCTACTCCCTCTGACAACTAATTTCCCTCCTTGGAAATATGTCAAATCAACTATGATTCAGCTCTTTTTGATCCTCTGATGAAACTGCAAGTTTCTTTTAGCTAGAAACTCTCTGAGAAGCTGATATCCACCCACTCTTTGTCACTTGTGCTTAGCCTAAAAATCTGAAAACTTCAGAAATTTAACCCCACCAGCACCTTCTGAATTTCTGTAGCTTTGCTTCAGTCTTTTCTGGATCTGACAGATTCATATCTGCATCACGTTGGCGGGCTTCAGACTGCGTTAGACTGTTTCACCCTTCCCTCTGCGTGAATCTACCTTTGAAAACTGCGTTGTCCCTTCAGATCTACGTTTTTGTTGCTTTTCCAACTGCTTCTTGCAACTAGAACCTTCAGATTCTTGTTGGTGAACCTTCTATATCTGCAATTGCTTTGATACCATGTGGAAATTTCTGAATCTTTACACTCAATGCAGAAATTATTACTGTTAATCTGGTTATGCTCCTCCTATTTAGACAAGTTATTAACTGAATAAAGTTCAAGTTAAAATCGAAGCAAAACACCTAACAAATCTCCACCAATCCAGATCTAGAACAAGTTCATGCACACATAGACAAAGTGACATAGTTATTTCTGGACAAATAGTCCCCAGAAAAACCCAATGCGGTAAAACCAATCTTCTGGCTGCTGGAGGGTTTTATTATTAAGAATTTTCTGAATACAACAAGCCTGGGTTCCAGATCTAGAAAACCCGACAGAGATGTAATAGATCTACAGCTCACTGGCTAATCTAGGGACAAAATAATGACTAATCCACACCCTCAAACGATATTTACATAACTTAGCCAAAATTAGGGCCTAGAAACCCCAGCGTTGCCCTGAAAGCCTTTTTGTCAGCCTCTGAAGCCCCTCTGAACCTCAGCGCTGCTCCGGAAAAGTCTGTGTTACCCCAGGCTGGGTGACGCAAGCCTTACGCTGCCCCTTAGGATCTCTGCGTAACCCCTGAGGGCTTCCTGCTGAAAATCACGTTGTCCTTGAGGGACTGCATTGTCCTTGCTGCTACTGCTGCTCTCCTACTTTTGCGCTACCTCTCTGAGCTGATCTCTGCCTCTTGCTGATTCTAGACCCTGGGATCAGATCATCCCCTTGGCCTAAATTCCCCTCTCTGCAGTTGAAACACTTCTAAGAATTCTTAGCAAACCTGCCCTAGAATCTCAGTTTATTTTCAGTGCTTTGCCTCTGTGTGTCTTTACAAATGACCCCAAGCCTTTTCTTTATACTTTTCTCGTTGGAAAACCAACGGCCATGATCAGATCTTGAATCAATGGCTAAGATTAAAAGAAAGCTTGATCCGTGTGACTTAAGACAATTTCATCACATATTTAATTAAATTCACTTTAATTATTTAAGTTCCCTAAGTTTTAACTTAGGAAATACATTAAAATAATTAATTGATTTAATATCTCCTAAACCAGATGAAATTTCCCAAATCAATTTCTGGGTCTTGTAGATCAAGTGTACTCTAGTCCCTCCACAAAATTTGGGAGCTAGAGCACAATTGATGCTACCCCAAATACACAAAATCTCAACAGGGAATAGGTGACAGCCCCTTCTCTGAGATCCTTGCCACCAACCACACCTTGTGGGGTTGAAGGCTTTTTCCACTAACTTGTAGGTAGGTGTAGGCGGCAAGGAACGATAACATTTTTGGTGTTGTTGTCGGGGACAAGTCTTCTTGTGCCTGGGATAACGACTAACTTTATGTTTTGGCATATTTGAATTTTAGATTTAGATTCTTGCTCAAGTGGCGACTCCACTCAATCTTAATTTTGCAAGAGTCCCTACTAGGAGAAATTCAAGTGGTCTAGTTAGCCCTTCTTCTGATTTGAAAGGGTTTTCATAGAGAGGTTAAATAGACTTTCTCATAGTAGAGCTCTTGCTAGTCTTGGGCAAGAGGCTACTTCTGACATTCATTTGTTGTTTCAAGAACAAGTTGAGCCTAACATCATGAAGGATCTTTTTGTTCCTTGTAACTTTACTAACATTAATGGCTATCCTCACAATATCTCTAACAAGGCTATTGAAAGGTTGTCTTCTTTTCAAGGTAACAATGCCATTAGCGCTGCATCACATGTGAAGAACTTTAATGTTTGCATCTTTTAGTGGTGTAACATTACTAACTATGAGGATGTAAAGATGAGGCTTTTTGTTCTCTCTTTAGAAGAGGATGCTCTTGATTGGTTCACTGAGCAACCTGCTAACTCGTATGATTCTTTACAAACAATTGTTAATGCTTTCATGGGAAAGTATGAAGAGAGAAGAGAGAATAGTCATCTGATCAGTGCCATTAACACCATGAAGAAGAATGAGAATGAAACCATGGAGGAGTTTAACAAGAGATTCAATGAATTGGTTAAAAGCATGCCTACTACTGTTAAACCTCCTGATGAATTTCTCTTATGTTCCTATCTGGATTCTTTTGGTGCTGACACTGCTTATGAGTTGAGAAGAAAGGAGCCTGCAACTTTGGGTGTACCTCAAACTAAAGCCTTGAAAATGGAGAGGGCCAGAAAGCAATCAAGAAAATCTAAGATTCCTAGTTTCACTAAAGGGCCATCGAAATCGAATGATTCCAAAGGCAAGGCCAAGGAAGATGGCTACCCATGATCCTATTAAGGAATTAACTCAACTCATCAAGAGCATGGAAGCAAACCACACTAAAGAAATGCAAGCCATGCAAAGTAGGTTGCTGGCCATGGAAAGATCGCAAGTGCAAATATTCCAACCTAGGCCAAATAATAAATGGCAAAAGAATAAAGGCCCTCAACAAGATTATAGGCCTCCAAATCCATTGGAATCCACCAACATGGTTGATCAAATTTCCCCTTTTTGTAGGCCATGTAATGAGTTCCATGAAGAATCCACATGCACATATGTATAGAGAATTATGGAAGGTAGCATGTTGGGAGATGAACATGTAGGAACTAGTTGTCAAATCAATATGTTCTCCATGGAAGATCAAATATACACCATTGAAAGAAATCAAGAGATTGACCATAGTCCTAATAATCTTGGAGTTGACAATATGATTGCAAATTTTGACAAAGTCACTAAGATTTTTGGGGAAAAGCCTACATCTGAACAAATTCTTACTATGGAAAAACAAAAAGGGATGACTTATAAGAGAAGGGATATTCAAAACCGAAATAATCACAAAAGGTTTCTCCTCCTACTTTAGAATTAAATTTTGACTTAGCAATTGGGTGAATAATGCAAAGGTTTCTATCCCACTGACGGAGCTTTTAAAGATACCATCTCAAAGGGCCAAGTTACTAAGTGCAATTGAAGTTACTCATAGGGAACAAAAGCCAAATAATGAACCAGAAGATAAAGAAATTGTATTGAAAAGTATGGACTGTTATGTGGGGAACGAAGATCATATACCATTTTATGTTTCTTTGATAGTAAATGATCGCCTTTTACACAATTGCATGCTTGATTCAGGGGCTTCATCAAATGTCATGACCAAGAAAGTCATAGAGCAACTGAATTTAAGGGTATCTAGGCCCTATCACAACATATGTTCAATGGATTCTAAAAGGATTGAAGTGTGTGGATAATTAAAGATTTACAGGTTTTCCTAGCTGCATACCCAGACAGAATAATGACTACGAATATTATTGTGATAGATGTTCCTGATTCATAGGGAATGCTCCTATCAAGAAAATGGGCATCAGATTTAGGTGGTAGCCTTCAAATGGATTTATCATATGCCACCATCCCCATGCCAAATGATACCATTGTTAGACTTGATCGGGAGTTAGAGAAAAGATATCATGTTGAGGATCCAAGGAAACACAACAATGAGATTATTTATAGATCATGCTAGACAGTAACTGAAGAAGTGTTGACAAATTTTCTCCCCCCCCCCCAAGCAGAGCAGATTCAAAATGAAGAGATTAGGCATAGCTCAAAAGGCTTGGGTACTTCAAATCTTCCATCAGAGCATTTTCAAGACAGAGCAGTAGGATTGATAGTCTTTCAATCAATTTCATGTCAAGCTAATTTCCTCAAGTTTAAAGTTCCTTTTGCAAAGCTATTGTGAGCATAAATCTCAATTTCATTTTTAAAGCATTGCAATTTACTTTACATGCAAATTAATTGCTCATAAGCATCAAGCTTTTAATTGATTCATCATTAGCAACTCACAATTATAATTGTTCTTGAAGCTTATGCATCGTATGTTTACTTGAGCAAATATATAAAGTGATCTTGTGGAACAATCTTACAAAGAGCATTTCCATTTTTTACATAGCACTTGCAAACTTACTTGCATATCATAGTAAGCATTCTAACTTAGTTACATATTTAAAATTTAACTCCAAGCATAAGCTTGGTTGATAGAAATCACAAGAAAAAAGTTTTCTTGAAAAATTCTTCCATTTGGTACGAAGTAAGGTAAAGGTGGCTTGTCCCCTTGTAGGAATGAAGGCACGTGCTAGCTTGTAAGACTCAGGGGACGGGTATCGTTAATGACACCCTCGTGCCCTCTCCCCCTCTTTTTTACAGTCACCCCAACTTTTACCCCTTGGTAAGAATAGAAGAGGACTTCTCAACTAGATTAGGCATTCTAGATTAAAAATAACCAAGATTAATTGCAACCAAATCTAGTTTAATTGCATCTCATGCTTTCATTCAGAAATCTATTTATCTTGAAAAAAATTTACTTCATTTAAGCAAATACATTTTCATTTCAAAGAGCAAAACTCTGGAGGCACTGGTTTCTCATATGTTTCATGTTTATTTTATGTATTGATGGTTATTACTCATATCACGTTTTTGCTTATAAATCTGAAAAAGTAATCTATTTAACTCTAACAACTCTCCTAGAAAACTCACATCTTTAACTTAGTTTTTCTTTAGGGACCACCCCCCATAGCTAACCTAGGATATAGCTTAAACGGAGAGAGTCTGGAATAGGTGACAGCCCCTTCTCTGAGATCCTTGCCACCAACAACACCTTGTGGGGTTGAAGGCTTTTTCCACTAACTTGTAGGTAGGTGTAAACGGCAAGGAGCGATAACAGGCCCTAGAATTTTTGCACAAATGGCTGAGCGGAACCCCTGTTTGAGCCCCAAAATCTATCCAGAAATTTCTGCCAAATTAATTCTGAGCTCCCCGAAAAAATCACAAAAAAACCCAAAGAGGATTTGCTCTAGTTTTGATGCTCCAAAATCACCCCCAAATTCCAAGCACTCCACCACTGCCAAGAAATTTCGGCCTGTATGAAATAATGTCTCTGCAGCCCACCAAAATATTGGAAAATCTCCCTTAAGCAGACTTCTTTCCTTCACAAATCACCCCAACCCCAAATTCCTTCAGCCATGCCTCCCCACAAGTGGCTCCACCAAAAACTGTGTTGCCCAAGAACACTGCTACGCAAACCCCAAGCAAGAGAACTTTGACCTTAGTGAGGAGTACTCTTCCAGCAAGTAATTGGCCCTGAAATCACCAGCAAATTGTCAAGGTATTGAGCAGCAAGGACCCAAGACTTTTGCCCCCAAAAATTCTCCCCCACAAACCACGTGGCTCTCTATTCTGCGTCCCACCTGAGGCAAGGTAGTTCGAATCTCCTGTTGTGTACCCTCTCCTAACCCATGAAATTCTGATGAGACCTTCCTATGGTGGCACTAAAGGTCCACCAAAGAAAAGATTGAGTCTTCTCCCTTTAAAACTCGTGTGCTCAACAGCACTTGTGACCCAGCTAAACAGCTGGAGCAACAAAGGTAAAAGTGAAAATAACAAAAGGTTCCAATAGTTGTTCCTTTCCTCATACTTAAACTAGCTGCCCCCTTGATCCATGTGGAACCCTCCATCAAACAATTTGATTTTCCCTTGACCATTCGCTTTCCTTCTCATGGGGTGCGTATTTCATGTGGGTGTGGCCCCCACATTCCACCAACAAATAATTCAACCCACTTTTCCTAAGTTGGTGTCCAAAAATGGTATTAGCGTCCAAAATTGCAAAAATGGGTAATTTCCCTCCTTGGGCAAAAATTTATTGAGAAGGGATATTACACATGATTTCAATCTAAAGTCTAATTCATAAGATTACAAACAAGCTATGGCTTTATGAAAGAATTGAAAAAAGGATTTCAGGATAGTATGCAAGATTCCTTTCTACTAGGGGAAGACTTACTCTCATCAAATCTATCCTAGAAGATACACTAGTGTATTGGTACTCTCTAGCTTATGCCCCTGTAGCTATCCTTAAGAGTATAGGAAAGTGCTTTAGTTATTTATGAAAAGCTAACAAGGATAGAATACTATCCCTTCTATCAAACGGCGACGGTTGGCAAAACCAAATCAACTTTGGTGGGTGGGATTGAAGCATATACATTAGCTTGGTATAGCTCCTGCAACGAAATGTCTATGGAGATTGCTTACATTCAATGACCAATGGTAGGAGGTCATCCAAGCTAAGTATACAGAACCTTTCTCTCTAAGGGACAGGACAAGGCACCCTCATAAAACTGATCAATCATTTTGAAAGCCATAATCCTGAATTTCCCAATTGTGAAAATTTGGTGATGTTGAAAAATGGGAAATGGTTGGAGGGTGACAATGCGTTGGGATCCTTGGCTGGCATGTGAAGGTAAAATTCAAGCTAACAATGCAAGCACTAAGATAGCAAGAAATCTTATCTCTTGCTAATGTTACATATACAGGTTCTACTAATATCTAACATCAAGGATAGAAAGATGACACATTGTTAGTCATGGTCCCTCCTCTAATAGATGTTGGGAAAGCATTTACTTAGAAATTGTAAAAGAATTTAGATAGAATCACTTAGTATCATGACTCTATGGTTTGGTCACATATCCCAATTGGAGAGATACACATAGTAATTTTGAAATTCCCTGAATTGAATTTTAATGCAAAATAGAAAAAACTTCCCCTCTTTGACTAAAGATTTCCGAAATCTAAATTTTGTGAACTTCCAACCTTCCAGTTGTTATCAAATAGAGTCTAAAACAGTAGCAGAAAGAGAATTTTTTCACTTTATAACAGTGAAATCTTATAGGAAATCCAACGAGAAAAGATACCAAACTATATAGATAAGTTTCAGCACTCAAGGGCAACTTCTCCCACACAAATTAGATTTGGAAATTCACTTTCACAACAATTATAACAGTAGTAAAACTACAGATATAGCAACAACAAAATAGCCCTTAAATTCTTCCATGATGATGCCAAACACTCAACAAATTGTCCTTTTTACTTTTGTCAAACCATTGACATATATGGCTGTAAATAATAATAATACATGAAGAACATATATGGCTAAAATACACATCTGTAAGTTGCACAAGCTTTCAACAACTAAAAACTTCATTAAAATATTCAAGACGAAGTTCAAGCACATACCATAGCGCTCTCTCAAAGCCAGTACAAACCCACTAGATCTCCAAAATCCTAGCCAAGGAAAACAATGAAAACCCTAGCTCAAGCAAGGAGCTTCAACATGCAAGAATCACACTAACAAATCCTCCAAGGCAAGATGTCCTCTTCTTTTTTTCTTAACAAAGTATACCTAAAAGTTTTATCACAAAACCCTAATCTCAACCCTCCAAGTGATAAACCCTAAGCCTAAACTTCTAAGATACTACAAGAACACCAAGGAACCCAAGCAACTCCAAGAGAGAAAAAAAGAGATCAAGTACAAATGAAGACTAGGAGAGAGAGAGAGAGAGAGAGAGGACTAGTGCACACTCTCCTCTAGGTCACATCTCAACACAAGATGAATGAATGATGTGAGAACTACTATAGCAAAATCTAGCACCTAGTGTAAAGCATCACTAAGTGACCTAGACAATGTGCAACACACATGAGTGTTATAACTTATCATTGTCACATCAACAACTACTCCCCTCTCTTTAGTGAAGGACACAATCCAACACAAGGGAGGATTCCCTGATAATGCTTAGGGATCAAGTAACCCAATGATCTTAAGCTAAATGCTCCATAAGGATCCTACAAAAAAATCGACTAGATAAGGGTATGACAAACTAGACTTTGCTGTAATATTCCTTTTTTTGGTGTCACTCGCGACAGGGTTAGGATGGACTTCCAGAGTTGGGAGCAGATAGGTTACAGATACAGGTTGGGGTCATCAGTGGGCCCAAGGGCTTTTTGGAGGAGTTCTGAGGAGTTTCTATATGGACCAGTGGCATTCGCTTGATATATTCCATCATCTGCATCATTTGCCTTTCGTTCTGGTGCATTCCGACAACTTTCGGAAAACTAAGTTATTTTTGGGCTTAACTCAATTAATTACGCTCAAGGTGGAATTCTGGGAGGAATATGTGATAGAACACCTTAGTGCAAAAGCTCGTTAGAACCGAGACGAGAATACCTACATGATGGAGCGGCTTGACATGAGTTTTAGTGACCTGAGGAGACATGGTAGCCGATTTACTCTTTCCGACATTAAAAGGAATATTTTAATTGGAAAATAAGAGGGAAAAGTGCCCCATGATTAAAATAATAATAAAATAAGGCTCTACAAGGATCCATGAGATCTATAAAAGAATAGGAGGAGGCCATTGAGGAATATCTTGGATTTGATATCTTTCCTTGTATGTGAAGTTGAGAACCCGATTCTCTTCTCCATTGGTAGCCCCAGGATGGAAACCCTTAGGTGTGATGTCAAGTGTTGGACGGAAACCCAACTCTCTTGAGGAGACTTCATTCAGGAGTTTCACCAAGCTTCAGGGATATTGGAGTGAGGATCATTCAGATCCTCAATTGCTACTTCATTGTTTTCAGTTGATTCAGTAGCGACTGTAGTTGGAGGGAGAATACAGTTGTTCAGTTTTGGGAGGCCAGCACACTATTGTAGCATATTCTTGAGGCCAGTTCTATTTCAGTTATCTCAACTATTTCTCATTTCAGCATGTAACCATAGTTATATTATAATAAAGTTGATTTATTTCCTGCATTGTGGCATTGTGGTGTTATGAATTTTCATGTGCTTGTATGTTTTATTTTACATGGAAATCTTCTATTAAAAGCATGATAATTTAATGCAGAAATTTTGGTTGAGTTAATTTTCCAGCAAAATTTATAAAATATTCCATAAGGGATATTATAGTGGTATCAGAGTTGGTGATCTTGCCAGCCTGAGGGTTTACTTTCCAAATTACCGAAAAATCCAAATTCAAGGGTTTTATTGCAGCTCAATTTCAAAGGAAGATCGATGGTTTATTATTTTGAGGCATTATTGGAGGACGCAGTTGGGTTCTTGTGTTTGTTGTTGGTTGCAAGGCTCATTAGCTTACGAGAGCTATAGGCGAACCTAGGTTCATTATATTTACAGCTATAGGTGAACCTCCAGGGCTGAGATTGACCTTTTATTTCTCGAGCAACATGGCAGTCTTCGGGCTAGTGCAAAGGAGGAGAGTTGAGCCTAGTTGTGGAGTAAGGTCTCAACCATTTGAGATTTGTCTGCTGAGGAAGCGTAGGAGGGATTAATTGTTGCACATTTGGAGGGTTGTTGAATAGTTCGTTGATCATTCTGTAGACAATGTATTCAGCAGCTACTCGAAGAGCGTAGAGCTTATTCGGGTCAACTTTGGAGGATCGTGATTTGGTCAGACCATTTCTGGGTTTTGGTCGAATTGGCTTGAGGAGTACGGGAGTAATTTTTGAGAATTTTTTGAGCAACGGATGTCGATGTTTTCGCCAATCCATTGCAGCAGCTAGTGCAGAATTGTTGTCGAAGAGCATTTTGCTAGGCCAAAATTATTTTTTTGTGGGAAATTTCTTTTGATGGGCCGAAATCATTTGTTGGGCTAAGTTCATTTGCTAAAGCCTAATTTATTTTTGAGATTTCTCTCATTTGAGCCGATGATCTTGAGTGAATTTACAGGATTGTAGAGTTGGAACATTGTGGTCTGAATTTATCTTATGTGGAGCAGTATGCATTATTGGGCAGATTGGGAAACTCACTAAACTGGGTATTAGATCAACTAGAATTTGCCCAATATTTTTCTGGGTTTTTCTGGATTTTGGGCAAGGATCACCTTCCCAAATTCCTAATATTTTCTGAGCAGATTTCAGTGGGTAAATCAGAGGTCGAAGCCAAGCAGCAACGTAGTCTTGGAGCAGTAACGTAGTCTCTGGAGGAGCTTGCTATTGGAGCAGTTGGGTTTGCTTGCACTCATCACCTGGTGCTTGTAGCTTGCCTTGTGCTTGTAGCTTGCCCTGTGCAAGTCCGGGTGTATTTTCTCCAACTATTTTGTACCACAACATTATCATATAACAAAATTTGGCCAGTTTGTGAAGTTGGTGTCAAAAGTTATTTTTATCACTGTTGTAGGAAATCCATGAAGTGTAGAGATTTGAGTTTGTCTATCGTGCTGTCAGTATTTACCCTCTGCTTATATGTTGTGTACTGAGTTTAAAAAAAAATTGTTGTTGTAGTGGTCAATGAATGTCATGAGGGGCGAGTAGAATTGGCTTCTAGAGTACACCTGTATTTTCACATGCTAATGTGGTAGCTTCCTATTGCCATTTTCATGGCTGACTGATTTTAGCTAAACCACTGTTACTTCCATATATGTCGCTGAAACAATGAAGTTTTTAAAACAACTCCTAAATCAACATAGCAGTGCCTCAATGGGTTGCGATCTAAACCAAAGACCAAAAAGATTAAACAATGCAGAAGTTAGTTCCTCGAAACAAAACAACAGACCCTTCTCCAAGGAGGTAAATAATTTGCTCCAACAAAGTCACCCGAGGAATTTACAGAAGGAGAGAGAAGTGGGAAATTAGCCTTATGCACTTGGGATGGACTTAAAGAATGGAAGATCAAAAAAATGACTTTCCCATATTGGAGAAACTGGAATCCTGTCTTTCAAAGATAAAGCAATCTAATTGGAGTTTAAATTGGGCTTTGGAGCCATCTATGCTTGCATTGGTACAAGCCAGATTCTTGGAACATCCAAGTGAGAGAGTCGAGCTTATAATTGCCTCTTGTTTCAGTGCTATTTTGAGGATAGCAGCACCCTTTCCTCCCTACAATGATGATGTTATGAAGAGAGTTTTCAGACTAATAGTAGAAACTTTTCAGGATTTGGACAACAGTGTAGGCTCTACATTTGGGAGGAAGTTTAAGGTTTTAGAAGTCATGGCCATGACCCGGACTTATGAGGTCATGTTTGACCTTGAGCGTAATGGCTTGATTCTGCAGATGTTCCAATGCTTCTTCAGCATTAGAAGACATCATTTTGACACATCCATAGCACACATGCAGTCCATCCTATCGTCATGTATGAGAGACCGTGATGCCATTTTCTGGGAGCTACAGACTAGGTTGTTGAGCATTTGGAAGAGAGAACAGTTAGTTTCACCTGCTTCTTATGAGTTAGCCCAAGGGTTGGTTGAGCAGAACATTGGGCTATTCAGGAGACAGTTGACCAGGGGGGAGTTGCTCTAGTTTGGAGGATCATGCAGCAAGAATGAGTTGAGGAGGAAGGGACTTTGCTTCATCTGCAAAGAACCTTGGGGACCTTACCACTCATGCTTGAGAGATGCAAATGAGGTGGTAGAGGTAGAGCAGAAGGACATTCCTTCTGTATGCCAGGTTGAGGACTCTTCTTCGGATGAGTCCATGGGGTCATATGAGGATGCTTCTGGGGAGCATGAGCAGTCATATGGAGTTGATGACAGTAGGCCGGATTTGTATTCCAGTGTGCAGAGTGAGCAATCAAGGGACTCTATGGGAAATATTCAGGCTTATGAGTCACTTGTGATGATTCAACCGAAGCAGCATACGATGGAGCATGAGTCAACTGAGGAGGAGGCTATGCATATCATGCATGATAATCCTTTGAGGGAGACCCAGATGGAGGCTCACATTGATTTGGTGGTGGATATGCGGCTAACCTTGGGGTCAGCCATTGAGGAGGAGCAAACAGATGCACGGACATCTAGTACGGTGACGATAGTTGCAGATACTTATCCTCAAGAGATGTTGGAGCTTGATGGGGTAATTTTGCGAGAGGCTAGTAGACAGCAAGAGCATGACATTCCTGATCAAGAGAGGGAGAAGTTGTTGGAGATGGTGGAGCATCCATCTTTGGGCCAACCCACTGATGAGGTGCAGATAGATGCAGATGCAAACAGCAGAGTTGCAGTACTTTTAGGGAGCAGCACTCTCCAGGAGTACATCGATGGGGCTTGCAGCATATCTTGCCCACATTGGCCGATTATAGAGAGAGGGGCCTTCTTCTGCAGGCAGATCTCGTCGACAAACGGGATGAGGCAGCACGAGTTGAGTATGGACTGGCGACCTCACAACAGACTTGTTTTGTATGCAGGTGTCACTGCATTTGATTCTTCTTCCGGGATAGATTGTGGGAGATCATGAGTTGGTATCCTATTGATGGTACGATCTTCTTAGTCAGGAGCATATCCGAGCAGGGACCCATAGACCTGACAGATACTACAGTTTCCAATTGGCAGTGGGACACATGTCGACAGCTCTTCAGTATTCCATCCTGACTTTGGGAAAGCAGTGTTAGCATTGGATTGAGTCAGCGGTTGGATTGGAGAGAGGTGATGAGTGGGTACACAATTGATAGGGTAGTTTATACAGTCAGAGCTATAGCACAGTAGGATCCATGGAGCATTGATGCTTGTGGGCGGTCTTCGCTTCATGGGTAGACAGTTACTGCTAGAGACAGTGTGCAGTACGAGCCATGAGACTTAGGCGATGATTGGCCATGGTGGCTTTGGGATCTGGGAGGATCAATTGATGTTAGGTGTAGTGAGAGATCAGTATGGGATCCCGGCATTGAGGAGTCTGTTCTAGGCAACTTGACACAAGAGCATAGCACACCCAGGGGTTTGTATGGGATCCGTGCATTGGGTCTCAGTTGCATCGGGCCAATAGGGTGGCTCACATATTTGGATTTCTTGAAGGCAAGCAATCTTGGGGCGGAAGGTCTGTAATATTCATTTTTTTGGTGTCACCCATGACAAGGTTAGGATGGACTTCCAGAGTTGGGAGCGGACAGGTCACAGATACAAGTTGGTGTCACCAGCGGGCCCAAGGGCTTTTTGGAGGAGTTTTGAGGAGTTTCTATGAGGACCGGTGGCATTCGCTTGATATATTCCATCATCTGCACCGTTTACCTTTCGTTTTGGTGCATTCCGACAACTTTCACAAAACTAAGTTATTTTTGGGCTTAACTCAATTAATTACGCTCAAGGTGGAATTCCGGGAGGAATACGTGATAGAACAAATTAGTGTAATAGCTCGTTGGAACCTGGACGAAAATACCTCCATGATGGGGTGGTTTGACATGAGTTTCAATGACCTGAGGAGACATGGTAGTCGATTTACCCTTTCCGGCATTAAACAATGAATATTTTAATTGGAAAATAAGAGGGAAAAGTGCTCCATGATTAAAATAATAATAAAATTAGGCTCTAGAAGGATCCATGAGATCTGTAAAAGAAAAGGAAGAGGCCATTGATGAATATCCTGGATTTGATGTGTTTCCTTGTATGTGAGGTTGAGAACCCAGTTCTCTTCTCCATTGGTAGCCCCAAGACGAAAACCCTCGGGTGTGTTGTCGTGTTGGATGGAAACCCAACTCTCTTGAGGAGACTTCTTTCAGGAGTTTCACCGAGCTTCAAGGATATTGGAGTGAGGATCATTCAAATCCTCAATTGGTGCTTCATTGTTTTCAGTTGATTCAGTGGCGGCTATAGTTGGAGGGAGAGTGCAGTTGTTCAGTTTTGGGAGGCCAGCGAAGTATTGTAGCAGATTCTTGAGACCAGTTCTATTTCAGTTATCTCAGCTATTTCTCATTTCAGCATGTAACCCAAGTTATATTATAATAAAGTTGAGTTATTTCCTGCATTATGGTGTTATGGATTTGCATGTACTTGTATGTTTCATTTTACATGGCAATCTTTTATTAAATGCATGATAATTCTGAAAGAGATATTACACTGGCAGTGGATGAAGGAGTAAGTTCAAGGTTTGAATTCAAAAGACCCTATGGGTCAATCTAAATGTTGGAGTTAGCCTAAAGAGCCTCAAATAGGTTACATGAACACATCAAATCAAGAAAAACTCAAGGGTGCTATAAACTAGGGTTTTAAATTGTGTACAAATTTTAAAAGATGATGGCTAACTTTAAGAGTAAACTAAAGACAAAATTGCAACAAATTTTGATAGTTAATAAGGCATACAACAGAATATAAAGTTTGATGACAGCCCTAAAAATGCATGAAATTTTTTAAATTAGCTTCTCTAATGCACTTTTAAACAATATACCTAACCTAGGGCATACATCAAGTCGTTAAATGTTAAAAACACGAGATTTTGCTGCAATTTAACCCTAATTTACCATAAAACAAAAAGAAAAAATGATTTTAAGGTTTTCAAAGAAAGCCACAAATGAGATAGACTAGTGCCTTCTCAATCTAGGGAAAAAGGAGTCTAGGATACAAACTATTCTAGAGCATTTTTGGAGCGATACTAAATTCAAACAAAACTAGGACAAATAAACTAACCTACTCTAGGGTTTGTAACTTAGGTTCTCAATTTTCCGGATGATTAAGGGAAAGAAAGACCTATCTCTATTTCTCAAACACGTGGAGAAAGGGTTTAGCTTAACAAGGGACAATAAAGCAAATACCAAAAAAACTTAGCACAAGAACATTACGCAAATAAGCAAACCTACTTCATCGTGCAACATCCAAAATAAAACATAAGCATCCATGAAAAGAGATCACGTCACATCACAACATACACCCAAGAAGGTCACTCTACTAATCCTCCATTGTGCACTAGATACGATGATCACTAACGAAATCAGCTAGCCTTATTTATATGGGGGTAACCAAGTCGATTTTCCTCATATTAGACTAAAAATCTCTAAAAATAATTAAATCCATGATATAAAGTGGATAGGTCATCAAGCCAACCTCCAAAGATAACCAAAACAATGAAATAACATGAAAGTAAGACTCAAGTAGCTCACATGTGTGAGTCTAGAGTCCTCCAAGGATGATGTGATCCTCCAAAAGGCATGTATCTCCATGAAAAGGTGCAATAAATGGCTCAAGGGGTGTCCCATCCCACAAGCCTTGTATCTCAATGAAAACAGTGCTTGTCATAAAAGGAAACCCTCTCAAGCCCAACGCCATCCTCAAGAACACTAACATCATCATCAATTGCATCATATGGTTGACATCATCATGCTAAGGCATGACATGCCCATCGTAGAAGGTGTACATTCCCCTCCAAAGGGGTCCTAAGTCATTATCATTATCAATCCTCATCAGGAGAAGAGAAACATCCATCAAGAAGGTATAATGTCAGCATGAGGGCATCCTATCATCTCGTAGGTACACCTACCCTCTAGGCATTGCCTAAGCCTATATCTTCAATGTTCAAGGCCCTGAGGCTAATGGTCTCATCATTTGTGTTAAGTCCTCATCAAGGCTAACATTCCTCAAAGGAGGTCCAACATCCATCATCAAGTGTCCTATGTCAACATGGAATGTGGTTCGACATCCTTTATAAAGTACTGGAGAAATATCCTCTCATCCCTCAAGGAATCCTAGATGCACTTGTAAGAATCACCTAACACCTACTCAAGGAATCAAGTGAAATCAACAAAATGGGGACAAGAACTATAAAAGCCTCAAGGTGGACCATATTTAATGTCCAATCCATTAAAGTCTTCTAACAAATATCATCTTCAAATGTCCTATTAGCTTATGATGGTGCACAAGTTACCATACTTAAGTATGGGAGGGTTATTACATGACCTTGTTAGGCGCTTCCAACCCTAAGGGGAGATATACCTAGGTTGACCCTTTCAAATGATAGGTACTAGTGCTAGGTGTTATGACCTGGGTTTTACTTCATGAAAGGTGTCATAGTCTTATACTAGGTTATGCAAACCATTGTCCATGAGCGCCTTCGTAGAGGGAGCGCTTAGGTACTTAAGTTACCTTCCCTTGCCTTTGTTTTTCCAAGTCCCTGTTATTTGTCTTTTTCTTTCTTGCTTAGATATGGCCTATTTAATAAGCTTTATTGATTTATCAAGTAATAATAATGATACGATCCCCCTTTTAATGATGAGCATTTTATTGTTTCATCTGGGTTGAGATGTTCGTTGAGAGTTCCTTTTAGTTTGATAGGTGTAATATGCATGGATACTCTTGGGTACGAGTGGAAATATAAGAGGAGGCAAGGCTCAAGATATAATTGGCTTTTGATTGCTTTACATCCCTTGCCATTCTTTTGCATTTTGATGTTTGGCTTATGTTTTTTTTCTATACCTCGTGTATTCTCCACCCCTTCTTCTCATAGGACAAGGCTAATAGGGAACTAGTACAAGAAACTAACAACAACCAATCAAAAGATGTGATAACAGATATAGAGGAAGGATGACAAGTGTTAAGCATGAATAACATAGAGCGCTACCATAATCAGTGCCTCCTATTTATTCCCTTCCTAGGCTATGAAAGAAAGACCCTAAGGAGGGTCACACTAGACTAGGGACACATGAAATCCACCAAGGTGAAGGCCACAAGTAGACAACCAATAGCAATCTATAATCCAATTTCAACCTATGATCCATACTAGAATTCTTTAAACATAAATGAAAACACTAGCATGCAAAAATGGTTGAAGTACCTCGCAATAGATAACCCATTTTCATTGTATGAGTAAGCTAGATCAATGATGAGAGACATCTGAGGCCGACTATTTGCGAAACATGGTAGGAAAGTAGGCTTACAAGCTACAATGTAGGATAAAAAATTTCTTGTACAGTTACATGTATATGGATGGGTGGCAAGTCCTTCCTCTATATATACAAGAGGTAAGGGAGACCAATAATACAACCCATACTACTTGCATTTCTTAATCCCATTGACATACTTTTATGGCAATTCGCCAAACATTAACACAATTATCTTATCTTATCTTACAGTGAACCTAAGCCCTTACAAGCAACCTACAATGACCACTTGTAGGCCAACACAACTAAAGCACTCTACTCCAAATTACATGTGTCATGCTCCAAGGTGATTTCATACATAATAAGAGTTCCAAGATGATGTAGCTACACAAGGTATGTCCACATCTTCCCATTACAAGTTTCCACAAACTACATCGATACTCCTAAGTAATGATCTCCAGTAGGCTAGTTTCCCTCACAAGAACACTATCACAACATAGGCATCCCAAAGCCAATTCCAAGCCTCCAAACAAAAATCCACGCTCTCACATACTATCTAGGCCATGATTCCCTACTACAAATGTACAATGTTCCTCAAAAATAGGGCATCCTACAAGCAAGTGAACTCTCCTCATGGCCAGAATGAAAAGAGTCCAGCAAGTTATCAAAAGAACTCCAATGTCAAACTAAGGTCAAGCAATCACTAAGCAAGTTGTCTCCATCGCGTAAATCCATCATGGATCATCTCCCATGGGTCAATCCATCTTGAACCATGTAGGTGTAAACACTTTCAGAGTAACCTGAAAAGCTAGCACTACCTCTTTATAAGGGAAGTGTTTACATCGACACCTATTAATTCCTCTTCAAATCAACCAAACATGCTACCTACAATGCTAACATGGCATGCCATTCAAAAGAATACTGACCACCTATGAATATGAAGGAACATAACCCTAAAACAAGAACAACCTGCAAAACTCCAACATCCTCCAAGTCAACATCACAAGACAAAATCGAAGGACATCACATCATGAGTCATACAAGACATTCAACAAAGGCAATCACATCTCTATGCAAGACAAGGACAAGAAGATCACAATTATCAAAGTCACAAATTAGATATCTACACAATTCAACTCCTCAATCTTGGAATACAAGTCTCATGGTATAGGAAACAATCCATGCAAGGACATCAACAACCTATCAACATGAGAATCCCTTTCATGTACCTCGAATCCTCTAGCACCTGAACCACCATGAACTGGGTCAACTCCCTAAACCTAAGAGAATCTTGAAGCAAAAGTCACCTCATGGGAAACACTCCCATCAGGTGCATGGCTAGAATCAATCTCAGCATCATCCTCTATCATGGTATCACACCTCTTCTTTAAACAAATAGAAGACTCATGGATGGAAGAAAACAATACAACATGACTAGCATATTTGCTAGGAGGTCTACTCGCCCTCACTAAAGATTTGGGTGCTCAAACATACTCCTAAGCTTCCTAAAGACTAAAAGGAATCCAACCTCTCATTGGAATGTACACATCACGAGATCAGCAAGTAACATTAGAGGCCATCCCCTCTCTCCCCTCTAACCAATGCACTATTTTCCATCAAAATAACTCCCCACGATACATTTGTCAAGCAAGCCACTAACAGATAATTCTTCTTCAACCCAAGAATAAACAAATCATAATCCAACTCAAGAACATCGCATCAAGGCATCTAGAACGAAATGGAGAGAACTCCTCTCCCAGGATATGTGGCATCATCACCAAACTCTACAGTAATACCTCCCTCTTGCATTTGAATCTTGTTGAATCATATGTCATATGCCTTGAAGCTCCATTGTCTACAAACCATCCAACACTAACATAGTGTTAGAGGACAAGGGACCAAATCCATATCTATCCTAAAAATATATATAATATGAAGATCCTTCACGTATCATAGGTGAAAAACGTTGGCATCTAACAAAACAAATCAACCATCTATCACAAGTCCTAGATATCACAACCAATAAAAATATGTCCATAACAACAATAATGTAGTAGATCCATCATCTTTCATCACAAGAGAAACTCATTAGAACTTCTAACATGTGCAAGTGATCATCTCAAGCAAACCTAGGGTTTCACAACCAAGTTCCAACAATCCGAAATAAGGTCAATCACCTCTCCCAGGTAACCTTCAATTGAAATACAAGCTCCTTCTTGCTCTAGAATAATCTTGGCCACAAGAAGCTCTATTACCATGTTAAAATTTTGTCAAATTGATTTTTAGGCAAAACAAAAAAAAAAAAATCGCCTCTTTGAATAAAGGTTTTCTAGATATTAACCCTATGAATTTTCATCCTTGGGATATTGTGAAATAGAGTATAAAATAGCAGTAAAAAGAGTACAATATTTCACTTTCTAACATCTCAATCTTCAAAGCAATCCAAGGAGAAAAGATACCAAACAATCTAGATACGCCCTCAAGGAAAAAAATATCCCACAAACTAGATCTGAAAATTCACTTTTACAGCAGCTATAACAGCAATAAGGCAGCAGATATAGCAGCAACAAAACAGCCCTTAAATTCTTCAATGATGATGTCAAATCATTCAACAAATTGTTCTTTCACTTACCTCAAATCATCATGACCTATATAGTTTTAAATAGCAATACATGAAGAAAATCTATGGCTAAAAATTAAATCCATAAATTGTGCAAGTTTTGGACCACTAAAAACTTCATAAATATGCTCAAGATGAAGTACAAGTACCCTATGAATTTTCATCCTTGAGGCTATTTTGAAATAGAGTATAAAATAGCAGTAGAAATAGTACAATATTTCATTTTCTAACATCTCAATCTTCTAAGCAATCCAAAGAGAAAAGATACCAAACAATCTAGATAAGCCCTCAAGGAAAAAATATCACACAAACAAGATCTGAAAATTCACTTTTACGGCAGCTATAACAGCAATAAGGCAGCAGATATAGCAGCAACAAAACAGTCCTTAAATTCTTCAATGATGATGTCAAATCATTCAACAAATTGTTCTTTCACTTACCTCAAATCATCATGACATATATAGTTATAAATAACAATACATGAAGAACATCTATGGCTAAAATCAAGTCCAAAAATTGTGTAAGTTTTGGACCACTAAAAACTACATAAATATGCTCAAGACGAAGTTCAAGTACATCTCGTAGCCCTCTCTAAAGGCTAATACAAACCCACTAGCTCTCCAAAACTCTAGCTATGGAAAATAATGAAAACCCTAGCTAAATCAAGAAGCTGCAACATGCAAGAATCACTCCAACCAGTCATCCAAGACAAGATGTCCTCTTCCCTTCTTCTTCCTCACCAAATATACCTTCATAGTTACCTAGTTGGTGTTAGTGTTCAAATTTGTTCAAATTCAACCATGAAATTCATGAAAAAACACTTGTTAATTTTCCAATGTTCTATGTTGTTATAATCACTTTAAACAATTTCTTCCAATTTCAATCACCCCAATAACAGATATGCAATTATAGATAGAACAGTAAACAATAAATGCACAATAGAAAATAGCCAAGCACAATGAGACACAGAGATCTGGTCAAAGGCCAAGGGAAAACCCCACAAGGGGGAAAACCCTTTGATCAATTCTTTTTCTATTAGTCAATCAATGTTCAGCAAGAGATACATAGTCCAATTTGTACATCCATCAACTAGTCAGAGTCAAACTTTGACTATCCCAAAACAACCAATCCAAAAACCATATAATGATGAGAGAGAAAGTCAAAACTGGTCAAAGATACCAATCTGCAATTTTTGTTCCCATGAAAGTACAGTTAATTTTTGCCAAAAATGTTTGAGAAAATTAGCCGTTAAACTTGAGAGTGGGTGTGTGTGTAGGCAAAAACCTTCAGAAAAGTCACCATTAAATTTGAGAGAGAGAGTGTGTGTGTATTTACACAAAGTCACAAAACCCTTTTAGAAAATTCACCATAAAATTTGAGAGAGAGAGAGATTGAGTGTGTGTGTAACTTAAAATATTATTTTAAAATTATATAATTTCATTAATATAAGCTCTATAAATAATACAAGTTATAAATTATGATTTATAATATATATTATATAAAATTATATATATGTGAATTAAATTATATATATAAAGCTTATAGCCTAACAATATTATACTAATTTATATTAATTTATACATAAGTTAGGATTCACGATGTGTGTGAGTGTTATAATGTGGACATGGGCATAAATTGGTGATTCAAGGCAACAAAATGGGTAATTTAAGGAGACGATCCAGTAGTCGCATTCCAATTTCCACTGCAATGACATTTTGATTTCTCTTTAGGCAAGATGTATGTCGTGAAAATTTTGGCAGCAATTTCATAGAATATATTTAATTACTGTAGAAAACCATCGAACCTCAGACCTTTAATAAAATAAACCATATATTTAAATATCAGATTCCATCAATTTTGAGAATTAAACGAATTTCAATAAATTCCTCAGGAAAGAATGAATTTACAGGCAAATTCAAGTGTCATATTAATGGATATGTGATTCACCCATATATAAAGGATGAATTTAAACGTATTAGTTTGCAATCTCTTTAAATTCAGCAAATTTCAAACTTCGTGGAGGAAATTAGCTGAACGTGGTCAGTTAATATAACCCATGCACCAATCCATCATCATCATCAGTGTGGATTGTGTATGTTGGTTTTTAATTGTTGATTTTTAATGTACATTGGACAAGTGGTTTCCCAGGGGTTATTCTCTACGTAGGGAAAAGTGTCCAAAATAATTATTTTCCTAAGTGTAACTTTAAAAAGTGAAAGTGGCTTTATAAGTGGTAAAGTCAATGTTAAATTATAAAGTGAAAGTGACTTTATAAGTGGTAAATTCAATGTTAAATTATAAAGTGAAAACTGACTTTAGACATAAAGTACAATGTGGGTACTTTATTTAATGGGTGAATTAAAAAATAGAAAGTGAAAATTAAATGCACATTTATTCTCATCCTTTGATCTAAATGAATCTGAGCCATTAGATCTTAGGTTTGCCCAAAAGTCATTTAGAAAAACAAATGGAGGAAAAGAAAAGAGAGACTGCATTCATTCATTCTTCATGAGCAGATTGAAAAAAGGAGGCTGAGGGCTGGAGAAAAGTTCTAATAGAGAAATTTGTTGCAGCAAGCTTAAGGGGTGATTTCTGGGCAAAGCTGGGCGCGGAAATCAAGGCATAGAAGACATCAGAAGGTACAATACAAACATCATTTAATGTTTTGAAATGCACGCGGTTCGAGAGAAGATTTTGAAAACAAAAATGGGAAGAAAAAAAAAAAGTCCGTACAGCGGTATGAAAATATCCATACAGTTCGTACGAAATCCGTACAAAATCTGTACAAATACAGTGTGTATCCGTACAATACATATTTTTAGCTTCAAGTGGACACAGAAAGCGAGGCAAAATGGGCACAATTTTCAAGGAGTTTTGGGCTAAAGGGATAAGTTGTAATTTGTTGTTTTGTTTTGTCTGCAAATGTATTTTTCCTAAACTTGAAAGATAAATAAATTTAGAGAGCTCTCTAATAGGTTTTACCCAGAGAAGATTGAAAGGGTTTTGCCTGGGTCTAAGTTGACCAAAAATATGTGTGTTTTTATGTGTTGCTGGTTTGATTATGTCCATATTTATTTTCAGCATGTGTTGACAGTGCCATGTGTGACCACCCAGGAAGTCCTGGTTACTTGACAATCGCATGTGTGACCTCCCAAGAAGTCCTAGTTACCAGGTGCAAGCCCCGAAAGTGATGATTGAGGCTATGTGATTCATCTCACTAGTTTCAATCCCACTTCTTCACCTCTGTGAGCATCACCTGATGCAATGAGTGCTAAGTGGACTATTCAAAAATCATGAGAAATTAGTCAGTTACGACTACCTCTCATGGAAATGACCATAGATGATTGACTTACTTAATGCAGTTGATCCCACAAAATGATATAGAGCCCCATGTGTTTTAATCTGAAAATTTCATTTCCAAAATTCTATATGTTGAATGTATGTTTATGGGAAAAAACATTTAACTTAATGGGAGTGATAAGGTGAAATTAAAACCAAGTTGGGATTGCAGAAAACTTTTTAGTCATCAAATTTCACCATTAATAATAATGTACAACCACATGATGGCCTTAGTACTCTAGTAGGTAGATGTGTTATAGTTTCTACACAGGTCTTTTCAAAGACTAGTAAGGCATTAGCTTTTGGGGTTACTCTGAAATTGTTTACCCCATGCTTGAGGGTGCATGGTGTGTTGACTGCCTTTGATTGTGTTGTGATGGACATACACATTGAAGATAACTTACTCATGCATTGCTATATCCTGACTTGATGCTTATGTGGCACATTTTCTTAGGAGGTTGGAGACCCATGTTACTTGGTGACAATCTTGATGAGGCATGCACATGGAGGGCTTGTTTCAATGGAGGATGACTCATTTCGATGCGGGGTATGGGAAACTAGGAGGAGGGTGCCAAGCCCTAGATAGCATGGCGACACTTGATTTCTTGCATGGAGGCTTGAGCTTGACTTGAGGATGCTTGGGTTGAGGATTGCCCATGTAGGTGTGGTGGGCTCAAAGGTATACATGGATTTGGAGGGAGCATTAAATAATTAGAGGCCTTTAGAGGATGAATGTTGGACACTTCTTTGCAACGCTCACATTGGGACCCTTGCTTGATGGATGTGCATACCCTGGAACTTGACATGTGCCAATTGAGTTAGAAGTTAGAACACTTCACATGTGGACCCATCTAGTGATTAGTTAGATTGTTGATTCTGAATATTATCCACTTTGTTATTACTTGCCCCTCACCTTTCATATAAAGAAAGGGAGGAGACTGCTTTCCCATCATCATATTGATCAAACTCTTCACGTAGAGATGTGAGAGATAGAGCAAACTTTTTTCTTTCATTGTAATTGTTCTTCAATTTTTTCAAGAAGACCAGGGTTATGGTTTCCCTAAAAGGCCAAAGGAAGCTTGGGTTTGGGAGAAACCATAAAGGAGCAAAGGGAACACTTGCTCTTATGGTTCTCGTGAAAGAGAAAGACTAAAGTTTTATGGAACTGGCCCTGGTGCTAATTGGAGTGCTTGATGTGGAGAATATAGAGGAATTCTATTTTGTTGCCTCTTGTACATTTGTGTGATGCAAGTGTAGGAGCCAAGGAGGACTTGCTGATGTGTATGCTTGGTCAGTTGGATCTTTGATGGAGCAACCAGGTTTTGATGGGAGTGATTTCTAGTTAATAAGAGTTTGTGGCTAAGGTTTTGTTATGGTTTCCTTAGTTACAGTTTCGAGGGCATTAGAGAAGTTTTAGCTTGTGACAAAATTCAAGTACATACCTCTACCAGCTTTGAAAAAATTGCTCTCAGTTTGTATGTGCTTGTAACTTCATCTTATGTGGATAGGAAGAGTTCCTTGCCATCCAAACTTTGTGTACTTGTAGATTTGATTTTCAGCTTATATTTTCATAATGATTGAGTAGTTTCTTGTGCTGGTTATGCATGCTGGTTTTGATGGGAGTGATTTCTAGTTAAGAAGAGTTTGTGGCTAAGGTTTTGTTATGGTTTCCTTAGTTACAGTTTCGAGAGCATTGGAGAAGTTTTAGCTTGTGACAAGATTCAAGTACATACCTCTACCAGCTTTGAAAAAATTGTTCTCAGTTTGTATGTGCTTGTAACTTCATCGTATGTGGATAGGAAGAGTTCCTTGCCATCCAAACTTTGTGTACTTGTAGATTTGATTTTCAGCTTATATTTTCATAATGATTGAGTAGTTTCTTGTGCTGGTTGTGCATGCTGACTTAACATAATAGTGAGCAGATTTTGTTAAGTGAATTGACAGCCATATAGATGCTAAGTGGGCATATTTATGGCTGTTATAAATCTATTATAATAAGTATTTTTTCAGATCTGTTTGTGTTGGGAAGTGTTCCCTAGGAGCTGGAAAATATTTCCCTTGAAGTACAATTGCTCAGTGTTTATTTTCTTGGGTTGCCTTGTGTACTTGGTTAGAAAGAAGTAAAATAAATATTGATGTGATTCAGATTTCAGATTTAGTGCTAAATTTGAAAGCCAACAGGACATAGATCAGGGAAACCTCAAGGTTGAGGTGGAATTTTTGAATTTGCATTAAAAGACATTTCCTGGAAATTCCAACTCAAGGATCTTATGGCCTTGTCTTTTTGTGCTCACAGCATCTACAAAATGTAACCTTTTTCATCTTCACATATAAATTTCGAATTTTTCTTTGGAATAAAAAAATTATTTGACTATGTTCATAAAAAACTCCCTCAGAGAGTACAAAATGAAAATTTACCCGCATGTAAAAAAGTTTGTAAGAGATAAAGCTATGCTACCTGTTTGCAATCTTCCATGCGTCTTTGAATTTCAGCTGTTTCTAATTCCTGCTTAAATGGTAAATTTTGATTAGTACTTCTCCTCATATGAAATGCTTTGAAACCTATTATAATAGAAATATGAAAGACAAAATAAATCCCAAGTGGCATCCCTTCGTAGCAGAAAAAAATTACAAAGAGAACTTAAAAAGTTAAACTTGTGCTAAAAGCTGACATATTCAAAAATAGGGAGTCAGACACAGTTACATACAATTATACACCCGGACAAGGAAACTATTTCGATAACTTCACAAGAATTAAATATTAAAAATGATAAGCTAAGATAATTTTGTTAATGTCCATTCTGCAACTCCAAAAAGTACTCTAGATAGAAAGACATATTCAAGGTCAGGCTCCCTGAAGGTGTGCTCCAAGTCATCTAGATATACAATCTATAGATGTCCTCTCTAATGGCCCGATTAAGTTCCTGTCTAGTCAACAAGAGATGGCTCAGTGTGTGTAGAGCGTAATTGAAGGGGAGAAGATTCTCTATGGAGATGGTAAATAATTGGAAAAGTGGAGAGACTCTGAAAACCAACCTTGTGCATGACCTGTGTGGAAAACCAATGCAAGGGCCTCTAGGAGCAGAGTGTTGGAAAGGGGTCTCTCTCTCTTCCAAAAGCAAAGCCCCCAAAGGTTCAAGCTCCATGTACAAAAGAGACTAGATGAAAGATGACCTCAAGGTGAAAGAGGTGGGCACCATACTCCACCTAAATAATGGGTTGGGAAACCATACACATGCACTAAATGATAAAATTGAGAAGAAAGGTTTGGATTCTCTCAAACTTGGCCTAGTTGGTCTATAGCAAACTCAACCCCCAAATCTTTGAAACATAGAGGATTGTAAATCTGATAATCATCTCCAAGAGCCTACACAAACTGGACCCCCAAATAAGTGTAAGTTGTTGTCAAAATCAACCCCTTTTCGTGGCTAATTTTTCCATCTCAAAGAAAAATCCTTTTTCCCTAGATCAATCTTTTCCTAGACAAACCCTAGCTTTTCCCTAAGCTTCAACTTGCCTTGTTGAAGGCTTCTTGTTCCATTGGTTATTGATATTCATTGCTTGGAAGCCTTTTCTTGGCCTATTGACTCTAGGTTAATCCATTTGGCTTGTTATTTCCCAAGCCCTAGGTCATTTGTTCCCTAAACAGGCCTTATTAGAGGATGAAAATTGACCGATCTCACTTGTTGAGCCTTTTTCTTAGAAAGAGTTGTCCTCTATAAGCCCTTCTTGTCACCTTGATTCATGGAACTTGATATATCCTTATGTGTTAAAATTGGACAACTAGGTCCAAACTCCATGTTGTGATGCTCAGATGAAGATACCGATATTTTTAGTGGATTCCTCTTTCGGAGAGGTGTAAGATCCATATAAAATTTGTCTAAATCCGATGAGCAGAACATTTATTTTGAATTTATTATTTATAATAAATTATATGTGCAGGTCGGCCTTAAGGTTTTACACCCCCAGTAGATGTGTCACACACCTCAATGATGTATATAAATACAGTCAACTTTGGAGAGCATTTCACACTCACTCATCACATCATATTTTTCTCTTCTGATCTAGTACGAGCTACTTGGAGGAAAATTTCGATCCACACGTGGGAAGAAGGACGAATTACTACAGCCAAGGAGAAGGACGAAATTGCTGCACCTAGGGTTTCCACGAAGGTTTGACCAGCGTTGACATTGGTCAACGCATGGTCCAAAGAGGCTGAAATTTATTGGAGACTTCGATTTTGGGAGGCCGTACACATTGGCACAAGAACCGAGGTCAAAAGGTTGACCGAAGTTGGAGCTGCGTTGACTTTGATGTTGCTGCCCTGCGTTGACTTTTCTGGACAACATTGACTTTTTTGGAGTTGACTTGAGTTGACTGGGTGACCGATTTGAGGATTGTTGTGACACATTCTGGGTTGGCTGATCAAGGAGACTTTGCTGGTTGAAGCATCCTGTTGACCGCCGTAACGCACCTTCACATTCTCCTGTTTCTGGTTTGTCTTCTATAGATCCACTGGTATGTTCTATCAGCATTTTACTTAACTGTTTGGGTGATTGTTGTAATAAAAGTAAAGTTGCATCAAGCATAGAACATCTACAAAAATTTACATGGTATCAGAGCTGAGGTGAAGACAAGCCCTAACTTTAGCAATCACCATCTAAGAAAATGGGTTCCACAAGTTATGAATTCAAAGAGAATGACAAGCTGACTGGAAGAGATGACTTCCATGCTTGGAAGATGATATTAGATCTCAAATTGGAAGACCATGATCTCATGGACCATGTACTGGGCAAGATACAAGAACCTCCATCCAATGCTACTGTTGTTGCTAAAAACAAGTATAAGAAAGGGGAGATCAAAGCAAAGTTGATGATCAGGGAATCCATTCATAAAAGTCTGGTAGCCTACATCTCTGAGTTGGGCACATCCAAAGAGATGTATGATAAATTGATCCTAATGTTCCAAGTTAACAATGTGAACCAAGTGCTATTCTTCAAGAATCAATTGAAGAATCTGAAGAAAGGTCGGGATGAGTCTGTCCAAGCATACTTTCTGAAATTGACCGAAATCAGGAACAATCTGCTGGCTATTGGGGAGACAATAGCCGATCGTGAGATGGTACTCACCGCACTTGGAGGGCTCCCATATGAATGGCAAGTTTTCAACACTACCATTCTCAATATTAGTACAATTCCCAACTTTGACGAGCTACTGTCAAGATGCATGCAAGAAGAAACAAGAATGAAGGAATATGAAAATGACAGAAATGCTACCTATGCTGCTCATTCTAGGAAGAAGAACTTTGGTGGTCCTAAGAACAAAGGAAGAACAAGGGCCCAAGGAAAGAAGGGTAAGTGTTTCACTTGTCATAGGCCTGGTCACTATGCTAGAGAATGTCCCTTCAAGAAGGACTCTCCCGATAGTGATGACAACAACAACAACAACCGGAGGAATGGAAATCAAAGAAACGACAGATCCAAAGGAAAGAGGAAGGCCCCGTCTAGCGAAAACAATCAACCTTCTAAAAGGTCTAGAAACTCCAAGTATGAGGAGTCAAATATTGTTGATAAAAGAAATGAATGTATTCTTGTATCTGCTCTCTCTGCTGCATCCCCGCCCGACAAGAATGAAGGAATTCGAAAATGACAAAAATGAAGGAATGAGACAAGAATGAAGGAATTCGAAAATGACAGAAATGTTGCCTATGCTGCTCATTCTAGGAAGAAGAACTCTGGTGGTCCTAAGAACAAAGGAAGAACAAGGGCCCAAGGAAAGAAGGGTAAGTGTTTCACTTGTCATAGGCCTGGTCACTATGCTAGAGAATGTCCCTTCAAGAAGGATTCTCCCGATAGTGATGACAACAACAACAACCGGAGGAATGGAAATCAAAGAAACGATAGATCCAAAGGAAAGAGGAAGGCTCCCTCTGGTGGAAACAATCAACCTTCTAAAAGGTCTAGAAACTCCAGGTATGAGGAGTCTAATGCTGTTGATAAAAGAAATGAATATATTCTTGTATCTGCTCTCTCTGCTGCATCTCCACCCGACACTATGGATGTCTGGCTGATAGATAGTGGTGCCTCAAGACACATCACTGGGTTCAAGGAAGCACTCTCTGACATGGTTGAGAAGGATACTAATCTGGAAATTATCCTTGGAGATAATGCCACATATCCCGTGAGAGGGACAGGGACTGTGACCCTTCACTTGTCTCAAGGACAAGTCCTACATTTGCAGGATGTACTTTATGTACCAAAATTGAAGAAGAACCTTGTGTCTATATCAGCGATCGAAGACAAAGGCTTCAATGTGGCATTCACTGATGGAAAGGTGCGCATGTGGAAGAAGAATCTCAAGGAAGCTATCGTGATTGGTTTTAGAGTTGGAACACTCTACCAAGTTGAAGGAAGTCCACTAGGAGCTATGACATGTGATACTATGCGACAAACTGAACTATGGCACCGAAGGTTTGGACACCTTCATTACAAGGCCCTTCCCGAAGCAAGGAAGGTGGTGACAGGGATGCCCGAATTTGGAAATAATCATGAAGGTGTATGTAAGGGTTGTGCCGAAGGAAAGCATAGAAGGGGACCTTTCCCCTCAAGTGCCACAAAGACATCTGATGTTTTGCAACTAGTCCATTCTGATCTATCTGGTAGGCTACCCGTGACATCCTGGGAGGATGTTCTTACTATATGACATTCACTGATGACTTCTCCCGCAAAACCTGGATATACTTCTTGAAGAAGAAGGATGAGGCTTTCATGTGGTTCCGTACCTTCAAAGCCTTGGTGGAAAATATGACAGGGAAGAAGATCAAGATTTTGAGGACCAATAATGGCACTGAATATGAGACAAACGAGTTCAAGGACTTTTGCAGATTAGCTGGCATCAAGAGGGAGACCACAACTATCTATACTCTTGAGCAGAATGGCGTTGCTGAACGAAAAAACAGGACCATTGTGGAAGCTGCTCGTGCCATGGTATGTGACCAGGGTCTAACAAAGTTTCTATGGGGAGAAGCTACGAACATTGCTGTGTACATACAAAACCGATGCCCGCATTCCGCTCTGGACTCCAAAACTCCCGAAGAGGTTTTCTTTGGTAAGAAACCTGACGTCTCACATTTTAGAGTTTTTGGATGTCCTGTTTATTTTCATGTGCCGAAAGAGAAGAGGAGCAAGCTAGATGCTTCTGGGAAGAAAGGAATGTTTGTGGAGCTCACCAGTGAAACCTCAAGGCCTATAGAGTCTATGCTGGTCAAAGGGAAGTAACGATGCCATGATGTCATGCTGAAGAAGATGCTTCCACCAGAAGAAAGCAATGAATGTTCAAGATGCGAAATCATGAAGCAAGGCACGGAAATCAAGAAATACGGAAATCAAAAAAGAGAAGAACCCGCCACCTCTTGATCCGGATGAGACGATGCACGATGTTGAAGGACCAATGGACCCTATTGATCCACCTCCTTCAGGAAAAGAGACCATCGTAGCTTGAGACCACCCTCGAAGATGCGGGGAGAGACTGCCCCAAGGACATTGGTAAGCTTGGGCTTAGTTGTGAATACCAAGGGTATCTGGGCCCATGAGAATATAACAATCTAAACTTTGAGATCTTTGAGGGAAGCCGTAAAGCATAAAGTCTGGAAGGATGCTATGCACAAAGAATATGAGTCCATAATGAAGAATGATGTCTGGGATGTGGTTCCGAGACCAAAGGACAAATCAGTTGTCACCGCGAAATGGCTCTACAAGATCAAGCATGGTGCTGATGGAAGTGCTGAAAAGTTCAAGGCAAGATTTGTTGCCCGTGGCTTCTCTCAAAAGGAAGGAGTAGATTATGATGACATATTTGCACCTGTGGCACGATATACCACCATTCGATCAATCATAGCCCTTGCTGCTACGCAAGGATGGAGTCTTCATTAGATGGATGTCAAGACCGCTTTTCTGCATGGTGCAATAAAGGAAGAGGTGTATGTAGAACAACCTCTGGGATTTGAAGTTCAAGATCGAGACACTTATGTCTGCAGGTTGAAGAAAGCCCTCTATGGGTTAAAGCAAGCACCCGGAGCTTGGTACGAAAGGATGGATAGTTACTTGATGAAGCTGGGCTTCACTCGAAGTAATGCTGATCCGACCTTTGCTAAAAGGTTGTGCGGGGGGAAAACTCTCCATACGGTGTTGTGTGAGTGATGTCTTCACGACGGTGCGGCCACTCTCATTCATCGATGCAAGAGGGCTTCACTGGCCGGATTCAAGACGAAGGACCCTAGTTGATGCCTAACTCGACCGAGAGGGTACGCGAGAGACACAGAGGGTGCTGCTACTCAAGGAAGCATTGTGAGCTTTCTGGAAAGACTGGTGGTGAATTGCAAGTCTGTGTCAACACCAATGGAACTCAACTTCAAGAAGTTGAGTGGCAGTGCTGTTGGGCCCGTATTGGCAAATCCTACTGAGTATCGTCAACTCGTAGGGGCTCTGATGTTCTTAGTGAACACCCGTCCAGATATATGTTTTGCAGTGAACACTTTGAGTCAACAGATGGTTGAGCCTCGTCACTTTCATTGGGTTGGTGCCAGGAATCTTCTGAGATACCTTTGGGGCACGATAAACCATGGGCTGAGATACACTGCCGGGAGCGTGACACTCCGTGGATATATTGATGCCGATTGGGCCGGCAGTGTGGTGGATCGTAAGAGCACATCGGGATGCTGCTTCAATCTTGGTTCTGCTTCGATTTCATAGATGAGCAGGAAGCAGAAGTCGATGGCTTTGAGCACCGCAGAGGCCGAATACATTGCAGCAAGTATGGCCTATTGTGAAGCAGTTTGGTTGCGAAAGCTCTTTAGTGAGCTATTTGGACATGTGCTAGATACCACCGTGATACTCTGTGATAACCAGAGTGGGATTCGCTTGACCGAGAATCTTGTGTTCCACGACCGATCCAAGCATATTGATATCAGGTACCATTTCATCCGGGATATGGTACAGCGAGGCGTCGTAAGGCTCGATCATATAGGAACTGATGAGCAGGTCGCGGATATTCTCACTAAGCCCTTGGGGAAGGTCAAGTTCCTAACCTTCCGTGAGAATCTTGGTATCGTGGAACGACCCTATGATGTGGGTCCCGTTGGACGATGAGCTCTGGGAGCTCTGGGGGGCTTTGGGGACAGCTTCTCGGAGCTATGAGCAACCACAAGGCTAGGCTTGCCAAACCTTGTTGGTGTGCTTGGACCCCACCGTTGTGATTTTGAGTTGGTTCACATCTCATTTTCTATGCCCCGTATGCATCCTACCCATTGAGTTCAGGGCTCATGGGAAGTACATCTCATTTGGCCAATGAGGTGGGAAGAGCTAGAGACTAGTAGCAAATACTGATGGACGCATCAGAGATTGCCGTACTCTCTATCTAGGATGGCACGGTCCAACCACTTGATCTGGGATCAAGTATAGTGAGGTTTCGGACCTCCGCCTGACTTCAGGTCAGATGAACCAACTTCAGGTTGGTTGGAGACTCTTTGTGAGTCTGATAGAGGTTTCGGACCTCTGGGCTGAATTTGTCAGCCGGGGGATGATGTCTTTGTGACTGACCCACTTCTGTTCTGAAATAAAGAGGCCAGCAAAGCAAGTTACGGCGGGATGACACACGATGTTTGATTGCACTGATGGATGGAGTTCTCCCTAGTTGAGAGGGAGTGTTAAAATTGGACAACTAGGTCCAAACTCCATGTTGTGATGCTCAGATGAAGATACCGATATTTTTAGTGGATTCCTCTTTCGGAGAGGTGTAAGATCTATATAAAATTTATCTAAATCCAATGAGCAGAACATTTATTTTGAATTTATTATTTATAATAAATTATATGTGCAGGTCGGCCTTAAGGTTTTACACCCCCAGCAGATGTGTCACACACCTCAATGATGTATATAAATACAGTCAAAGTTGGAGAGCATTTCACACTCACTGATCACACATCTTCTTCTCTTCTCTGATTTAGTACGAGCTCCTTGGAGGACGAATTCAGCTCACACGTGGGAAAAAGGACGAGTTTGTACAGCCAAGAAGAAGGACGCAGTTTGCAGCAGCTAGGGTTTCCTAGGAAGTTTGACCAATGTTGACTTTGGTCAACGCATGGTCCAAAGAGGCTGAAATTTATTGGAGACTTCGATTTTGGGAGGCCGTACACATTGGCACAAGAACAGTCAGTTGACCGAAGTTGGGCTGCGTTGACTTTTATATTATTTCGCCTGGGTAAGCTTTTCTGGTGGCATTGACTTTCTGAGTTGACTTGAGTTGTTCGGGTATTTGGTTGAGGATTCTTTGTGACATTAAGGTTCGGTGATCAAGGAGACTTTCTTTGATTAGAAGCATCTGTTGACATGGTAACGCACCATCACATTTTTCCTGTTTCTGGTTTGTCTTCTATAGATCCACTGGTATGTTCTATCAACATTTTACTTAACTGTTTGGGTGATTGCTGTAATAAAAGTAAAGTTGCATCAAGCATAGAACATCTACAAAAATTTCCATTATGTGACCTATTTAAAGGGAAGCCTCCCTAGAGGTGAAAGTCCACGAAAGAGCAGGAGGCAGTGGTTGTGGTGACAATGAGCTACACCTCATTGTTCTCCCTTGGTCTAGTTTTTTTGCCTTGTAGATTACCCCCTTACAAGACCTGTTAGAGGCAGCAGTGATAATTAGTGTAATCTAATAATGGCTCATAACACACTAAGCGTTTTTCTCCTAGTGGGTTGTACTATGGTGGGCTCATAATTTTGCAATATATCCTTTCAAATCATTCATCTATTCTTCAAGTATAGTATGAGATGTGTGCTGATGTCAACCATAAAGGAAATGGATCTAATTGTTCAACGTCTTTCAATCATACTACTTTTCATTACGAAATTTTCTAAGTGGGAGTAACAATAAAAATTCGTTTGATTCACATGCACATTCATCATATTCTCACTCATGGTTGACTTGTCATATGTCATACAAGGTCCCTACCTAATAGTCCCATGTAGGAAAGCCTTATCTTAAGAGCTACAAGATTCAGGTTGATGCAGCCAAAATAAAAATCCAAATCGTAAAGCTTGAGTCATGCCACTTGTTGCACTCGTTTTGTCAGAGTTCCAAGGAAGTAGTTCCAACACATTTTTTCAAAGGATCGAGACAATCGGCCATCAATTTATTGAGTCGTTGTAAACCCATTTTGCAAAATTTGTAATGTAAATGATGCTACTAAGATCGTATATATATGTAACAACTTAGGTAAGCCTATTATTTTGCCAAGAATTTCATCCTAGGAGTTTTTTAGTCTCACTAATTCATTTGTGTTTCTAAACATGGATGGTCGGCAAAGTTTTTCCCTCCAGCCTCACCCGAAATCTAGGGTGGAATTTTTCATCAAAGTCTTAGGTGATTCTTAGTGTTTTAGTCGAGTCTTCTGTAAAAGTGGTTTGGGAATAATTTAAGCTAACTCGCTAAATTATTTATTACAAATCACTTGGTCTACTAGATCATATTGTGTCGCAGAATGAGGTAAGAAATTTGAGGGTCTATAACAAATGGATGTTCCCCCTTTGAGGGTTGTAAATGTAAAATCTTATGTCAAAAATATTTTAGTGCATGGTCCCTCATACTTGGACACCATGGCTAAAATATTAGAGGGTGGAAAAAATATTTAATCTCCTCAAGTGTCAATTAATTAATTTTTCTAGCAAAAATAAAATTAATCCTAAGCCAGAAAATTAATTAATTAGAGTCAAAATTAAAGTCCTAGATAAGGTAAGATAAGATAATTTTATTAATGTCCATCGAATGACCACAAAAAGGTCAATGGGACTGTTTATTTACAATGATGTCATCCCACTAGCTGGTGGACCAAACGATCCCCTTTGTTCATAAAAGCAAGAAATACAAAGCTAAAATGAATACAAAAGTAGAGCCTGGGCAACGGAGTGCCTGATAAATCATGATAAACTAAATTCCCAGAGTGGAAATATTTGTGGGTATCAAAGAAATTAATTTTTGGAAGTCCCCCACCAAGGGAGTATTGGAAATTTCAAGAAAATTTGGACCCTTGGGCCTTGCTGGTTAAGTCAAAGTCCAATTTTTGAGAAAATTAGTTCAAAATAATTATTTTTGAGCTAATGAAAAATGGGTTTAATGAGAAATTCGAAAATTCCACAAAAATAATTATTTCAACGGCCGAGATTAAAAGATCGTCAAATTTTTATCAACGACCAAGATTATTTTGACAAGGATCAAGCCAACTAGCTATTATTTTTCCACTTGGATGATTTATCTATAAATTGAGAATCATTTCTATCTCAAGCCAAGCAGGCCGAGTTGCTTGGGGAAGATTGATTTTTCAATGCAGTTGGGCAGAAAAATTCGACTTTGCAGTTTTTCGCTAAGCATATTTTTAGTTGGAAGCAGATGGTTTTGCAGTAGTTTGTTCAAGCAAAGCCAGTGTCAGGTGGAAGAGAACAGCACACACCGAAGGGAAAATTTTCCTCAAGGAACTTTGAGTCTCAGAAGTTTGAATTTCTGGGCAAATTGGCAGTAGCAGGTAGCAGATCCACGCATTCCAAGAGGGAGTGTGAGTAGCATAGCAGCAACCAAGCAGAAGGAAAGAGGGGGTTTTCGACAATTTTTTTTTAGATGGCCACTACAGGGCTTCAAGATCAGGATAGGTTGGATGGATCATCCAACTACTATTGATTTCTAGTAGCATCGGATGTGCTCTAAGTCTTAAATTTTGCAGGGAGGCTTAGACACATGTATTCCAAAATACCCAGGAAGCGCTTTGGAAAATTCCATCCGAATGGGGTTTTATTAAAATAATTAAATATTTTTAATGGGAGCCTAAGTTTAAACTTAGGGAATTAAAATAATTAAAGTATATTAATAGAATTGGGTGTGAAACTTCTAGAAAAAGACGGAGATCGAGTCAATATGATCTAAGCCATTGATTATGTTTTAATCTGGGTTGTTGGTTATCTTACGAGAAGATTATAAGGACTTTGGTGGGCATTTGGAAAACACACCGAGTGAGTCCAGAGATCGATTTCTCAAGTGAGCAGCATAGAGCAGTCAGAGAGATCATCAAGTTGATTTGATTGCAGTGAGGGGTAGTGATAGTTCAAGTTGGAAGATCTTTTCTTGAGCCGAGAATACATTGCAGAGAAGGCAGAGAAGAGAACGTTGAAGAGGCAACGTAGGGGCCACGTTGGGCAACACAGAGCCACGGAGAGGCAGCGCTGAAGCCTTGAGGAGATCCGAAATTTTGCTGAGGATCAGTCAGATCCAGTGTCGGAGTGTTGGGGTGTGAGACCGGAGGCACAGAAGATCAGCATCCAGCTAGCAAAACGACCAACAGAAGGAGGTGACGCATTCCCTAGCCAGAGTGACGCAGATTTGCGCAAAAGCTGTGTTGAGGCGGCATGGGGTTGTCCAGTTCAGTGTTGGGTCACTGTCGGATCTCCAATGTTAGTATGAGGTAATCCTCACTAATTCTCTGTCAGCCAGATTCTCAATGGATAGCTAGATTTGGGCATCCAGTTGTATTCAGAAAAACATTTGCTTAATAATACAAACCCTCAGCTGTTGCACCGGTTTTCCCGCATTGGGTTTTTCCGAGGACTTAGTCCAAAAATAATGGTGTCATGTGTGTTTATTTTTTCTTGCTCAGATATTGTTTCCGCAATTTATTTAGTGAGGGTTGCAGTGTATTTGCTTCAGCATATACTTGTAGAACACAGTAAATAACTTGTATAATTTATCAAGTAGGAGAAGTGATATCCATTTGTTGCAATAGGATTCCAGGAGTTAGGAATTTTCACAACTACGTCATCTAGAAGGCTAGGATGTCCTCCCTTCTAGATGAATATGGCCTGAAACCCTACATTGATAATGTAGTGGCAGTTCCTCAAGATGCAGATCAGCTGAAGCAATATAGGAAGGAGATGGCGCATGTGAAGCGGTTTATCTTGGATGGAGTATGGGAACATATTGTCTCACATATAGTGGCCAAGGTAATGGCCAAAGAGATGTGGGATGCTCTCTCCACGATATACCAGGCTACTTCCGAGCAGTGGAAGATTTTCTTAGAGGAGCAGTTGAGATGCATCTGGATGCAAAAAGGGGAAGGCATAGATCCCTTCCTTACCAGGATTCAGGAGGACCGAGACCAGTTGTCAGTTGTTGGGGCAACACCTCAACCCACGGCGCTAGTGCGATTGGCACTCAACAGTGTCTCAGAGGAGTGGCAGGTATTCGTCCAAAGAATCTTGGGTAGAGATACCTTGCCAAGGTGGGACAGGATGTGGGCCGATTTTGCAGCAGGAGGAATTGAGGCGAGCTTTGTTAAAGAGCTCCATCAGTGGCAGCAGTAGCAACAGATCGAAGGTGATGAAGGAGGAGGAGAATGTGGCCCTCGCATCTAAGGGTCACAGTCAGGGGCAGGGGGGGTAGAAGAAGAATCTATCAAAGGTCAAGTGCTTCATATGTGGTGAGTTTGGCCATTATAGTACCCAATGTCCTCTCTGAATGAAGGACAAGGAGGAGAAGCAGGACCAGCAGGCAACTTCAGCGGAGATCGACAAGTTGTCCTCCAGGTTGGAGGAACACTTCGCTACGATCGCCCATATACCTCCAAGAGTGAGGTGGGGTGATTTGGAGTTGTAGCCTCAAAGAGCTACAGATGGGCAGGATCCTTGAGGAGTCCACCTCATGGATCATTACCTAGCTAAGAGGGGCCCATATTTTTCAGTAGCAGGATGGATCAGTGGCAATAGATGCAATCAGATACTAAAGTGACAGTGGCAAAGGCTACTGCAGTCAGAGACTTGAGTGACAGATGCATCATATTAATCACAGATGATTCAGTATTTTGGATGTTTTTCAGTTGCAGATGTTGCAGTAGTAGCAACAACAAATTTGCGGTGCAGATACATTGTTGGAAGCAGTACAGCAGGGTCAACAGCAACACAAATGCAGCGTATATCAGAGTTGCGAAGTAGTTGGTGGGTAGCAACAACCAAACATTAGCAATGTGACAGGAGATGGTATAGAGACAGGGTATTGTGACAAGGTGTGCAGCACTAGAACATATTCCTTGCTATGAGGGAGTGTTAATTTTTGTAGCAATGGATGTGTTCTAGCCACAAAATTTGGTGGAGAGGCTAGAATACATGAGATCTTCAAAACTCAAAAATCGTTTCTGGAAATTCCACCTAGAAGTGTCTAAATTAAATTATTAACCGTTTTTTAAATATTTCCCAAGTCTAAACTTAAGCAATATGGTTAATTAATCAATATTAATTGAGATAAGGTGAGAATAGTCTAGAAACTCACACGGATCGATCCAGAGATGATACTAGCCATTCATTAAGTTTTAATCTTGGTCGTTGGTGCTCCAACAGTGGATTATAAGAGGAGATCGATGTGGTGATGGAGAACACACCAGAAGACTAGAAATTTGATTTCCTTGGCAGATCAATTTCTAGAGTAGCAACAACCAATTGTCGGAGAGCCAAAAGTCGAAGTAGTGAGAGAGAGGTACAAACAGTGGGGCTGGAGAAAGATTTCTAGATCCAACGAGTGCATTTGCGGAGGCAGAGGAACCACAGAGGGGTTGACGCAAGGACTACGCAATAGCTTCAAGAGGCAATTCGATTTGCAGCTTCGAGAAGTCGTTTCAGTGTTCCGATGGTAGAAGAATTTTGCATAGGTCAGGAGAAGCGTTTCCAAAGTATGTGGCAAGCAGAAGAGGAGATCAATTTGAGATCCATGTCGTACGGATTAGAGCCCACGCAGAGGGTGACGCAGGGCAATTCGTAGAGGGTTTCAGAGGTCAATGTTCAGAGCCGGATTTCCCTGTGGGGTGAGGAAAATTCCTCACTAGATTTTTGCCAGCATTTTTCTCTGTAGGATTTCCAGATTCAGCATCCAGATTATTGTACTCATAATTTCTCACAGCTCCATAATAATGAAACCCTTAGTTGTTGCACCGGTTTTCCCACGTTGGGTTTTTCCGGGGACATCTGTCCAAAAATAATTATGTCAAATTTTATGTGCGCTAGCATTTCTCAGCTTCCAGCGCTATAATTTTCCGCAAAATTTTATTTGTGAAGGTTGCAGTGTGTTTATTTCGATATTTGTTGTGGTTAGACTTAGAGAGCTCACACATTCCACACATGTGGCCTATTTCACCATTTTAGAGGAAGACTTGTTGGTTAAGGTTGTTATTTTAGTTGTTGGGGTTGTTAGCTTGGTTTGAGGGGGTTGTTGAGGAACTTTTGACTCCTACCGCAATCATCAAGGACATTTTTGTATAGGTGGCATAACCATCTCATATTATATTGTATTGTTGACCATATTTCCATAGTTAGTTGAGGAGATAATACTCCTTTATAATTTTCTAGGCTAGATCTAGGATTACACTATTTTTCTATTGAGAAGGTTGTTAAATAGCTTTTCTATATAAGAGAAATACTTTCATTGTGAACTTTGCTAGAAGCCTGTGGAGAAATTCTTTGTTTGCTTTTTGGCTCATGATATGGATAGTTAATTAAAGCATTCTCTTGGATATTTTGTCTATGTGGATGTTTATGCAAATGGATGGATATCAATGAATAAACAGTCTTATGCATCGATTTTACAAGTGTGTGCCTTATCTTTAGATCTTGTGGTATGTATTTTAATTTTTGAACTGTGTTAAGTGTGGTAATACTTCTCAAGTTTGGTTGGACGCTCTCTTGTCCTTCTCTTGATAGATCCCCTCTCAAGATTGTTTGAAACTTTCCAATGAGGATTGTCCTTTGACAATCTTGAAATTTGCTTAGGTTACTAAAATGATTTGGTAGGGTTTGAGGTCTTTCAACCCTAACTATCATTTTAGTTGACCTACGACTTCTAAAGAAGAGCCTTAGTGACCCCAAATGCCCCTAGATCTAGGATTACACTATTTTTCTATTGAGAAGGTTGTTAAATAGCTTTTCTATATAAGAGAAATACTTTCATTGTGAACTTTTCTAGAAGCCTATGGAGAAATTCTTTGTTTGCTTTTTGGCTCATGATATGGATAGTTAATTAAAGCATTCTCTTGGATATTTTGTCTATGTGGATATTTATGCAAATGGATGGATATCAATGAATAAACAGTCCTATGCATCGATTTTACAAGTGCGTGCCTTATCTTTAGATCTTGTGGTATGTATTTTGAACTGTGTTAAGTGTGGTAATACTTCTCAAGTTTGGCTGGACGCTCTCTTGTCCTTCTCTTGATAGATCCCCTCTCAAGATTGTTTGAAACTTTCCAATGAGGATTGTCCTTTGACAATCTTGAAATTTGCTTAGGTTACTAGAATGATTTGGTATGGTTTGAGGTCTTCAACCCTAACTATCATTTTAGTTGACCTACAAACTCTAAAGAAGAGCCTTAGTGACCCCAAATGCCCAATCAAAGAACCAGGCACTAGTCTATTCATGTTCTAGCCAAAATTAAAATTCTTTTTTTCCTTGAAATTTCTGTTGCTTATACTTAGAACCCTCAATGTCTTGGTGGATTTTTCACTATTTTCAAGCTGGAAATCATTCTTTTGTTAAATCTATCTTGCTACCATATTTCCCTACATTAAATAATAGTGAATCGATTCCTTTCTAGTGGCTGTTCTGTGCAAGTAATTCTCAGATTTGTAAACTGGTTTAGTTTGCATACTTCTTGTTTTAGACTTGAAAAAAACATACTTTCACATCTATTTAGGGGCTGAAGCTTACTGTTGTAATTTACTTGTTTATGTCTCAATTCAATTCCCTTTTAAGACAAGTTAAACTTCAGATCTGGAATTTGTGGGAGTTAAATATACATAGAAACACTTTAATATATTCCCAAACTTTCCGAAACAAACTCTTAACTCAAATTTGAAATTTACCTTAACTAATCAACATGATCCTTAAATCTCTTTTATTTCAAAGTTGGCAACCTTAGACTGGGTTTGTCTTGCCTTAGGAAACCTAATTGGCACTAGGGAAGACTCCTTTATGTTGGATTTTATCCCAAACTAAAAAGACGAAGTAGTTGTCCAGGCAACTCTTCCAAATTACACACAAGCTTTAGTACCTTGCGAGGGCTTTGCAACAGGGGGTGGAAGTTTGTGTGATAACAGGGCCATTGCTTACCAATAACAACAGGTCTAAGTTCTCACACAACAGCCCCGAGATTTCAGTGATTTTACAAACAATGCCTCAAATCTCAGTTTCAAAAGGACTGCATCAAAACATTTTACTACTGTTTAATATCTGATTTGAATAGCATATGTACATGTCTAAACTATAAATATTAAAAACAGATGTTACATTAAACATTTGATTTATGGAACTAAAATGCTCTACTATACCTAAAATCCAGTTAAACTATATCCAAAGTACATTAAGGATACATGGAATACCAAAAATTTCAATGAGACTTGGTATTGAACAAACTTCATTAGCATGGCATCCATATCAATTTTACCTGTGGTACAAAACAATCTGCATGATGTGGATCCCATACTACTGCACATGAACAGTCCCATTTCTCATTTTGAACTTCTGAGAGAGGGGCCCTGCAGAGCACCAGTAACATAAGCTACAGTATACAATAAAATGACATGCATGAGACAAAAAATGCAGCAGCATATATGGAAAAAGCAAGACCGTTTAAAATTTAAATAGCTAATAATAGTGAATTGTTAACGAATCAAGTGTATGCATGGTTTTGTCTCCAATTAAGATCATACCAATACAAACACACTAATGGTTCCTTTTTACATAATAGAGGAAAGCAATCAAACATAGTCGAACATAGAAAAATCAGAAGAGAGATACCGGCGCCATTTTCCACAAATAATGTCTGTTTTTGCTTTTTCACCATCAGAGCAGACATCCCCTTCCTTGAAAATGGGGGACATGCATTGAAGCCATATTTCTTTTGAACCTGGTGGAAGAGCCTTTGCAGGTTTCCAGCCTTTCGGCCATATATTCTGCAATGCCCATGATGATAGTTGATTTTACCAGTAATGCACAAATATGGGTGTTTGATTGAACAATTAAGCAACTGCAAGCTATAAAAACCTCGCAGCTGTTGTGGAATAAGTATATCTTACATTCTTTAAATTATCTTCTGCAAGTTCTTTTTCAAGAATTTTCTCCTTTAGTGATACTGCAACTCCAAGAAATGGATTTTCTGAAGATCTGAAATCAAAATGCAATATCCTTTAGGTAGACATAATCTAAAAAATTCCATGAAGCAAATTTTCCAAAATCAAAGAACTAAAGTTTAATTTTCCTTTTTACCTAGCACTGTACAAAAGTCAATCTAGAGCCTTATAAATCGTCATTAAAATAAGGCCGGTAAATGAATGATGTTAAAAGTTCCAACTTACTGTGAGATATGCCCTGTACATTCAGGTATATCTGCCTGGTATTCCTTACCAATTCGAACTTGTGATGTATAGCTTGCATTCTCATTGCGCATTTCTCTAATAAGAAAAGAATACCTCGATTCTGTCTTACAATTAGTAGAGACTTTTATTCTGTTTTTTTTTCTTATAGTTTTGCAAGTTGGACAGAACCAGTCTTGGACAGGTTTTGATTTCACTTTAGGTATGAAACAAGACATGTGAAACGACTCTTCACACATATCACATATCAGAGTCCTTGCATCCTCGAATTTATTACATATTTTACAAGTTCGATGGCAAGTGCTATCACCGACAACTCCCGGATGCTCTGCATATGAAGGTGTTTGAGAAAACTGACCACATACTTCATACTTCTTTAAAATTGTCATGCACCAAGCCTTTTCAGGGTCAATATATTTACCCGTTGTGATATCAAAAGATGCACTTTTACCTGGCTCAAACATCTTCAACTCTGTCATGGAGGGTGATCCTTCCACATAAACACAATCTTTCTCGTTATCTGACTTACTCCTTAAATACCCTTCGTCAGGGCTGGAAAGAGTCCTCTTATTATTCTTCCTATGATAAACCTTTTCAATATTTTCTCTCGGACTTTTGACAGTCGACAATATTTTTGCCAATTTATAAGGATTGGAGTCCTCGCCAGCTGACTTGTTATTCATATACCCAATCTCAGGGTCAGAAATAGGCCCTCTATCTTTCCTCTTCCGAATAACTTTGGTCTCAGAGAGTTTATCACTTTTTTTTGAATACCCTGTTTGAGCCATACTTTGGGACAAAATCATCTGATCCTCATCAGCATTAAGTGTTGTATTGGAAACTTTTTCAGTTTCATCTGGCTCTGTCAAACCATTGGCACTTGAGTAAACAGGGTTATTATGGTCTCCATAAGCCATATTAGTTGGATAGGGCTTTTCCTATATCAGCAATGATGAAAAATTCTTCGTAAGTCACCTCTGAAGGGGATGAACGCAAATCTTGATCACAGAGACGTCAGGATCAGATGCATGAACACATCAAAGGGGTTCTATTGCTTCTCAATGGACCTATCAAACAATGAAAAGAATTAGTCTATCAGCATGACAATGCTTGAAAGAAGAATTACAAATTTAAAGAACTATAAACAAGAATAATAGAAGTGTTTAAACATCACAAGTCACACATACATTTTCCAAGACCAATGTTATCAGAGCCTGACCAGAACCATCAATACTGGCCAGTCCGACCAATTCTCAGGCTGTACCAGTCTGATTCAAGATACAAAACCAAAAGTGGCCAGTTTTGTACCAAACCAGCCAGAAACATGTTGATTTGTGTAGCTTGGAATGTGCTCCCACAACCCCTGGGGTACTAGGTTTGTCAGGAGTTGACCCACAAACGTGGTTTGTGGTTTGTGGGCAGTGTACCCAAGACGTGAGTTTTGTACCCAAAGTTGTGGGCGCAAGACCAAGTGGAGAAATTGATTGCTTATTCATTGAGAGCATGTGGGGAACCCTTTAAGGCCTAAGGGGCACCTAAGGCTTCGATGATGTGGCGAAAGAACCAACGAAAGAATTTCATTTCCTATGATTGGTGGGGTTTGTATGTGTAGGCTCAAGTTGGCTTGAATTACAAGACACAACCCTTGGTGAGAAAGGACACCACCATAGAAACCTATAAGGAGTTAGATGAGTTTGTTGGAGGACATCCAAGCACATCTCTCTCATGTGAATCTGTCCTGAAGAAGTGTGAATTAGCCTCAAGAAGCAGCAGTACCTAATGAAGCACGAGTTTGGAGCAAGTGTGGTTTTCTCTAGTCTGCTTGAAGGCTGAGTTCTGCACAGGTAAGAGGACAGATTCCTCCTGTGATTTTGTGCCTTGTGTAGGTCTGTTGAGCAAGGGTTTTGGAGGATATTTTTCTGTGATTTGTGCCCTAGCAAGTGTGGTTTTCTCTAGTCGGCTTGAAGGCTGAGTTATGCTCGAGTAAGAGGACAGATTCCTCCCGTGATTTTGTGCTTTGTGTAGGTATGTTGAGCCAGGGTTTTGGAGGATATTTTTCTGTGGTTTGTTAATCCAGGTAGATATTGGTGGCCACCCACCTATTCCACTTGGACCCCCACCATCGGTTCTTTCAGTGTTATAGTTTCAGCATAGCTTATTATTTTTAGCAGTTTTTCGGGTCCTAAACTTTCGGAGCCGTTTTGAGGCCCTAATGATCCAGGTGGATATTGGTGGCCACCCACCTATTCCATTTGGACCCCCACCATCGGTTCTTTTAGTTTTTCAGTTTCAACACAGCTTACTATTTTTAGCAGTTTTTCGGGTATTGAACTTCCGGAGCCGTTTTGAGGCCCTAATGATCCAGGTGGATATTGGTGGCCACCCACCTATTCCATTGAAGCTCCCACCATCGGTTCTTTCAGTTTTTCAATTTCAGCACAACTTACTATTTTTAGCAATTTTTCTGGTCCTGAACTTTCGTAGCCGTTTTGAGTCCCTAAACGACATTTTTTGGGAAAACCGGGAGAAACATGGTAGTTCCTTCGATGTTGCTCACATCAAAAGTTGTAGTCCTTGGATAAATCTTTCTAACGAGGTATAGAGCGCGTCAAACAAAGATCATATGCCAAAGTTACGTCCCCAAGAAGCTGATGTACCAATCTACCCAAAAGGGGCCCATAGTTTTGGCGCTTCATCTCCTAGGGGTTAGGTTTTTGGATGTTTAGGGTTTTCCATTGTTACTCAACAATAAATAGGCCTTCGAGCCTCATTGTTACACAGTTCAAAGGCATGTAGCCGCCACATCTCTTCTTAGAGATAAGCTACCAACGCCCTAGCTAGTTTATTTACATTATGTTTGTAAGCATATTTCAATCATTTGATTTTAATGAAATGAAGTTTTATTTCCGGTGCATCTTTGTGTTTATGTCTATTTCTGTATTTTATTGTGTTCCTGCATAAATCCGGATCAGTGATATCAGAGCAATATGTTCTTTCTCTGTTTTTCTTTGCATGTACCCAACGAGGTCAGGGTATAAGGAGTTAGAGCTCGATCTGGTTGAACCCTTGCAAGATCAGCGTCACAAACCCCGATGAACTCCCATGGCGAAAGAAAAGAAAGAAGAGGGAGCAGGAGATCCAGAGGAGGGGGAGCGCCTCTTCCATTCGCAAATGTGGGTGAAGGGTTCTCCACTACAATTCCTTGTCGATAGCGGAATCCAAAAGAACCTCATTTCAACAGAGGTCGTGAAGCAGCTTGGCCTACCGACCACAGCACACCCGCAGTCATATACCATTGGGTGGTTTCACCAAGGAAGAGATCTTAGCGTCCGCCAGCAGTGTCGCCTTCCATACAGCATCAAGCCATTCACGGATGAGGTATTGTGTGATGTTGCTTCTCTTGATGTGCCTGATGTATTATTGGGCCAACCATACTTGTGAAAGCAACATGCTGTGTATGAGTCTAGGCCTTGTGTTGTTGTTATTACTTTGGGAAATAAATTGTACAAGATACTCGAGGTAAGATTGTTTCCCAAACCAAGAAATTTATTTTCATTAATGTTCGCCCACATGACAAGAAGACGATTGTGGCCACAGCCTCGAAACAGGGCTCCCCTACAAAGCAACAGCAAAAGGACAAAGTCATGGAGGAATACGAGGACATTTTCTCCTCACCCACAAAGGTTCCTCTACAGTGTCAGGTCAAGCACTCCATTGATCTAACCCCAGGCGCACCACCGCCAAATGTTGCCATACCTCATGCGGCCACACAGACAAAATCCACACATATACTATCTGAGGCTGATAAAGCAACCACATTTATTGAACACATCCAGTACGTCCGCCAGCAGGTCCGTGACATCCTCGACAAATCCAATACCAAGTTCAGCATAATTTGCCTCATCTCATGGAGGAACTCAACGCAATGGGGACCATTGCTTTCTAAGAGGGGAGGAATGATCCAGGTGGATATTGGTGGCCACCCACCTATTCCATTTGGACCCCCACCATCGGTTCTTTCAGTTTCAACACAGCTTACTATTTTTAGCAGTTTTTCGGGTCCTAAACTTTCAAAGTCGTTTTGAGGCCCTAATGATCCAAGTGTATATTGGCGACCACCCACCTATTCCATTTGAACGGCCACCATCAGTGAATTCAATTTTTCAATTTCAGTACAACTTATTATTTTTAGCAGTTTTTCAGGCCCTGAACTTCCAAAGCCATTTTGAGGCCCTGAACTTCAAAAGTTGTTTCGAGGCCCTAAACGACGTTTTTTGGGAAAACCGGGAGCAACATGGAAGTTCCTTTGATGTTGCTCACGTCAAAAGTTGTAGTCCTCAAATAGATCTTTCTAACGAGGTATAGAGTGCGTCAAACGGAGATCATATGCGAAACTTACGTCCCTGGGAAGTTGATGTACTAATTTACCCAAACGAGACCGAGGGTTTGGCACTTCATCTCCTAGAGTTAGATTTTTGGATGTTTATGGTTTTCCATTGTTTCTCAACAATTAATAGGCCTTCGAGCCTCATTGTAACACAGTTCAGAGGCCTGTAACCGCCACATCTCTTCTCAAAGATAAACTACCAGCGCCCTAGCTAGTTTATTTCCATTATGTTTGTAAGCATATTTCAGTCATTTGATTTTAATGAAATGAAGTTTTATTTCCGCTGCATCTCTGTGTTTATGTCTATTTCTGTTTTGTTTTGTGTTCCTGCATAAATCCGGATCAGTGGTACCAGAGCAGTGTGTTATTTCTCCGTTTTTCTTTGCATGTCCCCAACGAGGTCAGGGTATAAGGAGTTAGGGCTCAATCTAGTTGAACCCTTGCAAGATCAGCGTCGCAAACCCCGACAACCTCCCATGGCGGAAGAAAAGAAAGACAAGGGAGCAAGAGATCCTATTAAACTATTGCTCAAGGAGGCCCTCAAGAAACAAAGGAATGCGATGATGGATAACTTTGCCCAGATCCCTCAACGGCTGCCCACCAGTGGCGCATCTACATCCAGCAGCCACTCTGGAGGCGCCTCTCCTTTCAAGGTATAGGTCAACTTTGATATTCCTGTATTTGAAGGCCAGATAGATGCAGACGTCGTAGATAGATGGTTGAATTTGTTGGAAGGGTATTTTTGGGTCCATGATTTCTCCTACCGAGAAAAGATTATTTGTGCACTCCGCAAAGTTGCCCCCCATGTCAAAAACTGGTGGGAAACTACTGTGAGCAAAAGGACGAGAGGGAACCCTCTCTGTTCTCGATCGCACCCCACTTGGAATTCGTTCCGAGACGGCATCAAGGAAAAATATTACTCTGTGGGCAGCATTGAGGACAAGTACATCCAATGGACCACGCTGCGACAGCAAAGGGATCAGGATGTGCACGAACTGACGAATTTGTTCCATACTGTGTGCACAAAGTTAGGTATTAAAGGTTCAGAGAGACATTTGGTGCTCAAGTACCGCAGCTGTTTGCACAGATACATTCAAGAGGAAATGGAGTTCCTCAAATTTACCTCGCTTGGCACAGCAATTTAAGCAGAAGAAGTGAAACTTTGGATCCGGGAATCCGAAGCCAGGGAAAGGCGCCCCCGAATCGCAGAACAAGGGGCAAAGCCAAAGCGGGGCGACTCAAAACAACACCACAAATCCAAAGACGGACACGGGGAAGTGGTGTGAATTTCATAACAGCCCACTCACAGCACAAATGAATGTCGGGCCAAACAGTCGTTGGTGGCCAAACTGAAGGCACCCGAATCAGATGCATGTTTTGATCCCGAGTCAGAACCAGACAAGGGCGATGACAAAGGAAAGCAGAACATTGATGCAGATCCCAATGCCATTGTTGCTTCCAAGCTCCAGAAGGAGGATCCCGAGGATCCATAGGAGGGGGAGCGCCTCTTCCATTCGCAGATGTGGGTGAAGGGTTCTCCACTGCAATTCCTTGTCAATAGCAGAAGCCAAAAGAACCTCATTCCAGCAGAGGTCATGAAGCAGCTCGGCCTACCGACCACAGCGCACCCGCAACTGTATACCATTGGGTGGCTTCACCAAGGAAGAGATCTTCACGTCCGCTAGGAGTGTCGCCTTACATACAGCATCAAGCCATTCACTGATGAGGTATTGTGTAATGTAACTCCTCTTGATGTGTCTGATGTATTATTGGGCCAACCATACTTGTGGAAGCGACATGTTGTGTATGAGTCTAATCCTCGTGCTGTTGTTATTACTTTGGGAAATAAATTGTACAGGATACCAGAGGTACTACCGCCTCCTGCCATCTCTTTGACTACTGGCAAAACAACGCAGTAAGATTGTTTCCAAAACCAGGAAATTTATTTTCATTACTATTTGCCCACATGATAAGAAGAAGATTGTGGCCACGGCCACAACCTCAAAACAAGGCTCCCCTACACAGCAGCAGCAGATGAACAATGTCGTGGAGGAATACGAGGACATTTTCTCCTCACCCACAAAGGTTCCTCTACACTGTCAAGTCAAGCACTCCATTGATCTGACCCTAGGCGCGTTGCCATAGCTCATGCCACACAGACAGAATCCACAGATATATTGTCTGAGGCTAATAAAGAAACCAAATCTATTGAACACATCCAGCACGTCTGTGACATCTTCGACAAATCCAATACCAAAGTTCAGCATAATTTGCCTCATCTCATGCAATGGGGACCATTGCTTTCTAAGGGGGGAGGAATATTTAGGTGGATATTGGTGGCCACCCACCTATTCCATTTGGACCCCCACCATCGGTTCTTTCAGTTTTTCAGTTCAGCACAACTTACTATTTTTAGCAGTTTTTTGGGTCCTGAACTTCCGAAGTCATTTTGAGGCCCTAATGATCCAGGTGGATATTGGTGGCCACCCACCTATTCCATTTGAAACCCCACCATTGTTTCTTTCAGCTTTTCAGTTTCAGCACAACTTACTATTTTTAGCAGTTTTTCGGTGTCGTTTTGAGGCCCTAAACGACGTTTTTTGGGAAAATAGGGAGCAACATGAATTTCTTTCGATGTTTCTCACATCAAATGTTGTAGTCCTCGAATAGATCTTTCTAATGAGGTATAGAGCGCATCAAACGAAGATCATATGCCAAAGTTATGTCCCCAGGAAGTTGATGTACCAATTTACCCAAACAGGGCCCATAGTTTTGGCGCTTCATCTCCTAGGGTTAGGTTTTTGGATGTTTAGGGCTTTCCATTGTTTCTCAAAAATAAATAGACCTTCGAGCCTCATTGTAACACAGTCCAGAGGCCTGTAGCCGCCACATCTCTTCTCAAAGATAAGCTATCAGTGCCCTAGCTAGTTTATTTCCATTATGTCTATAAGCATATTTCAGTCCTTTGATTTTAATGAAATAAAGTTTTATTTCCACTGCATCTCTGTGTTTATGTTTATTTCTGTATTTTATTGCATTCCTGCATAAATCCGGATCATTTGTGCACTAGTTAACGCTGGTTCTGTGCAGACTCAGCCTCGCTAGAAGACTGTTCAGAGCTCTGAAGTATTCACTGTAGATTTTTGTGCAAAATAAGAGAGGGTCGAGACCCTATGAGGTGAATATACGCTGGTTCGCCGCAAATTCTCAACAATCAAGCACATGGTTTTGCGATTTATATGATCCTTGAGAGGGTTGAATGTGCTCAGATTAGTGTATAGAAGTGCGAGCTGAAAAACAGTGGTAAGGGTTGGTATGGTGTGAAGAGTTAAGGGCAGTTTCATGGAGAAGAGTGTTGGAAGTGGAGGGCTGCTCCAAGGGGTTTGGACCAATGTTTTGAAAATCGCAATCGGGATTAAATCGGCAAGGGGAAAAGATCGGAAAAAATCACAAAAATCGGGAAAAAATCGGCACATACAAAAATATTCATTTTTTTTCAATTTTTTTTATATCTAAAGCACCCACAACATAAAATAAATGCATTGACACATAAATATGAAAAAACAACTAATATATAAGATGTGTAATATCATGTCTAGTGCTACATCACACATAATAGTGAATCATGTCCTGAATACTAAGTCCTGAGTCTCAACTCAACCTCAAAATATCAACAAAAAATATAATAATGTATCTCATATCATGAGTCATAATGTTATATACAAAGGAATGCACCAAATAACCTATACTATGATTTCCTCTACCCCTCTTGCGAGAAAATGTAACAGCTTTCCCTCTAGACGAAGAAGCTGGCGGGGCTGGCAATGGACTCTGTTGTGCTCCAGATCCTGAAGCACCAGGAGCTAAAGGAGGCAGACCACGTCCTCTACTGGTAGCAGGGGTAGGTGGTGTCACCTCCTCCACCTGCTGTTGCTCCTCCTCCTCATGAAACTCATCATTGATTCATCGCTACTAGAAATGGGATCATCAACAAGAGATACATAAACATCATCTAGCTCAAAGTCTTCAGAGTTGGATTGCTCAACCTTATAACATGATAGAAATTGAAAAAGTTTAACATGCCTAACCAATGATTTTGGTTTGAGTGAAGGGTTCATCTCCTCAACCTTAAAATGCGGTAGAAAAAGATTAACATGCCTAACTAGTTGTTTTCCTTTGAGTGAAGGGTACATTCTTGTTAAGGCCATAGTAGGGGAGTTCAACAATCAATACCACCAACATCAACAAAGTTCAACAATCAATGCCACCAACATCAAGGTTCTTAAAGGACTTCATACTCTTGATCAAATGCCAATCTCATACCCTTGCACATAATAGAATCAAATGGAAATAATGCAAATCCCCAAACCATGAAACCCTGAAAACCATTAAGTCTGCTGAATTTTGAGTGAAATCTAAAATTCTAGTTTCTCCATATGAAATCCAATGAGGTCGAAACCACTCTTAAACATCCCGAGTCATTTCATGGTAACAGGGTGTGTCGGGAAAATGCGAGGGCTGCAAAAATGACCAACAAAAAATCGATTTTTGAACTTATAGGGTTGTTGTTTGATGGGCCCACAATTTTTACCGAAAAAAATCGTAATTTTTTCAAAATTGGCGATTTTCTCAAAAAATCGTGGAAAAAATCGGCGATTTAATCGTTTTCTTGAAAAAATCGCGATTTTTTTTAAAAAGCGTGATTTTATCGCGATGTTCAAACCACTGGTTTGGACATCAGTATATGTGCGCCCTAGTTACAGTGAACCAACTGTAGATACATTGTTGTGTGAGCTGATTTGGCAAGTCCTAAGTATAGTGATAGAGGGAAGTCTTGTCATTGTTGTGAGGGCTGGTTGTTTGTGCCCTAGTTCAGAGATTTGATGTTCGGCAAATCAATAATAAGAGGGCTGTGACTCGTGAGTGAAGCCCTAAGTTCAGCATTCTGGATCAGCTAGAAGGTTGATCGAGGGCTGAAGTTGAAGATACCAAGAGCAGTGGTATTGGAACAACCTTGCCATTGTTAGAGGGCAATTTATTAGTGAGCTTAAGATCAGTCTTCTTGGAAAAACAGGAGTGATTGATAGAGGCATATTGATCAGCTGAAGATGCAAGCATTATGAAGGTGCAGAAGTACTTGTGAGCAGCAAAAGAGGTGGCAAAGGACCTGCCAGGTGTTCAAGGTACATGGACTGAAAGGGCTGTGGCTGCCACATCAGCAAGTAAGTCAAGTGTATCTTGTTCAAGGGTGGATTGGTGATCATACATTGTTGATATCAAACCCTAGTTATTCTTGTATCGAGGCTAATTGTAAGGGCCATGATCCCTGGTATGGGAGCGTTTGTTGTATTAAAGTTTGTAATATACCAAGTTTTGGGTTGAAAATTTTAAAATTGTCTTGTGTACTAAGTTGATTCATTGTTGTATAATTTTTGTTGTGCAAAGTGCTTGTGTTGTGGTATTTTAGTGTGTATGTGATCATGATCTTAGACATAAACCTGATTCTGAAGTGCCAAGGAAAAACCAACAAAACAGCCATAAACAGCCAAACCAACTAGTTCCATACAACACTGTACAACCGTAGCTATGGACCACAACAACTCAATCTAATAAATTTAAAAAAAAAAAAAGTGAATACTCTAAACATAACGCTAGGCCCTTACTAATGCCATTTAAAGAGATCCCCACCCTACATTTCACTTATAGAATTCATTTGAGCTATTTGGAATTTTTGAGTTGATTTTCATGGGCTGATTTGGAGAAGAGTTGATTGAAGGGTTGTTGTTCACTAGACTATAGTTATTAATTAGCACTATGCTTATTTGTGGACTCTAGAGGCCATTTAGAGCCTCTTTGTTGTAGTATTCAGGTTTAGATATGATTGCAGTCAGTGCTATTTTGGTTATATGCAGCCTTACTTGCTACATACAGGAGAAACTTTGCATATTTGCGTATAATGGTTTGGTTTCATATGGATGCATAATAAATAACTAAATAAATGAATATTTTATCTATTTTTGGTTGACTAGTTTTGTGGTTTAGTTTTGATTCGTTTTTTTGTCCAATTCAGCTTTTGGGGTCGATTGGTCCAGTTCTGATGACAATAGCCAAGACCCTCAAATCAAAAGTCAAATAGTAAAACAACAGTTTCGGTGCTTTCTATAATTGTACAGTATGCTGTCATGCACACTGGAATGGCTATCAAAGCTCAAATACTTCACAAGACATCTCTAATTAATATAAGAAAAAAAAATAGTATGGTTCAATCATATAGTTTCTTTTCTTTTAAGCCCTAAGCTCTAAAAGGAGACATACAAATATGCATCCAAATAAGTCTACCATATAACACCAACAAATTTTAGGATAAAAGCTAAATTCACACTAATAGCTTCACTCCAAATGTATGTCTCCAAAGAAATACTCTCAATCTCTAAAGGCACTACTGTAAGGTTGTTGGTCAGGTTGTCATTAATGTCAAAGGAGAGTTGTCATTGACGTCAAGAGTATGAACGTGGTCTCAAGTATCCTGCAAATTGGAACAAGGAAGAATCCATTGATGGAAGGTTCGATGAAGACCATCATCAGTATCCAACATTGAATGAGGTTTTTAGATTCAATGGATCAGTTTATGGTGCATAATGGTATCTTGGTTGGATAGCTCTTATCGAGCCTTTCCATCCATATGTGGTACATCAAGTTACTCCTCGCGGTTGAGGAGATGTGCCCTCTCAAAGTTTAAGCCCTGAAGTCTGGTCATGGTGCCCAAGATGGATGATGACTTGGTCCAAGTTTTCGGCATCAAAATTTAAGAAAAATATGTTGATCCTTGGATTAATTATGTGGGTCTTCGTTGTTATAAAATGTTGACCAAATCATCCCTCAAAAATAAAATTTTATATTTTGAAAAATGGTGCCAAAAGGGGAATCAAGGTTGGCCCAATAAGAAATGAATTCTGTTTTGCTTATAGGTCAAGTCGGCTTCATTTTTGAGGTTTTAGGGCAGGTTAGCCCTCTTTTCATTTCCCTTGAAGGAGTGTAAATAAGGCACTCGGTTCACCTCCAAAGGCATCAAACTCCACTCTCATCTTTCGTGTGAAATATCTCTGAAATTGTCTAAGGTCGTGGCAGCATTGTTTATCTGACGAAGAGACCAAGTTTCTAAGGGTGTTTGGGCTTCTTTGTTTTATCTTTTGGTATGGTGTTTTTCACCAAGGCCTGATCTGAGCCAAAATTTCAGCCCTCCTTCGGCCTGATCGGAGGCAATACTTCGGTCCTCCTGAGGCACATTTTTCGGCCTGTTCTGAGTTCACTTTTGAGGTCAGGTTTAAGGTAGATCTGAGGTCAGGTTGAGGCATACATTTGCTGGAAAGAACAAGTTCTTGGGGCAGAATCTGAGGCCTGGTCTAAGTCCCATCCTGAGGAAATTTGTTCGGCCTACTTGAGGAGCTGGTTTGACCTGATCCATGGTCTATTCTGAGGAATCCTGAGGCCCAAGTTAGGGTTGTTTCATCCGCAAAGTGAGGTTTGTTGAAGCCACAATAGTGAGGGCTATATTAACCACAGTATCAAGCTCACATAAGCCCTGTTTAGACCGAGGAGGAAGATCATAACAAGCCACAATTGTTGGGCTATGTTTAGGCCTGTTTGGGCAGATCAGGGCTTGATCTAAGGCAATGTTGAAAGGCAGTTTAGCCACAAACAAAGGTACTGAATCCATGCCAAACTTCAGAAATCATTAGGAGATGTGTTGAGGCTGATCTAGGACAAGTTGCAGACCTATTTTAAAGACAGGTGCTAAGCCTGAATCACAGTAGGGTTTGATGAAGCATTTGTGGCCAGGGATGAGTTGTATCTCTTGTTGTATAGTTATATATGAGCAGACCTAGTTGTAAAGTAGTTGTTATGAGCAGTGCATTGGACAGAGTTGTTATCCTTTTTTAAAAGACCCACATTGATAAAAATTGGGGATACATTAAAAGTGTGTTTTTGGATATCTTGCTGGAGTATAATGGTTACATGAGCGCAGTTTGAGGTATGAATTTTCTTCTTGGTACTGTTATGTGCAATGCTAGACAAGTTTCAGTACAAGGGTATTTGAAGTTAAAGTCAGATCTAATTAATCAACAATCTTGAAGATTGTGATCTGGGCATATATTAGCAGAGACTTTGGTGAAATATTATGTCAATGTAAGTGGGTCATTATCCCTAGTATGGGAGCCCACCATTTCTTCTTCTATCTTTTACTTTCAGGGTGGAAGGATGGTGCTAGTGCAGCAGATTGAGGCTAGCAGGGTGCTGGAAATAGTAAAATCAGGGTGTTTGAGCATCCTTTCAGGAAGTCGGGGCTTCCTGATAAAACTGAATGTTTTTCTAACTGAGTACTAGGCAGTTGGAGCTGATAACTTATTGTACTTACCAAATATATTAGAAAGCATCCCATGGTCTTCTCCCACATTGGGTTTTCACGTAAAATTTCTTGTGTACTATTCATGTGATGTGATGTTGTTTATCTGATCTTATTTGTTCTAACGATATTTAATGCTCTGAAAGTGCAAAATTAATTAAAAATAAGTGAAATATTGATTCAGCCCCCTCTCAGAATTTCCAACAATTGGTATTAGAGTAGGTTCATTCACAACAGTCTATCCACTAGAAGGTAGATCATGGATTGCACCAAAAATGGAACTCCATTGTTTGACGGACAAAACTATGTGTTTTGGAGTAGAAGGATGAAGGCATTTGTGCAAGCACAGGGATTTGATGTCTTGCGCTCTACAGAGAGTGGATACACAAAACCTCCTGCTCCTCCAACAGATGACGTTGGTAAGAAACTTTATGAAAGCAACGCAAAAGCCAAGAATCCTATTTTAAGGGACCTAACAAGTTATGTTTATGTTAAAGTGATGCACTGTAAATCTGCAAAAGAGGTTTGGGACAAGCTTCATAGCATATATGAAGGAGATAAGAAAGTCAAAGAGGCCAAGCTTCAAACCTTCAGAGGATAATTTGATCAGCTGAAAATGAAGGAAGACAAGAATATCGCAGCCTACTTTCTCTGTGTTCATGAGATAGTAAACCTAATCCGAGGTTTATTCTACGGTAGTCTGAGGCCCGAGTTAGGGTTGTTTCATCCGCAAAGTGAGGTTTGTTGAAGTCGCAACAGTGAGGGCTATATTGTCTAAGGCTCACATAAGCCATGTTTAGACCGAGAAGAGCATAACAGGCCGCAATTGTTGGGCTATATTTAGGCCTGTTTGGGAAGATCAGGACTTCATCTAACGTGGTGTTGAAAGGCATTTTGGCCACAATCAAAGGGACTAAATAAGGCCTATTTCAAGGTCTGATCCAGTAGCCGAGTTTGAAGACTATCCACTGTCCAGACCAAATCTTAGAAATCATTAGGGGTTGTGTTGGCGTTCATCTAGGCAAAGTTGTTGGCTTGTTTTAAAGTCAAGTGTTGATCTTGTTTATGTTATGCTAGTAGTTGGCTGAGTGATTGAGCAAACCTAGTTGTGAAGTAGTTGCTATGGACAATGCATTGGACAAAGTTGCTATCAGTTTTGGATATCTTACTCCAGTAAAATGGCTGCATGAACAAAGTTTGAGCTATGAATTTTCTTTTTGGTACTATTCTGTGCAATGCCAGACAAGTTTCAGTACAAGGGTATTTGAAATTGAAGTCAAATCTAGTTAACCAGCAATCTTGAAGATTGTGATCTAGGCATATATTAATAGAGACTTCAGTGAAATATTATGGCATTGTAAGTGGGTCATTATCAGTACAGAAGCCCACCATTTCTTCTTCTATTTTTTATTTTCAGGGTGGCAGGGTAGTGCAAGGCGGAGATTGAAGCCTCCTTCAAGTTGGAGCTTGAGAACACTTCAAGATGGCAGGGTGGTGCTAGGGCAGAAAATTGATGCTAGCAGGGATGTTGGAGCATCCTTCCAATTGGAGCTAGTAAAACTAGGGTGTTGGAGCATCCTTTAAAAAATTTGGGGCTTCTTGATAAAACTGAACGTTTTTCTAACTGAGTAATAGGGAGTTGGAGCTTCCCTTTTGTTGGAACTAATAAATTATTGTACTCATCTAATATATGAGAAAGCATCCTATGGTTTTCTCCTGCATTGGGTTTCCACGTAAATTTCTTCTGTATTGTTCATGTGATGCGATGTGATGTTTATTTGATCTTATTTGTGCTAACAATATTTAATGCTCTAAAAGTGCAAAATTAATAAAAATTAATTGAAATATTGATTCACCCCTCTCTCAGTGTCTCCAACAAAGACAAGTCCAAGGCAATATTGAATACCCTCAATCACTAAAAACGTTGAGAAATGTAGCTCAAGCAACAACTTCTTGCACAAGTTTAGTGTGAGCATGCAGGAAGCGGTTCACTAATTCTATCTTGTAATTTCATTTAAAGGAGTGAAAGTTTAATGTTTTTAAGTCAACTAGTCTTGGGAATCTAAATGAAACATTCTGGAAGTTCTAAAGTATTAATGACTTAGAATTTAATTGTCGCAATACATCCCATGATTCAGATAAGTGGCAGCTAGTATTGAGGACGTTAGTTTTTTTGGTGGGCCCTCTTTCCTAGACTTCATGCCATCTCTCCCAACCTCAAGCCCCATACCATGTTCTCCCACACCACCTCCCTTTACAACATCCCTGGACAACCCCCCACCTGTATCTTATCTCCTCCCACCTTGTGCCACCTCTTGAACTGGAAAATCAGGAGAGCAGCCAGAGCTTTGAGTACCAACCAAGCAACTGATAAGGATGGGTTTCAAGTCGAATTCCTCAAGCATGGCATTCAGTGACTTGAGTCATATATTGCAAATCTTTAACCATGTGGTTTGTTCAAGCTTCCCCCCCTCCTGATCCACAAATTTGGGAGCAGTGTTGATCCAAATAACTACAAAACTATCATGGCAGGCCACAGATTCTCCAAGCTTTATGCCACATTTCTACACCAATGGCCTTCTAAGGAACCAGAAAATTTTAACAATGGAAAATTATCTTGTAGTTTAAAAACACTGGTGAATCTCACTATTCCCTAATATGCAAATTATAAAATGTTTATTGATGTATTTGTAAACTTATTCAAACTTATAATGATTTTATATATACTATTTATATAAGGTTGTCGATTAATAAGGTAAAATAATTTTATATTGTAAAATTTGGATGAATCATATTTATAAAAAATGGAAATTGGCAAATCTTTTTTTTTTGGAAAAATCATGGAAAATTAGCCCACCTACGAATATGAGCCCCTAAAATTTTCCATGACTCAATCAACATCTCAGAGCTAGAGGACAAGTAGGCTTCCGCCTAGACTACCAAACGATTAATCACACCTTCAACCTCAGAGCCATCATTGAAAAGGCCTACCATCACTCTTCACGAGTTTATAGTTGCTTTATTGATTCCAGAATGCCTTTGACATGCTTCCGAGGGTGTCATTATTATAGAGAGTCTAAAACATTAGCATATTAGAGATCCTCTTAACTAGTATCATGAGACTCTAGGTGTCAGTGCTAGGGCATCTCAATATCGCCCATGGTCTTTTAGACTTCATTCAAAGTACCATTGGGGTGAAGCAAGGGTGTCCCCTCTCTCCAAATCTCTTTGGGAGTTATATTGATGAGCTCAAGTCTTGCCTCCATGAGCACTTACAGGAGGGTGGCAGCTACCTATTGCATCATGTTTTAATCTCCTTGCTCTGCTTCATTGTTGACTTGGTCTTGTTAGCCTCTACTCTTAAGTTATTATAGAGACAAATTGATGTGTTGGCCAATTTTTGTGACCTTTGACAACTGAAGGTCAACCTAGGTAAAACCAAGGTTCTAATCTTCAATGCCTTGAAGAACTCTATTGCAAACCTACACTTCTACTACCACAAGGCAAAGATTGAGATCACCACGTCTTACACCTACTTGGGGATAGAATTCACAAGGCTCATATTTGGTATGCGACAAGCACTCCAAACTCGACTCAGTGAAGGCTACAATTCCCTAGCCCTCGTCGATTGACAGTGCTTCTAGGCACAATTCCAAGACATCTCGTCCAAGCTACACCTCATGGAGGCCATTATCAGACCCATGGTCATCTACGGTTCCAAGAATTGGGGGCCTAGTTTACTAAAATCAGATTGGAACATAATGGATAGAGTCCAGACCCTATTTTTCCAACGTATCATCCATTGCAAACGCACAGTTCCATAGCCCATTATTTAGGCACAATACGGGTCCACCCATTTCACCTTGAGGTCCTTTTCCAATAGGTCCCTTTCCTCCATAAAGTCATGGAGAGCAACCGAGAGAGAGAGATACCGCTATCTTGCACTTTGCTTTTTAGAGGCCATTGCTTCAAATACCCCCTCAGGTCATGCTCGTGGATGGTTCGCAAAGGCATCCCAACTACTTTAGTCGATGACAATATCCCCAAAGTGCCTTCCCCCATTTAGTTTCTCCCTTGACGACTAGCACAACTCTTACTGACTCGATAGAAACTAAATCAGGCCAGCAGAGAAGGATATCTACATATTATACATTTAGGTCACTTGGACATCCCCATTGGTGAGCCTTGGCCCAAAGATACCTTTCTACCTAGAGCAATTTTTGGAGCTGCAAGGTGGCCTCATCATTCGCCCCCCTATACTCGTAGGCACTGGATGCACTCACTCAAGATCCCACTGGGGCAGCTTCGAGTTGGGTTACATCAACTTCAAGTAGAGGCAGATCACCATATACCACAATCTAATAGGGTTTGTCAGTTGTGCCACCTACAGGTACTTGAGACCAAGATACACCTCATTTTTCAATGCCATGAAAACTATGAGATCATATGACGATATAATTGCCAATATAGAGAATCTGAAGGATCCCTCTCTGCCTTCTTCCAATATACTGACCAAAGATGCCTATCCCTCTTCATTAGGGAGATATTTAGACACAAATCTCAAATCTTACATACCCTGCCTCACTCGGGAACGATTTGAACAATCACATCATACTTTCAAGTCGATCCAGCTAATCAGCGCAACAAGCACTAGTTGATCTCTAGGGTTTTTCATATACCCCTTTGGGAGGTGAACCGACACCCTTGAGATTGTTGTGTTGGTGTCGAATAGCACATTCGTTCACTCACAGCCAATGTGTAAGAAGGTTTAGTACCAGAAGATTCCTGAACACCCCCCCCAGGGCAGGTTCCTCCCCAGCCTCAACGAAGCAACCGGATCTTATCTAGAGCTTCTTTCCTTTGGCCTCATATGTTAGGAGTATCCTTTTCTCCTACATCTCCCCCAGGATCATGCAGCCAGACTCATCATTGGATCCAGGAGACTTCAATAGCGAGCCAGTGCCACCATCGCCACCCTCGCCATCAACTATTAGACTCTGGCATTCTTGACATCATCAACCTCCAACCCAGGACTTATTCACTTAGCCTTCTACATGATCCAGTTATATACAGGTTTACAAGGTTGTCCTATTATTGTATCCCATTTTTTACTTCATTTTATCCTAGATTGTCTTTGGCATTTTCTAGGAGTTCTGTTTGCACTTCCACATTTGTACATGTACTAGTTGTATCATTCAGTCCCATTGACCTATTTATGGTCATTTGTTGGACATTAATAAAATTATCTTATCTTATCTCTTAAAGCATAAATAGAACAAGATAGGAGAGATATATCATTGTGTTGATGACCAAATCTCCAAACCCCAATCTCATTAACCAAGTCTCCAACCCTAATCTCTCAATGAGATCGACGCTTGAGATTAAATCACAATCAATGGTGGAGATTACATCTAAATCACTAATGGAAATATTTTACATCTTATTAGACATTAATCAACTCGCTAATAAAAGACTCTTCACTTTGATGATTAACTTTAATTACAAAATAGAAAGGACATTTTTAGACAACTTCCACATGTCTGACACTATACTTGTGCAGAAGTTCATGTTTGATGCTACAAGCATCAACGTTCCCTATTTAGCGAGGAAGGAACTTCTTGAAGAGTGACCTAGCACTGGCTTTCCCTTCGATCTTGGCACAGTGTCCCACACATCATCCTCTGCCATGGCATTCCTCCAAGTTGGTTGATTTGTTGCTTCTTCAATGATGCTACTTATTAGTGCCAAATGCTGCACACCTAGGACCCTCCACATGCTCTTAAGCATCTCTAAATGTCTACATGAACCATCAAGGTTTCCTGGCAAAACTCGGAGTTGATCTAAAGGTTGACTTCCTGAACTAGAAGTTGTTGATCTAGACTCAACCTTTGGAACATCTTACTCCTTGTCCTTTATAACTAGTAGGTCTCTTGTGACTTCCTGGATGCAAGGTCCTCCTCGAACTTCACATCCAAGAAAATCACCACAATCCTCCCATGTGCTAGAATGAAGATTCTATAAGTCTTGTTGCATCTCACAAACACGCCCATGTAGGAGTGCTCTATCTTGGTCCTCTTCTCTTCTGGTACACGTATATGCACTGGACAACCAAAGATACATAAGTGGATCACTTTGAGCTTCACACTATTGAATGTTTCCTTTGGTATATTTTCCTTCAAGACATGTGAGGACTCTTGTTCTCAATGTAGACCACCATGTAAAATTCCTCTACCCAAAGGTACATGGGAAAATATTGATCATGGATCATGGCCTTAGCAACCCCCTATTGACTTGTTCTTTCTCTCCACAACCTCATTCAGTTGTGGGTCGTAAGATCCTGTCAACTCCATCTTCATTCCAAACTCCTTCCAGAAATCCTTGAAGCCATTACTCATTAAAGGTATACTCACCCCAATTGTCTGACCTTAGGACCTATTGCTGCACAAACTAACAGGCTTAGTTAGTAGGCTAAAGCTAAAGGGCACAACAACAATTTGAGACAAAGTCCCACTGTCACCACAGCCCATGTCCCCTTCTATTCTCGGATATTCACCGACGAGGAGTCCCATTATCCCTCACTTGTGATTAAAATGTCTATACTAGGGTTCAAAGTGAGGTAGGGATGGCTCATTTAATAGTAAGGCTCAATTGAGGTGTGAGCTTTGGGAGAAGCTAGGATGGATTTCCATGAAAAACCCCTTGGGAGAAAGACTATACTAGACATAGGGTTAACATATTTGACAGGATAGGAGTTCATCCAAGGTCAATACAGTCAAGAGAAAAGGCTTTGAATGATATGCTACTAAATTTCGAACCTTCAAGAAATCGCCACGTCAAAACCAACTTCAAGGGTTCCCACTTGGTATGATGGCTCAGGGTTGCAAGGGAGCGACAGCCCCCCCCCCTCCGAATCACTCCCGAAGCACGCTACCACCAATTAAAGAAAAAAAAAAACAAACAAACAAAAACAAAAACAAAAAAAACTCCCTAGTTTTATAGCAAATTTTGTCACAAAGATGTTGCAAATGCCTAAATAAAAATAAAAATAAAAATAAAATAAAATAAAATATTCAAGCTTATGTACAATAAAATAAAATATTCAAGCTTATGTACCTAGTAATGATATGCAATTCATGGTAATGTTAAATTTTTTAAGTAAAAGTGACATTCTCTTTAATCTTTTGTTTTCATCCTTTTACTTAAATTTTTAACATTATGTTATGAATAAAATAATATAAATAATGTAACCAATAAATAATGATTAGTTAATTAGTAATTAGGTTGAAGAGGCATGTATAATAGGACATGACCTTCCGTGAAGAGGCACCTGCCTAGGTATATAAGAGGGCCTCATTTGTATCATCAATAATCATTCATTCTTCATACATTTTATATATAACAATATTTGTATCCTCAATGGATATTTTCATATTCCAAGTCCTCTGGAGTATTTATCAAGAAGTACGAACTTTGTTCACTTCATTTGGTATCAGAGCAGTTCAATCTTCTGGCCGCTCACTACTGCATAGAGCCATGCTCTCTGATCCGGGTCCTTGACCGTCAAATTCGTCAACTTCGTTGTGGTTGAAGTGTTTCGCTACAAAAGTTGGAGTTTCTCCATTTTCACCAATTGGCCCTTCGCCATAAAAGAAAATAAATAAATAAATAAAATAAAAAGTAAACAAAAAAATGGAAAAAGGAATTATAAAAAAAAGAGACAATGGAAAAAAAAAAAAAAGGATATTAGAAAACGAAAAAGGAAAATTGAGGGAAAAAAATCAATCCAAAAAATCATTTAAAAATAAAATAAGAATAATGAAGTAAAATAAAATAAAATAAAAAGCCGGAAATTTAAAAAAAAAAAAATACAAACAAAGATTTAAAAAATATATATACAACCACTCCAGCCGTCAACTACCTCCCACAATCATCAACTGTTTTCTACACCGTTGTGACACTCCACTAGCCGCTACTTCCAACGCCACTGTTATCATAATCACACCTTGCTTCGTTGCGTCTGCAGCCACTTGCATTAAGAACTGTCCCCTGCGATCTCCCTACTCACTATTCGCTAACTCGTTTTTCATTGTTGCCAATGCCATTTCTGCTCGGGTCAAACAACACCTCCAGGAGTCGTGCCCTTTTTGACCAGCCTTTGCGACTCCACCAATCACTCCCACTTGCAACCCTGCCGCACAAAACTCTGAACCGCCCACACTAGCACAATCACAGCCCTAACTAGCCGTTTTCTACTCCAACTATCACGTATGTCCAAACCGTTTCATAATTTTGGTAACATTAATTCATACTTTAACATATATTTATATATACAGATTGAATTAAAAACAAAAAATTATTAATTATATAATTACATATAATTAAATAAATATATTATATATTTAAATTATATAAATTAATTAAGTAATTTAATAAAATAAAATAATAATAATAATAATAAATAAATAGAAAAACTATAAATATATTCATTGATATTATTTATAAAGAAAAAAAAAAGTGGGAGAGTTAAAAAATATATATAATATTGACAAAAGACATATATTGAGTCAACCATTGATGAAAGAAGAAAAAATGGTGACCAGTAATGAAAGGTTTCCTAAAACCTTTAGTAAATGTGTTGATACACTATTTAAAATCAAAGGATCACTAGTAGGAAGAGATATTATAATCTCTATCAGTCCTGCTGAAGGGAGTAATTATGTTAGTCCACAATGTGTTAACCAATTAGTGATTCCTGAATCAAATATAATTGAAACAAATTTTGTTGACACAAGTGACAAACAATACAACATAAATAATCTACAACTAAGTATTGGGGATTATACTTTTATCTCGCAATTCACCATGAAATCCTTATTTTTTGATGATAGTGACATTGTTTTGGGTTTACCCTGGATAGAAACTCTAGGATCATTTATCTTAAATACGAAAAAAAAAGTTTTTAACATTTTCCCACAAAAAGAAACAAATAACGCTACAAATCGTTACCTGGAAGCCAAATTCAGTGACGCCCGAAGACATACAAGAAATCTCAAAAGTAATTCTTCAAGAAAGTAAAAAGATGATACAAAATATGCAAAGAGAAGTTGACAAGATCACCACTGACAAAAATGAAGAAGCTTCTCGACTTGAAGACCACAACGAAAAATTACTAACACAACTTAAGAAGCTTGAGAAGGATAAGAAGTTGTTGGAAAACAAGGTGCAACAACTTATCGAAAAGGAAGCGTCAAAATCTTCAAATGCAGAAATTCAAGTTGAAGAAAAAACGAACATCGATCCAGTAAATATCACGACTCAAAAAGAAAACAAACTAGTTGAAGTAAAGATGTACTCAGAAGTTGCAGCTCCAGCAACAAAAGATTTCAGTGAAGATCCAGAAATTAACCATTCAACGTCCATGGCTAAAGGAAATCAAGTACTTCAAATAAATCCAGAAAATGACATAAACAAGATGAGGGCAAATCAAATTGCCAGAATTCTTTATCAAAATCCGAATCATGAAAATAGACAACTCGATCAAGCTACGTATTCATAACAGAAACAACAAACTGATATTCCGAAGAATACTAATGTCAATGCAATCCACTCATGTGATAACAACCTATCACAAGTTTCCAGTTGCCACAAGATTCCACAGAAGATTGATCTAGGATGGTCTGATCCCTGTTCTGTGCGACAATTTTATATATCGCTCCAAGGATCATATCGTTTAGTCTCAACGAAGTTTCTAAGACGAGAAGATAGTAGAGACCGAAAAAGATATCAAGCCTTTTTATCAACAAGCTTTGAGGACAAAGCTTTTTGAAGAGGAAGGCAATGTTATGAATAAAATAATATAAATAATGATTAGTTAATTAGTAATTAGGTTGACGATGTTGATTTTTGTAGCATTGGAAAGTGTTCTAAGTCTCAAACTTGGTAAGGAGGCTTGGACATCAGTATTCCAAAGAACCCAGAAACCATTTGTGCAAACTTCACTCGGTTCATGTCCTATTAAAATAATTAATTATTTTAATGGAGACCCTAAATCTAAACTTAGGGAAATTAAATAATTAAAGGGTATTAATAAGACAGAGTGTGAATCTTCTAGAGAACGAAGATCAATTCAAATTTTAATCTTAGCCATTGATTAGACTTCTAATCTGGGCCGTTGATTCATCAACGAGAAGATTCTAAAAGAAGGCTTGAGGGTCATTTGAAAAGCAAGTCGAGCATACACTCAATACTCGAAGAATATTGATTTTGAAGGAATACAATTCGATTTCAGAGGGAGAGTTGCAGGGCGGAGTTACAGAGGCAGAAGGAGAAGAGGGAGTCAGCAGTGACAAAGCACGAGGAAAAAGGGACGCAAGGGACCACAAAAGGCAGCACAGGGAACCCACGCAGAGTGACGCAGTCCAGCGTAGGGACTGTGCAGAGAAGCACGCAGACAGACACAAAGGGAGTCAGAGGCTCTTCCAGGTGTCAGAAAATCTTCGGAGTGTCCGGGAATTTTTGTCTTGGGTGTTTTATGAATATATTTGCCAGTGTATTCCTTGTTAAGATTCATTTGCTGAAGAATAATAATAAAACCCTCATCTGCTGCACCGGTTTTCCCACATTGGGTTTTTTCGGGGACAATTGTCCAAATATAAGTGTGTACATGTAATTGGTTCTTATGCTTAAGTTCCTTATTGTTCTTTTCTCGGAATATGTAATTGTGAATGTTGCAGTAGTATTTATTTCGAAATTTAATGATAGATTTATGTAAATAACTTATCGGAGTAATAAGTAGGAAAAACAAATCTATCACTGCAACTATATATTTCTAGATCGAAAATTTCACATGGTATCAGAGCCAAAGATAAGTAACATGAACAGAGAATCGGCAAGTGAATGGAAACCTGGATTTGTTGCGGTAGCTCGGAAGGGTTCACGCAGTTCTCCAGAGAGGAAGAGAAGCATGGAAGAGCAGATGGATCACGAGATTTCTGTTTTGGCATCCAGACTCGAAGAAGAGTTTGCTTGTGTGTCAAGCACTACTTATCCAGAAGTTTGGTACATTGACAGTGGGGCTTTTGCTAATATGACGGGAGTGCGGGAATGTTTCTCCAACTACCGAGAAGAGCAGATGAACTTTAAAATTACCATGGGTAATAAAGCAAAATGTACACCTATTAGAAGAGGTACCGTAGTATTTCAAACAAAGGTTGGGAATAAGCTTCGGGCCACTAATGTTCTGCATGTGCCTTGTTTGGGGATGAACTTACTCTCAGTGTCTCAACTTCAAAACAAAGGTTACGACGTTTACTTCATTGACAACAGAGTTTACGTCAAACACCCCAGTTGGAAGAAGAAAGCACAGATCGGAGTAAGGAGCAACAAACTTTATAAGTTACAGCTTGAATCTCCAATGGCACTAATAGGCAGCACGAATGAAAAGGACTTTAATGAACAATGGCACAAAAGAATGGGACATTTGCGTCATGGGGTGTTAAAGATTCTCAAGAAAACTGTCACAAGAGTTCCAGAACTGAGCACCAAGAGAGACGATGTCTGCAGAGGGTGCATGTTGGGAAAGTATGCCAAGGCAGCGTATCAGAGGAGCAACAATAGGGCTAAGAGTGTATTGGGCTTGATACACTCGGATATCTACAGACCGATGTCCACTAAAGCTCTTAGTGGTGCCGAATATTTTGTCACCTTTATTGATGACCATTCTAGGAAGACCTGGATCTACATTCTGAAGACCAAGGACGAAGTCTTCAATCGTTTTAAAGAGTTCAAAGCTCTGGTAGAAAATCTGACAGGAAAGCAGATCAAGGTGTTGCATTCAGACAATGGTGGAGAGTATACGGATAAGGAATTCACAGGGTTCTGTGCAAGGGAAGGTATCAGAAGAGAGTGGACTGCTCCATATAATCCGAAGCATAATGGCATGGCAGAAAGGAAAAATAGGACTATTATCGAGGTTGCACGAGCAATGCTGTATGATCAAGACATGCCCAATTTTTTGTGGGTTGAAGCTTGTAATAAAGTTGTCTATGTTCAGAACAGGATTCCTCACAACACATTGGGAAAGATCACACCAGAAAGTGTCTTCACTGGCAGCAAGCCTAAAGTGAGTCACTTTAGGATCTTTGGCAGTACGGCATATTGTCATGTGCCCAGTGAAAAGAGGAAAAAGTTAGACATGACTGCAAAAAAGGGGTATCTGGTAGGATACAGCGAGAATGCAAAGGCTTACCGCATTTACATTCCAAAGAGCAGGGAAGTTGTAGTGCGGAGGGATGTGAAATTCATGGAGGAGAGGGCCTTCATACATTTTATATATAACACTTGTATCCTCAATGGAGTATTTACCGAGAAGTACGAACTTTGTTCACTTCACATTACCATGAAATGACTCGGGATGTTTGAGAGTGGCCCGGACCTCATTGGATTTCATATGAAGAAAGTATAATTTTAGATCTCACTCAAAATCCAGTGGACTTATCAGTCTTTCAAGATTTCAGGATTGGGGGGATTGCAATGTTTCCATTAGATTTTGTCATGTACTAGGGTATGGGACTCATATTTAATCAAGAGCACCAAGCCCTTTATGTACCTTGACGTTAGTGACATTGGTTTTCAAACTTCTCTATCATGGCCCTACTAAAAATGTAACCATCACTCAAACAAAATCTTGACTTGACATGCAACATTTTTTCTATCTTATGTTAATCGCTTAGAGTGTGATATTAATGACAAATATCCCAAGATAGGCAATGATTTTGATGATCTGTAGTTATTTGTTGTAGCATGATTTTTTTGGATGCTAGAGGCCATCTAGAGCCTATTTGTTGATGTATTTTCGGTTCAAAAATGGATTGCACTCAATGTTATTTTGGTTATGTGCACCTTACATGCGATATAAATGAGAATTTGTAACCTGTGGACGTGGTTGATGAATATTATAACTTCTAGATGATGGATGTTATATGGATTAATCCATGTTTTTATGCTTTTTATATCTCATCCAGCATTCTACTTGTTTTTGTTGACATATATGCATCAAATATATAAAAATATATATTGTAAAAAGTTTGCTCCCCACTCTCGCTTCCGCTCCCAAGTAACCTTTTGATGGCTAGGGCATCAATTATCTTGCTATTCAAACATAAAAATTGCCTCAAATTTGGAAGAGAACTACAGGAAAGACTAGTGTAGAAGCCTATCCAATTAGTTTTGTAGAGGCTCACTCATAATGGATTTTGTACCAAGCCCTAGAGAGGCTACCTATCCTTAAAGGGACGAAGAAATGGGAGGAGAGATGAGGTGAGGGTAAATGATTTTTCAATGAGAATATGATCACCATAGATCCCAGACCCAGTGCCTATCAATTGGGAGAAATGGAGTCAAGAATTACTTTGATTCAAAAAAAAATCTCTATCAAGGAGACCTATCCAGCTTCACAAGCACTAAAGGTCGCAGTTTCACAACTACAATAGATATTTATACTTCGTTGACAATGATTGATGGAGTTTCAAGGTTGCAATATGCAAAATAAGCCTCTAGGAACAATCATTCACCATTATCTACGAGTAATTCATGCAATACATTCAATAATCACAGTGTTTTCATAAATTCGCATTAAATTAGGGCACATTCAAGAGCATGACACGATATTCCATACATTAGACATGTAACAATGTAAAATATATCATCAAAAGGTACTTACAAGACAATGAGAATATATTCATCCATCAACATTGCAAAGAGAAGCTCCAAGACAAAATAGCGAAATTTTCCATGCATCTAAATGCATCCAAGAATCCAATTCTAACCAACAATTGCAGGTCTTAATTCTTTTACAAGAAAGATCGAAATCAAAGTGATGATGGTCAATACAAATGAGCCTCTCCTTTATTTATATGAGCCTTTACAAGTTCGAATTAGCCTAATTAGTATAATTAAGTCCCTAATAATATTTTAATGTGAAAACAACATGTCTTTGCTGACAAGACCATCAAGTAGCTACTAAAGTGAATGATAAGCCATCCCAAGAGGGCCGAAATAGTGCAAAATGGAGTAAGAAGGGTCGTTGGAAGGCCAAGATGAGTCCTCTATGTACCATGTTTAAGAGGAGGGCTACATAAATGATGATCAAGGGGGTGGCCCCTTGATTTCCAAGTAAAACATCATGTGGTGCTCCCAAATGACTGTGGGGCACACTCAATGGTCTCATAGATCTCCAATGCCTCAATAACAAGTCGATGCTCCATCAATGAGGGTTGGAAGATGATACATGCCCTCACCGTCTTTGTATGGTTGGGGCACAACAATCAATGTGTGGTGCTGAAGAAGCCCATGGTATGGCAATCAATGCTTTGTTGGGGTGGAAGCCCATGGTTCTCAACACTCCCCCCTACAAGTTCCATTATGACCCTTCAGAGGGCTTAGATCCCGTATAGGTAGGCCAAGTCCAAGATGGAGACCCACCTGCAATCATATGTAAGATCTAATGTGTCTCCTCAACTTCCCATCCAACAATCCATAAATGCAATTGAGTAAATAAGCTTGTTAATTAGGGGCAAATGTGGACACTTCATAGTGGCATGCCCTTCCAAATGGGCTTTAGAATGTATGGGTGTTCCCTTGCTTGACAAGAGAGGTTAATAAAGGACCCTCTTAGGTGGTTTCAACCTCTAAGGGAGTGACAAGTCCATGGTACATCCATCAAATGGTAGGTGTCATGTGAAATAATAATGGAACAGAGTGGGAGTAAAAGGGAATGCTCCAAGCCACATGCCATGGTAAAAGGGTAGCTGAGATGAAGGAAGCCCACACATTGGGTGTATGGATGTAGGAGGGAGCAATCATGGTACATGAGTTACCTCGGCTTTTGTTTTCCCACTCTTCTTCATATGCCTTTTGCCTTTTATTGATTTTTCTTTCTTTACCACTCATGGCTCCAGGGGATGAGCGCATGATGCGTATGATGTAGCAGTGATTACCCCCTTAAGTTTGGGCAGTTCATCGCCCACCAGGGGTTGGGACAATCATGGGTTCGTAAATGATGTAGGGGGCACTCATAGGGGCCTTAAAAACCAGGGTGATAGCCATAGTAATAGAGGGTAGAGCTCATGTTTGGCTTTTGCCCACGTGCTAAAGTTCTATGTGCCAACCATATTTTGCATTTTGTGGTGCATTTCCTGTTGTAAGTGGCCAAATTATGCTTTTAACTTTCTTTTTAGCATCATCAACCTCTGGGGCATCATTCCAAACCCTACCCAAAGTGTGGACAAGAGGAGGGGGAGGCTAACACCTTGTGGACCCAATGGACAAATGTGGACCCCAATGGGAAAAGTGTGAAAAGGGGTTATTATAAGTGGAGGGGAGTGAGATATATGGTGTCGGGAAGCGGGCCCACACAACCAAAATCAGGGTTTCCCATGTAGTGCCACTCCTAAAGCTAATAGCCCATAAAGGAGATCTCATGGGACTAGGGTACAAGATTAACCACCAATTTGAGGTGAGGGAAAAAGAGTACAATACAAGCCCATTCTTTCCGTCGAATCCCCCCACTAATCCATGTCCAAATGTGCCCAAGAAAAGCAAGCATAAACACCCAATTACATGATGAAAAGTCATACCTTCAAGTTTGGAAGGCCCACTTTCAAACATATGATCATAACAAATAGTTGAGAGCACATAATGGCTAGCTTAGGTGGCAAAGAATGGTGGCACATCGAGCTATTTGGTGGTTGCAAGGGGCTGCTAGCTGTCGGTTGAAGACAAATCTAGTAGAAAATCTCTCCTATAGGGGTCACCCAGTGGTGGTGGGTAACAAGACCTTGATCTTTTTCCCTATGTAGTTCTCCACAAGAGTCTTGAACTCCTAAATGTTGAAATTTGTAACTATGGTCGGTCTTCATAATGTATAATTGAGTCATTAATGTATTTGCAAGCATGTTCTTCATGCCAAAAACAAAAAGAAAAATATTGTTGAGATTTTGTGTATTTGGGGTGGCATCAGTTGTGCTCTAGGTCCCAAATTTTAAGGAAGGACTAGAGTTCACCTGATCTACAAGACTCGGAAATGGATTTGGGAAATTTCATCCGGTTTAGGAGATATTAAATTAATAAAACTTAGGAAAATAAAATAATTTAATTTAATTTAATTAAACATGTGATGAAATTGTCTTAAGTCACACGGATCAAGCTTTCTTTTAATCTTAGCCATTGATTAAAGATTTAATCTTGGCCGTTGATTTGTCAACGAGAAAAGTATAAAGGAAAGGCTTGGGGTCATTTTTAAGACACACAGTGGCAGAGCACTGAAACTAAGCTGAGATTCTAGGGCAGGGTTGCTAAGAATTCTCAAGTGTTTCAGTAGCAGAGAGGGGAATTTAGACCAAGAGGATGATCTGATCCCGGGGTCTAGAATACACAAGAAGCAGAGAAGAGATCAGGAAAGACAGCGCAGAGGATGTCAGTGAAAGCAGCAGCAAGGACAGCGTGATTTTCAGGAAACCCTTCAGAGGTTACACAGAGACCCTTAGGGGCAGCGTAGTGACTACGTCACCCAGTCTGGGGTAACGCAGCCCTTTCCAGTGACAGCGCTGAGCATTTGGAGGCCTTCAGAGGTTGACGCAATGCCTTTCAGGGGCAGATCTAGGGTTTCTAGGCCTAGATCTGGCTGAGTTCTGTAAATCCCGTTTGAGGGTGTGGATTAGTCAGTATTGTTGGTCTTAGATCAGCCAGGTGCTGCAAATCTAGAGTTTTCTCTGTAGGGATTTCCAGATCTGGAACCCAGAGTTGTGTATTCAAAAATATTCTTAACAATAGAGCCCTCCAACAGCCAAAGACCGGTTTTTCCCACATTGGGGTTTTCTGGGGACAGTTTGTCCATAAATAACTGTGTCACTTTGTCTATGTGTCCATGTGCTTATTCTAGATCTGAATTGGTAGAGATTTGTTATGTGATTTGCTTTGATGTTAACTTAATTTATTTAGTTGATAACTTGTATAAGTAGGAGAAGCTTAACTAGATTAACAGAAATAATTTTTGCATAAGAATTAAGATTCAGAAATTTCTACAAATATTAGAAGACATGTTCTTCATGTCGATTGAAAAAGACAGAAATTTGAATTTGTAAAAATAGAACTTTTAGGCTCTAAAAAGATGAAGTCGGCCTCCTCCTAGTCAAGTCGACTCGGTTGATGAAAGGCACCCATTCGACCTTCAAGATGACTATAAATATGTGGCTCAACCTCATCTCCAAGAAGCAATCCAGATCTCTTATCTTGTGTGATTCGGCATATTCTGAGGCAGCAAGGAAAATCATTTTTGAGGCCAGCAAAAGGGCCTATTCTAAGGTAACAAAGTGTCATCTTCTGAGGCAGTGAAGTGTCATCATCTAAGGCAACAAGGTGTCATCATCTGGGGCAATCAAATTTATATCAACGCGTTCATCTTTGCCCATGCTTTAAGGTCAAGGCATTTCAAGCAGGGATGACTTGTAATAAACTTAATATAATTATATTTTAATTATTGCAGTAAGTTGTAACTCAATGGTCAACACGCTTGCATGAAAGGTCACACCCCAATTATTCTGGGCAGTATAAATCGTCACCCATCAATCATTGTAAATCATGGAAGTCAAAATACATGTTTATTTTTAAATGGTTCCCTTCAAATTCAAAGGCTTCTAGATTTCAAGAGGCAGCAGGCTAGCAACGTGCCATGGTGGAGACATACACCTCTATCACAAAGAATGATGTTTGGGACATCGTGCCAAGACTGAAGTGGAAGTCTATAGTGAGTTCCAAATGGCTCAACAAAACCAAGCATGTGGCAAATGGCAACATTAAGAAATTCAAAGCGAGGTTTGTGGGTAAAGGGTTCTCCCAAATAGAAAGAGTGGGCTGTGAAGAGACATTTGCTCCAATCGTAAACTTCCATTACACCAATTATGTCCTTCATTTCATTTATGGGATGGAGGGATGCATTAAATGGATGTGAAGATAGCTTTCCTTAATGGGATCATTGAAGAAGAAGTGTACATACAGCATCCTCAAGGCTTTGAGGTAAATGGAAAGGAGTTTCATGTTTATAGGCTTAAGAAAGCCTTGTATGGATTCAAGTAGGCACCAAGAGAATCGTATTCCAAGATAAATGGATATATGCAAAGCATGGGCTTCACCAAAAGCAAAGCAAATCATAACTTAAATTATGTATTTGTTGAGACTGATTTGATTTTGGTGTTCTGTAGATGGCTTGTTTCTCACGAGTACAGAGAAGCTCGTTCAAGGTGCAAATATGGCAGTTGACCTTGAGATAACAAGCATCAACATGATGCATTACTTCTTGGATCTGAAGGTTTGGCAGAGACCAAGAGATATTTTCATGGGCAAGATAACTCTACAATTGAGATCTGAAGAGGTTTTTTGATAGAGGACTCCAAATCTAGAGCCACGCATCTGAATACCAATCTAAAGAAGGTGACAGCCTCAAATTCAGAGTGGTGGATCCCGCATTGTATTTGGTTAACACCAGTGACCAGGCTAGGTATATGTTTTGCACTGAACACCTTGAGTTAGTTCATGGTGGAGTCAAGGCGGTAAGAACATGGGTAGCAGCAAAACATGTGCTCAAATATTTCAGGGGCAGAGTGGGGTACGGTGTGAGATATCTTGGAGATAGTGAAGAAGTTGTAAGGGTATTAACACTCAAATTGGAGAAGTAGTGCAGCAAACAAGATGAGCACTTCTGGGTGCTACTTTAGGTTAGGACCAATGATGATATCCTGGTTCAACAAAAAGCAGACTTTCATGGCACTTAACAGACGCAAAATACATGACAACCAGTACTACTAGTTGTGAGGCCATGTAGGTTCACAAGTTGCAGGAATTGGACCCCATAGTCATTTACCATGATAATAAAAGTTGTCTCAAACTATTTGGTAGTCTAGTATTTCATGACAAAAAGACAGCTCCAGCACATCAAAATCAAATATCACTTCATACGAGACAAGATTAAAAAGGGCACAGTGAAGCTCCAGTGTATTCCCATAGAAGAGCAAGTAGTTGATATTCTAACCTGGCACTTAGAAAAAGGGAAGTTTGAAGCATTTGGAGACAAACTTGAATTGGTGCACAATTCCTCCCTCGCTAAAAGGGAGTGTTAAGAAATGTAGCTCAATCGAGAACTTGCACAAGTTTGGTGTGAACATGAAAGAAGTGGTTTGAAACATTTCTTTGACAACCACTTTGCAAAGGTGATCAATAATTCTATCCTATAATTTCATTTAGAAAAAATGAAAGTTTGAAGTTTTGAACTTTGAAGTCAACTAATCTTAGGAATCTAAATGAAATTTTCCAGAAGATCTACAAATTAGTGACTTGGATAAGTATTACATCTTATGATTGAGAAAGGTGGCAGCTAGGATTGAGGAGATTCGATACATTCTCCCAAAGCATAACGAGGACATCACACACATGAGAAGAGAGCAAGAGAGTGCTGGAGGAAGGAAAAAGTCAATCTGGCATAGAAGAATAGCATATCAGCTAAAGGGACCAAAAAGTACAGCAGGCCATACTGTCCATACCAATGCTGTAGTTGTCTTTTCTTCATGCACAGGCAATACATCTTAAGATATAGCCATACACCTTTGGGTCTGGCCATACAATGTACTGTTGGAGTATCCTCCGGTGATTTTTAGCAAAAAAGAATGATTTGTTGTCCAGGTTCCAGGAAAAGCAGCAATAAAGCTGGCTGTACCGTTGTAGCTGTAGCATTTTTTCAGGGGTCATGCACTATTGTTTGAGGTGATTTTAATGACAATACAGCTGCTGATTTAAGCACTGCAGAGGTCACATTGCAAGGAATGAAAAGCTAATTCAAAGGAGAAATCCCTATGTATGTTTTATTCTTCCGCTGTTCATTATTTTGGGTATCGTGTGATTGATGCAATGTTCAGAAAATTAATTTTCTACTATTAAATAAATCCATTTTGAGTTATTTCTTAAGAGAACATTACAACAGCATTATTTATATTTAATGGTAACTTGTCATTTGGAAACTCATTAAGTCAGCCATCCCAGTTGTAAAGGAATAATTTACTTGGATTCCAAGCAATAGTAAAAACAACAATCTCTAGCAAGATAAAGTCATGGGACATCAACCACTAATAGAATTTGCAATCATTTGCCTCTAAAAGGATGGCTAGATAGCAATGGGTAATCAACCATTTTTGACATTTCTTCTTGTGACAAAACTTCAGAAATGTGGAGAAGTTGGGGCTTCAGGGCTCCACCCGCTCACCCAACACATTTGGTGACTCTTTTGGAAGAGAATCTACATAGTTGTGCACCTAGAAATATTGTGGGCTGTGAAAATTCCTTGAAATGCAGCAACTGGATATATTTCTTCAAAAATTTTGACACAGTTATTTTTGAACAAAAGTCTCCGGAAAAACCCAATGTGGGAAAACTGGTGCAGCAGTGAGGGTTTTTATTATTATGAAGCAGCCAAATTTTTAATGTTGCCAAACTGACGATTCTATCTAAGAATACTAGCAAAAATATCTGAGGAAATTTACCCTCCTCCTCAAGCAATACCAGCTCAGTCTGACCTCTGAAAAACAAGCCGTCCAAACCCTCTATGCATGCCCTGCGTCACCTCTGCGCAAACCCTCTCACATTCAACCTGGAATTGATGCTAATCAAGCCATCCTGGTTGCTGCTACTTGGGAAAATGTCTCTCTGACACTCTAAAAAATCCTCTTGGCCTATGGAAACTGAAACGACCTTCCCTTCAACCAAATTGAGCTGCCTATCTTGAGGCTCTGCACAACTTTCTAGAGATAAATTTCAACCTACTCTTTCAGACTCTCTGGAATTGGAAACTCCTCTGGAATCCTGCTATGTTGCCCCTCTACCACACGCTACTCACCCACTGGCTCAATCTCCACTACTGAATCACTCCTGCTACTGGGAATTCAAACTACCTAGGGCAACTGAGTATTTGCACTGGTGTGTCCTCCATCTATCCATTGACCTCTTCTTATAATCTCTGGTTGGGACTCCAACAGCCAAAATTAAAAATTAATCGATGGCTGAGATCATCTCCGAGTCAATTCATGTGAGTTTCTAGAGAATTCTCACCTTTCTCAATTAATTACTATTAATTAATCATTTTTCCTAAGACTTGGGAAATTTTTAATTATAGTCAATTAATTTAATTGAGTAATCTCTAGGTGGAATTTCCAGAAATGATTTCTACGTTTTAGAGAACTCTTGTGTTTTAGCCTCTCCATAAAGTTTCGAGACTAAAACACCATGGATTTAGATTGTAGAGGGTGTTGACCATCTCATTACACAGCCAATCAAGGGCATAATTCACAAAATTCTCAATTCTCACTTCCCACTAAATCTGCCATTTGGAACAAAATTTGGCATCTGGACTGCCTGCCAAAAATCAATATATTCTGTTGGACCTTAGCCCATAAAAAATTTCTAATGGCAGAAAATCTGAATAAGTGACGAATCCAAGGCCCTTCAAGATGTACTCTTTGCTAAACCAGTTTGGAAACATCCCACCACTAGACTGTCCTTTCACTCTGGGGTGTGGTTTACAATGGTTAAGGACTACAAAATCAGTTTAGGAGACCAAATTCGTTGAAGTAGTTCTTTGAGAAGTGGCATAGTCATTACCTAGGTTATTTTCATCAAAAGTCTCTTTTCAAAAGGGTTTTGTTTGCATTACCAAAATTTGTCTACTGGAAAGTTAAGCTTGCTAGGAATCACACCATCTTTCAACAACTCTCGTCTACTCCGGAGATGGTGGCAACCAAAGCTAAAGTAATGTTGACTGAACTTTTCAACTCCAAGAGGCTTCAATCCATCCTCTTCACTCTTCCCTTCCCCTTCCTCTTCCCAAACAAGAAGGCTCTATATCATGCTAGCAACTTTGACTAACCCTAAGAAATTTTCAACACTGTAGCAAGTCCCAAAAGAACTATATTCTCAATTTTGATGGGGCCTTAAAAGGGAACCCAAGGGTGGCAAGTGCAGGTGGTCTTCGAATGTCGTCATTAACTGTTTTCACATTCGAAGACTCTAAATGATCAAGAATTCAAAGAACATTGTTCATCACTTGATCTCGGGCAATAACCCTATAAATTATTGGATTGCATCTGTGTTCTCCAGGATTAGATAAGCATTATCTTTTATTCTTCACGCGAGATTCTTACATGAAAATCCAATCAGTGAACAAATTTCCAAATAAGGCAGTCCTAGGGAAAATTGGAAGCACTGAAATAAATAGCAAGGTATATGCCCAATCGTTCCCATAATGGTAATTTGCACATCTATAGATTACAGGCATGCATCGATGTTCTCTAAGATTCGACAAGCATTATCTTTTATTCCTAACCAAGGTTGCTTGGGATAAACCCCCCCCCTCTCGAACCCAGTCCCGGGGCACGCTCTGGGCGAGAGCGCATTGGGAGCGACCCCGGGAGCGCACTCACAAAATTCGCTCCCACAGGTAGCGAATTTCAGGAGCGCACTCCCTAAAATGTTTCTTGCTCCCTGCCTATTTAGGAGGGATAAAGGGAGCTATTAAAGATTAGAAACAAAAATTTTTAAGTGGGGCAGGGTAATTTTCAAGTTCATGGTAATGTTAAATTCTTAAAGTAAAAGTGACATTCTCATTTATTTTTCATTTTCATCCTTTTACTTAAATTTTTAACATTGCCATAAAATGACTCGGGATGTTTGAGAGTGGTTTTGACCTCATTTGATTTTGAATGGATAAAGTAGAATTTTAGATCTCACTCAAAATCCAACAGACTTATCATTTTTATAGCATTTCAAGATTGGGGGGATTGCAATGTTTCCATTGGATTGTCATGTACTAGGGTATAGTTCTATTTAATCAAGAGCACCAAGCCCTTTATGCGTTGGAGACTCTCAATAATCAAGAACACCTAGGGTACTAGGGTATGGAAGTTGTATTTAATCAAGTGCACCAAGGTCGTTCGACTATGCAAGAGGAGACTCCCAATAAAGTACAAGACAAGAAATTAGAAATTTCTCGTGGCAAGTGGGTCTAGAAGTATATAATAGATTTACTTGTCTTCTAGTTTCTAGTACTTTTTATAACTATTGGCTCTTTCATATTTATTATGGTATTTTTTGTAAACAATATATGACAGTTTAAGTTTGAAATTTGAAATTGGCATTTATAACGCATTGGTAATGAATTATGAATATGATGCTTCGTGAAAGTTGAAAGTTGAAACATTTCAACGTTCATGTTAGATATTCTTTGTTATTGTTCGGCTACTTGGTAATGGTAATGGTTACAAGTACAAGTTACAACTTTAGTGATCAATGATGGAAACTGTTATATATTGAATTTTGAAAGCTTGAAACTTTAAGATTGATGAATCATGAAACTCAGTATGTTGTATGTTACTAACTTGTGGACGTGGTTGATGAAGATTATAACTTCTAGATGAATGATGTTATATGGTTCAATCCAAGTTTTTATGTTTTTTATATCTAATTCATCATTCTACATGCTTTTGTTGACATATATGCATCAAAATATATAAAAATATATATTATATAAAAATTCGCTCCCAAACCGGGAGCTTTTGAAAATGTCGCTCCCCGCTCCCGCTCCCAAGTAACCTTGTTCCTGATGCAAGATTCTTCCATGAACAACCAATTAGTGGACAAACTTGCAAATAAGCAGTCCTAGGGAAAATTGGAAGCACTGAAATCAACGGCTAGGTATATGCCCAAGCGTTCCTATAATGGTGATTTTCACCTTTGACTCGATGCACCTTCTTCTTGATTTAAATAAGTGCAGGACACCACCAGTGAAGCAGCAGTTAATGCCAAAATCAGCCCCAATCATATATAGTTTTACATGTTTTTCAGAACTCTCTGGTTATTAGGTCTTTTTTGCAGAATCTACACAATCAAGTCTCTCTTTATTTTATGTATGTAATGCTATTTGACCCAGACACTTGTAATCAGCATCAATGGGTTTACGCCAGGTACAATCTACAAAAACGGGGAAGTCCCTAAGGGTTTCCTCATAAAATAAAATAAAATAGAAAATACACATGTCCTCAATCAAACAACTACCAATTATGCTACGAAATACATCCATGGACAATATACGTTCCACATTTGTACATTTCTGGATTCAGATCCACTCAAGATACATTTTCAATTTGAAAGCACCAAATTATCTACTCAAGATTTGATTTCATCTTATCAGAAACATCAAGTTGGAGGATCTTCTCAATAACCTTTTTTGGTTAAAATTGTGTTAAAAAACACAAAATTGTTTTTTAAGTAAAGCATGAACCCCTAAAACTCAGACATTTGAGTATAAATAGTTCCCTCATCCTCAAACACACAAACAGTAGTCAATATTTTTCAATTTGTGGGAGCACTGTTAAATCTTGTATACCAAATCTGATTTAAATTACTTCAACAATTTATTATAAACCCAGAAAATATTTATCTCAAATATTTCTGAAACTGATAATAAAATAAACACATAGGTATATTAACTCAGAAAATAAAATGCGGCAGAAATAGAATAGAGAGATCAATCACACTAACACAGCAAATTTGTACCCAACACAATCCTCCTTCATATTATTAAACTCTGGAAAATTTTGGGTTAGGCCCATAGAGAATAAATTTTTAAAAAAACAGCTACTAGGAATTTAGAAACTCAGCCCCACTGGGAAAATCGACCTCAAGGATATCAACCCCTCAAAATCGATCCTCTTGAAGAACTCAGCCCTAAGGAATTAGAACTGTCTCACCAACAAATCAGCCTCCTTTCTTCTCATCTCATATCACCCATGCGCACTTGAGAAATCGACCTCTTTGGATATTTCGGCATCCTCTTTAACAACTGAGCCTCCCTTTTGCTTGAACTTGGCCTTCCTGAATTTCTCCCAAAATTCCCTGCTGCACTTCTCTTCGGTCTATTCGAGCCTCTCACTCTAGAGAAAATTACTTCCTCCACAATTGTGTGTCTTCGACTCTCCCTTAAGCTTTTTTATAATTTCATTAAGCTAAAACCCCCCACCCTAATCTCTTGAGTGATCAATCACTAGTATTAAATAATAAGCCTCATTTCAAATCAATGGTTGAGATTATATCTAAGTCACTTAAATAATTTTATTATTTATCCTAAGGGGGTTAAGGGGGTGCAAAGTAGAGAACAATTCTCATTTCCCAGGAACACACCCTGCACTACCCCAAAAGGGGGGCATGGGGAAATGTCACCCACTGTATTTCCCTCTCGGAAAAACACAGGAAGCATGGGGACACACCCCCCACCCACAGGGGTACGTCCCCTAGTAACACTGAAATTTTCCCTGTTTTGATTCAAGGTTTTCCTTTTTTTAAATGATCTTTTTATATACTGTTCTTTGTATATAAAAACAGATCTGAATCCATTATCTGTTTCCATGCAACTTAGATTGGTGCTAAATATTAATCTAACCATATTTGAAAGTGATGCAATGTCAAAAAGGTAATATCATAAAGTACAATGTAGTTTTCAGGGAATGACCCTTTCAAAATCTGATGTCCTAGCTTTTCAACTATAGTTTTGGAAAAAATAAAAAATAATCAACAAAATATGCAATGTGAAGCGAACTTGAGAAATCAACCTCTTTGGATATTTCGACCTCCTCTTTGACAACTGAGCCTTCCTTTTGCTTGAACTTGGCCTCCCTGAATTTCTCCCAAAATTCCCTGCTGCACTTCTCTTCGGTCTATTCGAGCCTCTCGCTCTAGAGAAAATTACTTCCTCCACAATTGTGTGTCTTCGACTCTCTCTTAAGCTTTTTAATAATTTCATTAAGCCAAAACCCCTAACCCTAATCTCCTGAGTGATCAATCGCTAGTATTAAATAATAAGCCTCATTTGAAATCAATGATTGAGATTATATCTAAGTCACTTAAATAATTTTATTATTTATCCTAAGGGGGGGCAAAGTAGAGAACAATTCTCATTTCCCAGGGACACACCCTGCATTACCCCAAAAGAGGGGCATGGGGAAATGTCACCCACTGTATTTCCCTCCCGGAAAAACACAGGAAGCAAGGGGACACACCCCCCACCCACATGAGTACGTCCCCAAGTAACACTGAAATTTTCCATGTTTTGATTCAAGATTTTTCTTTTTTTAAATGATCTTTTTATATACTGTTTTTTGTATATAAAAACAGATCTATATCCATTATCTGTTTCCATGCAACTTAGATTGGTGCTAAAAATTAATCTAACCATATTTGAAAGTGATGCAATGTCAAAAAGGTAATATCGTAAAGTACAATGTAGTTTTCAGGGAATGACCCTTTTAAAATCTGATGTCCTAGCTTTTCAACTATAGTTTTGGAAAAAATAAAAAATAATCAACAGAATATGCAATGTGAAGCTTAAACATTGCCTTGCAAGAAAATCTATTTTATTGTGATCTAGTTAACACATGGCTCCAATGTAACTCCATGTTTATCAGGCACCCACATTTTCATCCTGACTTGACAGACCTGCGCTAGACACTTATAAATTTTCAACCACCATTGCTTATCGACTATTTCACATATATTGTATCTGATCAACCCCCATATCCAAAATCTTGTACATAGGTGAAAGCGTAGCCACTAGATCAAAGAGGCAAAGAAATTGTTCGAATGGGCATGACAAACATCCCAACCCTGCCTTGACGTGGCAGTCCAATATAGCAACTTTTAAGTTTATAATTTGTATGAAAATAAAATGACTCCATGGAGATTTAAGACCACCGACATCTGTTAATAACTACCACCCAGTTTGCCAGAGTAGTTATATCCAATTCACCCTGGATCTATTGCAGGACTGAAATAATGTTCCAATGAAAGGGAGAAACAAGTGCCAATTTTTTGCCCTGTCGTAGGAGTCGGGACTAATTCAAGTAGAAAAGGCTCCAATTAGGACAGGTTAAGCAAATCTCAGATCACTTTTTAAAGATCTTGTGCCAGAAAACTATATTTCAAATTTAGACTACCCATTATTGACCAAATGCAACAGGAAAAGGAGCATACATACATTGTGCATTACAGGAATTGGTCCTAGACATGGTACCTTCAGATATAGAACACATCAAATGGGCACCCAACTCATGGGTGCCCTTAAACAGCAATACAAAGAGGTCCTACAGCCCTTCGCAATTCCTTATGCAGCCATCAGAGAGTTCTCCATAACGGTCATAATTTTAACCAATGATACACAGGATTACAGGGTACAGATAGAGATGACTATGACTTACCTCAATATCATGCATCTATGGTCCTTTATTGAAAGGAAGCTGAAGGATGCGAGCCTTGACGTGTTCGTCTTCCTGATGTCTAACGCTCTGCAAAAATTAAAACAAAATACAAAGACTTTATAGAAACGAATGATTATATACGCCATACTCTGCCAATGTCAAGTACCTTTGATGGGAGTGACCATGATGACTTGGCCGACCACATAGGATGGGTGGATGTTATGTCATGGGACATACGTTCCACGAAACAGGAAGAGAAATGCTTGGGCGGGTACCTCGAACTCACATATGTAATAAGCTGTTTCAAGGAAGGAATCATTATTTAAACAATTTCCATTTCATTTTCGAGGTAACTATCTATATATGGACAAAGAGTTGTTAAAACTTTAAGGTTCATGGGTGTGTTTTTTGGGTTGGTGAAGGGGGAATTGATAACTAATTCAGATTGGAAGGTTTAAATCTATTTGGTTGTTACTGTAAATTTTAGGTTAATGGTTGACCATAACAGATTTGGATTTCAATTTAGGGTTGAGATGCTCTAAATATAGGGGAGTATCTTTTGAATCCAGATATAATAAACCAATGTCCTATTAGACTCTGAATTTAAATGGGGAGACTGTCAAACTTAACTCTCAATCATTCAAGTTTCCATCAGGGCCTAGGCAATAGGTTATAACTCAAAACAAAGTGTTGTCCTTGTTACAGTATGTTATGGGTTTTTGCAATGATTATTGGGAAATTTTGAGATCTCAGAGTCTTTGTAGTAAAACCAGCATCACAAAACAAGGAAGTAATAACTTCCCCAAAAAATATGAGAATTGTTATTGCTCAAAGTGCATAATAGTAATAATGAGGTGGTCCACACAAATTAAATCTAAAACTCAAAACTGAGTATCAAAGCTATGAAACCTAAGGTCTAACTTCATGGTATTTCGACTTAAAACCTAAAATTGCATATAAAATGCTTAGATTGTGGAATAAGATGTAAAATCAAAATTAGAATTTGTTAAATATGCAACAAAATCAATGATGAAATCCCAAATATTACATGAAATATTCTTTACATTATCATGAATGTTCTACTAGATAGTCCATCACAATAGATTATCCTCCATTTTACAATGATTACTTATGTTGTCTTTAATATTATAAGCATAACACTCAAATTACTGAAATAAACTAAGAATATATAAAACAAGTGATGGAGAACAGTTTAGTCCTGCTACTCAAGTTGGAAATTATGCTCTTGGAAAAACTGCATAAAAAATAATAACCTACATTGGTCACCCAAAATTTATAGTGGTCAATAGACAAATTGAATCATATACTCTTAGCAGGAACTAATAAATTGAGATGCTAAGAAAATAATTGTTTGTTGAGGCACAAGGGCTTGCATAGAATTTGGTGGGTAGTAACCATTAGTAAATCTACACATTTATAGTTTTACTCCTGCATAAGTAAGGAAAACATAAATAATGGTGGGAAGTAACTCATGATAAGTATATTTATTTACATCTTATTCCTGTCCATTTTTTATGCAAAGACTTGCTTAAAGAATGGTGGGAAGTAATTGATGGTAAGTAACTCCTGGTAAGTATATTTATTTTGTATCTTATTCTTATCCATTTTTTATGCAAAGGCTTGCTTAAATTATGGTGGGAAGTAATTGATGGTAAGTGACTCCTATTAAATATATTTATTTTGCATCTTATTCCTATCCATTTTTTATGCAAAGGCTTGCTTAAATTATGGTGGGAAGTAATTGATGGTAAGTAACATAAATAATGGTGGGAAGTAACTCTTGGTAAGTATATTTATTTACATCTTATACCTATATATTTTTTATGCAAAGACTTGTTTAAATTATGGTGGGAAGTAATGGTAAATATGTTATTTACCTGAGTGTAAGCTATTTTAAAGGATTTGTTTTGGATGGTTTTCCTCCAAAGCTTTTATATATGTGTGTGTGTGTGTGTGTGTGTGTGTGTTACTACACAAATATCTAAAAATCATGCATGAATATTGCAACCATCTTCATATTTTATGGCATAAAATATGTCACGCAATTATTCACATAGCATTATATTGTGCAAAGGTTGTAATAAAACCTTCAAGTTATGATTCAATCAAGTGTTTGAAAATTGATATTTTTAATGATATAGAAAATTAAATATTTATTTCTCAAAGCTAGACATTGTAAGTTGCATTGGTCCATGCTAAACTAATAATGTCAACAGGTAAATCAATTGTTAAACCAACATGTACTGTAGGGCAACTTAGTCCCTGTCACTCAAGTTAGAAATTATGCTCTGATAAAAAGTTGCATAACAAATTATAACCTACCTTGGTCAATGTTAAATTAATAGTGATCAATAAGCAAATCTAATCCTATAATTTTTCTTTGGCAGTATTAATAAATTGAGATGTGAAGTAATAGTGGCCAACTGTGGAAATATATTGCTAAACCAACAAGTGTTGCACGGCAACTTAGTCATTGCCACTCAAGTTAGAAATTATACTTTGATTAAAAGTTGCATAAAAAATTATAACATACATTGGTCAATGCTAAATCAATAGTTGTCAATAGGCAAATCTAATTCTATAATCTTGCTTTGGCAGAATTAATAAATTGAGATGTGAAGTAGATAAATTAATCATTTGCTCAAGTATAAGGACTTGCATAAATTTTGGTAGGTAGTAACTACTAGCAAGTCTACACATTTATAGTTTTACTCCTACATAAGTGTTGAGGAAAGCATAAATAGGGGTGAGAACTAACTCTTATGAAATCTATTTATTACATCTTATTCATATTCATGTTTTATGCAAATAATTGCTTAAATTATGGTGGGAAGTAACTCATGGTAAATATGTTATTTACGTGACTATAGAGTAGTGTTATATTGTTGCATACTTCATTTGCAAAATCTTGACCCAAAAATAGTCATTCAATGCTTCAATATGTTGTAGAATTTTGAGAACCATGGATCACCAAAATAAGATGCCACTAAAATGGGGCCTACAAATCCATGGTTCCATTTTTTTCACTCAAAAGTACTAAAATATTTAATATCCATAATGGAAATAAACAACAATATAAAGCACATAAACAAAGACATATAGCAACCAGAGAGAGATCATAAGAAAAACAGGCAATATGGAAAACGTTGAGCCATTTTATTAATACTGAAAGATGGAATGAGTACAAAAGGTGATCAGAATGATGGCACCTTGGCTTGCACTAGGCAAGTGTAGAAATACTCTCAGAAGATGACCCAGAATGGCTGCTCCCTCAAAGACTGCGTAATCTCCAGTGCTATTGGTACTACTACTATGTCGTTGTTACTGCTGGAATGAACTGACAAATTGGGGATGCTCCCTTCCTCGGAAAATTGTGAAACTCTGGGAATGGCCTCTCCACCCAATATCCAGAAAAGCCCAGAAAGCTTTCCGGAAATGGCTGACCTCCGAAAATGACCCCCTTGAGACACTACGCTATTTCCCAATGAGAAACGATGGCCCTAAATGATCTGCTGCAAATAATGGCCCCCGACTCCACCAAAATGCTGGAATAGGGAAGGGTTGACCCCTTTCCAACTCTCTCGGCCTGAATCCACTGGAAAACCCTCAATCTGGAATCACCTCCTCCCAAGACTGCGTCCTCCCTCTCACTGACTGTGTTGTCTTTCTGAGTGAATGCTCCCGACTGTGGTTGTTGCAACTCTCTTCTGGAAAAACAAGGATGGAACTCCTCACCCGAGTAGGCACTCTAAGTCCCTCGGGGCTAAGGTTGGGATCTCCGCACGGAGACACTCGGTGTACTGAACAGTACGTGCAGACTTTGCTAAACAGCAAGCGTGCTCAATGTCAGAAGAAAAATCTCATAGATGCATAATCATAATGAATCCAAATGAGGAGACCCTCTCCCTTTTTATGCTTGGAGATCCTTGCTCTCACCTAGGCCTCATCATCAAATGTGTTGTCTCCTTGAGCCACGTTGTCCATCTCTCTCTGCGCTGGCTTAGTCCCACGCTGCCTATGCTGTCCCTTTTCCCACGCTCCCACTTGACCACTAGGCCCCACACTGCCAATTAGTCATGTCTCTCAAGTGAATTTAGGAAATACTTTTTATCTTAAGTGTGAGTTAAGTGTCCCTCTTCACCCACTTTATTTATAACTTAAATTTATAAAGGTAAAATAGTCAAAATTAGTATTTCCAATTAGCTATTGCTAATTGGGAATATTACAGTCCTCCCCGGCAAAACATTGATTGTCCTCAAGCAACTGTAATGATGGATGCTGCAAAATCTTCTCTCTCCCAGGTGGCATCCTCATCCGATAAATTTCTCCATCTCACCAAGTATTCTCTGATTATCCTGCTCCATAGCTGCCTCTCCCTAGTGTCAATAATGGCCTTTGGCTGTAGCACTAGATGCCCCTCATCATCGGTAGGCGGAAGCTCCTCTGTTGCAGTCACATGTTATCCTAGTGCCTTCTTCAGCCATGACACATGAAAAATGTTATAAGTCTTGCTACGAGTGGGCAGCTCCAACTCATATGCAACCTCCCCAACTCTGCGTGTCACCCTATTTGGTCCATAAAAGCAAGGCTTGAGCTTTTCAGCCCCTTTCTACTTCAGCGTGGACTGCCGATATGGCTGCAAACGTAGGTAGACCAAATCCCCTACCTCGAACTACATCTCAACACGTCCCCTGTCAGCATACAGCTTTTGTTGATTCTGTGATGTAGCCATGTTATCCTTCAGAGCTCGGAGTATATCCTAACTCTCTTGGATCCAATCCTTGGCTCTAGGAGCCTTGCTAGCACCAAACATCATGCCAGCAAAAGATAAAGCATGATACTCATATAATGCATAAAATGGAGACATACCGATGGACATATGATGAGTGTTGTTGTAGCAGTACTCCCCCAAGTGCAACCATCGCAACCATGCCTTCTGGTACCCGCTAACATAGTTATGTAAGTAGCCCTCCAGCCACTTGTTCACTATCTTTGTCTGCCCATCCGTCTGGGGGTGTTAACTAGTACTCGATGTCAACTCAGTGCCCACCAAATGGAAAATCTCCTGCCAAAACCCACCCATGAAGTGGTTATCCCTGTCACTGACATTGGTCTTTGGGAGACCATACAATCTGAAAACGTCCCTGAAGAATAACTCCGCTACCTGTGTTGCAGTTTAATGTGCTAATATGGCGAAGAAGTGGGCATATTTAGTCAGTCGATCAATGACTACAAATATGCAATCCTTGCCTTGCATAGTGGGCAACCTGGTAATGAAATCCATCGAAATACTCTCCCATTTCCCCTCAGGTATGGGAAGAGGTTGCAATAACCCTATCGAATGGTTCATCTCCCGCTTATTACACTGGCAAACTTCGCACTCCCTGACATGTTGGAGTACGTCCTCCTTGAGGCCCTTCTAAGAGAACCTCTCTCTAATGGATGTATAGGTCTTGGTGAACCCCTGGTGGCGTGATAATGGTGAGTCATGTGAGACATGCAATATCTTCTTCTTGAGCTGGGAGCTCTCAGTCAAGAAGATCTTGTCCCCGTAGTAGATTACCTCGTCCATCACCCTGTACCTGTCATCTATCACCTGTCCATCCAAAATCTCACAGGCAAAACAGTCCTTGGATTACTCCACCAGAAGTTGAGCCCTCCAATCCGTGTCCAAAATCATCAAGGACAACGATGTCGTTCTGCGTGAAAGTGCATCAACCACCACGTTGTTCTTCCCCTTGATATACTTGATGTCAAAATCATATGCCTGGATTTTGCTGACCCACTTCTGTTGCCTTTCCTGTAACTGTTTCTGCTCTAGGAAGAATCGAAGGTTGTTGTGGTCTTTCCTCACTCTGAACCTGTTCCCCACCAGGTACTGTCGAAACTTGGCCAATGCATGCATGATGGCCAACATATCCTTGTATATAACACACAACTTCTGGCAGCAACTTCTGGCTCTCGAAAGTTATGGGATGGTCTCCCTGCATCAAAACTGCGCATATCCCCTCCCGTGATGTATCACACTCCAAGACAAAAGGTTGTGTAAAATCTGGCAATACTAAAACCAGACAGCTGCTCATCACCTCCTTGAGCCTGTCGAAAGCCCTCTGCGTTGTATCAGTCCAACTGAATACCCCCTTTTTGGTGAGATTGTAAGGGGTGCTACAAGTTGGGAAAAACCCTTGACAAACTTTCGGTAGTAGGTGCAGATACCCACAAATCCCCAAAGCTCCGTCACATTCTTCGACTCTGGCCAATCCGTGATGGCCCTGATCTTCTCCTCGTGGACCCTCACTTCGTCCACCCCGATGATGTGGCCTGAATAGAGCATCTTCTTCAACCCAAACTCGCATTTGGAGAGCTTAGCATAAAATTGTTGCTCCTCCAAGATGCGCAATATAGCCTCTATATGTTGCAGGTGCTCCTACCATGTCCTGTTATAAATCAAGATGTCATAAAAAAACACTAATACACACTTCCTCAAGTGATCGCGGAAGATGTGATTCATGCATGACTGGAATGTGGCTTGAGCATTGGTCAGCCCAAAGGGCATCACCAAGAACTCAAAATGGCCATAATGACACCTGAAAGCAGTCTTGGGAATATCCAGCTCCCTCACGCGAATCTGATGGTACCCGGATCTCAAATCAATCTTTGAGAAGAACTTTTCCCCCCTCATCTCGTCCATCAACTCATCGATCCGTGGGATGGGGTACCTGTTCTTCATTTTCTTCTTGTTTAGGGCCCGGTATTCAATGCACATCCTCAATGTGTCGTCCTTCTTCTTCACCAATACTATTGAAGAAGCAAAAGGGCTAGTGCTGAGACAGATATGTCCAAGAGCTAAGAGCTCATGGATGGCCCTCTCAATCTCATCTCAATAGGCCTTAGGATGTCTATAGGGTGTAGTGATGACAACATGGATGCCATGCTCCAGCTTAATCGTGTGCTCAAACCCCCGATCTGGCAACTGCCCTGGTGGTATCTCCCCAAAAACCGTGGCATACTTGTCTAGAATAGACTGTACATCTGGGTGTACAGCCTACCCTGTAGATCCTGCCTCTGAAACAGGCAACTCCATTGCCCACTCTATGTCCCCTTTCCGGAAATCTACCTCCATCCAGTGTGTCGAAACTGTCTGTGGTGGGTAGGTGTGCATACCCTGAATCTTCTCATGCCTCCCAATCCTCTTATCCATCCACTCCATCTCCAAGGTCTCCCAATCAGTGGTGACCTTCCCCAGCGTGATCAACCACTGTACCCCCAGTATCACGTTGGTGTCTGGGATGTCCACCATGAAAAAATGGTTTGTCAGGGTGTACGTCCCCATAGTCACTGCCAAGGCTAGCACATACCTGGCACACTGCATGGCCCGGTCACCTAGAACCAGTACCGAAAATCCATCAAAGCTCTCTGTCGAGATGCCCCTCCGCTCTACCAACTGGGCATCAATAAAATTGTGGGTGGCCCCACTGTCCACTAACACTGAAACACGATGTTTCCGCATCGTGCCTCGAACACGTAGTGTCAAGTACTTGGGAACTCCCTGCAAGGATGCAAGGGCTCCCCCGGTAGGTGAAAAAGTTGCACCTCCCACTTCTAGTGGTGGAGGTGGCAGATGATCCCCTCTCTACGCTATATTGCTGCCTCCTGCCTCTAACTCCTCATACTCCTTCGCTTCCCTACTACTGTCGGAGAAGACCTCGATGTAATGTGCCTTCCCCGCAGCACAACGGTGTCCTGGTGCCCATGACTCCTAGAATGTGAAACATAGCCTCCTCCACTTCAGATCCCCCTTGGTCTCATCATCCCCTGGCCCTCTTCCCTGGTTCCCCTTTGGAGGCAGAACCCTCATGTCTTTCCCCTTTGGCTAGAACGCCGATCTCTGGGGAAAAGGGGCTCTAGTCTGGGGTAGTGCATCATGCAAATCCCGAGTCCTCCCAACTGCATCATGAAGTGTAGTTGGTCTCTCGATCTGACTAACCCCCGTAGAGGCTCTGCCAATCCGTCTATAAACATATAGATCAGCCGGGCTGCGGATAAATCAGGCACCATCATGGAAGGTCTCAAGAACTCTGAAATGTATGTGTCCGGACTCCCGGTCAGCTTGAGCTTAGTCAACTCAACAAAGTGCTCCTCTGGATCCCTCTGATCAAACCACTCTATCAGCCTCCGTGTGAACTTGGCATATGTTGTCACTCCTAAGTGTCCCAACGTAGTTATCCTATGAAACCATCAGCCATGGGCCTCGCCCTCCAGGTGCAACGCTGCTACCTTGATGGCCTCTGTCTCCGCCATCTGGTTAAGCTGGAAATATATGTCCAACTTCTCCACCCAAGCCTTTGTCGAACACTTGGATGATCCGTAAAATGTCGGTAGATAGAATCTACCTATAGTGCGATGCATGTCTCCGTAATGTGAATGCATGTTCCCTCTGTGATGATTGCGGGGTCTGTTGTCTTGCTTTAGCTTAACAAAGTCATGGAATGTGAGGGCGTCTCTGAACTCCTGACTGTAAGACTGATACTCAATGAAATAATCCCCCATATGGGCCAGATCTTGCTCCTACTGTGCTCTTGCCCCAGTGTCTGCGACAAGAAATGTAGGCATCGTGGAACGTGGAGGTGTGTGTGATGCCATCCGCTACGTTGTGTTGTGCTCCTACAAATGAGGGGATGTGTCTGAGCCCTCTCCGATATGGAAACGCCTTGGGGTCTCACGCTGTCTAGACTCTGCCGTGAACCTTTGCCCCATCTCCTCTATCTGTCTTGACAAATCTTGCACTGATTTGAGGATAATTTCCCCGAACTCCTTCCCGACATCTCTTTCCTCTGCCATTGGTTCCTCCTCCTCTGCGTCCACTACTGGAACGTTGTCACCTTTCCCGAAAGTGCGCTCTAACCTCCATTCTTGGTCTTTATACTTTCTTCCCCAGTAGGTGATGTATGGTTTTCCTGCTGGTGTCATAGACGATCTGCTCCACAGGCTGAGCCAAGTCTATGAGCTATGACACCACTGTAATATCTCGAATGGAAATCAACAGCAATATAAAGCACATAAACAAAGACATACAACAACTAGAGAGAGATCATAAGAAAAACAGACAATATGGAGAACACTGAGCCATTTTATTAATATTGAAAGATGGAATGAGTACAAAAGGTGATCATAATGATGGCACCTTGGCTTGTACTAGGTACTCTCAGAATATGACTCGGAATGGCTGCTCCCTCAAAGACTGCGTAATCTCCAGTGTTGTTGGTACTACTACTGTGCTGCTGCTACTATTGGAACGAAATGACAAATTGGGGCTGCTCCCCACCTCGGAAAACTGTGAAACTCTGGGAATGGCCTCCCCACCCAATACCCAGAAAAGCCCAGAAAGCTTTCTGGAAATGGCTAACCTCCGAAAATGACCCCCTTGAGGCACTACACTATTTCCCAATGAGAAATGATGGCCCTGAATGATCTGCTGCAAATAATGGCCCCCGACTCCACCAAAATGCTGGAATAGGGAAGATCTGACCCCTTTCCAACTCTCCCGAGCAGTATCTAGTGGCAAACCCTCAATCCAGAATCACCTCCTCCCAAGACTGCGTCCTCCCTCTCACTGATTGCGTTGTCTCTCTGAGTGAATTCTCCCGACTATGGTTTCTTCAACTCTCTTCCAACAAAACAAGGATGAAACTCCTCACCCGTGCAGGCACTCGAAGTCCCCCGGGGCTGAGGTTGGGATATCCGCACGGAGACACCTGGTGTACTAAACAGTACGTGTTGACTTTGCTAAACAGCAAGCGTGCTCAATGTCAGAAGACAAATCTCATAGATGCATAATCAGAATGAATCCAAATGAGGAGACCCTCTCCTTTTTTATGCTTGGAGAGCCTTGTTGTCGCCTAGGCCCGACCATCAATTGCACTGTCTCCTTGAGCCACGTTGTCCATCTCTCTCTGTGCTGGCTTCGTCCCACGCTGCCTACGTTGTCCCTTTTCCCACGCTGCCACTTGACCACTAGGCCCCACGCTGCCAATTAGTCATGTCTCACAAGTGAATTTAGGAAATACTTTTTATCCTAAGTGCGAGTTAAGTTTCCCTCTTCACCCACTTTATTTATAACTTAACTTTATAAAGGTAAAATAATCAAAATTAATATTTCCAATTAGCTATTGCTAATTGAGAATATTACAAAATATATGAAAAAAAATATAGCAATCCATTTCAAATCATACCTTCCCATTTTGAGAGGCTTTTGGTCCCCAAAATATTTAACTAAAAGGTGTTAAGAAGTATTTTTTTCCTCTACTTTCTCACTAGAATATCATTTCATCTTTGCCTAGATGGTTTTTTTTAACCCAATCTGCTAGAGTTATTGCTTCCCTTGTCTAGTTGTTCTTGACATATTGCAAAATTGCATCCTCTATTGACTATGTTGGAGCTTTTAATGTTAAAAACTTTGTAATAGGTGAGATTTAATTGTCATTTCCCTAATCTAAAATGGAAGATTCATGAATTTCAATTCCCCACATTCACTATTGAGTAGATGCGTATATAAGAATGTTGACAAATCTGAAGGAATTATCACCTACCTACTCCAACACTTTGAAAGGACCACACCACATAGCCTTGAGCTTCTCACCAAGGGCTTGTAGTCTTTCTTCATTCAAGTGCAACCAAATTTGATCTCCTAACTTGAATCTCTTTTCAGTTCTATGTTAGTCATGCACACATTTATACTTTCCTTGTGACTTTTGCAATATCTCTTGTACTTGAAAATGGACTTACTTAATATCATCATTAACTTTCAATGCCTCTCATGTGGTGACTTCCCTCACTCTTCCATGCTTTCCGTATAAAAAATTTAAAGACAAAGGTGTTAAATATCCGAAGTGAGTTTCAAAAGGGGACTAAGTAGTGGAAGTGTGTACTACTTTGTTATAGGAGTATTAAATATAGATCAAATATTTGCCTCAAGTTATTGGATGCCTATTATTGTAACCCCTCCAAATTTGAATCAATTTTCTATTCACCACCTATAATTTCCCGTTTTTTTGTGGATTGAAAGTTATAGATCTCTTTAGCTTGGTTTCCATCTTCTTACGAAGTGTAGCCCAAAAGTGCATTGAGAAAATAGAACCTATGTAATCTAAAGTACACTTGAACCCTTTCAAAAAACATGATTATTGCATCTTATTCCCTAATGGTCTAGGCATGAGAATGCACATCTTACTAAAAATATCCACTACCACAAATATATAGTCTTTTTCTAGCCTAGTACTTGGAAAGCCACCCAAAATATCAATGGAAATGCTCTCCCATGGCTATGTAATGTACACCTCCCCTCACATCTACTCAAGTAACCAACCAACCGGGGTAAACATGAGATGAGGGAAGTTAAGAGTAGAGTCAACCTCCTTGGTGACTTTAAGTAAATGGAATCGATGCGGAAAACCATAACACAAACCCCACGTACCTGCTACAGGACCCCCAAAGGCTATCCCAGTCATCCACCTGACTTTTCCCTGGGTCCCACTGAATTTTAATGAAGAAAACCCCTAGATGCTCCCTTGATATGGGCAAGGGTGTGTCTGGGAGGCTCTTGGTGCTCCCACAGCATAGGCATGCGTGCGTTCAAGGAATTTTTCCCTTAGACCTATGCCAGCATCCGCGAGATTTATGGCACTTTTTAAGCCCATAATCTCGGGCACTGCCCAAAACTTACTATAGCTTCCAGAATCCATCAACACACATGATGATAATGCTAATGAACCAAAAGCTGACTCTATGAATACGTCTAACCATCCCCAACCGAGACTGACATTCTTTCAAACACTTGGCATCAATGAAATCCATAGGTGTAGGATACAAGACTGAGCATGGGTGAATGAAAACTCTTATAAGACATGACAAGAAGGATCACCACCCTCTTCCTTGAACTGATATGACATCAATTATGTCTTACATCTGTTACCTTAACATTTACAAGTAAATACATAAAATAACCATGAATTGAACCAGCCATATAATCATGCTTATAACCAACATAAAACCATGTAAATAACAATGAGATAGCAACCATTAAAGCCACACATTAATGAGTACACAAGCAAGATAACTTAGCTTTTAGTAAACATAGGATAGTTGACCAGGTTCAGGATTTCCACGTACCACCCAACTATAGACATGGCTGAGCCAAATCTCTCTTCAGCCAGTCACCCCTATGCCATATTCTAAGCATGCATATGGGATCTCATGGATAAACCAATCCAAAAACAACTAAGGGAATCTAGAGGTTAAACCACCTCCACCCTTACCATACCGTGATCACACCTAAACTGGTGTCGATATCACAAAATCGAACCAAACTTGGACGGTTAAGGGATTCATATGCCTTTGGGAATTTTCCTTGAGACCACCTCCGGCCCGTATTCCAAAATCTATCTGGAAATTCCAAAGCTCAAAATCGATATCAAATCCCATCACACCATGGCTATCCAAAAAAAGGCAAGGCAAGGATGAAAACCATTGTCAAAACCTGACAAAAACATGCCACCGGCAACAAGATAACCAAATGCCAACATGCATAATCCATGCATGTCTAGAATAGCTAGGGAATCACACATGCAATATGTTACCTGCAAGTATTCCTGTTGAAGCTGCTAGATCATGCTCTTCCTTACTTGATCTTTGATTTCCTTTCCTCTCCTTGTCCTTCCTTTGCTTTATTTCCTCTTTCTTGGCTTAATATTGAAATGCTCCAAGAAAACTCTAAATATCCAAGAATGTGAGAGAGAGAGAATAATGAGAGAGCTCCAAAATTGAACTAACAAAAGCCATGAACTGATCCTTTGAAGCCTTTTTATTAATGAGGCCTCTATTTTCTTCATTTTCCATTATTTTCCTTCAATTTCCTCCTCACGTGCAATCTGTGACCTTCTACCTTCCTTTTCTCCTAATTTCCTTTATTTTCATAAATAAATGTGTCAAAAATACTTTTTGCCTCTTTAATGTCTTATCCATTGCCTTTTCCAATTTCCTTTAGTCATAAACACATCTAGTGATTCCCACTCGGATATATTTTCCCAACATTCTTCTTGGATTACTTGTCCCTTAACCGTGGTCTTATTTTTTGCCTTTATTAACTTTTATTACATGAACTTTTAGCGCGGGTCTATTACAGAACCCTCCCCCTTAGGGAACATCGTCCTCGGTGTTAAACCACACCTACACCTTAGTAAAACCGTTGAGAAGAAAACACACTACCCATGGAGCTTTATATCTTAGCTTGTTGCATTATTTACAATGAATGACTTGCTCAAAGCAAAAACACCATGATAACATGACCATATAACATCCATAACGCTCATTGGAGCTTTATAACTTAGCTCATGGCTACATATGTACAGACCAAAACATCATCGAAACATATGCCAAATGTATACCAAACATCATACCGAAACTACTTTGCCTCAATCTGAAAACAATGAAGGATACATAGCCCGCTTATGATCGCCATCTCCCATGTAGCTTCATTGGGCCCAAAGTGCTTTCACTGCACTTTAACATGCTCGATGGCTTGTTCCTGAGCATGAGCTGCTTCCGCTGCAATATGCACTGAGCTTCTAGTTGGAACTCTCCTTCTTGCTCCACCTGCAATACAGACCAATCAATAACACGATCAACATCATTTATATACCTTTTAAGTAATGAAACATGAAACACATCATGGACTTTCACTATTAGAGGTAATGCAAGTCAATAGGACACTGGTCCAATCCTCTCAAGGATCTCAAAAAGTCCGAAATACTGTGGTGCCAACTTGGCACATGATCTAATCCTCAAGCAGCTCTTATTGGGCTTGATGCACAGATAAACATGCTCCCCAACTTGAAACTCCTTAAATACCCTGTGTTGTCCTGCATAAATCTTTCGTTTGTCCTGTGTTGCCTTTAGATTCTTATTTATAACCTATATTTTTTGTTCCATGTCTACCAAAATGTCTAGTCGAAACAACACCTTGTTAACTAGATCACTCCAACTAATGGGAGTATTACAACTCCGTCCATACAGTGCCTTGAAGGGACTCATCTCCATTGACTCCTTATACCCATTGTTGAATGCAAAACCAACCAATGGTAGATACTCTTTAGAATTCTATTTTTATGCATCAAATACATCCTCAACATGTCCTCCAAGATCATGTTGACCCTCTTAGTCTGTCCATTTGTCTGCGAATGATAATCTGTACTGAAGGCGAACTTTGTGCCAAACCTGCAAACAACTCCTTCTAAAACTTGGAAGTGAACTTTGCAGCCATGTATGACACAATCTTCTTTGAACACCATGTAATTTTACCACATCTCTGACGAGCACATGTGCTACATCACTAGTTGAATACGTAGGCTTCACTGGAATGAATTTTGCTACCTTTGTCAACATGTCCACAACAACCATGATAGAATCATGTTGTCTCATTGTCCTAGGCAAACCCGTGATAACATCCATGGAAATGACCTCCCATTCCCATTCTAGAATTGCAATAGGTTGTAGTAGTCCACCTGGATGCCTACGCTCTACATTCACCTACTGACAATCGAAACACCTAGCCACGAACTCTGCTACATCCTTCCTTAGATTCGACCAATAATAGAACCTCCTCACTGCAGTCAATGTCTTCTGATAGCCTAGGTGACCTGAATATGGTTTTGCATGAAACTCCCTCAATATCACCTTCTTGAGCTCGCTATTATCTAGCACATATATCCTGTCTCTAAACGTAACCAATCCATATGTCGTGAGACGATAGTCCACATCATGTACACTTGCACCTGTACCTGTACATGTACATTTACCTGTACTTGTACCACTACCTGTACATGTACCTGTACTCTGCTTCAATCTGTGTCGAAGCTCCATATACTTGACATCTTACTAACTTGCCTGCAAGATCCTATCCTGTAAATCTGTCCCATAGGAGCTCATAGATGCAATGTGATTTACATGTATCCTCCTGCTAAGAGCATATGTGACCCTATTCTCTTTACCTTTGATGTATTTGATCTCAAAATCAAACTCATTGGTCGTAACCAACCATCTAGCTTGCCTGGAATTCAAATTTGGATGGTCAAACAAATACCTCAATCCAATGTGATCACTCATCAGTACAAACCTCTTGCCAAGAAGATAGTGCCTCCAAATCTTCAATGCATGTACGATCATTGCTAGCCCAAGATAACACGTTAGATAGTTATGCCCGTGTTCATTTAGTTTTCGTGAATCATAGTATACCACTTCTCCATCCTGCATAAGGACTCCACCAAGCCCTCTTTTGCAAGCATTTGTACATACTACAAACTCTTTGTCTGGATCTACGAACTTTAACACTGGAGCATGTGTCGAAAACTACTTTAGTTGTTCAAAAATGGCCTCACGCTCCTCTATCCACTCAAACTTCTTACCTTTCCTCTGCAACGATGTAATATGATAAGCAATCTATGAGAAGTTCCTGATGAACCTCCTGTAATAACCTGCCAATCCCATGAAGGATATCACCTGATCTACATTTCTAGGAGCTTCCCACTCCGTGATAGCTCTTACATTTTCTAGATCCATTGTTATTCCCTCCTTGTAGACAACATGTCCCAAGTAATGTACCTCAATCTGAAATAAACTACACTTATTGAGCTTAGCATACAACTGATGCTCTCTCAATAGTCTCAACACCACTGCTAAATGCTTAGCATGCTCTTCCTCATTTTTAGAATATACCAATATGTCATCAATAAATACGATCACAAACTTGTCAAGATAAGGACACAACACACTTAATTAAACACATAAAGGTATTTGGAGCATTATTCAAACCAAATGGAACTACAACAAACTCATAATGCCCATTCCTAGTCCAGAAACTTGTCTTGTAGATGTCCTCTTCTTTGATGTGTACTTGATGAAATCCTATCTCAAGTCGATATTAGAGAACACTAATACTCCCTTCAGCTAATCAAACAAATCATCAATCCTCAGTAATGGGTAATTGTTCTTGATGGTCACTTTGTTCAACTTCCTGTAGTGAAGCCACAATCCGAGAGTACCATCCTTCTTCTTTACGAACAACATTGGTGCGTCCCATGATGATACACTTAGCCTAATGTATCCCTTATCAAGCATCTATTTCAGCAGCAACTTTAACTCCACCAACTCATGTGTGCTCATCATGTAAGGTTCCTTTGATGTTGGTGCTGCCCTTGGCACCAACTCAATAGAAACGTCTACTTCCCTATGAGGTGGAAACTCCGAAATTTCTACAGGAAACACATCCTGGAACTACTGTAGCATTGGGTACCTACTCAAAACATATACATCCTCAACTTCCTTACCTTTGTCACTAAAGATGTGTACTGTGAATAACACACACCCTTTCCCGCGACTACGGTTGGCCTGCATAGTTGTCACCATCCTAACTAATTTGGCTCCCTTCTTTCCCTGTAAGACTCTTAGTTCCCCATTTTCATCCAAGCACTCAATGGATTTGTCATAACAATCCACCTTGGTCCTGTGAAGGTATAGCCAGTCCATACCCAATAACATACTATATGATCCCAATGGGAATACGTTCAAGTGCGTTGTTGTAGGCATACCATTTAACTCAAATACGCAAGCTCTTACCCAATGGTGAACTCTTTTCTTTATACCTGTAGCCAACTGCACTAACCAAGATTATGCATGCACTTATTTTCACAAACCACACTTATCCACTAGGTCGCAATTAATATAACTATAAGTAAATCCAAGATCAATCAAAATAGAAACAACTTGATCACAAATTTTATTGTCCATCTCAATGATAGATGCATGGTGATTTTCCTGCCTATTGTCGATAGCTAAATAAATATGAGGAATACTATGACCAACATCCCCAACCATCTACGCCTCCTTTGCACTATATATTTGGGGTCTACCACCTTGATATTGCGGATAGTCCCTCTTACGATGATCCTTGTCACATATCCAACACTACAACGATGCTCTACCATCTCCTCTAGCATGCTGCTCTCTAGGTCATTTCTGAGTTGTATTGAAATTCTTGTAAGGAACCACATTTTATTTCTCACCTGCCTCTTGCGGTCTTTCCCACTTTGGTGGCCATCTTCCTTTAGCTTTAAAATCACGCTTAGGCTCAAATTTACGTTTAGATTTTTCATAACAATGCTTCATCTTTTGAATGGCTTCCTCCGATGATTTAGGCTCATCGAATTCAATTCGGTCTTTGTAGGCTACTAGAAGCCCACTGATGAATCTTTGAACCTTGGCGTTCTCCTCCTTGAGGTAAGGCACATATCTAAACAATTACAAGAACCTGCTCGTATACTCATCATTTGTCATGGAACCCATCTGCCACTCATAAAACTCCTTAGCTTTGGCATCATAGTACCTCTTCAACAGATACTTCTTCTAGAATATTCTCTCAAACTCACTCCAAGTCAGTTCCTCCTCATAAATACCCCTAACATTCTTCACATATTCCCACCTAATATATGCTTTACCTTTGAAACTAAACATAGGTATTATGGCTTTCATTTTTTCTAAATAGTCATGCAACTTGAAGAATGTCCTCATACCAAACAACCATGCTTTTGCATCATGTTATTTCTTCATATCTCCGTCAAATGTAGGTGGATTTGCTTTCTTAAACTCATCTAGAAAATATCTCCTATCACTCCTCCTATAAGGATTATAATGATGACTTTCATAATTCCTGTCATAATCAGAACTAGAATGGTACTTGTATCTATCACGTCTCCTATCCGGAGTGTCCAAGAACCTGCCATAGCTAATCGTGTCATCTCTATCCAACCTGTGACCACCAAAAGACCTATTTCCATATGCCCCATTAGTCCCATCCTCATGTCCATAGTCGATCCGAATTGGTCCCTGTCGCTACAAATATGACAAACTCTGAAGGATTTCCACATTTACTTCAGCTTATTTTTCCTGTGCCTGTATGATTTTGTCATTGTCTGCCTTAAAACTCCTTATTTCTTTCTTCAAAATCCTTAGTGTATCTGCTAAATTAGAAGAATGACTAACACCATGTTTCTCATCTAATTCATAAGGAGAATCTTTTTATTCTACCATCTTGCTAGCCATATTTGATTTCTTCCCTGGAAGGTATCTCATGTCAATTTAAACCAAATCACAATAATCCAACATACCTTAGCATATTCATGGAGGATATCTCATCTGCAAGGTCAACCAATCAGTTTAATACATGTATAGACATAATCATAACAACATAGACATCATTCTAACTAGATCTTAGTCATCAATGCATGACCATATCAACTACACACCATGACCTCATGCATGACAACATCAACCATACCAATGAAAACTTGACAACATGTAAGCACCTGACATGTAAAACCAGTCATATGCTCATGACAACACATTTACCACAACATCATTAGCCCTTCCATGGCAACATCACTAGCACCATAAACAACACCATGTGAATGCAACAAGTACATAGACCACATATATGAGAAAAAAATATGCAACTGGCATGAATGCATGACGACAATAATATTGACAACATCATACTTTTCCCAAGGAGAGTGCAACCACACTCTGATATCACCTATAACGTACACCTCCCCTCACATCTACCCAAGTAACCGACCAACCAGGGAAAACATGAGATGAGGGGAGTTAAGAGCATACTCAACCTCCTTGGTAACTTTAAGGAAGAGGAATCGACACGAAAAACCATAACACACACCCCTTGCACCTTCTACAGGACCCCCAGAGGTTATCTCAGTCATCCACCTGAATTGTCCCTAGGTCCCATTGAATTAATGAAGAAAACCCCTGGAAGCTCCCTTGATATGGGCAAGGGTGTGTCTGGGAGGCTCTGGACGCTCTCACAGCATAGCCATGCCTGCATCAAGGGACTTTTTCCCTCATACTTGTGCCAGTATCTACATGATTTATGGCACTTTTTAAGCCCATAATTCCGTGCACTTCCCAGAACTTTTTGTAGCTTCTAGAATCCATAAAACACATGATGACAATGGTAATGAACCAAAAACTAACTCCACACTAGGCCTAACCATCCCCAACCAGGAATAACATTATGTCAAAAACTTGGCATCAATGAAATCTACAGGTCTAGTGTAATATTCCAAAATTAGCATGCAGCTAATTGGAATATTGATTTTTGTTGATTTCACTTAGGAGATGAATAAATGGGTGAGGAGGCCCATACATTTCAGAAATATGAATAAAATCCCTCATAGTGTGAAAAGGGATCATCATAGGAGTTGGATTTCACACCCTCATGTGTGAAAAGGGGATTTGCATGTGGACAAGGTCAAGTTTGACCAAGTCAACAGCGCTGGGATAGGAGGTGGAGATGATATTTTGAGACAACGCAGAGATAGTGGGAGGAATATTCCTTGGTGGAGGAAACCCTAATGAGTGGGACCCATGGTGAGAGGGCTTCTATTTGTATAAAAGGATGGAAAGGCAGCCATAGTAAGACGTGTTATGGATTATTGATTTTTTGGTCTGCATGGCTATTCTGCTTTCTTCAACTGTTTAGTTGAGATTGTTGTGTTGTTTAGCACAAGGCATTCATATTTAGGAATTCCTTATCCTTTCTTGAGAGGCTTCTTGAGGGAATTTGTACTATATTTCTCCACATCCAGGCTTGAGGCCAAGCATCCTCCTTCAGCTACAACATTATTTCTGTAGCAGTATAACATTGTGTTGCAGTGGAGGTTTCCCAACACCACTTCCTGAGCTTATTTTTCAGAGGAGGAAGCTTCCTTCCTTTGGGAGATCAGTTGGGAAACCCTTGGAGCATATTTCAGATCTTGGCACTTGGCCAACCCATTTTTTTGCACCTACAGCGCAGTATCCCTCAGTGACTGCGTTATTTTCAGGGAGTATTTGCAGTGAGGGTTTGCAGTGATTGTTGGAGGGTGAGATCTTCAGTGTTAGGATCAGCATTTCACTTGGAAGATCCATTGGAGGAGGTCTATTTATATGGTGTAGCATCTTTAGCCATCTCCATCCAGTTATTTATTTGCAGCTGCTACTCAGTCCCAGGACTACAACTCTGGCATTTTTTCCATTTTGCATATTTCAGCCAATCCTTCCAGGATTGTCTTGAAATTGTGTTTAGGAGCTTAGATATTCTCTCCCAATGTTGTATGAGCCATATATTTGTATATTTGTGTTATTTTACATCTCCATGTAACAATGTACCATCTATGACTACGTTGTACATGTTCATGAACATTATGCAATATAGCACCATCTCTCTTTTGGCATATGTATTCATGGGAGGCTCATTTGCCTTGATTATTTGAGTTATGCACACTTCTATTGTACTCATTTGCTGTTGATATGTATAATAAAATGACTCCATGGTTTTCATACATTTTGGTATGATGTTATTCACTGCTATTTCCAGTTTTGTGTTCATGTATTACTGCATCCCCATTTTGGGATACTACATCTAGGATACAAGACAGAGCATGAATGAATGAAAAATCTTATAAGACATGACAAGAAGGATCACCACCCTCTTCCTTGAACAGATATGGCATCAATTATGTCTTGCATCCATTATCTTAACATTTACAAGTAAATGCATAAAATAACCATGAATTGAACCAACCATATAACCATGCTTATAACCAACATAAAACCATGTAAATAACACTGAGATAACAACCATTAAAGCCACACATTAATGAGTAAAAAAGCAAGAGAAATTAGATTTTATTAAACATAGGCAATAGAATACTAGGTTCGGGACTTCCACATACCACCTAACCATAGACATGGTTGAGCCAAATCTCTCTTCAGCCAGTCACCCTCATGTCATATTCCAAGCATGAATGTGGGATCTCATGGATCCCTCACTATACTGTGATCACACCTAAACTGGTGTCGAGATCAAAAAACTGAATCGAGCTTGAAATGCCTTCGGAATCGATAACTATCCTTTAGGAATCCACACTAGATCACTAGGCCCTAAACCAAGACACCACCCTTAGGATTTACCTGTGTCCTGCCAAAACCAATCAAGGTATTCCTAGGCCTTTGGGAATTTTCCTTGATACCACCTCTACCCCAGATTCTAAAATCCATACGACAATTCCAAAGCTCAAAATTGAGATCAAATCCCATCACACCATGGCTATCCGAAAAAAGACACGGCAAGGCTGAAATCCACTGTAAAAAACCATGTCACCGACAACAAGAGAACTAAATACCAACATGCATAAGCCATGCATGTCCAAACTAGCTAGGAAATCACACATGCAATATGTTACCTGAAAGTATTCCTGTTGAAGCTACTAGATCCCGCTCTTCCTTGCTAGATCTTTGCTTTCATTTCCTTTCCTTGTCCTTCCTTTGCTTGCTTTCCTCTTTCTTGGCTTAATGCTGAAATTCTCCAAGAAACCTCTAAGTATCCAAGAGTGTGAGAAAGAGAATAATGAGAGAGCTCCAAAACTGAACTGACAAAAGCCATGAACTGCTACTCGGAAGCCTTTTTATTAATGAGGCCTCTATTTTCTTTCAATTTTCTCCTCACATGCAACCTATGACCTTTTACCTTTATTTTCTCCTAATTTCCTTTATTTTCATAAATAAATGTGCCAAAATTACTTTTTGCCTCTTTAATGCCTTATCCATTACCTTTTCCATTTTCCTTTAGCGATAAACACATATAGTGATGCTGACTAGGATACCTTTGCCCAACATTCAATTTGGAATACGTGTGCCTTAATCGTGGTCTTATTTTTTGCCTTTATTAACTTTTATTACATGAAATTTTAGCCCGGGTCCATTACAACTTAGTAGGTACATTAAGGGATGATATAAACCTTGCTTTTAGTTATTGGTTTGTTGTTACAACAATGTATGCATACTTTGATAAACCAAACCATGTATTTTTCAATATGGACATACACATACCTTTGTAAGTTGCCCATTGTTTTCCTAACATAAATATGACATACAACTTTGGAGATGTGGGTGTCACTAAAATAAGTTGCAATATTTCGCATTTAGGAACACAATGTTTATCTAACTTGTAGAGCACCCCATCCCAAATATTGTGGTTAACATTTCTATCGTTGTCTTCGTCACAAAATTGGCCTCACAATAGTTGAAATGCCTCCTTTAATTCCTTGAATTTCGTGCATTCCTCTTTGTATGCATCATTGTTCAAAGGCTTTATTGGCATAAGAGCACCCAAAACTATCATCTTAGCTGTGGGTTGCCTTGAAATCATGTTTTCCAACATATTAGTGATGCCCTTCTTATACTTGATGATAAGACAAAATTATTGCAAAAATCACATCCACTTATGGTGTATTGTATACAAAGCTTAGTTTGCTTCCGCAATATTGTAGAAATTAATGCTAATTTGGAAGCTTAGGGACAAATTGCCTCCTTTGGACAATCTCCCTCATCAAGAATGATCCCTCCTCTCCCTTGGAAGAATTTAATTTGTTTAAGGAAAAATATATTTTTAATATGGAAACCCACATATGCACAAAAGGATAGGTCGGGCCAAAAGAGAATTTGGATACCCTTGTAGGCCTATAAATACAATTCAAGTGAACCTCATTTGGATATTATTATCAAGCATTCTTATTTTCTCTTCATTGATTTGGCTCGCATAGGTCTAAAGTTGGTTCACGATAAATTGGTTCGTATAGGTCCGAAATTGAAGGGTTCGAGCTCGCATGTGTGAATTAGGATTTTTGGTCTGGGGCCGTAGGGTTGTTACTAAGAAATCTCAGATGCATTCGCATGCGGGATAGGGTTCTCCCTGTGGCGGGAACTCTTCAGCCACACACATGACCGTTAGCTCTGTGCAGCCAAAACTTAGGGTTTTTTTTTTTTTTTCCTGACAGTGGATCACAAATGTTGACAGTTGACCACAAGGTTGTGAATCGTGATTGTTCTTAGTATAATTGTTGGGTTCATCTTTGGGATATTGTTTGTTTGGCTTAGCTGGATAAACTTGTGGATGAAGAATTTTATCATTGTAATCTCTCTTTTTTCTCTATGTGTGTGCATGTTTTTCTTCTAATGTTCCTTTTATTATTTTGTAGCATAGTTGATGTTATTGTTCTTTCTACTTAATTGCATATGTTGCTAATGATGTTGTGATTTCATAGGGTGAATATGATATAAATGATGAAATACAATTATCTAAAGCAAAGAACAATATATCCCTAATAAAAATTAACATGATATCGGAGTTGGGTTGAAGAAAAGTCATTGAAGATCACCCTTGTGAAGACACCATTAATGGAAGCAAGAGAAGATGGAGGAGACCTAAAATAATGTTAGGGTTTGAAAGAAACCGTGAGCAATCTGGTTATTATGGTTTGATAGATATCATGAGGTTAGGGTTTGGAAGAAACCTTGGAATATGATAGGGGCTTGAGTTATGAAATCTTGAAACCATACCATGATCAGATGAGAAGTTTTTCTATCACTTGTGACAGATTCAATGTAACCCTAGATGGGTCAGTCTCAATTAGGCCTAGTTGCTGATTAAGACGATTGGAAATACTGAAGACAACATTGTTATATGGATTATAGACCATAATAACTCTTGAAGGTTGGTTCAAAGATAAGTATCTTTTAGATTTATTTCTTCATGACACTATTCTTGTTTAGATTTATTGTTTTGATTATTGCTTATACTTATTGCATGAATATTTGAGTACTTCTAACCTCCATATGAAATGTCATACGCAGATCCTTCTTGAGGATCATCCAAGATGCAGGAAAAGAAAGCTAGTGAAGGAAGAGAAGAGTTGGTGCTAGAATAGGAAGAAGTACCCGATGAAAGTTCTTGCAAAGTTGAAAAAGTGGAATAAAATCCGGAAATTACAAGTGCTACAAATGTGAATGAAAAACAAGTGTTACAAGTTGCAAAGGTATTTGAATATTACATGGTATGTATAGTATATTGTTTTAGTGTTATGATTTAGCTGCAATATTAGATGGAAAGTTAAAGCCCTGAGATATGTCGTGAATATCACCTTCATAAATGACTCGTGCATGCATATGAAAGTAATTTTGATTTCTCTTACATGGGATATGTTGGTGCACTTGATATTTTGCAAGTGTCTTACATTTTATTAAACATGGTGGATTTCTTGTTTTTATAAAGTAGGCTAGAAACATTGATTTTGATATATGGAAACTTGATATTATTGTCAATGCTTATGATAAGCATGGTAACCTTGATGATAAAAGTGTGATAATAAGATTTATACTTGGGGTCTTCTTGTTGATCTTGATTAGGTTTTTATAAGCTTAGTAAATGTGACAAAAATTGATGCCCTCACTTAATAATGTTATGATTCTAAAGGAAAAAAATGGTTGAGTAATGTGATGATGAAGTATGATGATACGCTTATCAACTACCCTAATTATATGACACCAACCTTTGAAGAATATTTGATGACATGTTTATATGTGACAATGAAGCAAATGATGATGATTTGTTATGACTATGATGCATATATATTTAAGAACCTGATATAGTTTGACTCTGTGATCTAACAGTTTTATTGATGCATGACAATATTATGATAGACAAGTTGATGTCTTGAATGATGATGATTGAAGAATCTTCCCATTAAGAGGCATAAACTCTCCATAAGATCCCAACGCCTGTTATTATTTATAGTAAATTAGTAGAAGAATCTTAATTTTTGAAGCAAGGTTTTTGGACAATAATATATGATCATCTAATGTTGTCAGTTTTGGCAAGTTATGGCTTGAGAAGAGTGGGTTTCTCCTATTCCAAGCCCCAGCTACTGGGAGAAAGGCTTAATGGTGTGGCTATAGGCCTCTCGGTCGTACAAAGGAAGGCTTGTGGGAGCGGCTAAGCCTGTAGGTTTCAAAAACTAAAATCTTATGCATGAAATCAAGAGTGCACCATGAGTATGAAAAATCTAAAGGAAGTTAAGGAACAATTAAATCTACATAATGCTTGACTTGCTGCAGGGAATGTGAATGTATTGACTCATATTGTGTTTGCAGGGGTGTGTAGTATGCATATCAAAATGTTGTTTTTCTTTATTTGATCATTTGAGCTAGTATGATAGTAAATTATTGCTCCTTAGCATGTAGTGATTTTTATTCTGGCTATTGTAGTGATCTCATAATGAATGGATGGAAAAAATTTATATGACTTGTCCTTGGTGTATGCATTTACATTTAGTGACATAAATTATTGGTATTCTGATCATGTGGATGGCTTGATGAATTCTGGCTTGATATTGCTTGGTGAATGACATATGTTGACATAACAATTGATAAGGTTGTAACCTGATACTTGGGTTTGATAGTAATATTGGCATAAAATTTTATGGCTTTGATATAAGTTTAGTTTGGAATTTAAGGCATGACATGAAGATTTGGTTGATTACACAATATTTTTTTGAGGTTGGGTATGTTGGTTTGGTCAATATTATGTTTTGCAGAAATCATTGTATGGTTTGAAGCAAGCTCCCCAAGTCTGGTATGTCTGCATTGATAGTTACCTAGTGAAGCTTGGAAGCATTTTCGATTAGAAGCTCTACTTCAAAGTGGTACAAGGCATTCCTTTGATTTTTGGTTTTATATGTTGACGATATATTCTTGACGATATATCCTTGAGATGAAGGAACTTGGCATGATGCATTACTTTATGGGATTAAAAGTTTGTAAAAGACGTGGAGAAATATTCCTTTCTCAAGGAAAACATGTTGTGAATCTATCTGAGAGATTTAAACACCCCGATAGAATTGAATTTCAAGAAATTATGTAGAGTTGTTTTTGGACTTGACTTGGAAGACTCCTCTGAGTACCGACAATTGATTGTAGCATTGATGTTCCTTGAGAACACATGTCTTAATATATGCTTTGCAGTGAACATCTTCAGTACAAATTAGGTTGTCATCGAGCACATTTTGTAATAATCTACATGGGACGATCAATCTTGGTCTAAGATATACTACATGAGATGTACGATTGCATGGATGCACTGATGTTGATTGGGTCAGATACGTTATTTATAAAAATATAACATGTGGCTGTTGATTTGGCTTGGGATATTCCATGATATCTTGAATGAGCAAGAAATAAAATTTTGTATCTTTAAGTACAATTGATCTTGAATATAATGGTACTAGCATAGTTGTATATGAGGCATTTTGGTTAAGGAAGCTATCTGGAGATTTGTTTGAGCATGTTCCAAATATGAAGGTGATATATTACGATAACAATAATGGGATTCGATTGGCAGAGAATCGTGTATATAGTTGAGACAGAGATATATTCATGTATTGAGACAGTACTAATGTATGAGATAAGTTTAGGCTTGCAATTTCTTCCTCCATGAGAGGGAGAAAGGATTAATAAGGTACAATTTTATTATATGTATTTTTTCTAACATAATATTTGATTTGATGTCTTGCATAAACACGAAAAACATAGGATTTATTCTCTTGGTAATGTATGAGGTAGTGCGATTGATCTCTTCAGTGAGTTGTTTAAGTTGGTACGACATACAAGCACATTGGTATGTTTATAATCTACAAAGAGAAGCATGGATTTATGTGACCCTCCTAATGGGTTTGGGATGATCGAGGAAATTGAGCTATGCTATTCCCCCTGTATGAGCTCCTAGGGTATGGATTTGAGTTGGAGAGTTCCCGAGGTTGAGGGAACTCTGGACAATAGGATAATGGTGATCCTTACCACATGGTAAGTAGTATCCTTCCTATTGTCTTACAATAGGATAACTGAGATCCTTACCACATGGTAAGTAACATATTTCCTATTGTCATCTTTGGGACTTGACATATTATACCCCAGTTGGCATCCTACCCACAAGTTGGGATTGTTGGGATTGTTCCTCCCCATTTGGTTGATGGGTTGAGAAGTGACTTATGATATTTATGATCCTTACCATTTATCGTAAGTAGTATCTTTCCCAAGTGAGAGGATGCAAGTGTTCTACCACTAACACTTGAGGGTCAATATTGGAAGATCAACGAACAATAGGAAAGTTTTGATCCTCACCTCTCGGTGGGTAGTATCCTTCCTATTGTTCCGACAATAGGAGAGTTGTGATCCTCATATTTGAGTGAGTTTTATCCTACCTATTGTTTGTGGATAAAGGGTTGAGTTTGGATCACCGATGTGGTTCCAGGTTGAGCAATACTTCCTGATGTTACTCTGGATTAAGCTAAGCTCTTTAATTTTGTTGAGGGTTGAGTTGGGATCCTCGACTATGATGTGGGTTGATTTGGAACTCTTCAACGATGATGTTTCTCTGGTAGTAGCATTGGCTCCCCACTGGCAGTGATTCCAGGTGGTAGTAGTAGCTCCTAGATGGATTTAGGGTGGTAGATTGAGCTCCCCTTTAATGTAAAATTATTCTTCTTTTATATTCGACAATGTTCAATAGATGAGAAGAGATAAGTAGAGATGAGTCAAGATGAGCAATGACAACATTTGGTGATGATGAGATACTTGTGATGGGACATATGTTGTATTTGGTAATTTCTCCCTAGTTGAGAGGGAGTGTTAATTTGACAGCTCATAGTAAAATTTCATCCTTTGGAAAATCTCCCTCATCAAGAAAGACCCCTCTTAGCCATTGCAAGAATTTAATTTGGTTAAGGAAAAATATATTTTTAATATGGAAACCCACATGTTCACAGAAGGACAGGTGGCCCAAAATATAATTTGGACACCCTTGGAAGCTTATAAATACAAGCCAAGTGAACCTCATTTAGAGATCATTATCAAGCATTCTTCTTTTCTCTTCTTTAATTTGGCTTGCACAAGTATGAAGTTGATTCGCGAGCAATTAGTCCTTACAAGTTTAAAATTGCAGGGTTTGAGCTCGGACATGTGAATTAGGGTTTTTGGTCTGGGGTCACAGGGTTGCTATTGAGAAATCTTGGTTGTAGCCACATGCAAGATAGGGTTCTCCCTGCGGCTGAAACTTAGGGTATTTTTATGAATGTTGACTGCAAATGGAGACAGTTGATCGTAGGCTTATGGTTCATGATTTTGAATAGAATTATTCTTGGGTTCACATTTGGGATATTGTTTGGATGGTTTAGTTGGATAGACTTGTGGATGAAGAATTGGATCATTTTACTCTCTCTTTGTTGAACATTTTATGACAATATAATAAGAAGAATAATTTGAAATGGTTTCCCCCCTTGTGGGGTTTTGCCCTGGTCTCCAACTAATCATGGTGTCTCTATGTGTGTGCATGATTTTCTTCTAAAGTTCCTTTTATTAATCCGCTGCATAGTTAATGTTTATTTTCTTTCTACATAATTTCATATGTTGCTAGTAATGTTATGATGTTGTGGGGTTAATAAGCTATAAATGATGAAATGCAATTATCTAAAGCAAATAAAAATATAGCCCTAAGAAAAATTAACAACTAATTAGTATAGACGATGGTTTCCTTACCTATTAGATATTGTTTCAATTTCTCAACAATTTGCATTGAAGCATAGACTTCCTTGTAATATGTGAGGTATTTTAAGATTAAGTTGTACAAAAATTCAAAATGATAATATACTAGCTTTCCTCGCAACATCAAGATTGCTCCTAGAGTATTGCTGGAGCAGAGAAAAAAATTGTTAATTTTTTGTAAGTAAAGGGCCGCATAACAGAGATGAGGAGCACGGGAGGTATGAGTGGAGTGCAACATAGGGTTGGAGCAGGGATCAGAGCGTGGCATAGGGGGATGCCGCACAAAGAGGTAGTAGTGGAACCCGAGGATGGGAGGCACGTACATGAGAATATTGGCAGTTAGGATTTTGCAAAAGGATGGAGCTGCCAGTTGAAGTTCAACAAGAAATTGCAACACCTATACTAATGTGGGACCAATGGGTCCTAGCAACACCTACACTAGTGTGGGACGAACAGGGCTTAACAACACCTACACTGGTGTGGGCTAAATTTGGTGCAGTGTCTAATTTAGTTTTCCCTTAATTAAGTTGGAAAATAAATGCAATCTTATCTCAAAATCACTTGTAAAAGTTAACTGATTGTGGTAAACTCAGTTAGCTCATGAATTCCGAGTTGAGGGTAGTTGATGAGGCATGCAGAGTAATTCTAGTTGTAATAGAGTTCGAATTGCAGTTGGTGCATTAGTTAATGCATGAGAAATCAGTTAACTCAATCTAGGTGAGTTAAAGTCAGTTGTCCTAGTTGTAACTAATTATTGCACTAGTGAGAGATCAAGTGAATTAAATATTATTTAGTTCACAATCAGTGATATAACATGCAACTGATGATTTACTATTAATAGTTGCATGCACGTTAGTTCCAGTGGAGACCCAGTTGAGACAAAGGTGAAAGGGATGTTAACTATCAGTTGTAGGATTATTGGGTTGCACCCATGAAACCAAATACCCATTGGATTTCCCATGATTCTTGCACAATTTAGGAAGGCCAAAATTCCTATTCTTTAGGGATTGAATTCATCAGGAATTGTGTAAGCAAGGCAGGCTGTTTAGAAGCTAAGAATTCGCTAAGTGTTGGCCAGTTTTGTCCAGGTTAGTGTGAGACAATTAGCTGAGTGCTGGAGACTCTTGTGAGAAGAGGGAATTTTATTTGTTTCGTGTATCTATGCTGAATATACAATAGAATATAGTGGGGTTTTGAGTAGCAATCTTTCCATAGGAAAATTTGTGTTGTGGTTTGATTTGATTCTTTTTTTGCTTCATGCAATTGGCGACCATGTTTAATTTCCACAATTGATTTGTAGAAGGGATTCAGTATCTAGCTTTAGTAAATTTTTAGATCGATTTGAATCCATGACATACATATATGTTTTATAAATTCTGCATGGTATCAGAGCATGGGAAATTACTACAGTAAAGAAGAAGCTGAGTTTGTGACTGAATAGAATTCGAATTTGCAGAAGACATTCTTGGTGCGACAGGCGATTCAGGATCGAAATGGATTTCAATGGCTTGATATTGGAGTACGCTATTGAGGGAAACTATAACTATATTTCTTGTAAAGACAGAATGGAGGTAGTATTGAAAGACAATGGCTTGAAGGAATTCATTGATAATGACATTCCCAAACTTGTTGTGACAGATGCTACAAATCTTGATGCCTGGAAAAAGAAGGTTGCAAAGGCGAGGAGGATCCTGTTGCAGGGAGTACGAGACCACATTTTCTCAAGTCTCCATGGAAAAGCGACACCATGTGTGATGTAGAAAGCTTTGATGAATCTATTTCAGAGCAGTAACGACCATAGGAAATTCGCGCTAAAAGACAAGCTCAAGAAAATTAAGATGGAAAAAGGTAACACCATTCTGAAGTATCTAAAATTTTTTGTCCAGTGTGAGGATGAGCTTGGGGGTGTCAGAATAACTTTCGTGGATGATGACTTGGTGAGCCTAGATCTTCTAGGATTTCCCAAGAGTTGGCACAGTTATGAGGACTCTATTAACGGAAGGGAAAATTTTCCATATTGGGAACGACTTTGGTCAGATTTGTTGCAAGAGGAGTTTAGATGGAATACCAAGGATGGATCTTCATCTAAGAATGATGATGAAGAAGATTGTGCTCTTGCTGCCAAGGTGAAGAAGGGGAAAGGAAAGAAATTTCATTCCAAATCTAAGTCCGTTAAAGATGAAAATAAGCGCGACATGTCCAGAGTGAAGTGTTTTCACTGTCATGAGCATGGACACTATGCCACAAATTGTCCACAAAAGAAGAAGAATAAGAAGGCTTCAAGATCTGCAGTTGGTGAGGCTTTGGACTCACAATTTGAGCTTGAATTCTTGCTCATTGCATGCATGGTGTCAAGTGTAATGGGATTGATGTGGTACTTGGATAGTGGTTCTTCCTTTCACATGACGGGAGACAACGAATTTTTCAGTAGCTTGGAAACGAAGTACCTCGAGATGCATATCGAAATGGGTGATGAAGGATGGTACAGTGCTACCTGGATTGGTATTATTACCTTCTAGAGACATAAAACCCTTTCAATTAAAATATGTGATGCATGTACCAGGCTTGAAGGAACATTTAGTCTCAGTTTCAATGTTGGAGGATAGAGGCTATGATGTTTTTTTAGTGAAGCTACAACTTTCCTGTGACACAAAACAACATGACAAGCCAATAATATTTGGATTCGAGTTAAGAATCTCTATAAAATTAATGTATATGGTTGTGCAACATTGATGGGTAAAGCAGGCAAAGCGGTGAGCCGAGATGAGGGTGAGTTATGGCACAGGAGATTGGGCCATCTACACCACAGAGCCTTGAAGGTCATGCGACGGATTTCTACAGGACTTCCCACGGTAACACTTGCTCAGTTAGAAACGTGCAACAGATCTACTATGGGGAAGTTTGCAAAGGCCACCTTTCATGAGAAGGAGAACCGAGCTTCGAAAATCCTTGAGAGAATTCACTAAGACGTGTGTGGACCATTCTCTACTGCTTCGAGAGAAAAGCATAAGTACTATGTGATATTTGTTGATGACTATTCTCGTAAGTGCTGGATCTGCTTCATGCAAAAGAAATATTAGACGTTCTCAAATTTTCTTGAGTTCAAAGCACTGGTGGAGAAAGACACAAGGAAGCAAGTGAAGGCTCTTATGAGTGACAATGGTGGTGAGTACATCTCCAACAAATTCAAGAACTTCTGCAGTAAAGAAGGAATTTAGAGAGAACCGATTGCGCCTCATAACCCACAGCAGAATGGGGTTGGAGAAAGAAAGAACAAAACAATTGTGGGTACAGAATGAGCGATGTTGCATGATCAGGGCCTACCGTTGAATCTGTGGGTGGAGACATGCAACACAACAGTATTTGTGAAAAACCGTTGTCCTCATCGGAAACTTGGCATGAGTACACTAGAAGAGGATTTTATTTCTAAGAAACTTGATGTTTCATATTTTAAGGTTTTTGGATCATTTTTTTATGTGCATGTGACCAAAGATGCCAGGAAAAATCTTGAACCAACAACTAATATTGGAATATTTGTGGGGTACACTGAAGCTCCACACAACTATCTGGTGTATTTTCCAAATAGCAGAATGACTGTTGTGCGACGGGATATAAAATTTGACGAGGAGAAAGCCATGCGATTTTCCCTTGAGAAGGAGCTAGATTTGCATGCAAAGGAGGAACTCTTGGTTCCAAAGAATGAACCTCAAGATGTGGATCAATCACATGCGGAGGATCATGGAGTGGCAGAAAACACTCATGCAGAGCCATCCACCAGAAATGGCAGAATGTGCACCACGAAAGATGATAGATTGAGACTTGATGCAACAAAGAATGTAGGAGCCCCTACTTCACTGCACAGACAGAGACAGTCTCCAGACAGGTTTACTGGATACATGGCTCTTATGAGCAAATGTATTGTGACAGAACCATCTTCCTTTCAGGAATAAGTGCAACAACCAACTTGGGTTTATGATATGGTAGAGGAGTATGACTCCATCATCAAGAACAATGCATGGGAGGTGGTGCCAAGACCAGTTGACAAATCAGTGGTTGGATCTAGATGGATCTACAAGGTGAAGAAAATTGCTGATGGGAATGTGGAGAAGTATGAGGCCGAATTTGTGGCCCAGGGATTCTCACAAGTTGAGGGGATTGACTATGAAGAGACTTTAGCACCAGTCGCGAGGTACTATTCCATTAGATCTATCCTTGCACTCTCAGCGCAGAAGGGGTGGCGCATTCATCAGATGGATGAGAAAATTGCATTTCTCAATGGATTTATTAAGGAGGAAGTGTACATAGAGTATCCAGAAGGTTTCGAAATATTTGACAGTGAGTCGCATGTATGCCGACTTAAGAGAGAATTGTATGGGCTGAAGAAAGCACCTCGTGCTTGGGACACTCGGATTGACAGCTATTTCACTGGGTTGGGCTTCACCTAAAGTCAAGCTTATGAAAACCTGTACCAGATTGTGGTTGATGGTAAGATTTTGATTATTGTACTTTATGTATATGATCTAATCTTGACAGGTGATGAACAAATGATACTTTCTTGCAAAGAGGACCTTGCAAGAGAGTTTGAAATGAATGACATGGGACTCCTTCACTATTTCCTTGGCTTGGAAATATGGCAGCGGGATGGTGAACTTTTTGTTTCTCAAGGAAAGTATGCCAAAGAGATACTGAGTAAGTTTCACATAGAGAGATGTAAACCCATGGAAACTCCTCTTACAAGAAACTGGAGGAAAGAGGATGCTACTTTAGGATAAGTAGTGGATGCTACTGTCTACAGGAAGTTAGTGGGTTCAATGATGTACTTACTGAACACTAGACCATACATTTGATATGCAGTTAACCAGCTGATTCAAGCTATGGTTAAGCTGACCAAGCTCTTTTGGAAGGTAGGGAAGCATGTCTTGAGATATCTCAGGGGCACGACAGAGTATGGATTATGGTATAGATAGATAGAGGGAGTGAAGCTTCAAGGCTTCACAGATGTATATTGGGTAGGCAGTCCATCAAACAAAAAGAGAACATCAGGAGGGATCTTCAGCATAGGATCGAAAATAGTTTCTTGGTACAGTAGGAAGTAGGGATCTATGGCACTCAATTCAGCCGAGGCAGAATACATGGCAACAAGTCAATCTGCATGTGAGGCCATCTGGATGAGAAAGATCTTGGTTGGTTTGATTAGTTCTCATATGGATCCGACAGTGATACATTGTGATAACCAAATTTTCATTAAACTCTCAGTTAATCCGATATTCCATGATAGGTCCAAGCACATTGACATCTAGTACCACCATCTTAGAGATTGTGTCCAGAGACGCATAATGCTACTTTAGTACATTCTCACGGAGGATTGGGATGTTGATATTCTGACGAAGGCGCTCACCAGGAGCAAATTCAAATACCATAGAGGCAGGATCGGGGTGGCAGATAATCCCTTTTTTGTTGAGAGGGAGTGTTGAAGTTCAACAAGAAATTGCAGCACCTACACTAGTGTGGGACCAATGGGTCTTAGCAGCACCTACACTAGTGTGGGACCAACAGGTCTTAGCAGCACCTACACTAGTGTGGGACCAACAGGTCTTAGCAGCACCTACACTGGTGTGGGATAAATTTGGTGCAGTGTCTAAATTATTTTTCCATTAATTAAGTTGGAAAATCACTTGTAAAATTTAACTGAGTGTGATAAACTCAGTTAGCTCATGAATTTCGAGTTGAGGGTAGTTGGCAAGGCATGTAGATTAATTCTAGTTGTAACAAAGTTTGAATTGTAGTTGGTGCATTAGTTAATACATGAGAAATCAGTTAACTCAATCTAGGTGAGTTAAAGTCAGTTGTGCTAGTTGTAACTAATCGTTGCATTAGAGAGAGATCAAGTGAAATACATATTATTTAATTCACAGTCAATGATCTAACATGCAACTGATGATTTACTATTAATAGTTACATGCATGTGAGTTCCAGTGGAGACCTAGTTGGGAGAAAGGTGAAAGGGATGTTAATTATCAGTTGTAGGAATATTGTGTTGCACCCATGCAACCAAACACCCATTGGATTGCCCATGATCCTTGCATAGTTTAGGAAGGCCAAAATTCCTATTCTTTACGGATTGCATTCATCAAGAATTGCGCAAGCAAGGCATGCTATTTAGAGGTTGATAATTGGCTAAGTGTTGGCAAGTTTTGTCCAGGACAATGTGAGACAATTAGTTGAGTGTTGGAGACTCTTGTGAGAAGAGGGCACTATATTTGTTTCATGTATCCATGTTGAATATACAATAGAATATAGTGGGGTTTTGAGAAGCAATCTTTCCCTGGGAAATTATCTGCGTTGTGGTTTGATTTGATTCTTTATTTGCTTCATGTGATTGGTGATTGTGTTTAATTTATGCCTTAGATTTGTAAAAGCGATTCAATATCTATATTTAGTAAATTTTTAGATTGGTTTGAATCCATGATATACATATATGTTGCATAATTTCTACACTGACCAAGGATATCATGGAAGAATTCAGGTTGGAGAACTATTGTAGGAGGAGGAGAAGGGGTGGAGTGGATTTGTCTGGTAGGAAGATATTTCGAAGGTCAATAATACACATGGGTCAAATTTAAGATGGATTAGGAAATATCTTATCGGTTTGTAGGATAGTAGGAGCAATTAGGAAGAGGGTCGAGAAGGTTTGAGGGGCTTCCAAGCGAGGATAAAGTGGGTTGCTGAGGATAGAATTGTGAATTTAGTCTCTAGCCTTGCAATGTCTGTGTAATTTATGTGTGTCCAAAGTTACAGGTGAGATTGCTAGATTCAATAGCTACGAAGCAACCTTATTGTATCATTCTTGCATAGTTGTGTGTTTGAAGTGTATGATGTGAATCTTGTTTATGTTTGTGTACGACATGTATTTGAAACATTGGTGAGCTTGTTGGTCTAATGAGTGTAACTTAGCATATAATGCCTTTTTCCTTGATGCTGAAATAAAATAATGAATGAATGAGTTTCCTATTATAATATGTATCGATGTCTAAATGTGTTACTTAAATTATTGGCTTGTTGTATGTTAAAATTAGTTTATATTAGTTTTGAAAATTCATAAATGTGTTTAATGGTTTAAACATTTATAGTGTTTATGCAATATGAGACTTATGTATGCCGACTAGTTTTTTACCATTTCGAACACCTATGAATGTTTTTAATGGGCTAAATGGTTGTAAGGAAATTGGGGTGATTTGGTAATGTTATTTTTCTGTAAGAGGGAATAATCTTGGATAAGTGTTCGTATAACATCTAATTGCCAAAAGCATAAACCATTGGGATTTCCCGCGCACTTTTGGTCTCGACTTAAGTGTTTTTTGGTAAGCCGAGAGCCTAAAATCATTTTGTAGTACACAATACTAGGGTGATGGTAAAGTGTTTGTCGGTGGGAGTTCGGTGTTGCAAGTCACAAAAAATCCTATAAGACTATAGAAACCTGGTTCTGATAGTCACCCATTAGCATGTCAGGTGAAACTTCTTCCACCCTGTGGCTGTTGCTAAAAGGGATAATGTTGAGTGGGTTTTATTGGCCACTACATAGAAACTCTTAGGTTTGCTAGAATATCGCACTCCAAAAATGGTTTCGTTGTCGAGAATGGGATGGTTGTGTGACTAGATTGTCTCATAGGAATGTGTAAGTCATGGAACTCAACTAGGGAGGAGATTACACGGCAGTTCAGACAAAAACTATGTCAGTTTGTTTCAAAATAGATAGGCGACGTGAAACAAAATACGGGTAAATGGCTACAGAAGTACGTGTTCACTGAATTTCATTGAGTTTTCTTCAGGGAGTTCCCTAATATCTTGACATAGTGGATTCAATGATTAAAGGACAATAACTCAACTTATCACCTAAATGGGTTGAGGAGGTGGACTCCAGAGGATATATGCCGGTTGGAGGCAGTAAGTAATAAAACTTCTTGTGATGTTGATTTCTAGTTTGAAAGTGTATTGGAAGGATACATTGTTGAATTTTAAGTGGAACCGATGATTTTTTACACCACAACAGAGCATAACTTCTTAAGGGACCGAGAGGAAGATTAATAAGGTCATTACCGTTAGTTATCAACCTATTGTTATATGACCACAAATTTATGCCCCTAGAGTCTGATAACATGAGTATTTAAGCCACCCATGCACAAGGGGTGTCGAGAAATCTATAGGGTTGCAATTAGGATGCTTTCTCTTAAACTTGATAATTGCTTGTGGTGTATTTTTATTCTTTCTTGATTATTAGATTCTACTATTATTGTGTTTTCCTTATCATTAAACAACTACCAAAATAAGAATATCAACAATACACAAGAACATGGGATGTAGGTTGAAATCCAGGGCAAAAACTTCTCCACTTGAGAGGAAAACCCGCAAATCTCTTCTCTTCTTAGATTGAAACCCTGGATGTAGGTTGAAATCTAGGGCAAAAACTTCTCCACTTGAGAGGAAAACCCGCAAATCTCTTCTCTTCTTAGATTCTTCAATTAACGAATTCCAATACCTTTAGACCAAGACCAAGTCAGACCTTCTTGATGATTTTATTCCTTTGTCCAAGTCAAACCCAGTCAAATATCTTCCATCTGCACAACTTTGACCCCGACTACAGAATTTCGGGCTCCACTGCAGGTCTAAATTTTTTGTCCCCTACAATATTTATTGCTTCCATTCGTGTGAGAAAATTCAGGGCTTCCAAGGCTTCCTTTGACCTTCACTTGTGTTTCTCCTTCTTCTAGGGCTTTTATGTGACCTAATATACCTTCCTTTGACCTTCTTTCTGCAAATTCCTCAACTTCAATCTTGCAACATCAAAACCCTAGCCTTCCTTCTTCGCATGTGAGAGAGAGAGAGAGAGAGAGAGAAATAACCCAAACCTTCACCCTCCTTCCTTCTTCGCTAGCCTTCCTTTTCTTCTACTTCTCTTAAATGATGAGAAGATGAGTGTGTGTCCATAGGAGGTCAAGTTACTTCCTATATACAGGATTGTACGTAGGACGACATGCTTTAATGAGGTTTACTTCTTAGCTTCCAAGATGACTTGGTCTTGGAGGGTATTTTGACACTTTTAAATACAAAAATAAATAAATAAATAAATATTTTTACATGTTACAACGTGCTCGATGGGGTATTCTTCATATGACAATGACTCTTTTGACTTCTTGACCCTAGGAGATACCCTAGAAGTACTCAATATATGCTTGACCTCTAAATAAAATACCTTGATCATGAAACCCATGCTACAAAAATAACAATAACAATTTTTATTTCTTTTTACAGTACACAAGAATCAAAAGTACATTTCATATTTACGAAGACTGGACCTAGTTACAGATATCAACAAGGGGAAGGGGGGGAGAATTAGGAGATAGTTTGGAGGAATGGGAAGGAGAAGAGGTAGAGGATTGTGGTTGAAGCCGACAGTGGATCTGAAACTGCACATAGAAGGGAAAAGGGATAAGATGGAACAAGAGAGTTATGAGGGTGGCATTTTGATGAGTGGGAGGATGTTTCAATGGGGTGACATGGGAGGAGTCCGGTCAACATCAATAAATTCCAAGAGAAGAAGAATATAATCTCGAAGAGAGGGGCTAGGAAAGGCCACTAAAGGACAAGGAGTGTGTTAATGATCATAGTTATGAAGGGAAGTAGTTTGGCACACCGCGAAAAGAGGAAGGAGAAAGAGAAAAGTTGGGTCCACATAGTACATAAGCTTAGGAAACTAAACAATAGAGTTAGACTGTGCCTGGCGTTGAGCCTACGACCCTACACAAATCTATGAACCATGAGGTAAGTACTCAACACACTGGTACAATTAGTGTATAGGGTAACTATAGTAAAGGAGGAGAAAATACTGGCAATAATAGAATTGGTCAAACAAAAGGAGGATCGACACAAGGTTCTCTACTGTAGAGTGGTGTTTAGTCGAGCACATAATTTTCTGGTAGTTTAGCGAGCACAAGTGGGAGTACTTTGTCAGGGAGTATAGTGCAGAACACTATGGTGGACATAGACTTATGGATTCCCATGTTTCATTGTGTTGGGGTCAAGCACCCAAAACATCATTTGTTCGTATGTGAGGTTGTGTGGATAGCTAAATAGGTCGAGGACAAGACCATAAATATTGCACAGCTAGAAGCAACGTTTAGGAATCACAGATTGAAGCGGTATATGAAGTTCAAAAGTGTGACTCAAGCTAGGTAGAACCATAGTTTAGTGGAGATCAAGTAGGTGTTGATTAAATAATTCTAGAATCTAAAGTCGAAATCCCAGTGCATTGCAGAGTTGAAGGAAATAAAACAGGGTATGACTGAGTCGTTATGGGGCTTTGATCAACGGTTTGAAGGATAAGCTGACGTTCGAGATACCGTACGCGCATCATAAATAATGGTTCATTGTAGGATTGCTACTGCATATTAGGATACTCTTGATACAACAATAGATAGGCACATAGTCAAATGATCTAGAGCTTGCATTTAAACTAGAGGCGTTTATAGCCAGAGGTGGAGAGAACAATGGAATGGCGCAAATGTATTCATAGTTGGTTGCATTAACTTTACCAATTCAAGATTTGATGAAGGGGAAGGAAAACCAAGAGGAAGTGTGGTGCACCATCTATTAGACACAGATTACGTGTCGACTAACGTAACCAATCAACTTGTGCAATGTAGAGGGATGTGGTGTGAGGTCTGCAGAGTGTGGAGCCATATACCGGCTAGTTTCCCGATGATGAAAAAATATGAATCCAAGGACCACACTCCGTTTTGTGATTTTTGCAAATCTATAGGGAAAAATATCCACCATTTCCACACACTAGAGTTGATGTGTGAACGTAATTTTGACTCGTTCCGAGTATAGGGGCCTGAGGGAACAGAGACCGTGACGACTGTCTTTAACCAAGTTGGGTATAAACAAGGTGGATAGTATAATCAACAAGGTCGAGGTAGAGGCATGGAGACTAGAGGAACTAGAGGAACGGGTCGGGGAAGAGAAGGATTTGGCCAAGGGCAAAGCACCATAGTTTGTTACAATTGTGGTTAACAATTCCATTTTTCAGGAGATTGCACTAACCCTTGCTACACGTGTATATATTGCAACTAATTTGATCATCCAATTGATAATTCCCCCTAGTAGATCACCAAATAGTAGGATAAGGGACCCAACATGCAGATGATAGATGTTGAACCTTGCAGGACACAATAATGAGTTGATGCAGTGACTCGGGGAGGTGTCAGGATAGGTGAAGACATTGCGAGACCTCGGACACCGCAACCACAATGGGTAAGGAGGGAACTTTAACCACCTATGAAATTCAAACCTAAACGAGAGAAGGAAACATATAAGGAGTCTCAACGAGAGATGGTCGTGACGAAATGGGATAGGCTGGAGGCTAGGCATGAAGCATCCATGCCAAAGGTATATGATAACACCGTAGGTGAGGAGTGGAGGACAAGAATAAATCTAGTTCAAAGTCTTCTACAAATTTGTTTATAGTTGGTGAAATATCCCCAAGCTCTGGAAAAGTTCAAGAAGATGGTGGAGTAGTGTTTTAATGGACTTGAGGTAGCCATGATGCAGAATTTTTCATGTGAAATAAACTAGGAGGCAATGTAGGAAGGGAGCTAGTAAATAATTTTGGTTCGACGCACAAATCGCAGAATACAAGATGGATAACATAATCTTGGTCTTGGAATCAGATGTAAATTTTTTACCCAAAAGCACGTGGGAGATGATGGGGAAAACGAAACTAACTTGATTACTGATTCATCTATGATTGGTGAACCAACCTCGTATATTTCCCATTGGATGGCTAACAAGAGTTAAAGTGGATATCTACGGGGTATCAAGCACTACCGACTTTTAGGTGATCGAGGATGACACCAATCCCTATCCTGCTTTGTTGGTGATCGACTAGGCTTTTGAAAACCAAATAATTATTAATCTAAAGAAGAGACAAATGATTTTTGAAGGAATGCATATCCGAGTGATAACACCATTGTATCCATGTGAAGGGGATCGATACGTCGAGCCAATTAAAGTTGAGCTTAGTTGGGAGGAGTTGCACAACATTTATAATTTTACAACTTGGCGCGATGACTATGTAAATCCTACGATTGACATAGTGCTAAGCCGACACAACATTGGATCAAGCACCTCAAATTCCAAATAAGCCTTGGAGAATTTGCAGAATCTACTGCATGAAGTCAATACTTGGAGATGCACGTTTATTACGAGGATGGTGCACTGGATAGGAACAAAGTGAATAATCTACCTTTCTTTGATGGGTTGTTAGATGTAGATATTCTTGTATAGAAATATGAGGACCAAATACTAGAATATAAATGGATTCTCGTGCCATACGTTGTGTTGTGCGCACCCTAGCCATATGGTGGGATGCGCATCAGGAAAAAATCGTGGGATGGTAGTAGTGTAAACAATTGATGGAGGTTAGATTCAGGTCTAGCTTTGGGGTCTCTGGAGATAAATATTTAGGCATGGAGTTCCCTAGGATACACCTAAAGAGATGTGTTGCAACACGGGCCAAGGGGAAAGTGCCACAACAAGAGTGAGTGCGTTGATTTATACACACTCTGGACACCATTCCAACAAATTGGTATATTGAACTGGAAGTGTGTAAAGGAATACAAGATTTGATCGAAATGGCAGAGAACTTCAGGGCCATGTTTAGTTTTGAAGCAGATGAACCGACGTTGGATGAAGCATTGAAGGTGTTGCGATGAAAGATATTTAATGTATAGGAACTGACAGTGCTAGGAGACGCGCCCCTATGTTCTACGCATAAGCATCTACAACAAGTGTAAGAGTCTTTAGAATGCTACAATATAATGGAGCAAGAAGAAGATGATGATGATCCCTGAAATATAGAAATTCCAAAAGTGGAAGGAGAACATGTGGTAATTGGACCTCCATTATTAAGTTTGGGGAGTATCAGCCTATCGAGACTTAAAAGGTGAACATTGGGACAGAAGAAAGTTCCAAGATAGTGGCCATTGGGCATTATTTGGATGACAATATTGTTGAGAAGGTTGCATACTTGTTGTGCAACTATCAGGACTAGAAGCTTGATGCTTTTAAGGAAGTGGGAAACACTATCAAAGCCAAGGTCAGATATGTAAAGGCAAGTGGAATGGCTATGCATTACGAGAGGTGGGTACAATCTATAATTGCATCACCATCTAGGAAGTTGGCTAATTTAACCAAGCATTAATAGGAAGGGGGTATTATACCCTATGTATATATGTAAAGTTTGATGTAGATAAGTGAAGATTGAATAGGGGTAGTAATAGTTGGGTTGTTTATTGGAGCTATTAATAAGAGGAGGCATAAACCAATTCAGTGTGATGGCAGGAAAGAGGTTGAGTTGGAGGCAAGTTAGTTCATGGGTATGGTAAAAAATGGATAGCATGTTGTGTCGGGGGTCTCCCTGCCAAGGAATGATCATGTGAAGAGTTCAAGGTGAGAGACGAGGGTCTCGATTTTGCAGATCAAACACACCAGTGATGACATATTTTAACATGTGAAGGTTCACAGTCTCAAGTGAACGACATGATTGTGTCATAAGAACTAAACCAAAGGGATCGTTCCCTATATAACAAGCTTTGTTGAAATGAAAGCAAGCGGTCGAGAAAATTTCCGCATCCCGTTCTGTGACAAAAGGAAGCCCTCGAGTTGTTAACCGAACCATGGATTATTGGGATGAAGGGCCGAAAAGGGTTAATACTGAGGTGAAGGAAATAAAACTGGTTGAGAATAATTAGGGCGATACAAGTAGCATGTGGGAACCATCATATCAGGTTGATCCAAGGGAATATTGTGAACCAAGTCGATGCAAACTTAGAGTGTTTAGGATCAGAAAATCGTAATGGCATGAGTAGCCATAATGAAGGAGTGGGAAGTGTGAAACACTATAAAATACCACTCGATAGATGATTTAGGAATGAAAAAAAATGGTGGAATGAAGTTGTCGATAATAGAGGATTAGGAGAGACAGGGCTAGTCAAAGATGGGACCATGGGAAGTAGTGCAAGAGTGGCACTAAACCGAAGGAATATGAGGGAGCTCATATAAGGAGCTAAAGGGGGATTGAAATAGATGGAGGAAATAATAAGAGAATAGGTCTCAAGGAGTGGACGTGGTAAGGCAATGCGCTTATGGAAGAAAAGAATGCACCAAAAGGGCCGAAAGTGAAAAACACATAAAAGTAGAGTTTTTCCAAGGAAAGTGGTTGAGTTGTGATAGGAGGCCAAGACTCATAAGGGGCTCTTTCACTCATAGAGATGGTTCTCATATTACACTACAGAGTCACCAGTAAGTCTACCTCGATACCCCTTGAAGGATGGATTTTTGAGTGCGTATGACAGAGTAGTGTCGGGACAATTCCCAATCTGGGAACTGCAATAGTAAGGTGATGGCATGATGGCAAGAAAATAGAACCTTACCCCTAATTGTTACTTGAAATAAAGAAGAATCCTTGTTTTTGCAGGCAAAAGAAGCTGAAATAGCTTTAAGGAAACGAGATGGCTAGATGAAAAAAGATGAACCAGGCCACCCTAGATTCTTGGAGAAGGAAAGTAGATTAAAATATTGCCATTACTTGCCGAAGGAAGGATCAAGTACGATAACAAGAAGGATATAATGTCATGGGTAGACACTGGACTTGGAACTGGAGAAATAGTGGTGGTCATGTTTCTCTTTTTGAGAGCATCATTGTAGGGGAGAGGGACGTGGCTAACCCCTCCTCATTTGTTCGAAGAGCTCTAAGGCAAATGAGTTCCATGTTTACCACTACAACCACTACACTAGAAGAAAGAAGAAAACCTCAATAACGACCGAGGTTTCAGATCCATGGGGATATAATGAAGAATGAGTAGCTCAAGACGAGCCACATTTTTGTGTTGGGGGGTTGTTGGAGCTAAAAAAAAAATTGTTATAATTTTTAAGTATAGGGCCACGCAATAGGAATGAGGAGCACAAGAGGTATGTGTGGAGCGCAGTGTGGGGATGGCGCATGGAGCAAAGCACAATGTAGGTGTACGCCATGTAGAGAGTTGGTAGTGGTGCCCGACGATGGGATGCACATATAGGAGAATATTAGAAGTTAGGATTTAACATAAGGATGGAGTCAACAAAGGATGTCATGGCAGATTGGATGTCAATGATATTTTGCAGGAGGAGAAGGGGTAGAGTGGATCCAACTGGCGGGAATATATTTCGAAGGGTTGGTAACATGCATGGGCCAACTTGAATATGGATTAGGAAATAGCTTAATGGTTTGCAAGACAAATAAATTAATTAGGCAGATGGCCAAGAAGGTTTGAGGGGCTTCTAGGCGAGCATAAAGCAGGTTGTTGAGGATAAAACAAGGGTTGGTTGTCATTCGTTGGACATCAGACAAAGGAGGGAGTGGAATTGTGAAGTTAGTCCGTGCCATGCAATGTCTGTGTAATATTTATGTGTTTAGAGTTATAGGTGGGTATGTTAGAGTCGATAACTGTGGAGCAACCTTATTGTATCGTTCTTGCATAATTATGTGTCAAAATTTTATGATATGAATCTTGTTTTTGTTTGTGTACAACATGTCTTTAAAAGGTTGATGAGCATGTTGGTTCGATGAGTGTAACTTAGCACATAACAACTTTTTGCTTGATGCTAATATAAACTAATGAATAGATGATTTTCTTCCTATAGTCTGTATTGATGTATGCATGTGTTACTTATGCGTATTGGTTTTCTGTATGTTAAAAGGAGTTTATATTGGTTATGAAAAATCATAACTATGTTTAATGGTCTGAACATTTACAATGTTTATGTTGTATGGGACTTATGTATGCTGACTAGTTTGTTACCATTTCGAACACCTATGAATGTGTTTAATGGGTTGAATGGTTGCAAGGAAATTGGGGGTGAATAGGTATCATTGTATGTCTGTAAGAGGGAATAATCTCCGGTAAGTTTCAGGATAACATCTAATGGATGAAAGCGTAAACCATTGAGACTTATTGTGCGTTTCCGATCTCGATTTACACATTATTTGGTAATCCAAGAGACTAAAATCCTTGCTCAGTTCGAATTACTCAGGTGATGGTAATGTGTTTGTTAGTGGGAGTTCAGTGTCACAGGTCACGGAAAGTCCTGTGAAAATTCGGAAACCTGGTTCCAATATTCACCCATTAGCATCTTGGCTGACACTTCACCCACCCTTTGGGTATTTCCGAAAGGGTTGATGTTGAGGGGGTTTTTGTTGGCCACTGCATAGAAAATCCCGAGTCTCTGAGAATCCTGCGCGCCAACAAGCATATCAACATGCATTTGTCTCCACTCTAATGGTATTTTTCAAATTGGGAAATGTAAGAATCAATGATTAACTAATTTTTTTCATTTCAAGGCTTCAAATCCTTTTGTCATTTCTTTCCTCGCTAGAAACTCTTATCAATAGTTATTGTTGCATGGAATGGTGAAACCAAAGCCAAATGGGATATCATAAACTTCCAAATATATTGTGTTACTCCCATGAGTTCCTAACTTAAATGACATTGGTGGGCGTTGGGTATTTGATGATGGCCTCCATATTCATAGGATCAATCTTTAGTTCACCTCCACTAATCATGTATCCTAAGTAAATTAAGAAATAATGGGAAAATTCACATGTATTAATGTTTTCAATAGTTGATGTTATTTGAAGGATTTTAGCACCCACATGAGATGTAAGATATACTCTTCCTATTTATAGCTAAAAATAAATATATTTTCCAAGTGCAATATTGTAAATTAACCATGAAAGGGATGCAATTTTCCATTCATCAAATGTATACATTTTTTTGGTGTGTTACATAAACCAAAAAGCATGACCAATCATTTATATGAACCTTGCCTCATTTACAAGGCATTCTTCCAAATGTCTTATTCTTTTACTCACACTCGGTGGTATCCTAATTTAGAACATGTCTTGGTGAAGTACTCAATATACTGTAATTGATCTTGAAATCCATTGGTCATGGGTAAAGGGTACTTATTCTTGAGGGTGTTCTTATTCAAAGTTCTGTAGTCAATACACATTATCTAATTCCCATAATTCTTAGGTATTATGATGATAGGTGACCGACAAAGTGAGGTGCTTGATTGAATTAATCCTTTCTCCAACAATTTTTCCATCTATTTATTCACTTCATCTATTTATAATATGAAATTTCTATACAATCCTATGTTTGTAAATGGATATTTGGGTAACAATTGTATGCCATGCTTCATGTCCCCTTTGGGAGGTAACCCTTTAGGCTCTTTGAACACTTCTTTGTATGCTTGTAAAATCTCCTCAAACCACCTTTTTTCCCCTCTTTATTACTCCCCTGAAGGATGCATTTATGTTTACATATTCACCTCCTTGTTGTTTATCTCAAGAAGAGAGATACAAAATTCCTACTTGGGCTAGTCAATGTCATTACTTAATTGTTACTCGCCAAATATATATTGGATTTACCTTTGTGTACATTAATGATAAAGGACTTCCCATCCTTGACTAGGTGCTATTGGTTTTATCCTCATACATATCACATCCATGATGTACATGAAAAGGTTTCCAAACACTATTCCACACACATCAAGTGGTACTGCATCTACCTCCACCTCATCAATGTGGGTTACATTGATGGAAAGTTCGATATTACACTACTTTATGACTTTAAGCTCTATATATTTATTTTCATAGGCTACTGGGTATCAAGCAAACATGGTCATGGAATTTTAAGCCAAGCTTACTCCCCAAATCCTTAGCTATGAGGCTGGCTCGGGAACTAAAATCAAATAGAGTATCCACCTTTATTTTTTTGGTATGGACCTTGATATGGAATAATTGATTCATATCTATCTCCTCCTTGGGATGAGTTGACATAGGTGAATTCCCTTTTTCAAATACAAGAATTTACCTAACAAAAGGGCCCAATTAGACCTTTCACCATTGTAAATGGAAAACCCTTCAATTTATGGCTTGATTATCATTTTTTGTTTTTATGATTAAATCTAAATGAAATTTGAATGCAAATATAGGATATAATTGTTCTACAACTAAGCTTCATTGATTTTTCTAGCTAGGAAGGTTATAACGCTAAGGGACATGAAACAAAAAAGATAAATGCAAAAAATAAATAGAAAATAGTTCACTAAATTACACATTTGATAAATCTCAAAGTAAGTTGTGAAAATTGAGGATAACTTACAATGTCACTGAAAATTGTAGTTCCATATCAATTTGTGAGCACAAAAGATAAGATAAACCAATAACATATATCAAATGCATGAAAATAATCTACATCAAAAAATAACTATCAATATAAACTTTTAGAACACCATGAACAACACAAATAGTCCATAATAATCACAATACACTAATATTCTCTTAGAAAATTAGCTAGCAATGACATCCCAATTAATTTGAAGATAGCCTACAAAGTCAAGAAAAAATCCCTATTCTCATCATTTTCGTAATATTTATACAAAAATAATAGCAAGGGAAGCTAAAACTTTTAAACTTTCTAGCTTTTCACATTCCAAGCCTAATTACTAGGAGGTTATTCTTCTAAATTTATCATGTCTCCTATATACAGCTTCCAAGTCTAATTCGCTTTTCTTGTTTCAAAATAAGGGGATAATTGGTGGTGTTTTATTAGGCCTTGGAAGAAAAATAGGGTTGCTTTTTTTTTTTTAGCATACCTCTCCTCAAACTTAGATAAGAAAGTGTTTATTGAACTGGTTTCCTATTGGTAATTTCAACATATTTCTTGATTGTCATCTTATTAAGTACTCGAATTTATTTAATGATGTGTCTTTTATATGTCCCTTAGTTCCCCATTATTTCAACTTGAGATAAAAATAAATTATATGCTCTAACATGAAACTGGGTGGCTCTGGTGATGGCTACTATAATAGTGGACATAGCTACTAAACTAACTCATTCACATCCAACATAATGGATTGTGTGGTCTATATGATTATTTCACTGTAGCATTTTTAAAATCATATTTTATGTTTGTTATGTAGATTGTTTCCATCTCTTATCGAAAGAGAAGTATCCCAATCAAGCCACTACATATGTTGGTTGATTTGTTTCCATAAAACACTAAAAAATAGGCTCTACAAGAGATAGAGTTCCTCTTTCCATGCCCATTGAATGATATTGTTGCAGTATTTTTAGGAATTGGAATTTGCTTCTTGATTCATTCAACTCCTCCTTTTTCTCTTCCCTTAATATCACTACTTGGATTCCTATGATATTTACAACATTTTACAACTTTTCTAGATGTTTATCCTCCTTTATCCATTGTTTAAGTATTTTCTATTATTATTGTTGAATATTTTTGAAGCCCAAAAGTTATTCTTTATCTTTGTCTTAAGCTTCCTTTTCATAGATTTTAATTGTGTTGCTTGTTTCATCCTTTCTTGTACTTATTAATAATAAATTTATCTTCTTTTCACCTCTTCTTTTGTATTTTCTTCTTGTGAATAAGGCAATGTAATGGGAACATGGGTTTTGTGTTTGTCAACCACCTTTTTGGACTCATGCATTTTGAATATCTCATCTGTAAATATACTATCTTCAATTTTCTTACCTTCCATTCTGGCCAACTTAAAGCTTGTTAGTCCATATATCCCTACCATAATAGTGTAGGTGGGGAATAGTTTGTTTTGTACAAATTCCATTGTTGTATTAGATCCATGGAGTGAAATGTAATATGTAATCTCCTTGATCACTAGCTGATTTGACACTTTTTTCAGAGAGTGTGAGGAACCTAGGTTGCTCCTTATACTATGATATAAGTTGAATTTTCATCCATATACAAGAGTATAATTTCCCTTAATAATTTGAATACTTTGGCTGAAAACCTTGGATTTTTTTTAAAAGATTAACTCACACAAGTGGGATATGAAATGGTCACATATCTGAGCATACTTTCACATTTATTGAACCTTAGCAATAAAACTAAACTAGCTAATAGGTTGGGCTCCATGACCACTACATCCTTGGGCAAGTAATTTGGATTTAAGAATGGAATGAAATTAAATACATATTTAAAATCATAATATAGAGATACAGTGAAATTGAACTTCAATTAATAAATATAAATTTTGAAACTGTTTCCATGTAGAATGGAAGCAAACTAGCTCGAACGATGGTAGCTTATCTCTAAGAAGTGATGTGACAACTACATCGTTCTGAAATTGTGTTACAAGGAGGCTTAAATGCATTTTTATCATGAATAAATAAGGAGAAAACCAAAACATCCAAAACCCTAACCCTAGGAGATGAAGCACCAAAGGCTTATGAGCCCCACTGGAGTAAGTTGGAATGTCAACTTCCTAGGGTCGTAACTTTGGCATACGATCTTTGTTTAGCGCGCATGATAGCCCATTAGAAAGGTCTATCTGAGGAGAAAAAATTTCAACTGCAAACATTATCAAAAGTCTCACATTAGAACATTTCCCCAAAAAAAGTTGTTTGTGGGCCTCAAAACGGCTCCAAAATTTTAGGACCTAAAATTGCCAAAATAGGAAACTTATCCCGTGAGACAATGGAATAGGCAGGTGGGGAAAACCAATATCGACCTGGATCAATCTTCTACCCATATGAATAAATGGTCTCTATTTTATTGAGTGTCTACATGAGATGAGGAAACTTGTGTTGAACTTGGTCCCTAGTGAGCCACTTGCCTTGGTGCACGAGTTGGCCTACTTTGACAGTCCAATACAGTTGGATTCTATGTTGGTGAGTGTTCTTAGTATGTGTATACATGATCTAATTAGTCATGGCATGTTCAATGCAATTTGGGTTGAGCTATGTTGGTGTTAGTTGTTCTTCAATTTCTGATGTGTCCAAACCTAGTGGAAAGTAGGGCCCAAGGCGGTCCACATTGAACACTAGGTGTACGCCAACGAATGGGGGAATAATTATCTCAAAATAATTATCACCCATATCTTTGGATATGGTATAAGGTCCATAGTGGAGTGGTCAAATTTTTGATGGGCCACTGCTAGGTGTTCCTTCTGCAAATGCAACCAAAACTTGTCATGCACTTGAAATTTATGTGGTACCCAATGTTGATCATGGCGTTGTTTGTACTTTGTATTAGCCTTGTGTAGGATATCCTAAACTTGCTAGTGGATGTGTTGAATTTGTTCAATAAAATTGGTAGCTTTCTCAGCTTCAGATTGAACATGTGCAAATTTTTCTATGGTAGTTGCAAGGGGCAGTGCAACAGCAGTGTGACAATGGTTGAAATCCCAAGGCCACCTAAAAGGGGCTATGTCCAATTGAGTCATGGGGAGCTCCTTTGTAGTTGCATTTTACATATGGGAGACTCACATTTCATGTTCATGGATGCTTGGATTTATACATGCGTAATATGTGCACGATCATCCTATTGATGATCTCTGTCTGGCCATCAGTTTAGGGGTGGAAGGAAGTCAACTTGGTGTTTTTGGCATCCAACAATGATTAGAGGGTTGATCATAATGAACTTAGGAACCCACTATCCCAATATAATATGATGGTTTGCAAGATCCCAAAATGTACCCATGCCCGTTCAAAGAAGATCTTGGCAATGAATTTTGTAGTGATACCCTTATTACAAGCAACCAATAGTGATACTCTTATTACAAGCAGCCCATATTGATACTTTCAGTTGCTTGAATCTCAACAATTGAGTTACAATGCAACAATTAGCAGTGGCAGTGTTATGGACAACGTGATGCAACATTTTGAGAGGGAGTTGTAGTATAGATGTAGTGGTGATAGTGGCAGAGTCATGGGAAGAAGTACAAATTGCAACAATGCAGTGGATGAGGGGTAGCAAGTCGAGCATCAACAACACAGAGGAGCGATGTCGTGGATCAGGGTGATGCTTCTCGTGAGAAGTATTGCTAGAGAACATTCCTCGCTAAGAAAGAGTGCTGATTTTTGGGTAGCATCGGATGTGCTCTAGCTCCAAAATTTTGTGGAGGGGCTAGAACACATGAGATCTCCAAGACCCAGAAATCGTTTCGAGAAATTACACCAGGAAAGAAAGTTATTCAAATAATTAATTATTTTTAATGGATCGTAAGTTAAAACTTAGAGACTTAAAATAATTAAAGTGAATTAATTTAACATGTGGGTGAGAAGCTTCTAAGTGAAGAGGATCAAGTCTAATTTAATATTAGCCATTGATTAAGGATTAGATCACAACTGTTGATTTCTCAACAGGAAAATTATAAATGAAGGCTTGAGCGTTAGTTGGAAAACACACACAGTGGATGAATCTAGAGATCGAATTATTCTGACAAATTAGTGCTCAGATGAAGATAAGATCTAAGTGATTCAGTTGCAGTGAGGGGAAGAAGCAGTTATTGGTCGGAGGACCAAGAGTACATAGCATAGCAAGGGCAACAGAGACAACTGAGGAAGCAACACAACCACTAGGAGAGGTGACGCAATCCCCAAAGGGGGTGACGCAATCCCATGCAGGGCTCATGCAGGGGCAACGCAAAGCTTTCGAGAGACAGTCCAAGTTTTAGCTGGAGATCGGGGTTTCTGTGCCGAGAGGGCTGAAACTCGATTTTTTGAGAGGCAGATCAATGTAGAGAGAAGCTGACGCAGACTTCAACCATCCCCACGCTGCCATACACATCTACTGTGCAGAGGCAATGCATTGGGAGTTGGGGTTTCACCAGTTCAATCTTGGATCAGCCAGGACTTGCAGTGTGAGGTAAAACTCACTATTTTATCTGTTTGCCGAGGATTTTCTCTGTCGGGTGAGCTGGATTTTGGCACCCTAGTTGTACTCAAAATATTGTTGCTTAATAATACAAACCCTCAAATCTGTTGCGCCAGTTTTCCCGCAATGGGTTTTGTTGGGGACGTTAGTCCAAAAATAAGTGTGTCCTTTGTGTGATTGTCTCATTTATTTTTGAGTTCTTGATCTGTATATTGGTGTAGGGTGCAATGTATTTCTTTTAGAATTTATTGTATAATTATGTAAATAACTTCTTAAATGAAGAAAACAAGTAGGTAATACAAATCATATAATTTCAGTAGGATTTATGTATGTTTAGATTCATAAATTTTCACAAGATTGAGCTAGTAATTGTAATACATATCTATTCATCAGATTAATGCAAGGAAGCATAGGGGTTTTTAGCAGATTTCTTTCCCCTAGATAAATACTATGTTCACGCGTGTTATTTCTCATTACATGTTTGTGATTGATGTTCTAAATTGTGAATTGAATTCCACAGAGCAATAGAGTTGGTTTGTATCTTGTGATTCTGATTAAAATTTCATGAGCAGTTGCAAATATACACCATAATTTCCACATGGTATCAGAGCAAGATACACATTAGAGAAAAAATTTCAAAGTTGGTTCTGAGGAGAATCAAATTTCCAGTTCAATGCAACATGTCTCTTCAGAGCTGAGAAGATGACCTTCAATGGACTGAGGCTAGAGTATGCTTTAGAAGGCAAATCTAATTTCATTGCATTGAAGGATCACATGGAGGCGACATTGGATGACAATGGATTGCTAGAATACATCAAGACAGATGTTGCAAAACCACAAACATCTGATTCCTAGAACCTTTATTAGTGGAAGAAAGAAGTAGCTAAGGTGAGAAGAATAATATTGGAGGGAGTATGGGACCACATTTTCACCAATATCCATGGGAAATAAAATTCTTATGCAATGTGGCAGGCACTGATAGATCTTTTCAAGAATAGTAGTGACCAAAGAAAGCTGGAGCTCAAGGATAAACTTTGAAATGTCAAGATACAGAAGAATGACACTGTCCCACAGTATCTGAGCAAGTTCACACAAGTTTGTGATGAACTTGCGGGATTTGGTGTTACTGTTTCATATTATGACTTAGTAAGCCTAGCCCTTCTAGGCCTTTCCAAGAGCTAGTATAGCTACCAAGATTCGATGAATGAGAGGGAAAAACTACTGAATTGGGAATGCTTATGGTCTGATTTGGTACAGGAGGAAATAAGGCGAAATACCAAATATGGGACTTAATCTAAGGGAGAGGATGAAGAAAAAATTGAAATGGTTGGAAAGGGAAATAAGGGAAAAGGGAATAAATCTCAAACCAAACTAGAATCTAGCCAAGGGAAAAGCAGAAATATTTTTCCAAAATTAAATGCTTCCATTGTCATTAATTCGGGAACTATACCACATCCACATAAAAAGGCGTGCAAGAATACCTTAGGAGGAGCAACAAGTGAAGCCTTGGCTTAAAAGTTTGACCTTGAATTTACTATATCACATGCATGCCCAACATAATGATGGGGAGCATGTGGTACTTGGACTCAAGCGCATCGTTCCACATGACAGGGTGTAGAGAGTTTTTTAATGACATGGAGGAGAAATATTTGCATACACACATCCAGTTAGGGGACGACAAAAGGTATAACACGACTGAGGTTGGTACAATCACCATTCAGAGGGAGTCAAGATCCCCTCTTAGACTCAATGATGTCATGTTGGTTTCGGGCTAAAAATCTCATCTTTGTTGTAGTTTTGGGCCATGGTTATGATGTGATATTTAGCAAGGGAAAAGCATTCGTGAGACACATAGCCACAGGACAGGTGAAGCATATCGATTTTTGTGTGAAGAAACTGTATAAGTTAGATGTGGAAGAATGTGTTTCATTAAGCACTAAGGCGAAGAAAGTGTAGGGCCACGATGTCGGTGAACTTTGGTACAAAAGGCTTGGCCATTTTCATCATCTCTCCTTGAAGATTATGCACCAAATAACCACTGGCCTCCCCAAAGGACCACTTGAGCAACATGATGTACCTTTGGGAAGTACACAAAATCCACATTCCATGATGGGGACAACAAAACACACGCGGTCTTGGAAAGGATCCACTCTGATATTTGTGGACCTTTCTCAACAGCCTCCCTTATTAGACACAAATATTTTGTCATTTTTATTGATGAATTTTCATGGAAGTCCTAGATATTATTCATGCGGAAGAAAGATGAGACATTCTCCAAGTTCGAATAATTCAAGGCACTAGTTGAGAAAGAAACTGGAAAGAAGGTGAAGGCTCTTGAGAGCGATAATGGAGGTGAGCACGTGTCGAAGGAATTCAAAAATTTCAGTGCAAAAGAGGGAATTCGACAAGAGTTGATAACACCCCACAACCCAAAACATAATGGGGTAACTGAGAGAAATAACCATATAATTTTGGGAACAACAAAGGCGATATTGCATTACCAAGGCCTACCTATACATTTGTGGTATTGTATGCAACACAACAGTTTATTTGCAGAATGAGAGTCCTCATCATTCTTGGCATGATTACACAGGAGGAGGCTTTCTCGGGGAGGTAGTGGGATGTGTCACACATCAATATATTTGGCGTATCTATTTACTACCATGTCTCTAATGAATCAAGGAATAAGCTTGAGCTAACAACAAATTTGGGGGTATTTGTGGGTTACACATAAACTCCTCACAACTACCGTGTGTACTTTCCATCCCTAAGAATGACAATTACGCAAAGCGATGTAAAATTTGATGAGGAGAAAGCCATGCAGTGCTCTCTTGAGATGGAGCTTAAGATCCCACATGATGAGGAAATTTTGGATCTAAAGGAGGAGCCTCAAGAAGTTGTGGAGCAACCACAAGTAGAGGAGAAAAGAGTGGAGACATCCACTCAAGTAGAAACATCCAGAGACGACATGAAAAGAACTAGGGAAGCTGATAGAATTGTGCAAGATGTGAGGGAGAATGTGGGAGATCCTTCAAATTTGCATAGGAGGAGAAGGTCACCTAATCAGTACACTGGCTACATGGCTCTAATGACTGAGCTTGTATATACTAAGCCATCCTCTTTTGAGGAAGCAGTAGAGAAACCTATATGGGTTGATGTAATGGAGTAGGAATACAAATCCATTTTAAAGAAAAATGTTTGGGAAGTGGTCCCGAGTCCAACAGATAAATCAGTTTTGGGTTCGAGATGGATCTTCAAGGTTAAGCATTCAATAAATGGAAGCATAAAGAATTATACGGCCAAATTTATGGCCAAGGGGTAATCTCAAGTTGAGGGAATTGACTGAGGAGACCTTTTCTTCTATAGCAAGGTACTCATCCATCAGATCAATTATTTCATTGGATGCATATCTGGGGTGGAAGATCCACTAGATGGATGTAAAAACAACATTCCTCAAGGTACGATCTCAAACAAGCACCCCGTGCTTGGTACGCCAGGATTGACAATTATCTCATTAGTTTGGGCTTCACCAAAAGTGAAGTGGATGCAAACTTATATCACATACTAGTAGAAGGTAAAATTATTATTATTGTCTTATATGTCAATGATTTTATTTTAACCAATGATGAGAAGCTGATCAAATATTTAAAGGAGGACCTTGCAAGGGAATTTGAGATGAAGGAAATGGGTCTCATGCACTACTTCCTCGGGTTGGAAGTATGGAAAGGCAATGGAGAACTGTTTGTATCTTAAGGAAAGTATGAAAATGAGATACTACAGAAGTTCTTCATGGAGAGTTGTAAACTCGTGGAGACACCTCTATCAACCAGTTGGAGGAAGGAAGATGCCACTTCAGGTGAGTTTAGTGGATGCTACCATTTATCGACAGCTAGTGGGTTCACCAATGTATGTTGTGAAGAGACGACTAGATATGTTCTATGTAGTCAACCAACTGAGCTATGATATGGTTAAGCCAACCAAATTATTTTGGAAGGAAACTAAGCATGTTTTACAATACCCTAGAGGAACTACCCAGTTTGGACAATGGTACAAACAGAGAAAGGGAGTGAAGCTATGTGGCTTCATAGATGTAGATTGGGTGGGGAGTCCATCAGATCAAAAGAGTACATTAGGTGGAATTTTTAGTGTTGGTTCCGCAGTTTTTTCCTGGTACATCAAGAAGCAATGATCTGTGGCGCTCAACTCGACAGAATCAAAATACATGGTTGCAAGTCAAGCAACATGTGAGGTGATCTGGATGAGAAAGATACTTGTGGGACTATTTGGTTAGATGATCATGAATCCAATTGTGATTTATTTTGATAATCATATTTGCATCAAGCTCTCTTGGAATATTGTATTTCATGATCAATACAAGCATATAGGTATCTAGTATCACCATTTACGAAACTCTCTGCAGAGGGGAATAATGTTGCTACAATACATTCCGAGAGAGGAACAATATGATGAAATTTTAAAAAAGGCCTTATCAAGAGGGAATTTCGAGTTCCATAGGTACAGGATAGGGTGGTTGATAATCCCTTTCTTGCTGAGAGGGAGTGTTTAAAAATGCAACAAGAAATTCTCAATTTGAGAAAAATCGAATTTCCATGTCAATAGACAACTTGAATGCAGTTAACTTGTGTGACGTGGTTTGTGTCACCCAGTTTACTCAGTAAATTCGAGTTGGAGGAGTTAGACTTAGTTAAGAATGTGTGATTTCTGATTTGTAGAAATCAGGGTTAGTTATTTCAAGTTGTTTTCAGTTAAACTAGTTCCAATTGTTGGAGGAACTAGTGGAAGGTCAATTGTGCAGTGGGACTTCAGTCAAACTCATTGATCATCCAAATAATTGATTAATCAACCCAAAATAGCTAGTGCATGCAGATAATTCAAGTTCCCTAGTTGTGGTGGAGATTACAAGGCAGTGTAACATTAGTTGTAGACTAGTCTTGAGCGTACAAGAGTTGCATGTAGTTAGATGATCAACCTTGGGAATTGCAAAATCCATTTTGGATAAATTCCTAAATAATAGGTGCCTAATTTCCCTAGGAATTTTGCAACGAAATAAGGGCTCAAGTAGAGGTATAGATTGACTAAGTCCGCGTGAGAGCTTCTCAATGGTCAGAGAGATAGGTTATTCACTTGCAAGTTGAGCTCAAATTGAGCTAGTAATTGTAATACATCTTTATTCATTAGATTAATGCAAGTAGGCATAGATGTTTTTAGTATATTTATTTTCCATGGAAAAATACTGTGTGCATGTGTGTTATTTCTCATTACATGTTTGTGATTGATGCTCTAAATTGTGAATTGAATTCCATAGAGCATTCGAGTAGGTTTGTGTCTTGTGATTTTGATTAAAATTTCTTGAGCAATTGCAAATCTACACCATAATTTCTACATAAAATATACAAATACATGTAAAAATATGGTAGTGTGCCTAGTGTAGGGTAATTTTCCATTGTGGTTTCATTAGTTAGAGTGGGTTAAAGGATGACGACCCAATCAATTATTATTCCTTCCTTCGATATATTGTGTAAGAGAGGGACCCATTCTTCCTTGAAGTGGGAATAATTCACTATGAGGGTAATTCCATTCTTATAAAGTTCTTGAAGGTTATAGGTGGGCTATTTTCTTTTTTCTCTTGAGTTAATTTGTTTACCTTCCCTTTTCCACCCTACAATGATTTCATGATAATAATTTTTATGTAAAGGTTTTCCACTACACCAAAACCCATAGGTGTTAGTAAATTTCCAAATGGGCAACAAAACCATTAGTGGGTTATAATTCCCATGTTCCCAGGGTGGTGATTACTCCATGGGATCCATTCTTAGAGGTGCAGTGGTTAGTCTATCATCCCACCTCCCACCTCATCGACATAAATATGGAGAATTGACCTTGGGGCGAGACTTGTATACCATACAAATATTTCCATTACTCAAAAAATCATAGGTGTTAGTAAACTACCAAAATGATAACATAACCTTAAGTAGATGATTATTTGCATGTAGTCAATGAGATGATTCCTAAAGGTGGGGTGGGGTTAGTCCATAATTTTCTAGGTTAATTATCTCACCCATTCACTTTCCATGTATTTCTCAATGCTAGGGAATTTATAGCATGTGTTTGGGTTTCTAAAATTGAAAGATCCTATTGTAACATCTCCTCCAACATTTACCAAAATTCACAAGCTCGCCAAGGTAAACATAAGACGAGTGCCACTATGAAATGACCCAACCCCCAAGTTCCAATTAAGTAAATGGGGCCTACAAACTGAACGCTCACTGACATCCTACAGGGAATACAGATCACCCAAGATCTGAACAACCACCCCAAGTTAATAATACCTCCAACCATGTGATTATAGGCCTCCAACCACACACATAACCCCGCTTCCATGCAATTATGGCCTAAATACTTCAGTTCTGAGCATTCAGTTATGGGATTTGTGTCACATTTTCAGGCCAGCCTCCTGACCCCTACCTAAATATTGCCTGTAACTTTCCAGGATCATAATTTACATGATGGCAATGTCAAACATTCAAATTTGAAGTAAAAACTTGACCTAAACTACCTAATCCATAGCATACATTTTTTAAAACACGTAAGTTACTTGTCATGAATACATATCTAATCATACACTGATAATATTCATCTTAGAATCAACAAGAAGGCTCTAAGGCCTCTCTAGCTAGCTGCAATAGCACTTGTTATTCCATATATACATCAACCATTCGATAACCTAACAAAACATGTCAAGAGACATAGATAGATTAAATCATATAAACAACATATAACCAAAAAATAATGAGCAGAGTGATCGATAAACTCCCGTGGATATTCCATTGGACATTTCTTCACAAGAGATTTTATAATAATATATTAAAATTCTCAAATTTTTTACACTATTATAGTTTTATTAAACTTTAATATTTGTGGATTTAACTATAATTAGTGCATGCATGTGAATGGAAATTATGGAGAAGAATAGAGGATGACAAATAAGCTCACACACGCACATGGTAAGACACGAAATATGCTATGGGAAACCATTTTAGGAGAAAAACAAGCTTGAAGGTGAGGTCACTTCACTCTCTTTCTCTGTCTAGAAATATGGTTGCCGGTACAAAGAAGTAATGCCTATGGCACGTGGGCTGCTACAATGCATAGATCGTCTGTGTGTGCTCTACCTCCTATATCTATTGTGTATCTTTGCTCAACTATGGAACAAAATTATCTCGAAAAAATGCAATTCCTCTTCCTCCTAGTGGCCTAGTTATAACATAGCCCCATAGCCTAATAGTGGTTAAGTTTGACCACATCAACTCTTAACTAGAGTTACAATATAGAATCTTCTAGAGTATTTTGCATACAGACTCCACTTAATGCGCTTCTTTCACCGTTAGAAATATCTTTGTGTGTAGAATAGCATGAAAAGGGGAGGCATTTAAGTGGTAAATTTTACCCCCAAAAAATTTTGTTTGATGCCTCAAAATTGTCCCGGAAGGTTTCAGACCCCGTTTTTCCAAACTAGGTCCTGTCGGTAAAAACGGTCCCATGATCGGATTCCTCCACTTTTTACACTCCAAATGCATCAAGATGGATGAAAAAAAATATAACAATCCAATCCATAGCACATAGAAACCATGGAAACTCATCCATAATATCACCAACATAATCACTATAAGTATTCATAAATCACAGTAGGAAAAATAACTCTTATTAATATATGAAAATGCCAACCAAGTTAAGGACTTCCATGTACCACTTGACCATAGATTGGGATGAATCAAATCTATCTTTCAACCAATGAACTTGGTGCCATATTCCAAGCATGAATGTGGGATCTCATGGAATAAACCAATACAAACCAACCAGGGCTTCCAGAGGCCAAACCACCTAAACCCTCAACCACAGTCATTCCACCTTTATGATTCAAAAATCACTAACATTAACCAGATTGGTCTTTACCAAAGCTGTCAAGGACTCCAGGAATAAGTAACACAACCCAAAACCTTCTGGGGCTCCAGATCGTTTGTTCTAATCATGGCTCTAGGGATTAGTAACTCAACGCACCAAGGGCTCCAGAGTGTTTGTCCCAACCAACAGCTCCAGGAACAGGAAACTCAATGCAAAATATTCTAGGGCTTCCAGAGGGAACTTGAGCACCAATCATAAAAACAAGTGGGAAACCCACAACACCATGGCTATCCAGGAAATGACAAGGCAATGCTAAAAAAACTATCAATCCAAGCAAATATCCATGCCAATGAAACACATAACCAAAGAATCACATGCATATACCATGCATCCAAAAATCAGTAAGGAAATTACACTTGAGATCTATTACCAGCAAAGCAATCCAACTATAGTTGTTGATCCAACTGTTTCCATGTGCTCCCTGCTTTCCTTTTGCATTCCTTCTCCAAATCCAAGTGAATAATAGAGTGCTCCAAACATGCTCCAAGAATGCTCTAATTGTGTAAGAGTATGAGAGAAGGAGAGAATGATTAAGAGAGCCAAAAACTGAACTGATCCTCATAAGCCTTTTTATCATTGAGGCCTATAATTTCTTCATTTCCCTTCACTTTTCATTTAATTTTCCTTGCATGCAAATTTGTGTCTCTTAACCTTCCTTTTCTCCTATTTTCCTTATTTTCATAATTAAAATGCCATTTATTACATCTTTGCCTTTGCCAATTCCTTTTCCAATTTCCATTGCCATTAATTAATCACAAGTGATTCCCATTACTATGTTCTGCCCAAAATTTAGCTTGGAATACATGTTCCATGACCTTGGTCTTATTTTATTTACATGGAAAATCAACCAGTGGCTGTTACAAAGCCCTCCCCCTTGGGGGAACACAATCCTTGATGTTCAATAACAATTATAACCAACAAACACATGTTTCCCATGGAGCCCCATCTTGATGCTACATTTACATCATACCAACTACTGAAAACACCATACTGCTTATTGGACTTTAACACAACTCAATGTAATATTTACAACACATTGCTTTATAGAGCTTTATAACACAACTCACTGTAGTACATACAATACACATGCATAAAAATAAAATAAACACATAAATCAAACTCATCTTCTCAACCAAAAAATAAGGAATGATACATAGCCCACATCTGATTAACCATCTCCCATGTAGCTTCATTAGGCCCACAATGCTTCCATTGCACTTTTACCTGCTAGACTGCTCGGTTATGGAGCATGAGTTGTTTCCCTTGCAAAATGCACTAATTGTGGTTTTACAAATATAAATATATGATTACAAAGTTTTTTTTTAAATGAGTGCACAAAGCAGTGTACTCTCCTGAAAGGATGCCGAAAAAGATTATACGTGAAAAATTGTTAATGGTGACGTCTATGTTTTCTTTGATTAAATATTCCCTTTTAAACAAACTATAGCACTATACACTTCTGAAAGGATGCCCAAAAAGATTATAGGTGAAAAATTGTGAATGGTGACATCGATGTTTTCGATTAAATATTTCCTTTTAACCAAACTTAATCACTAGATGTTTTCTCTAATTAAATATTTCATTTTAACTAAACAAATATCTTTTCTCTAATTAAATATTACCTTTTAACCAAACTGAATCAAATGAATGGAAGGACAACATAATTAAATATTACCTTTTAACCTAACTGAATCAAAGGAATGGAAGGACAACATAATTTGAAAACTAAACAAATAAAATGCACTGGAGGAGTACTGAATCAAATGAATAGAAGTACAACATAATTAAATATTATCTTTTAACCTAACTGAATCAAACGAATGGAAGGACAACAAAATTTGAAAACTAAATAAATAAAATGCACCTGAGGAGTAAGAGGAATCAAAATCAAACCTAGAAATCAATAAGAGTTCTACTGACACCAGCGAAATCCTTCCTCTTCCTCAGAAATATTATTTTATACTTGGCACTGTGTCTAAGTGCTTCCTCACAAATAGAATTTCACACTCTGTTTTTGGTGTTATTTATATAAATAGAGAGAAAAGTGATTTTTCATTAGGGCAGACATTAGTTAATCTTAGATTAAATTTGTAGGTAATGTTAAATTAAATGTTAAACATTACAATTTTACTATAAGTTTACCTTAAATTTTCAATAAATGTTTTTTTTAAAGCTTGGTAGTACCTTTCATTTATGTTTACGTTTACATATTTTTACGTGAGATCTACCCAAATAATTCAATAAATGTTAAGAATGTTAAATGTTAAACCTTACATGTTATGTTTACGTTTACATATTTTTACCCGCATAAACATTACATGTTTACGTTAACATTTACGTTTAAGTGAGATCTATCCCCATACATGTTAAATGTTTACGTTTTTACTTGAGATCTACCCCATAGGTTTTTTTTATTTACCATACTTCCGATTTATTTATATTTATATTTATTTACCATGCCTCTTTTTTTAGTGTTCTTATAAAAATAAGTTTTATTTGTGAGGTCTACCGGCATACATGTTAAATGTTTAAGTTTACTTTTTTACTAGAAATCTACCTCATAAGTTTTTTTATTTATCATACTTCGTATTTATTTATATTTTTATTTATTTATCATACCTTTTTTTAAAGTAAAATTTTTATTTAGTTACCATACATCAAGTTTATTTATATTTATATTTATTTACGTTTTTGAAATCTACCCACATAAAATCGGGGCTCTTTCAAATTTAAAAATAAGCACAATGGTGCTCAAGGTCATTCCGAACTTTTATAAAGAAGTAACTTCAAACAAGGCCCAATGACAAATTGTTGGGTTACTCTCCAGATTTACTAACCTAAAGTTAAGAATAGAGTTGATGGTACATATTGGACCCCTTTTCGAAAGAGGTTACCTTCAAAGCTAACAAAACAATTGATGGGTAAAGTTTTTGGGTAGGTTATGAACTTTATAAAGTCAATGGTACATATTGGACCCCTTTTCGAAAGAGGTTACCTTCAAAGCTAACAAAAGTATCGATGGGTAAAGTTTTTGGGAAGGTTATGAACTTTATAAAGGTGAATAACAACCTAATAGAATTATAAGGTGCTTTTGGAATATTAAACATTTAAATGTACGAGTGGGCCTGATCGTGTATATGCTAAGCATTCAAATGTACGGATGGGCTTGATGGTGTATATCGACCCTCTTTCAAAGTTTAATTATTAATAATTATTAAGGAGATATAATTTTTTTATTTTTATAGAATATTTTTTAGTAGTATATAAAAATAAAAAGTTGAAATTTATTTATATAGTAATTATGTTATTTTTTTTTTTTAAAATTAAATTTGTTAATTAAAATAATGTTATATGAATAAATGTAATATGAAATGATTTATGTTTTTTTTGGATATATGGTATTGAGAAGTCATAGTATTATAATAAAGTTCATTTACCTATATTAAAATGACGAATGAATCTTTATAATTAAGAATCTTGTTACATCTTTTTTCAAATGTATATAGGTTTAATTTATATGAATTCTTTTTATCATTAATACTACTTGCTTTATTATATTTTAAATAAAGTTATAATTGTGCCAATATATGCTCTCTAATTCAGTATGGTAGAGATGGAATGTAATGTTTTGTTTACCATTTTGGCTTAGTCAAATAAAATAAAAATAAAATAAAATAAAAAATTAATAATTATAATTATCAATAAAAGATTTTAACATAGTCAAATTACATAAAATAATTAAACTAACCTAAATTCATTTTTTAGAGTGAAAAGGGATTTGATCACTCTAGTGCTTGATAGATTTGGAGTTAAGATGGATCTAGGTTGGTTTAGTAATTCTTATGATTTTTTAATTGTGCAGGCCAGTATAGTAGAGATATTGTAATGTAATGTCTAGTGGAACGTTTTGACAAATGTAATGTCGAACATTTTGACTCAGTTAAATTACGTAAAAGTAAAAATAAAATAAAATAATAAATGAATTCAAGTTTCTCTGATCCATATTATGAATGTTGAGAGCTCTTTGAGTAAAAATAACATAAAAAGCTTTTAGTCAACACATTTTAAAATATTAATTAATAACAACTAGTTTTGACTAAAGAGTTATCATTAATTAATAAACAAACTTCTAATTTAACTAAAATAATAGATGGGAATTAGTTGGAAATAAAAATTAAATTAATTTTATTATTATTATATTTTAATTAGAAACGAAGATCTAGTAATAATAAGGCCAGATTTAATTATTCTAAATAATAAAAATAAAAAATTATGATAATAAATAAAATAAAAAGTCACTGTCTAATTTATATACGAAACGACTTTCTTCACTACATTTTTTTGGTTATTTTTAATCAAAATCTCACAAAGACTTTTAAAAACTTGAGTTTAAATTGTTTAATGTGCATAATTCCAGTGCCCTACGGGTGCTGACTCCATTTATGAATTTAAAAATGTATTTTAAACAACAAAAAAATATTGAAAATTTATTGGCAGATTTTGGTAAATTCAAGTGAAAAAAGCTATTTCTTCTATACATTAGACTAAGCCAAATAAAAATAATAAGGTCAAACTTAATTATTCTAAACAATAAAACTAAAAATAATAATAAGAAAATGAAAAAATAAAACAAATAAAATAAAAATAAAGATAGAAATATTGAATTAACTCAGTTTTATTATTTAAATCAAAAGGAAGGTGCTATAGAAAAAACAAAAAATAAAGAAATACTAGAAATTCTGATAAAAATAAATAAAAAAATAAAATAAAAAAATAAAAAAATAGTATTATAAAAACTTAGGAAGACAAGGCAGACATCCAACACCTGCTAATACTCCAACCATCGTCTCTATTCCAATTGATAAGCCTCTTTTCAATTTCCAAGGCCTCCCTAAATTTACAGTGATGAAAATGATCAATCCTTGCAATGACCTTGGTCTCTTCAATGCAAATGTGATGTTTTGTCTTTTCTGCATGTTCTGCTAAAGTAGAGGAGTGAGACCTTCCATGTTTGATGTCAGCTGCATGCTCATGAATCCTCTGATTAATTGAGCGACCAATTTCACCAATGTACGGAGTCCCTTAGGAGCAAGGAATGACGTAAACAACTTTCCCATATTTAGGATTCACCGTGTCCTTCATTGATCTTAGGGAGCTCCAGATAGTGTTTAGGGGCCAAAATGTTGAAGGAACCTTATGCTTCTTCAAGATCTTTGTAATCTTGTCTGTGGTTCCTTGGATAAACGAAAGATGCACCCCTCAAAACCAATCCTTAAGATCTTTCTTAATTCTAGGACCTTTTTCAACCTTAACGAAGGCTCTAAGACACTAGCGCCTACTATAACCATTCTTATTAAAAACACTACGGAGATGGGTTTTTTCATCATTGAGGTGGTTTCCATCAGAAAATCGTAATGCCTGAGTGGCTAAGGTGTTGACAACAACTAGATTTTGAGCAGGAAAATGATGCGAGTTCGCATGAAGATATCGTTTGGTGTGAATTTTCTTCCAAAAAACCTACTCGGAGAAAGAACCATCATCTGTCTTTGAAATAAGAACGTCAAGGAAAGGGAGGCTGCCATCGATAAAATTTATCATGCATTGCGATAAAAATTCTCACAGTCTAAACCTTTTTTTTGAGTGCAAAATATTATTAATTAATTAATTAATTTATAATAATATTATTAAATGGGGTAGTCTAACTTATAAAAAAAACAACCTTTTTCACTAAAATTCACCAAAATCCCGCAATACAATTTCAAGCAAGAATGTGATTTTTTGTTATTTAAAATACATTTTTGAATGCATAAATGGATTCAACACCTTGTAAAACACCCGGGACACTGGAATTATATAGATTAAACTATTTAAACTAAGGTTTGTAAAAATATCTGACGGATTTTGATTAAAATTAACGAGAAAAAATGTCGTGAAAAAAGCCATTTTGTCTATAAGTTAGATTACGCCTTATTAAATTAATATTTATATTAATTAATTATAATAAATGATAATATATTAATTAGTATTTAATTATAACAAAATAATTAGTATTTAATTATTTTAAATTAATTAATGCGTAGTCTAACTTATAGACGAAATGACATTTTTCAAGACAATTTTTCTGGTTAATTTTAATCAAAATCCGACTGCCATTTTTTAAAAACTTAGTTTAAATTATTTTATCTGGATAATTTGAGTTCCCGAGGGGTTTTTTAGGGTGCTGAATCCATTTATGCATTAAAAAATGTATTTTAAACAAAAAATCTTGAAATTGTACTGCCAAATTTGGTGAATTCCGGTGAAAAAGGCTATTTTGTATATAAGTTAGACTACACCATTAATATATATTTAATAATAATTAATTTCGTTCACTAATGTTATTGATAATATTAATAATGTCATAGTTTATCAGTTCTAACTTTTGAAGGGATTTTCAACATATTTTTCGGTCTAATTTGCCTAGAATCCAACAGGGTTTTCTTGGAATCACAAGTTTGAGTTGCAAACTCTACATAATCAGAGTGCTATAATGGATTTTCAAAGTGTTGAATCCATATATGTAGTAAAAAAAAAAATTTAAACAAAAAAAGATTTGGCCAAAAAAATCGCCAGATTCCGACCAAAAACTCCAAAACCTAGCATGCTTAGATAATGGCATTAATAAAAAAAAAAAAAAAAAAACGGGTAGCATTTTATATATTTTAAAACTGGAAACAAGCGAGGTCCATTATATTCACATATTTCTCTGGTTCAAATTTTTCCATAGTTGATTTTGGGAAGTATTTATTGCTACCCTGGTTATTTACTACTATTCTACTTACATCATTTAAACCATACAACCTCCAAAAAACACCACAGAGTTTGAAAAAAATGACATAATATAATGACTACATATAAAATTAAACTAACTACCTGATGCCCTCCCACTTCTCCGGCAAACTGTCCTCCTGAACCGTGTGTTTGCAAAGAACAACAGTTTTGTTCATTCCAGAACCACGATGCTCTTATCTTTCATCCTTATCTTCCTGAGATCCGAATGGGGGAACTTCTCCAAGCCCGAAGACCTCCTTTAACACACCAACCATCATCGCTTCAACCTTTACTTCCATGCTATCAAACTTGAAATTCAAGTTGAGCATTTTTGTGTTCAAGTGATCCACAGGCTTTTGCAACAGCTCTAGATCATTCCCAATTCCAGATAGATGAGACATCACCACTGTAAATTGGTCACGAACCTACTGTGCTACCTGTTTCCCAATTATCTCCACCATCATCACTATGTCTCTCGTGGATAGTGTCCCCTACTCCTCCATGTTGTCGTTGATTCCATTGATTTTGGAGGAGGCCATCTTAAGAGCGATCCGTCCCTGTACGTGTATAACCCTCATATTTAACTGCTTCATCTAGCTCGTTAAAATATTGCGTTCTTCCTTGTCTAATGCAGTGCACATCGTTTCAAATTGAATGGTATTCCCAAACTATTGATCAATCTCGACACGAGCCTCCATCCCTGGAACCACCAATTTGAATTCATATTATATTGTTAATGCTCGATGCAACTGAAGTGGTGTACTAATATTCCATTCCCTGGTTTTGACAATCAATATCATTCCCTTCCTTTTCCACTTGGGCACCATCATGACACTTAATCCTTTATTCCTCCACTTGGAGTCATAATATCCCAGTTGCTTGCCTCGAATCTCGGGAGAGTCTGACCATATATCAAAGCATGTTATGAAACCAACTCACAAAATAGAAGAAAAGATAGATCAACGCCTTAGAAATCAAATTCTTTGAGGGGGAAACCTCTTTTACATTACATAAATGAACAATTCTTGGATGATACAAATGAAAAAACCTCCTTTCTATATATGAGTCCAAGGGGTCGTAATATATTCCTAGCCGACATAACAATAACAATGTAAGAGCACAACAATAACAATAGTGGGCTTCTATGGGGCACAATAATAACAATATGGGGACTACATGGGCACACCAATAAAAATAAGTAGATACACTCACAATAAAAATAATGGGATGCACTAGTATTATAGGGACCTAACATGCCCCTCTCCTTGAAAAAAGTGTTTTCTTCAGCACTTGATTACTTCTGGATGCTACTGTATAAAATTATCATCCTCCCATGTGGAATCTTTAACTCGTGATGAGATACTCTGAAATTGATCGATTTCATAGCTGTCGAGTTCTTGTTTCCGTGATTGCTTCAGGATCGAATATTATTTTTCCTTCTTCGTCATGTTCTAGAAATATTGTTTTAACTAGGAGCTTGCCACCTATAACCTTCTTTAAGCATGAAACATGGAAAATTGGGTGCACTCGGGAAGATGCAGGAAGCTCCAATTTGTATGCCATAGTATGAATATTTTGCAACACCTTGTAAGGACCATAATACCTTTTTGATAATTTATTATCCTTCTTAGCTTGCTTGAGGGACATTTGTTTTTATGGTTGTATCCGTAAAAATACCCAGTCGCCTACTCCAAAAATTCTTTTGCTGCGATGTTCATCTACTTGTTGTTTCATTCGATTTTGTGCCAAAGTGAGGTTATCCTTTAAGAGTTGGAGAACTTTTTGTTGGTGCTCGATATGATCTTCCACTGCTTGAACCTTAGAATTTTCTTTTAAAGATGATGTGATGGACAATGGATGATATCCATAAAGTACCATAAATGGAGTCATTGTTGCTGCAATATGGAAGGAAGTGTTATACCACCATTCAGCCACAGGTAACCACTTGACCCATTGTGTCTGTTTATCAGATACAAAGGAACAAATATATCCTTCCAAACATTTGTTCACTATCTTAGCTTTCCCATCATATTGAGGATGATATGCTGAGCTATGAGCTAATTGAGTGACCAAACAAGAAAATAATTCCATCTAAAAATTTCCTATAAAAATGGGATCTCCGTCGCTTACAATGATATTTGGGTTTCCATGTAGCTTTTGAATTGTTTCCATAAATGCAGTAGAAACTATGCTGGATTTAAATGGATGAGATAATGCAGAAAAGTGTGCATACTTGGTAAGCCTGTAAACTACCACCATAACGACTGTATTTTCTTTAGACTTGGGTAAACCTGTGATAAAATACATTGAAACCTCCTCCCAATGTTGACTTGGAATGGATAAAGGTTGTAACAGACCTGGGGTATTAATTGTCTCAACTTTATTTTGTTGGAAAACCAAAAATTTTGCCACAAAATTTTGAATATTTGATTTAAGGCCATCCCAAAAGAAATCCTTCTTAACCCTATGGTAAGTTTTTAAAAATCCCGAGTGCCCTCCTAAGGGAGAGGTGTTCAATTCCAAAAGAATAATTTGTTTGAGTTGGTAATTCTTACAAAGATGTAAGCGATCTTTAAACCATAATGAATCATTTTTCTAGCTAAATGTTTAAGATGTACTAGGATATTTCTGCAAATTTTGAATGAGTGTCCATACCTCTTCATCATTCTTCCATTCATCCCTTGCTTCGATTATCCACTCAGGTTGGATAATAGAAATGTCACAAATCATTGCTTCGACATCCTCATCCTTTCTTGAGAGTGCATCTGGAACAACATTTAGCTTCCCTTTTTTCTAGATGATTTAAAAGTCATAACCCAACATCTTTGTTACCCATTTTTGCTGCTCTTCTGAAGATAATATTTGTTCCAAAAATTACTTAAGACTATCATGATCTATTTTTACCTTGAAGTGTCTTCCCATTAGGTAAGGTCTCCATTGCTTTAGTGCATGTAGTATTGCCAACATTTCCTTCTTGTAAATAGGTTTCAATAAATACTTTTTTCAAAAGAAATGGGTCTTCCTTATTGCATTAATACCACACAAATTCCATTTCCCGAGGCATCACATTCCACAATAAAAGTTTCTGTAAAATCTGGCATAACTAAGACTGGTGCTTGGCACATTGCCTCTTTAAGATGTTCAAAGGCCTTAGTTGATTCTGGAGTCCAAGAAAATGCATCTTTCTTTAGTAATGATGTTAGAGGTGCTGATATTCTCCCATAATTCTTAACAAACTTGCGATAATACACTGTTAACTCCAAAAATCCTCGAAGATGCTTTATGGTTGTGGCGATTGTCCATTCCTTCATGGATTTAATTTTGTTAGAGTCTACCTTAACACCCTCATGAGATACAATATGACCCAAATATTCCACCTCCTGTATTCCAAAGAAACATTTGGAGGTTTTTGCATATAATTGTTTCTCCTCCAATAGTTTGAGCACCCTGTCAACATGTTGAACATGGTCCTTCTGAGACTTGCTGTAGATTAGTATATCATCAGAAAATACTAACACACATTTTCTAAGGAAGGGTTTGAAAATGGAATTCATCAAACCTTGAAATGTGGAAGGTGCATTAGTAAGGGCAAAAGGCATGACCAAAAATTCATAATGACCCTCATGAGTTTTGAATGCTGTTTTTGAAATGTCGCCAGTCTTCATTCTAATTTGATGATATCCAGAACAAAGATCCAACTTGGTGAAGTAAATTTATCCATGTAATTCATCCAATAATTCATCAATGATAGGGATGGGAAATTTATCTTTAATAGTGAGCTTGTTGAGCTCCCTATAATTCGGACACATACGCCATGATCCATCCTTCTTGTGCACCAATACTACTGGAGTAGAGAAATAACTTTGACTAGGTTGAAGTATACCAACATCTAGCATTTCTGCAACCATACGTTCAATCTCACTCTTTTGAGCATAAGTATACCTGTAAGGCGTGATGTTTGGAGAAACACTTCTTGGAATAAAATGAATAGCATGATCATGATCATGAATAGGTGGGAGTCCTTTGGGAGTCTCAAACACCTTGGAATGATTGGCTAATAAATTTTGGAGATCTAGAGAAATATATGATTTTGATGTCTGAACCTCTAGTCAGCATAATTGTGCAATTATGCCTCGTTGTTATTTCTTTAGAAGATTTGTCACAACATTAGAGCTGATAATGTTTCCCGGATTCCTTGTGATACCCCGTAATTCAACTTCCTTTCCTTTTGAAAAAAATTTCAAGAAAAGTTCTTCAAAATTAAAAGCTACCGTCTTAGTACAACATCAACGCCACCCATTGGAATGGAGAGAATTGCACTATTCAATACATATTCCCCCATGGTTAACTTGATATTATGTCACTTTATAGAGAAATTTATAGTTCCTCCATTTGCAGCCATCACTTGACACTGTGGTGATGGGTATAGGAAGAAATTTAATTCCTTGGCTACCTTACAATGAAATTTTTTTTGGGTACTACCCAAATCAGTCAACACTATTACATTTTTCTTCTTGCTATGTCCTTCTATCTTGAGAGTTTGAGGAGTGGTAATTCCTGCCAATGCATTATAGGATATGGTCAGATTCATTTCTTCTTCCTATAGGGTTGGTTCCTGGTGTATATCCTCTTCTTTTGAATTTTCTTTTTCCTTTTCTTCCTCCTCTTCATAATCTATGTAAAATAATTTATTCTCAGCACACTTATGACTTTTAGTGTGTTTGTTATCACAACTATAACAAAGCCCTTTTTCTATTTTTTTCTTCCAATTGTTGTGGTGTAAACCTTGTAGGTTGTGGAATTCTAAGAGTAGCAAAATTAATCTTTATAGATGTGAGTGGTAGGCTTCCTTTTTGCTATGAATTTGCTTTCAATTTTTCTTGCCAACCTGAATGCCTTCTCTAATGAATTAGGTTCCCAAAGGAGAACCTAATCTTGGATGTTATACTTTAAAGTCCCTATTAATATATCATTCCTATGCTCCTCCATAATATCCTTTACCCTTATATTCAATTTGTGGAAGTCCTCAATGTGATCCACCATTGACCCTTTTGTTTGAGATTTATCAATTGGCTAAAGAAGGTGTTGCTCTTTGTATCCTCATAATGTGCTATAATTTCCTCCGTAAAAATTAACCAAGTGACAGTTTGTTTATGAGAGCAAAGCCATCGATACCATACAAATGTATTTTGTTCTAAATATAAAGTTGCAATACGTACCTTTTGTGTGTTTTGAACATTATGGAGATCAAAATATTGCTCCATCTGTAGTATCCATGTTACAAGATCCTTGCCATCAAAATTCCTGATATTGATCTTTGGAATATGGACGATCTCGAATCCAATGTTATAGTTTAAGAAATCATGATTAACGTTTGTTTTGTTCTCATCATGTGTTTCCTCTACAACATTTTCATCATTAGGAAACATTTCTTGTAGCAGCCTTGTCAAACCTTCCTTCAAACTTTCCATGTCTGCTTTTAGACCATTCTTCATGTCTTCCATGTTGCCTTTCAGTTTTTCTTCTATACCATCAATATTAGCTTCCACGCCATTCTTCAAACCATACATCTTAGATTCCACGCCTTTCATGTCTTTCTTCAAACCATCCATCTTAGCTTCCGTGTCATTTTTTGTTACTCTTTGCAAGAGTGAAATTTGTTGCACTTGGTCTCATAATTTTGATATATCATGTTGCACTTCTTCCTCTTCATGAGTCATAGTAGAGCCTTCTAAGGGATTAATGGGCGTGAAATTAATTTTGGGGGGCATTTTAGAACCCAATACTGATATATATGCTTCAATATGCCCTTGGAATCACTTCAAACTGATTTTTCAAACAAGACATGTGCAATTTAAAAAAAAATACGCACATTTTTCTTGCTTTTGAGGAGCTCAATATTGAAACTAATGTATCTCTGTAATTTCGGATCCATAAGATCTAAAATTTGGTATGTTGTATCCCTCTCAGTCTTCTTTCTATTGCCACAGGTCAGACCTAATTTGGATTCTTCAAGATAAAGTTATGCCCAATCTCCTACAATGGCCTAATTATGGGTTAGTTTAGTAGAGTGAACTTGTACGGAGTTCCACATGTCACGATTTCAATCTTCCGCTTTGAAATCGATACACAAGAAATTATAGTCCGTGCACTTTCGGCCAATTGTTACAGAATTCCAATCCGATGCCTGAAACGAAAGTTATGATGATTTTCCCTAGGTCACCTATTTGAGGTGAAATTTCAGAGCCTGAAAAAAACCCTAACTTCCACATATCATATCTCTGTAAATATTGTGAACCAAGGTCTGAAATTTTTACACGACATTCCTCTGGATTTTGGCTCAAAGTATATTTTTTATCTTCTGAACCTTCACAGAAAATTTTTTATAGCGAAAGTTCCAAGATGGCCTGTTTGCAGCAGGGAAACCCTAGAATCCAAAGCTCTGATACCAAATGTTATGAAACCAACTCGCAAAATACAATAAAAAATAGATCAATGCCTTAGAAATAAGCCTCTTCAAGGGGGAAACCTTTTTTACATTACATAAATGAGAAATTGTTGGATGATACAAATGAAAAAACCTCCTTTCTATATATAGGAGTCCAAGGGGTCACAATATAATCCTAGCCGACATAGAAATAACAATGTAAGGGTAGAACAATAAAAATAGTGGGCTTTTATGGGGCACAAAATAACAATATGGGGACTACATGGGCACAACAATAACAATAAGTGGATACACTAACAATAAAAATAAGGGGATGCACTAGTATTATAGGTACCTAATAAAGCGAGTGATGGGAGATAATGGAATGACATCATTAATGCTCGAATGATTCTAATCATCGCCTGAGGTCATTCTTAGTGATTCTTCAATCATGGGACATGGCATATTTGGGGGTGCATTTGGTCTATTATCAATACCTTTTTCTAGGGCAACGCCTTTATTGGCTTGATAATCTACCTGCCAAATTTTCTCTCTTTTAACATGGAAAACAATATAATCTTCTAATTTATTTAGAAGAATCCCTATCCTTTTGAGAGTAGGAGATAATTCAGAGTATTTTTGATGCCTGATCTTGGAGCAGCTTTGAATAACAATCATTGGATCTCCAACTATACTTATTTGTCGCAGGTCTTTAGACATAACAATCTTTAATCCTTGCTAGAGAGATAAGGGTTCATCTTGATTATTCGAAGCATTTCCCAATCCCCATGAATACCCTATTTATATTTTTTCCATCGGGTTGTAAAGCACCCCTGTTGCTCCTACCTCACTTGGATTTCCTTTCAAGGCACCATCGAAAAAGAGCTACGATCTGCCCAAGTTTCATTGCCATTCTTCAAATATTTCCCCGGACAACCGAATATAAAAGGGAGGAATTTTGTAGGACATGAAGCTAACATGATCTGGAGGTTTGTTTATCTTGAGTCACTCTTTTTCATCTGCCATGAGATTGATCAGATCAGATTCATCGAATCCCCTGACAAACATCACCTCGAAAAGCAGTTGCATTCCTTCCATAGCTGTTGATTTTGGGAAGGCTCTACTATCTTTAAATATTGCTTGCTTTCGACATAACCATATCGACCAACTAAATATTTTAGCACTACCACCCAACATCTTATAATTAATGAATATTTGCTTCTATTGAAAGGATACTAGGATCACCAATGAATGAACATCTCGGTCCAATCCATTGGTATGTTATAAATTTGAGCTAGTGGCTGCAAGGCAAGGTATATTTATTTTGGAAAGGGTTTTCAAAATTTCAATTTAATTATTAATAATTATTAGGTAGATATAAAATTTTAATCCCTATAAAATATTTTAGAATATTTTTATTAATATACATAAATAAAATGTTGAAATTTATTAATTAAAATAATGTTATATCAATAAATGTAATATTGAATGAGCTATTTTTTTTCGGATATGTGGTATTAATAAGCCATGGTATTGTAATAAATCCCATTTACATATTAAAAATCTCCATGATAAAGTGGTGAGTGAACCTCCATAGTTAAGAATCTTGTTACATGTTTTTTTAAATGTATATATGTTTAACTTATATATTAATTCTTTTTATCATTATTAATAATTGTTTTATTAAATTTTAAATAAAGTTATAATTGCGTTGACATATGCTCTCCAATGCAATATGGTAGAGATGTTGTAATGTAATGTCGTGTTTAGCATTTTGACTCACTCAAACTACTTAAAAATAAAATAAATAAAATAAAATAATTAATAATTATAATTAGCAATAAAACATTTTGACACGGTCAATTTACAAAAAACAATGAAACTAACCTAAATTCACTTTTTAGAGTGAAAAAAGATTTGATCCCTCTCGTGCTTGATAAATTTGGAGTTAAGATGGATATATGTTGGTTTAGTAAATTCTTATGATTTTTTAATTGTGGGGAGAGGTGCTCTCTGATCCAGAATGGTAGAAGCGTTGTAATATAATGTCATGTTAAACATTTTGACTCAGTCAAATCACATAAAATAAAATTAAAAAATTAAAACAAAATAATAAACATAAAATTAGTAATTATATTATAACTGTAATTATCAATAAAACATTTTCACATTATCTAATTCCATAAAAAATGAATAAAATAAAATAAAATAATAATTATAAGTATAATTATAATTAATAATTAAATCAACCTAGATCTATTTTGACTTAAGTGCCGAGAGGGATCAAATCTCTTTCACTCTAAAGGAGGCTTGACAACTTATATCTAAAAGCTTATATCAACAAAGATTTGATAATTCACCCTGGATGCGGGTGTTTGAAACAGGAGGGGAGGTGGCAGGCCCATCGCGTGAAACATGGCCTAGCCACATGGACATGCATGGGGCATGTCCTGCAGCCCTTAACTACTCCAGCTACTCACCTCAGATCGTCTTAACTGCCTCTGTCCTCTGCCTTAATGATCGTCCGGTCTGCCGTCCTAAGATTTTATTCATGGTGCCACACCCTCCATTTCTGCCATTCTCTTCATTCCGCCTTCATTTCTCTGTTGTCTCTGCTCTGAGCTCCCCCTCTTCCTCAGAGACGCATTGCGACCTCCACCTTCTGTTAGCTCCACCACCCATTCGCACCTGCTGTCATACTGTCTTGCAGCATCAGCTCACCAACACCAATGCTCACTCGACCTCATCGGCTCTGCTTGCTAGCCTCCCTCACGCTCCTTCCTGCTCCAATATGCCGCGAAGGCATAGAATGCGTTGCTGCCGTGGAAGAGGCAGGGGCCAATCCTCACATCTGCCCATCTCCATTCACTTTGATAGTCGCTCCCCGCCTCCTGAAGACAACTCGGCCCATTTCCACTATGATTTCTCCATGGATAGACCTTGAGTTATAGCCACAATCACTGTCAGCTTTCAGGAGGCGCCTTTAAGCTCTGCTGGGTCAAGTTCCAGAAAAGGACCATGAATATCCATAATCTCTTTAACGCCTCCACAACACTGTAGGAAATCCGAAGCTCTGCCGGTCAAACCTAAAACGAAATCCTCCAGCAGCAAAGGTAGTGGAAGTGGAAGTCCTCAACGTTCGATGGGTGAAAAGAGGAAGGGCATCCAGCCTTGTGTGCATCGCTACCACACTAAAACCCAACGCCCAACATGACACTTAGCTTGATATACATCCACAACAATGAGAGGTTTCCTCTCTCGGTTTTGATTAATTCTCTGTTATTTTGTATTTCCTGAACAATTTGTCAAAATCTTGGTTTTTTCTAGACAATGATGGTTTCCCTACTAAGGGAAATGATTTTTGGACCGGTTTCCCCATCTGGGGTGGTCAGTTTTTTGTCTTTTTGAACTCTGCTCCCTCCGGAATTGGCTAGCATAGCAATTTCAGAGGCAAGCTTCGACTTGTATACTATGCTTATATTAATAAATTAGTTCAATTTAGAAAAAAAAAAGAAAGATATGATAATTCAGAGTTAAGATGAATCTAGGCTAGTTTCAATAATTTGAAATGGGCGATGAAGTAAATGTTTTAATGATTTATGTGATCTAATGCTTATCATCATTTAATAGCCTTTTAATTTATATGGCTACGTCAATCAAGATAATTCAAAATATTTATGTATTAAAACCAAGTAAAAAAATGCATTGCTTTTTGACAAATTCAAACCTTTTAAACCTCATAAAAAGTCTTCTGAACTATGGCTTCTAACTTATATGGAGTTGTTTATATGTGAGACTTTTTGGAGTTTCCGACGGATTTTTGATCAGAATCCGACGAAAAAATTTGTGGTGAAATATTGATTTGTGTTGTCTAAACTAGTTTTTTGACTGCATATATGGATTCAACACCCTAAAAAACCCGTGGGGCACTTCGATTGTGAAGAGTTCACCTGTCAAAATTGTGATTTCAATGAATCTCTGCGGGATTATAGACAAATTAAATTGGAAAGTAAACCAAAAAACTTTTCAAACAATCTCACTTATAAACGAAGCCCTAACTTATATTTAAATATGTATCTTTCATTAGTGTAAATATTCATGATAACACATGATCATAATTTTGTGCAAAAGCTAAAACCTTTTGAAGAGAGATGGATAACAAATATTTTTATGTACTCTTTTCCAAAAAAAACTAGAAGAGGATGAATACAACTCCCTATAAGAATGAAACAAATGCATTCCAAATCAAGATTGCACTCCCCAAACAATAAGTAAGAAATATAATTCCCATACTGCCAAATCGGTAAAGATTTGTCTTCAACTTTCTTTAGCTTTGAAGGTCAGTTCTATGAGCAGAATTTCAGTGCTGCCATGGGTTCCCCGCTTTCTCCTATTGTGGCAAACCTTTTTATGGAGGATTTTGAATCCAAAGCCTTGGCTTCCACTCCTTACAAGCCAAAAATTTGGAAGCGTTTTGTGGATGAAACTTTCATAAACTGGTCGCATGGTTGTCAGATGTTGGATTTCTTTCATCAACACCTGAATGATCAGTCAAGTTTGATTATGTTCACTTTGGAGACAGAAATTGATGGTAGCCTTCCTTTTTTTGATGTTGTTATCTCCAGAAAAGATGATGGCACTTTTTCTCACCAAGTATTTCGAAAGAAAACCCACACAAAGTAGTATTGTCACGCTAGTTCTCATCATTTTCCTGCTTAGAATATTGGTGTTCTAAACACATTGGCAACTAGAGCCCTTAGGGTATCTGATGATGAACACTTGGAGGAAGAGAAAGCCCATATCCTTGGATTCTCTGAGATGAATGGTTATAGTAAGCGTCGAGGTATTAAGGATTTATTCAATGCAAGCAGATGTCCAAAACCAAAGAAAGATCTTGATGAATTAGTTGGTAAGATTCAACTACCATTTATACATGGCACTACTAAAATAATTGCTCGGATTTTAAGAAATCATTTGATCTCTTCCACCTTTAGAACTTTGAACACCATTCATATTTCCCTCAGATCTATTAAGGACCCGTTGGACCCCAAAAGCATGAAAGGTGTCTATTTGATCCCTTTCTCATGTGGGGTTCCCTACATTGGAGAAACCGACTGCTCGATAAGTAAGAGGTTACAAGAACATGCGACAGATTTAAGACATTGTAGGACCCAGTCCTGTGCTCTTGTGGAGCATGTTGGAAAGACTAAGCACCAAATTTATTTCGAGGAGTCCAAGGTCATCGCTAGGGTGGAGCATTTCCATCACTGCAAATTTAGGGAGGTAGTTGAAATAGAGAAGAGATCTAATACTTTGAATAGGGATGATAGATGGAAAATCATTAGTTGCTAGATTCTGTCACTAGTCTCTTAGTATAGACCCGTTTCCTTGGACTGTGGTTTTTGTCTCTCTTCTTCCTTTTTGTTTTGTCTGGTAATTTTGTTGTTTATTTATATAATTCATTTATTATTAATGTGTATGCTAGTTTTTTGGTTTAGTTTATTTTGGATTTATTTCCTTATTATTTTATGAGTATTAGTTTTATTTGAGTTTTCCTTAGTTTAAAATTTGTTTTGGTTTAAGAATTTTTTTTATACACACACACACACACACATATATATATTAAATTTCGGATTATTAATTATTTATTCATTTTGGTTAACTGATTTTGTGGTCTTTTTGGGTTATGTTTATTGGCTAATTTTCCATTGTTTGTCCTTCTTTTTATGTTTTACTAATTTTTTTTTAACAGATTCTGTTACTATTTATATTCCAAAAAAAACGAGGCATGAAATCCCCATTACATCCGAGTTATGAAGTAGAATGTCAAGGAGGGGTGATGTGGTATAAACCGAACCTCCTACATACTGACTATTGCTACTATGCTGCATATTCGATTTCTTGTAAATTCTAACAAACTGGAATAATATAACTTCAAATTTAAAAGACATAGTAATAGATGTGATAGATGGAGGAATGGAGGCTAGTTCCTGCTACCTTGGTGAGCATTTGAATTGTCTGTGGTGCCATGGTTACTGTCCCGGTTGGCATTGGGAGCATTGTTGGAGCTTGAGCTCTGGACAGTCCGTTTTTCCACCATGTAGCGCAGGATCTCCAAGGATTATTCAATGTGAGTGCAATGATTGTTATCTCCCCTCATCTGTTCTGAGAGGGATTGCACTTGGTGCTAGAGGAAGATGGTGTCCTCTTGGTGCTTATCTTGCATTATCTTCAGTTGTGCTTTTATCAAATCCATCTATGCTTGTAGGTCGGTGCAGTGGAAATAGTTATCATTCCTCATATTAGTTGAAGAGGGGAAGGGTAAGAACACAATGATGGAAGTAAGGGGTTGAAGAAGTAGAAAGGTCATTGATAGACAATGAATATTGAAAGTCCAGGGATCGAGGGACAGAGAGCTCCAAGGAAATTTAGTGGCTGAAGCACATCGCAACAATGTGTGGTGAACTGCGAAGGAGGGGGAGGCAGGATAAATAAGAGGGTAGGGAGAGGAGGGCAGGTTTTGGATGAGGGAAGTGTGGGAATCATGGGGGGACAAGTTCACAAGATAATTACAGGGGAGGGGATGGGTGTGGAAGACCTATAATAAAAAAATACAGGTGGCACAAAAGATCATGCTAGCAGAGAGCACGCAGTGAGAAGAATTCATGGAATAGAGGAGTAGGTGGTGCAATATTAGGAATAGAGTTGACCAGGGGGTCTGAGGCATGCCTTGTTGGCCAGAGAGTCAACTATATTGTTGTTGGATATGAGGATGTGATAGAAAGAAAGATCTCCGATATCGTTACTCAGATTATGACACCTGATGATCGGTCTGCTGAGGGCGATGTTGGGAGACAGAGCTGAGTTCAACATCATGTTGATAACTATTATAGAGTCCCCAAAAATCATAGCCCTTTTAATCTTTAATCTCTTAATAATTTGAAGGCCTTGTAATAAGGCATATGCTTCCGCTCTATTATTTGACAGTTGACCCAATCCCCATTCAAAGGTGGCAACAAACTCATCCACAAAGTGGCCTCCAACTCCTGCAATTCCTGGGTTTGATTTTGAAGCTCCATCAAAGAAGAGTGTAGTTCTTTTTATCCCATCAAGCCATTCAATGAACTCCTTTTCTTTAAGCCTTATTTTCCACTGATCTTTGTGGGAGGTTGAAGAGCGAGAGGTTTGTTACAATTCAAGAGGATGTCGAGCACTCTTCTGAAGAGAAGTATTTCCTCAACTTGCAAGTCATTGATGTTGAATTGATCACTGTTTTTGGCTAGGATGGTTTCAATAGTCAGGCTCAAGGTCTTTCTCTGAACTTTCCTAGCGCATGGTTTTTGCTCCTGGAAGGTGACTTTGTTCTGCATGAGCCATATGTTCCAGAGGAGAACCTATGGTAGATTATCCCATATTCTTATGACAACACACTTCTTTTCTTTCCCATAAAGGTTGATTCTTTTCCAATTTGCAATCAAATGAGAAACTGAGGTGTTAGCAGCCATCTCTATTTGTAGGGGTTCAGAGAGGGAATTCCAACATTTTTTTGCAAATGAGCAGTCGATGAAGAGGTGTTGTGTTTTCTCCTCAGCAGTGGATCATAGGGGGCATCTAGAGGATCCCTAATCCAGATTTACGTAGGAATGTAAAATAATACACATATAACCATAAATACAAATATGCATCAGAAATAACACTTCATTTCATTAATATCAAAGAACTGAAATTTGCGTATAGACAGAATGGAAATCAACTAGCTAGGGCGTTGGTAGCTTATCTCTGAGAAGAGATGTGGTGGCTACAGGCCTCAGAACTGTGTTACAATGAGGCTCAAGGGCCTATTTATTATTGAGAAACAATGGAAAACCCTAAACATACAAATACCTAACCATAGGAGATGAAGCGTCAAAACTATGGGCCCCATTTGGGTAAATTGGTGTTTCAACTTCCGGGGTACGTAACTTTGGAAAATGATCTCCGTTTGACATACGCCATAACTCGTCAGAAATATCTATATGAGGACTACAACTTTTTATGTGAGAAAAATCAATATAAGGACCCATGTTGCTCCTGGTGTTCCCAAAAAATGTCGTTTAGGGCCTTAAAACAACTTCGGAAGTTTAGAACCCGAAAAACTGATAAATATAGTAAGTTGTACCAAGAATGAAAAACTGAAAGAGATAATGGTGGGGCCCCAAGTGGAATAGGTGGGTGGAAACCAATATACACCTAGACCATTCCTCCTCCATTAGGAAGCAATGGTCCCCATTGCGTTGAGTTCCTCCATGAGATGAAGAAACTTCTACTGAACTTGGTCCCTGGTGAACCACTTGCCTTGGTGCAGGAGTTGGCTAGATTTGACAACCCGATATAGTTGGATCTTCTATTGGTGAGTGTTCTTGATTTGCATGTCCATGATAAAATCTGTGGTGGCATGTTCCATGCAGTCTGGGTTTAACTCTATTGGTGTGAGTTGTTCTGCAATGTCGGAGTTGTCTAGTAGAGGTGGGAAGTAGGGCCGAAGGCGGTCCACACTGAATCCTGGGTGCAGGCCAAGGAATGGTGGAATACTGAGCTCGAAGGAATTGTTCCCTACAACCTTGGTGATGGTGTATGACCCATATCAGAGCGGGCGAAGCTTGCGGTGGGGTCAGGTGAGGCGCTCCTTCTGCAAATGTAGCCACAATTTGTCGCCCACCTAGAAGTTGTGTGGCACTCGATGTTGATCATGTCTTTGCTTGTACTTATCATTGGCTCTGTCCAATATGTAATGAACCTGTTGGTGGATGTTATGAATATGATTGATGAAGATATTCACTTTGTTATCTTCAGACTGGACATGAGTCGAACCAGCCTGAGTAGTCGCAAATGGCATGGCTACGTCAATGGGACATAGTGGCTGGAATACCAAGCCCACTTGAAAGGGGTTGTGGCTAGTTGAGCTGTGGAGAGCCCATTATAACTGTGTTGTACATAGGGGAGGCTCTCATCCCATGTGCGTGGATGCTTTGAATTGTACATGCGTAGAATGTGTGCAATTATCCTGTTGACGACCTCTGTTTGGCCATCACTTTGGGGATGGAAAGATGTGAACTTGGTGAGCTTGGTGTCCAACATTGACCAGAGGCTGGACCAAAATGTGCCGAGGAATCTGTAGTCCCGATCTGAGATGATAGACTGTGGGATCCCAAAGTGCACCCACACTCGTTCAAAGAAGAGTTTAGTAGTGGCTTCTGCTGTGATATTCTTCTTGCAAGACGCCATAATGGCCATCTTCGAGAATCTATTGACGACCACGGAAACACAGTCGTTTCCATTCTTAGTAGAAGGAAGGCCCGACATGTAATCCATGGATATGGATTCCCAAGGTTGACTAGGGGTAGGTAGCGGAGTATAGAGGCCTTTCTTCTTGATGGTCAGTTTGGCAATGGTGTAAGCCATGCAGGATCTGATGTACTTCTCGACATCCTGTCAAAGGTTCGGCCAATAGAAATACTTTTGTAGTACTGCCACTGTTTTCTCGACCCCGAAATGCCCAATGAATTGACTGTAGTGTGCTTCCCAAATCATCTTGGCATGCTCGCTTGAAGGAAGAAAATGGTGTCCTAGGCGACATAACAATGCATCTTGGAGGTGAAAAGTTGGAACTTGCATACCCTCCAAGAGTGTCTTGTATATGTGGCCGAATTCTAGATCTCTCTTGTAGAGAAGTGAACAATCAGAAGTCTCGTGCCCACAAGATTTGAGAACGGTGGTTAGGGCCACGATCGGTGGTCAGCTGAGGTAGTCTGCAACATTATTGGTGCTACCCTTCTTGTACTTGATGTTCAAATGAAACTGTTGTAAATATGTGGACCACTTCTGATGGCAATCCTTTTGCAACTTCCCTTATGTCTATATGAACTGCAAGGGTCGGTGGTTTGTGTGAATGATTGTTTCCTTCCCAAAAATGTAATGCTTCCATTTTCGACAATCCTGCACAATGGAATACATTTCTTTGTCATAAGTGGGATACTTTCAGACCGTGTCGAACAGTGTCTCATTATGATATGCCACTGGATGCCCTTGTTGAGTACGAACTACCCCAATAGCATATTCAGAGGCATCTGTCTCAATCTCAAATGGTTGTCGCAAGTCTGGTAATGTGAGCACTGGGGTAGAACAAAGGCGATGTTTCAATTCTACAAACGCCTTCTGTTGAGATTCTAACCAAAAAATTTTTGCTTTCGCTGCTCCCTTGGTGACTTGACTCAAGGGCCAAGTGATATGAGAGAATCCCAACACGAACCTGCGGTAGAAATTAGTGAGACCCAGAAAGTTGCGAAGCTCTGTTATATTGGTTGGGGCTGGCCAATCACGAATGACTTGGATCTTGGTTGGATCCACATGCACCTCCCTTTCATCAATAATGTATCCCAAATATTGAACCTTGGTCATGCCAAAAGTGCACTTCTCCAAACTGGCACACAACTTGTGTTGCCGCTGTGTTTGGAGGACCTGTCAGATGTGGTGGAGGTGCTCTTCCCACGTCTGGCTGAAGATCAGAATATCATCGAAGTACACCACTGCAAATGAGTTGGTGAATGACCGCAAGATGTCGTCCATCAACCTCATGAAGGTCGCGGGAGAATTTGTCAACCCGAAAGGCATGACCAACCATTTGAAATGGCCATACTTGGCTTTGAAGGCAGTCTTCCACACATTAGAGGGTTCGATTGGTATCTTGTGATACCCATACTTCAATTCAATCTTGCTGAAATATTTTTCCCTTTTGAGTTGGTCCGGAGTCATCAATCCATGGGATTGGGTACCTATTCCGGACAGTGATCTTGTTCAGTGCCCGATAGTCAATACAGAGTCTCCAAGTCCCATCATTCTTCTTTACCAACACGATCAGGCTCCCACAGGGTGATGAACTCGGTCGGATGTGACGTTTCTGCAGCAGCTCCTGAATCTGCCCCTTGATTTCATTGTTCTCCAGAAAAGAGCGCTGACAGATCGTTCCATTAGGTAACGGTGCACCTAGGGTTAGATCAATGGGGTGCTTGACCTAACAGTGCAGAGGCACCCCTGTGGGTGAGGTGAAGATGTCCCCGTAGTCGTCCATAACCTTGTCCATTTTTTTTTTTCGTGTAGAGGATCCATGTCTGGAGGTCGTGGCCACAATATTCTTCTTGCTTTGGGTGCAGATCATCAAGAAAACAAATTTCCTGGTTTTGGAAATGATCTTATTGCATTGTTTTTCAGTAACCAAAGAGATAGCGGCAGGTGGTGGTACCTTTCGTATCCTGTACAACTTATTTCCCAAATTAACATTGAGAGCACGAGGCCAGCACTCATACATAGCATGTCGCTTCCACAAGTATGTTTGGCCCAATAATACATCACAAACATCAAGAGGAGCAATGTCACATAATACCTCATCCGTGAACGGCTTGATATTGTAGGGAAGGCGACACTCCTGGATGACACGAAGATCCTGTCCTTGGTGAAGCCACTCGATGCGGTATGGCTGCAGGTGTGCTGTGGTCGGCAAGCCCAACTGCTTCACAACGTCTACTGAAATGAGGTTATTTTAGCTCCACTGTCGACAATGAACTGTAGCATGGAACCCTTTACCCACATCTTGGAGTGGAAGAGACGTTCCTCCTCCTCTGGATCTTCCGGTTCCTCCTTCTGGATCTTCGCAGTGGAAAGAATGGCGTTGGGCGCCTCATAAATAATTTTCTTCCCTTTGTCATTACCCTTGTCAGGTTTTGATTCAGAGTCAAAGCATGAATCTGATTCAGAAGCCCTCATCTCGGCCACCAGCAACTGCTTGGCCCGACACTCACTTGTGTTGTGAGTGGAGCTCTTATGGAAATCACACCACTTTCCCATGTCCTTATTTGGATTTGCGGTGTTGTTCTTTTCTTGTGGATTTGGCAGGTTCTCTTGGGCTTCCATGCCTTGGATTTGTCCCCCTTTTTTTTTTTTTTTTTTTTTTTTTGGGGGCACCTTTCCCTTGATTTTGATTCGCAGATCCAAAGTCTCGCTTCTTCTGTTTGAATTTCTACTCAATATTGAAAACATACCGGTATTCTGTTCCAAGCGAGGAGATGTCGAGGAACTCCATTTCATCCTGAATGTATATGTGCAGACAACTACGATACTTTAGCACCAAATGTTTCTCTAATATTTGATACCCAAATTTGTGCGTAGGGTATGGAACATATTCATTAGCTCATGCACATCTTGATCCCTTTGTTGACACAGTGTGGTCCATTGTATGTACTTGTCCTCATAGCTCCCCACGAGATAGTATTGTTCATTGATGGTGTCTTGAAGATAATTCCAAGTGGGTACGACTGAGAACAGATAAGGGTTCCGTCTCGTCCTTTTTCTCATAGTAGGTTTCCCACCAATACTTGACATGGGGGGTAGATTTGAGGAGTGCAGAAATAATCTTCTCCTCGTTGAAAAAGTTATGAACCAAGAAATATCCTTCTAATAGTTTCAACCATCTATCTACGACATATGCATCTATTTGGCCTTCGAATATGGGAATTTCAAAGTTTAGTCGTACCTTGAAGGGAGTCGCGCCTCCAGAGTGGTTGCTGGATGCAGATGCGCCGTCGGTGGGCAATCATTGAAGGATCTGGGAAAATTTATCCATGATTGCGTTCTTTTGTTTTTCGAGGTCCTCATCGAGCAATATTTTGATAGGATATCCTGCTCCCTCATCTTTCTTTTCATTCCCCATGGGCGGCCATCGATGTTTGCGAGGACGATCTTGCAAAGGTTCAACCAGATCGAGCCCAAACTCCTTATACCTTGACCTCGTTGGGGACATGCAAAGAAGGATCGAGAAAAAGCAGACCGCTCTGATACCACTGATCTAGATTTATGCCAAAATGTGATAGAATACACATATAACCATAAATACAAATATGCAGCAAAAATAACACTACATTTCATTAATATCAAAGAAATGAAATTTGCTTACAAACATAATGGAAATAAACTAGCTAGGGCGTTGGTAGCTTAACTTTGAGAAGAGATGTGGTGGCTACAATCCTCTAAATTGTGTTACAATGAGGCTCAAGGGCCTATTTATTATTTAGAAACAATGGAAAACCATAAACATCCAAAAACCTAACCCTAGGAGATGAAGCACCAAAACTATGGGCCCCGTTTGGGTAAATTGGTGTTTCAAATTCCCAGGGACGTAACTTTGGGATATGATCTCCGTTTGACGCGCACCATACCTCATTAGAAATATATATCTGAGGACTACAACTTTTGATGTGAGTAACATTGATCCATGGACCCATGTTTCTCTCGGGTTTCCCAAAAAATGTCGTTTAGGGTCTCAAAACGACTATGAAAGTTCAGGACCTGAAAAACTGCTAAAAATAGTAATATGCGCCGAAACTGAAAAAATGAAAGAGACAATGGTGGGGTCCCAAGTGGAATAGGCAGGTGGCCACCAATATCCACATGGATCATTCCCCCCCCCACCTTAGGAAGCAATGGTCCCCATTACGTTGAGTTCCACCATGAGATGAAGAAACTTTTGTTGAACTTGGTCCCTTGTGAACCACTTGCCTTGGTGCAAAAGTTGGCCAGATTTCATAACCAGATATAGTTGGATCTTCTGTTGGCGAGTGTTCTTTATTTTCATGTCCATGATACAATCTATGGTGGCCTTTTCCATGGAGTCTAGGTTTAACTCTGTTGGTGTGAGTTGTTCTGCAATGTCGGAGGTGTCCCGTAGAGGTGGGAAGTAGGGCCGAAGGCAATCCACATTGAATACCGGGTGCAGACCAAGGAATGGTGGAATATTGAGCTCGAAGGCATTATTCCCTACAACCTTGGTGATGGTGTACGACCCATATAGGAGTGGGCGAAGCTTGCGATGGGGTCCAGTGAGGCGCTCCTTTTGTAAATGTAGCCACACTTTGTGGCCCACCTGGAAGTTGTGTGGCACCCGATGTTGATCATGTCGTTGCTTATCCTTAGCATTGGCCCTATCAAATATGTAATGAACCTGTTTTCGGATATGTTGAATGCACTCGATGAAGCTGTTCAATTTGTCAGCTTCAAATTGGACATGAGCCGAATTGGCTTGAGTAGCCACAAATGGCATGGCTATGCCAATGGGACATAGTGGCTAGAATCCCAAGCCCACCTGAAAGGGGTTGTGGGTGGTTGAGCTATGGAGAGCACGGTTATAACTATGTTGTACATAGGGGAGGCTCTCATCCCATGTGCGTGGATGTTTTGAATTGTACATGCACAGAATGTTTACAATCATCCTATTGATGACCTCTGTCTAGTCATCAGTTTGGGGATGGAAAGATGTGGACTTGTTGAGCTTGGTGTCCAGCATTGACCAGAGGCTGGACCAAAATGTGCTGATGAACCTGCTATCATGATCTAAGATTATAGATTTTGGGATCCCAAAGTGCACCCACACTCGTTTAAAGAAGAGTTTAGCGCTGGATTCTGCTATGATATTCTTCTTGCACGCCGCCATAATGGCCATCTTCGAGAATCTATCGACAACCACAAAAAAAGTCATTTCCATGCTTAGTAGAAGGAAGGCCCGACATGTAATCCATGAAGATGGATTCCCAAGGTCGACTAGGGGTAGGTAGCAGAGTATAGAGGCCTTGCTTCTTGATGGTCAGTTTGGAAATGGCGCAAGCAGTGGAGGATCTAAAGTACTTCTCGACATCCTGTCGAAGGTTCAGCTAACATAAATACTTCTACAATACTGCCACTATTTTCTTGACCCCGAAATGCCCAACAAATCGACTGTAGTGTGCTTCCAAAATCATCTTTGCATGCTCGCTTAAAGGAACACAAAGGTGTCCTAAGTGAATTAGCAGTGCATTTTGAAGGTGAAAATTTGGAACTTGTGTATCCTCCAAGGGTGTCTTGTATGTATGGCCAAATTCTGGATTGCTCTTGTAGAGAAGCAACCAATCAGAAGTCTCGTGCCCACAAGAGTTGAGAACGGTGGTTAGCGTCACAATCGATGGTCGTCTAAGGAAGTCTGAAACATTATTGGTGCTACCCTTCTTGTACTTGATGTACAAATGAAACTGTCATGGATATGTGGAACAGTTCTGATGACGATCATTGTGCAACTTCCCTTGTGTCTATATAGACAGTAGGGTCGGTGGTCTGTGTGGATGATTGTTTCCTTCCCCAAAATGTAGTGCTTCCATTGTCGATAAGCCTGCACAATGGAATACATTTCTTTATCATAAGTGGGATACTTGCGGACTGTGTCGGACAATGTATCACTGTGATATGCCATTGGATGCCCCTGTTGAGTAAGAACTACCCCAATAGCATAGTCAAAGGCATCTGTCTCGATCTCAAATGGTTGTTGCAAGTCTGGTAATGTGAGAACTGGGGCAGAACAAAGGCGATGTTTCAATTCTACGAACGCCTTCTGTTGAGATTCGGACCAAAATCAATTTTCTTTCGCTCCTCCCTTGGTGACTTGATGCAAGGGCCAAGTGATATGAGAGAATCCCAACATGAACCTACGGTAGAAATTAGCAAGACCCAGAAATCTGCGAAGCACTTTTATAGTGGTTGGGTTTGGCCAGTCCCGAATGACTTGGATCTTGGTTGGATCCACATGCACCCCCCTTTCATCAATAATATATCCCAGATATTGAACTTGGGTCATGCCAAAAGTGCACTTCTCCAAATTGGCACACAACTTGTGTTGCTGCAGTGTTTGGAGGACCTATTGGATGTGGTGGAGGTGCTCTTCCCACATCTGGCTGGAGATCATAATGTCATCCAAGTACACCACTGCAAATGAGTTGTGAATGGTCGCAAGATGTCGTCCATCAAGCTCATGAAGGTTGCGGGAGCATTCTTCAACCCGAAAGGCATGACCAACCATTCAAAAAGGCCCATCTTGGCTTTGAAGGTAGTCTTACACACATCAGAGGGTTCGATTGGTACCTGGTGATACCCAGACTTCAAGTTTTTCTTGCTGGAATATTTCGCCCCTTTGAGTTGGTCGAGAAGGTCATCAATCCGTGGGATCAGGTACCTATTCCAGACAGTGATCTTTTTCAGTGCCCGATAGTAAATACATAGTCTCCAAGTCCCATCCTTCTTCTGTACCAACATGATTGGGCTCCCACAGCGAGATGAACTCGGTCATATGTGACCTTTCTGCAACAGCTACTGAATCTACCTCTTGATTTCATTGTTATCTAGAAGAGAGCGATGATAGATTGGTCCATTGGGTAGCAGCGCACCTAGGGTAAGATCAATGGGGTGCTTGACCTGACAGTGCAGAGGCACTCCTGTGGGTGAGGTGAAGATGTCCCCATACTCCTCCACAACCTTGTCCATTTTTTGTTGTCGTGCGGAGGAGCCTTGTATGGAGGTCGTGGCCATAATATACTTCTTTCCCTGGGGGTGGATCATCAGGAAAAAAAATTTCCTGGTTTTGGAAATGAGCTTACTATATTGTTTTATAGTAACCAAAGAGATAGCGACACGCGGTGGTACCTCTAGTATCATGTACAACTTATTTCCCAAAGTAGCAATGACAACGCAAGGTCGAGAATCATACACAGCATGTTGCTTCCACAAGTATGGTTGGCCCAATAATAGATCACAAACATCAAGAGGAGCAATGTCACATAATACCTCATCTATGAAGGGCTTGATGCTGTAGGGAAGGTGACACTGCTGGTTGACGTGGAGATCTCGTCCTTAGTGAAGCCACCTGATGGTGTATGGATGTGGGTGTGCTGAGGTTGGCAAGCCCAAATGCTTCACGACGTCTACTGAAATGAGGTTCTTTTGGCTCCCACATTCGACAATGAACTTTAGCGGGGAACCCTTTACCCACATCTGGGAGTGGAAGAGATTCTCCTCCTCTTAATCTTACGGTTCCTCCTTCTGGATCTTTGGAGTGGCAACGATGGTGTTGGGATCTGCATCAATAATTTGCTTCCCTTTTTCATTCACCTTGTTAGGTTCTGATTCTGAGTCGGAGCATGCATCTGATTTAGAAGCCCTCATCTCGGCCACCAGCGACTGCTTGGCCCAACACTGACTTGTGTTGTGAGTGGAACTCTTATGGAACTCACACCACTTTCCCGTGTCCTTGTTTGACTTTGTGTTGTTTTTATTTGCTTGTGGCTTTGGCAGGTTGTCTTGGGCCACCATGCCTTGGATTTGTCCTTTATTCTTCGGTTTGAGGGCACCTGCTTTTGATTTGCAGATCCATTGTCTCGCTTCTTCTGTTTGAATTTCTTCTCAATCTTGGCAGCATACCGGTATGCCATACCAAGAGAGGAGATTTCGAGGAACTCTATTTCATTCTGAATGTATTTGTGCAGAAAAATATGATACTTTAGCACAAAATGTTTCTCTGAATATTTGATACCTAACTTTGTGTGCAGGGTATGTAACAAATTCGTCAGTTCATGCACATCTTAATCCCTTTGTTGTCGCACCGTGGTACATTGTATGTACTTATCCTCCTAACTCCCCATGAGATAGTATTGTTCCTTGATGGCATCTCGGAAAGAATTCCAAGTGGGTACAACCGAGAACAGAGAGGGTTTCGTCTCATCCTTTTTCTCACAACAGGTTTCCCACTAGTCCTTGACACGGGGGGTAGCTTTGAGGAGTGAAAAAATAATCTTCTCCCAGTCGAAAAAGTTGTGAGAAATATCCTTCTAATAGATTCAACCATCTATCTACGACATCTGCATCTATTTGGCCCTCAAATATGGGAATGTAAAAATTTACTTGTACCTTAAAGGGAGTCGCGCCTCTAGAGTGGCTTCTAGATGCAGATGCGCCACCGATGGGCAATCGTTGAAGGATCTGGGAAAAGTTATCCATCATCATGTTCTTTTTTTTTCGAGGGCCTCCTTGAGCAATATTTTGATATGATCTCTTGCTCCCTCATCTTTCTTTTCATCCCCCATGGGCGGCCATCGAGGTTTGCAAGGATGATCTTGAAAAGGTACAACCAGATCGAGCCCTAACTCCTTATACCCCGACCTTGTCAAGGACATGCAAAGAAGGATCGAGAAAAAATAGACCGCTCTGATACCACTGATATGGATTTATGCAAGAATACACATATAACCATAAATATAAAGGTGCAACGGAAATAACACTTCATTTCATTAGTATCGAAAAATTGAAATTTGCTTACATACAAAATGGAAACAAACTAGCTAGGGCGTTGGTAGCTTATCTATGAGAAGATATGTGGTGGTTATAGGCCTATGAACTATGTCACAATGAGGCTCGATGGCCTATTTATTATTGAGAAATAATGGAAAACCCTAAACATCCAAAAACCTAGCCCTAGGAGATGAAGCACCAAAACTATGGGCCTCATTTGGGTAAATTAGTGTTTCCACTTCTTGGGGACGTAAATTTGGCATACAATCTCCGTTTGATGTGCACCATACCTCGTTAGAAATATCTATACAAGGACTACAACTTTTGATGTGAAAAAAATTAGTCCATGGACATATGCTGCTCCCAATTTTCCCAAAAAACATTGTTTAGGGCCTCAAAATGACTCCGAAAGTCCAGGACCTGAAAACCTGCTAAAAATAGTAAGTTGTACTGAAATTGAAAAACTGAAAGAGACAATGGTGGGGCCCCAAGTGGAACATGTGGGTAACAACCAATATCCACCTTGATCATTTCTCCCCCCTTAGGAAGCCATGGTCCTCATTGCGTTGAGTTCCTCCATGAGATGAGGAAACTTTTGCTGAACTTGGTCCATTGGTGAACCACTTGCCTTGGTGCAGGAGTTGGCCAGCTTTAACAACCCGATAAAGTTGGATCTTCTGTTGGCGGGTGTTCTTGATTTGCATGTCCATGATACAATCTGTGGTGTCATGTTCCATGCAGTTTGGCTTTAACTCTGTTGGTGTGAGTTGTTTGGCAATGTCGGAGGTGTCTAGTAGAGGTGGGAAGTAGGGCCGAAGGCGGTCCACATTGAATACTTGGTGCAGACAAGGGAATGGTGGAATACTGAGCTCAAAGGAATTGTTCCCTACAGCCTTGGTGATTGTGTACGACCCATATCAGAGCGGGCGAAGCTTGTGGTGGGGTCCAGTGAGGTGCTCCTTCTACAAATGTAGCCATGCTTTGTTGCCCACCTGGAGGTTGTGTGGCACCCGATGTTGATCATGTCATTGATTTTAATTAGATTTGGCTATATCCAATATGTCATGAAATTGTTGGCAGATGTGCTTAATGCGCTCGATGAAGCTGTTCTCTTTGCCAACTTCAAACTGAACATGAGCCGAATCAGCCTTAGTAGCTGTAAATGGCATGGCTACGTCAATGGGACATAGTGGCTGGAATCCCAAGCCCACCTGAAAGGGGATGTGGCCAGTTGAGCTGTGGAGAGCCCAATTGTAACCGTGTTGTACATAGGGGAGGCTCTCATCCCATGTACATGGATCCTTTGAATTGTACATGCATAAATTATGTACAATCATTCTGTTGACAACCTCTGCCTACCCATTAGTTTGGGGATGGAAAGCTGTGGACTTGGTGAGCTTGGTGTCTAACATTGACTAGAGGCTGGAAAAAAATGTGCTAAGGAACCTGTTGTCCCGATCTGAGATGATATATTGTGGGATCCCAAAGTACACCCACAATAGTTCAAAGAAGAGTTTAGCAGTGGCTTCTACTGTGATATTCTTCTTGCATGCCGCCAGAATGGCCATCTTTGAGAATTTGTCGACGACCATGAAAACACAGTTGTTTCCATGTTTAGTATAAGGAAGGCCTGACATGTAAGCCATGGATATGGATTCCCAAGGTCGACTAGGGGCAGGTAGTAGAGTATAGAGGCCTTGCTACTTGATGGTCAGTTTGGAAATGGTGCAAGCAATGCAGGATCTGATGTACTTCGCGACATCCTCTCGAAGGTTCGGCCAATAGAAATACTTCTGTAGTACTGCCACTATTTTCTTGACCCCAAAATTCCCAACAACTCGATTGTAGTGCGATTCCAAAATTATCTTTGCATGCTCGCTTGAAGGAACACAAAGGTGTCTCAGGTGATATATAAGTGCATCTTGGAGGTGAAAATTTGGAACTTGCATACCCTCCAAGAGTATCTTGTATGTGTTGCTGAATTCTTGATCGCTCTTATACAGAAGCGGCCAATCAGAAGTCTCGTGCCCACAAGAGTTGAGAACAATGGTTAGCGCCACGATTGGTGGTCGGCTGAGACAGTCTACAACATTATTGGTGCTACCCTTCTTGTACTTGATGTTCAAATGAAACTGTTGCAGATATGTGGAACAATTCTGAAGGTGATCGTTCAACAAATTCCCTTGCGTCTTTATGAACTGCAGGGGTCGGTGGTTTGTGTGGATGATTGCTTCCTTCCCCAAAATGTAATACTTCCATTGTCGACAAGCCTGCACAATGCAATACATTTATTTTTCATAAGTGGGATACTTGCGGACTGTGTTAGACAATGTCTCACTGTGATATGCCATTGGATGCCCCTGTTGAGTAAGCATAGTCAGAGGCATCTGTCTCGATCTCAAATGATAATTGCAATTCTGGTAATGTGAGCACTGGGGAAAAACAAAGGCAATGTTTTAATTCTACGAACGCCTTTTGTTGAGATTCCAACCAAAATAATTTTTCTTTCGCTTCTCCCTTGGTGACTTGACTCAAGGGCCAAGTGACATGAGATAATCCCAACACGAACCCGCGATAGAAATTAGCAAGACCTAGAAATTTACGAAGCACTGTTATAGTGGTTGGGGCTATCCAATCACGAATGAATTGGATCTTGGTTAGCTCCACATGCACCCCCTTTTCATCAATAATGTATCCCAGATATTGAACTTGGGCCATGCCAAAAGTACACTTCTCCAAATTGGCACAAAACTTGTGTTGCCACAATATTTGGAGGACCTGTCGTATGTGGTGGAGGTGCTCTTCCCACGTCTAGCTGAAGATCAGAATGTCATCCAAGTACACAAATACCAATGAGTTGGTGAATGGCCTCAAGATGTCATCCATCAACCTCATGAAGGTTGCGGGAGCATTCGTTAACCCGATAGGCATGACCAGCCATTCGAAAAGGCCCTCCTTAACTTTGCATGCAGTCTTCCACACATCAGAGGGTTCGATTGGTACATGGTGATACCCATACCTCAAGTCGATCTTACTGAAATATTTCACCCCTTTGAGTTGGTATAGAAGGTCATCAATCCGTTGGATCGGGTACCTATTTTGGACTATGATCTTGTTCAACACCCGATAGTCATTAAAGAGTCTCCAAGTCCCATCCTTCTTCTGTACCAACATGATTGGGCTCCCATAGGGCGATGAAATTGGCTGAATGTAACCTTTCTACAGGATCTCTTGAATATGCCTCTTGATTTCATCGTTCTCCAGAACAGAGTGTCGATAGATCGGTCCATTGGATAGAGGTGCACATGGGGTCAGATCAATGGGGTGCTTGACCTGACAGTGTAGAGGCACCCCTGTGGGTGAGGTGAAGATGTCCCCGTACTCCTCCACAACATTTTCCATTTGTTGTTTTCGTGTAGAGGAGCTATGTCTGAAGGTCGTGGCCACAATCTGCTTCTTTCCCTAGGGCTGGATCACCAAGAAAACAAATTTCCCGGTTTTGGAAATGAGCTTACTGCATTGTTTTGTAGTAACCAAAGAGATAGCGCTAGGTGATGGTACCTATGGTATCCTGTGCAACTTATTTCCCAAAGTCACAATGAGAGCGCGAGGCCGGGACTCATACACAACATGTCGCTTCCACAAGTATGGTTGGCCCAATAATACATCACCAACATCAAGAGGAGCAATGTCACTTAATACCTCATTCATGAAGGGCTCAATGCTGTGGGGAAGGCGTCACTTCTGGCTGACGTGGAGATCCCATCCTTAGTTAAGCCACCCGATAGTGTATGGCTGTAGGTGTGTTGTGGTTGGAAAGCCCAACCACTTCACGACTTCTGCTAAAATGAGGTTCTTTTGGCTCCCATCGTCGACAATGAATTGTAGCGGGGAACCCTTTACCTGCATCTGGGAGTTGAAGAGATGCTCCTCCTCCTCTGGATCTTCTAGTTCCTCCTTCCGGATCTTCGCAATGGCAATGGTGGCATTGGCTCCGCATCAATAATATGCTTCCCTTTGTCATTCCCCTTGTTGGGTTCTGATTCAAAGTCTGAGCATGCATATGATTTAGAAGCCCTATTCTCGGCCACCCGTGACTGCTTGGCCTGACACTCACTTGTGTTGTGAGTGGAGCTCTTATGGAACTCACAGCACTTTCCCATGTCCTTATTTGGCTTTATGGTGTTGTTATTTTCTTGTGGATTTGGCAGGTTTTCTTCGGCCGCCATGCCTTGGATTTGTCCTTTTGTTCTGCAGTTTGGGGGCAAATTTCCCTTTCTTTTGATTCACAGATCCAAATTCTCACTTCTTCTATTTGAATTTCTGCTCAATCTTGGCAGCATACCGATATGCCGTACCAAGCAAGGTGATGTCGAGGAACTCCATTTCGTCCTGAATGTATCTGTGGAGACAATTGCGGTACTTTAGCACCAAATGTTTCTTCAAATCTTTGATACCCAACTTTGTGCGCAGGGTATGAAACATATTCGTCAGTTCATGCACATCTTGATCCCTTTGTTGCTGCAACGTGGTCCATTGTATGTACTTGTCCTCATAGCTCCCCACGGGATAGTATTTTTCCTTGATGGTGTATCAAAAAGAATTATAAGTGGGTACGACCGAGAACAGAGAGGGTTTCGTCTTGTCCTTTTTATCACAGTAGGTTTCCCACCAGTCCTTGACATGGGGGGTAGCTTTGAGGAGTGCAAAAATAATCTTCTCCTGACCGGAAAATTTATCAATCGAGAAATATCCTTCTAATAGATTCAACAATCTATCTACGACATCTGCATCTATTTGGCCCTCAAATATGGGAATGTCAAAGTTTACTTGTGCCTTAAAGGGAGTCGCGCCTCCAGAGTGACTGCTAGATGGAGATGTGCCACCGGTGGGCAGTCGTTGAAGGATCTGGGCAAAGTTATCCATCATCGTGTTCCTTTGTTTTTTGAGGTCCTCCTTGTTGGCCCTCGTTTTTGATCTCTTTTTGTTTAGAAAATACACCTCATTTTTCCATATTATCCATATATTTACCATCATATCCACCTTATATTGACCCAAAGATGCAAATACAGTTATTTAAGTTATTTTTTTCAATTATTAGATGTCTTTGTAAAAATTGAAATTTAAGTGCATTTTTGGACAACAACATAAATTCCCGTAATAGCATTATGATTTGCATATGTGCAGGACACTTGGGCTCGAGCTGGATACATTTATAGAAGGATCGAGAACTAAGAATAAGGGTACACCTATTGGCATAGTCATACCAAGTTTTAATGGGCCTGGTCAAAGGCGGTCAAACAGGACCAGTCTTTATGGAGGATCCCTAGAAACTAGGTCAAAACTCTTATTTTGTGGGATTTTCTAGATTATGATGGATATGATAGATTAATTCGACTTGATATGATAGGATAAGGATAATTATGATTAATTGAACTATTTTAGATGAGTTTGTTATATATTTTATCTATTTAAGCCTCAAACTTTGAAGGCTTTGATATGGAACTTGCATGACTTATTATTATTATTATTTCTGAGACTTGGAGATATAATTGAAGATCCGTTATATCATATTTTGATGCTGTTACATGTTGGTTGATTGATTTAAGTCTTAAGTAGCTGAATTTACCTTCAGTGTGCGAGGCAAGGGTGGAGGGCCCCCACATTGAGCTAAGTGCACTTCTTAGTTTATTTCGTAGCTGCAATCTCTGAATTAGTTTGCTTATGTTTAATTTTTTTATGCTGATTATTTTCCAAGTATTGATGAATCTAATGATCATTCTTAACCTTCATATGAAAGGAAAAACAAGTGTTTAAAGTTAAGCACTCTTTCTATCTAATCAATATTTTCAGTTAGAATTCATCTTTACATGCCTTTACATGCTTTGATTGCTGATGGATATTAATATTGTTTCTATTCTGCATAAGAAGAGACAAACCAATATTTAAAGTTAAATACTTCTTCTATCTGATTAAGAGATTAAAACTAAGATTCATCTTTCCTGCTTTTTCTGAATTCCTGTTTTAACAATAGCATTGCTGATAAATGAACATATGATTAAGGACAATAAGGACCTCTTCAGTGAAGAGCCTCTTCAATTATTTCATATATCTTAATCTATTGTTTAGTTAAGTAGTTTGATTTATAATTCACATGGTAATCTTGTTAAGAGAAGGACAAACAAATCTCTTAAGTTAGGAGATTCTTATGCTTCCTGTTACACATCTTAATTTAGAAATTATTTAAGTTAGATTTATACTTGTAATACGCATTTCCCTAACCATCAATAAACCGTCTTCTGAATTGATCGCAACTGAAACCCATATACTTTGGGGATGCTTCTAAGTTCCACTAACCCGAATTGATAATAAATACTTGCGTTAGTTTACAACAGTAAATTGACCCAACATTTTGGCACCGTTTCTGGGGAAGCATATTTCAAAACAGTCAAAATAGGAAGACAAAAATATTAAAAGACAAAAAACAATATAAAATCACCAAAAACAAGAAAATCATAGTTTTTCTTTCAAGTAATGTTTTCTTATGCCTAGAGATAGAGATCAAAAAGGTGATTTTGTGAAACAAAACTCCGCAACAACTCATTCATCCACAAGAATAACAACACCTATTGCTAGAAAACCTACTATAGAAGAGTTAGAGGAAAAACAAATATCAAAATAGAGATTAACTTTAGTTGAAAGACAAATTTTTTTGGCCTTGGAGGTAAAGAAAAAACAATCACCTAAAGAACCTCCTTCCATTTGGAAACAAAAAGACATAAGAAAACCAACTATTGAACAACTAGAGCAACCTGTCCTTGAAGAAGTTAAAGTAGTTGAAGAAATACAAAGCCAACCTCTAATTGAAACACTAAAAATCTCTGAAAAAGAAATGGCTGAAGAAGGAGAAGGATCAACTAGATTAAACATGAATCCTGAGCAAATATTAGAATATGAAATACAACAAAGGTAATGGCGAAGACAAAGAGAAGAAGAAATAAGAATTGAAGCGACAAGAAGGCAGAAGAAGATAGAAGAGCAGAAACACTTCGAAGAATAGAGGAAGAAGAAAGAAGAGAAAACGAAAATCGAAGAACACAAGAAAACGAGCAAGAAGTTAGCAATGATCAAGAAAATAATTTTGGATTTCCTATTTTAGATGCAAGAGCAATACTAGGAGAAGAAATAAAAATGAAAAATATTCCACATTCTGTATTGCCTAATTTCTATGGAATGTTAATGGAAGATCCTGATGCATTCATGTTTGAGTGTGACACCTTTTGTAGAACATATGGATATACTAATGATACACATAAGCTTCAACTTTTTCCTGCTACTTTAAAAGCTGCAGCCTTGAAATGGTTCATGGGATTAGGAGAACACACGATAGCTTCTTGGGAAGATATGAAGAAAATATTTCTTAAAAAGTATGAAGCTTATTGCAGGGTTAGAGACTCGAAAGAAAACATTTTCAGAATGTCCCAACAAGAAGATGAAAGTTTGGAAGAATATTTGGAAATATTCCTTTACAATTTACAGAAATTCAAACATCATTCTCTTAGTTCTGATACCATCCACACTATTTTTCTAAAGGGTATTAGATATAAGTATTTAGACGTTCTTAATGTAATGGGAAAAGGAGATATTTATAATATACCATTTGAATAAATTTATGAATTATGTCAAAAATACTCTAGGGGAAGAGCCAAGAGTGGGAAAAGAAATATTTTATCAAAATCTTCCAAATCTGCAGCAAGTGCAGTAACAAGAGTAGAGATAGGAAGCTTGTTAGAAAATATTAAGACATATATCTTGAGCACTTTGGGCACACAAGTAGATGTTTTGAAAGCTAAGAAAAAGAAAGAATAGCAAGATGAAATCTTAGCAATTTTTTGTCCAAAGTGTAGACAAAAACATCCACTCAGGGAATGTCCTTTGCAAGGTATACAAGTATGTGGACTATGCACAAAAATCGTGCAACAAAATTTTTTCCTAAATTAAAAGAATTGCAAGGAGAAGAAGAGCAAGGAGTAGATTATCTCTACTATATGGCACCAAGGAGACCTTGGTAGCCACGAATGCCTCAACAGTTCCCTAAAAAAAATCCCCAAAATTTTCAATATCCTCAAAACAGATGGAATACACCAATGCCATGGTAGGCTTGGCCACCACAACAATATCAAAACCAACCTGCACAAGGTTGGAGGGGATATGGTTATGGAAACCAGCCACCACAACAAATGTATACCCAACAATATCAATATCAACAACCATACCCTCCACAACCATTTCCTCAATATCAACAATTCCAACAGCAACAACTAATTCCATATACATCTTAAAACCCACCAATGCTAACTCAACCGCAACAATTTCAGCTGCCTACTAATCAACCACCTCCTATACCAACACAATTACCAGCTCAACTAGTAGCTAATCCAAGTAACAAGGTGGATAGACCAACATATCATGTGGAAGAGGCAACATATTATCCTACTTATTCAATTCTTCCTGTGCAAGATGTCCACCTAAGGTCTGGGAAGGTGTTACAGAAATATTCTCCTCTAATAATTGAAGAAGAAATAGAACACGGAGAAAAAAGTGAACAGTCTCAACCAGAAAAACAAAATCAGAAGGGTAAATATATTATTACACAGGCTCTACCATATCCAGAGAGATTGATACAACAAAATATTCCAATATCTCTCCTTGAATTTAGTATTCTAGATGAATTGAGAAACACATATGTTAAATTCCTTTTTTGTAGGAAATTAAAGACATTCCGATATATGCAGAAACAATAAAGGAACTATGCATTAAAAAATATGGCATAAGAAAGAAGGATCCACCAACAATCCAGGTAATTGGCAGTTTGGCTAGTCTCATGTCTACAAACATAGCCATTGAAAAGTATTTTGATCCAGGAATTCCTATGGTTACTATTTTGATTAACAAATTTTAAGTGCCAAATACTTTAATAGACTCGGGAGCATCTATCAATGTTATGACAACAAAGACTATGAAACATTTGAATCTGAATAACATTAGACCTACTACTACAGTCTTAGAACTTGCAGACAGATCTAAAGCTGTTCCAGAAGGTATATTAGAAGATATCATTGTCTCACCGGATTCATGGGAGTATCCTGTAGACTTCTTGATTTTGCAACCAAAAACAAACTTGGGAGGGCATCCCTTAATTTTAGGCCGACCATGGTTAGCTACTGCAGATGCTTACATTGGATGCAGGTCAGGAAGCATGATTATTGCACATGGAGATGAAAGAAAGCATGTTACATTATATCCTCCTGCTCAATCTCCTTCTTTATTATCATGGCTTGATAAAAAAGAACCATAAGAACTTCAAGCTGTTCTTAGTATTAATCAAGTTTACAATTTTAGAGAGGAAGAAGAAAATGAGAACTTATTAGATCTATTCATCTCAGAACCAAATCTTTCAAAGCAGCTTAGGATAGTGAGTATAAGCATGAAAAAGAGAACTTACATGTATAGTGAGTATATCTAATCATCAATTCAAGACATAATTTGAAGCTCCAAGACCAAGAGATAGTAACCAAACATAAAAAACCATCCATGAAACCAAACTCATACTCCAAAAGGGAATGTGAAATTTTCACAAGAGATACTAATCCAATCCAAGTGATGATGAGAGAAGTGAATCATCCTCTCATCTATTTATACAATCCAATAGGGTATTTGAATGGTATAATTTGCCTAATTTAGCCCCAAATAATAAAATACTGTACAATAATGATATGCCTTAGTGACAATCCCACTAAGATAGCTCAAAAAATAGAAAGATAAGCCTCTCAAGAGGAAAAAAATAGTAAACATGATGTGTTGTTGGGCCATCAAGAAGGCATAGTGGAGTCAAAAGTGTGGAAATTTGAGAGAATAGGATCCAAACATAGTGATCAAGGGGTTAACCCCTTAATATCCAAGCAAGTCACATGTGGTTTCCCCAAGTGGGTGTGTCGGAACAATGACGTCCTCATGGGTCTCCAAGTGGATCGAAAATTCTTGTAAACCATTTGTAAGGGATAGAATGATGACATAAGCCCTCCCTTTATCTTCCTTGGTGACACACATCTTCATCTGGGCCCTAGAATGTCTCCCAAGTGTATGGTACAATTGTGAATCCAACTAGGCATGGTTACCTAGGTACATCATCCTCATCCAAAAGGTGGAACACAAACAAGCAATGAATGGTGCTAGGGATCCTTGAAGTGCTCTCTATTATGGTGGAGGCCCATGGCTCTCAACACTCGCCCTACAAGTGTAAATGTGACCCTCTGTAGAACTTGGACCCCATATAGGGAGACCAAAACCCAAACGAAGTTCCACCTATAATCATGTATAATATCCAATGTGTCCACTTGCCTTCCAGTACAACAAGTCATTAGAGTAACCAAGTAAAATAGCTTACAAATCATGTAATAAAATGGGAACTTCATGGTGGCATTCCCTTCCATAGTGGGATTTAGCATGTATAGGTGTATCCAAGCTCAGTAAGGGTGCTAAACAAAGACCCTATTAGGTGGTTTCTATCTCTAAAGGGGGTGACATGTCCATGGTACATCCATCAATTAGTAGGTGGCATGTGACATGATGGTGGAACAGAGTGGGGCAAAGGGAAAGCTTTGGGCCACATGTCATGGTACAAGGGTAGCTAAAATAAGAGAAGCCCACACTTGAATATATGAATGTAGGAGGGAGAAATCATGTTACATGAGTTACCTTGGCCTTTATTTTTCCATCCTTCGTCATATGCCTTTTTCCTTTGATTGATTTTTCTTCATAACTACTCGGGGCTCTAGGGGATGAGAGCATGGCATGTAGGATACAATAGTAGATAATTCCTTTAAGGTGGGGTAGTTTATTTCCCACCAAGGGTCGGGACAATCATGGGTTCCTTAATGTGGAAGGGGGGCTCATCTAGGGCCCATAGGAATTAGGGTGATGGCCATAAATAAGGGGTAGAGCTCATATTTTTCTTTTTCCCACGTGCTAAATTTGTATGTCTCCAACATATTTTTCATTTTGTGGTACATTTCTTGTTGAGAGTGGCCAAATTATGCTTTTTCTTTTCTTTTTAGCTTCATCAACTTTCGGGGCATCGTTCCAGGCTTGACACAAGGTATGGACAAGGGGAGGGTGAGGCTAACCCCTTGTGGACCCAGTGGAAAAATGTGGACCCGGATGGGAAAAGTGATAAATGGGGTTAAAATGAGAAGAGGAGAGTGATGTATATGGTGTAGGGAAGCGGGACCATGCAACCAAAATCAGGATTTCTCCATGTAGTGCCAGCCCTAAAGCTAGTAGCTAGTAAAGGAGATTCCACGGGACTAGGATAGAAGAATAACCACCAAATCAGTCAGAGGAGACAAGAGTACAAACATAGCCCACTCTTTCCTCTGAATCTACCCCACCAATCCATGCCCACAAGTTTCCATGATAAGTAAACCAAATCACTCAAATACTCCAATGAAAATCCATACCTTCGGGGTTGGGAGGCCCACCTTCAAACATACGAACATAACAGATGAGCAAGGGATCGCATGGTTGGATAAGGTGGCATAAATAGTGGCACGTCAACCTATCTAGTGGCTATAAGGGTCTGATGGCTACCGGCTAAGGACCATCTAGGAGAAAAAAATTTCCTATGGATACCACCCATGGATGGTGGGTAACATCTAGCTCCAACTGGGACATGAGCTCTCATAAGAGTGCATGAACGTACTCGAATGAGAGGTCATGAAAATACCAACAATATCTTGGGATTACATACATGTTACATGCACATATCAATTACCAATCACATGGGGCAACATGCTTTTGTGGTGTCTTATGATCACCCATGCTTAGTATTAGGCCATAAAATCAACAAGAAGTGACACTTCCAATCATTAGGAAGTGCTTTAGAAGGACCAACCTTGTTAATTGGATGGGGAAAAGAACTTTATTATCTTAAGGGCTCACTTTTATGGATTTTAGATACTATGGGGCCTTTATTTTTATAAGAATACCCAATTACCCAATTAATAGCCCAAAATTCACTAGTATATTCTTAATCCATTTTATGATCATGATATCCCTCAAAATCATCCCATTATTCACTCTACATTTGATGTTGGATAAGATGAAATTATATCCCTTCCTTGTTAACCAGGAGGACCGTTCCTCTTTCATCTTTTCTCGGAGAATTCTATCTAAGGTCTCCACTACATGAGTTTCATAGAATATTTCAAGGAGAAGGGAATTGGTAGGGTTCTTGTTATATTCACATTTCATATCATAGAGCCTTTCCAATTGTTTTCATAAGTGGTAGAAAACATCTTTGGAGTATCCTAGGCATAAGAATATGAAAGAAATAATGGTTTCTATGTAATCCTTGTGGAATGTAAGTCACAAAGTTGCGGGACCACAAAGAACCCAAGTGGGCCCAAACTAGGTCAAGGGTGTGGAGTTGATCAACACTAGAGGGGCTTGAACAGGTTTGGGAGGAGAATAAGATCAATGGAGTAATTTTATTTTGAAATTAAAATGCAATGATCGAAACGAGGACACTAACCCAAATCAACTTAGGGAGAGGAATGATCTTTGAACTAGGGCTTGCAATATATCGAGATTCCACCATAAGATTGAACTCAAATTTGGAGGACCCCTTGAGAAAACCCTAACGTAGTCGTGGACCAAATTTCAATGGTTTTGGATGGCTACAAAAAAATTTGCTTGATGCCCTAAGAGAAATTCTAGGTTAGGCGTAAATATAGGAAAAGAGGTGAAAAATATATTCTTTTAAGTGATCATCATCAAGGGCTAGACATGTTCCTTGCCTTAGGGAGAGATGGAGTCAAGGAGATTTTGAGATTTGGAGAAGTTTTCACCAAATCAAGGAGACCTTAGGAAACTTCACATGACATCTAGGGCATGAACTCGACTACTAAAGATATTTATACTTCAATGTGCAAGCTTTGATAACTTATCAAGGTAATATCAATACATTTTAACTTGAACATTCATTAACCATACAATACACATGTAATATATGCAACACATCAAAAGTCCGAAATTCCACAATTTCACATTACTTTAAGGAAATTTTAGATCTAATGAGCGAAAATCCCATACATTATTTATGTGACAAGATACATGTAAAACTAAACATGAAAAATAACACTTAAATTTATAGTGAGTATATCCAATTATCAATTCAAGACATAACTTGAAGCTCTAAGACCAAGAGATAGTAACCAAACATAAAAATTCATCCATGAAACCAAACTCGTCCTCCAAAATGAAAGTGTGAAAATTTCACAAGTGATACTAATCCAATCCAAGTGATGATGAGAGAAATGAATCATCCTCTCATCTATTTATACAATCCAATAGGACATTCAAATAACCTAATTTGCCTAATTTATCCCCAAATAATAAAATAATGTACAATAATGATATTCCTTGGTGACAAGCCCACCAAGATAGCTCAAAAAATATAAATATAAGCCTCTCAAGAGGGAAAAATAGTAAACATAATGAGTCGTTAGGCTATTGAGAAGGCCTAGTGGAGTCCAAAGTGTGTCAATTTGGGGGAATATGATCCAAACATAGTGATCAAGGGGTTGGCCCCTTAATATCCAAGCAAGTCACATGTGGTGTCCCCAAGTGGGTGTGGGGGCACAATGACATAATCATGGGTCTCTAAGTAGATACACAATGCTTGTAAAATATCTATTAGGGCATGCAACCAAAATCAAGATTTCCTAGTAGTGTTATCCCTAAATCAGGACCATGCAACCAAAATCAAGATTTCCCATGTAGTGATATCCCTAAAGATAGTAGCCGGTAAAGAAGATCCCACGGGACTAGGATACAAGGCTAACCACCAAATCGGGAAGAGGAGACAAGAGTACAAACCTAGCCCACTCTTTCTTCCAAATTCCCCAGACCAATCCATGCCCAAAAGTGTTCATGATAAATAAAAAAAATTAGTCAACTACACCAATGAAAATCCATACCTTCGGGGATGGGAGGCCCACCTTCAAACATACAATCATAGATGAGCGAGGGACCTAATGGATGGCTAAGGTGGTGGAGATAATGGCACATCGATGTATTTAGTGACTACAAGGGGCTGTTGGTTGTTGACTGAGGACCATCTAGGACAAAATTTTCTCCTATGGATACCACCCACGAATGGTGGGTAACAATATCCTCGAGAAATAACCAATTATCCATCCCAAAACTTATTAATAATACTCTATAGATTTTGATACTGACAGGTGGGCAACCAAACAAGATGGAACTTGAATCAAATTCCTATCCAACATGCACCACTCCTCCTAATACAATCAACATACTGATGAACTCTAAAAAGTGCTTGCTCAAAATTTTGATAGAAATAAGGGTCTCCCTTCTTCAATTCTTGTTGGGAAAGATCCCATCTCAAATTTATTCCTTCTAAGGCACTAGTTCTTATTACTTGTATATTTCTCTGGCATATCTATAGAACTGATTCTCGATGGTCCATTAAAAATTTCTTAGTGGCTGGAAACCGCCATATTTTATTGTGTTTGTGTGCAACAACTTCAGTTGAACAAATTTCTCATCTAATAAAAAATTCTACATGTTCTTCATTAGTTGTTACAATATCATGGGAAAATTTCTAGCCTATCAGATTTTTCATAAAAGAAACAATATCCCTGAGTTGTATATCTCCCACATAGGGTGTCATATTAAATGATTCGTCCCCAAAGTGGGCAAGATCATGTAGGTAGAACTCGCACAACAAATGTTTTTATGAGAAATTATCACTTTGAAATGTTTCCAGGAATTCATGTATATCCCTCGTATTATATGGTTGCTTTTCTTTGACTTAATTAGAAGAGATAATGTTAATCTTGCAAATATAAAGGATAAGACGAAGAAGGAATCCTATCACATAATAATCCATAAATGATCTCATAAATGAGCTCCTTTTCTTGCTGTAACAACTTAACCTCTCCTCGCAGTTCCTTCATCTATTTCATTGCTTGATTCCTCTCCTTCTGAATTTTCACAAATTCCACAATTCTTAATTTTTTAGCCCACTCCTTCTTAAGTTTATTGACCATTTCCTCATAATTCTTTATGAAGATGACTTCATATTTGGGAAAGAGCATTAATTTCTCCCACTACTTTAGTACCCTCTTCAAATCTTCAAAATTAACGCGAGTTGTTTCAGATGTTGTTTCAACATCCTCCTTCTTATCTCTTTTCTCCTCCTGTTGATTTATCTCAACTTCTAGTTCTTGTGTAACAAAAACATAATCGATAGGTTCTTGTGGTACAACAATGTTTTTATTTTCAGTCTGATCTGTTTCAATTGTTGATTCTTGGGTAGCAACAACATCATAAACATGTTCTTGTGGATTAGTGGACTATTTTTCTTCTTCCTGCTTTTCTTCGACTACTGGTTCTTGTGTAACAAAAACGTCATCAACAGGTTCTTATGGAATAGCAGGTTGAAATTCTTTGTCATGTTCCCCCACTTGTACTCCAACTAAAACAATAATAATATCCTTGATTTTAGCCTCCTCAAGGATTTGTTGGTAGCCCTTACAAATTTTTTCTGAGATAGTAGATGATGCCATTTCTACAGCCTCTTTGAACATATGCAATCCAGTTTCATTCTTAAAATGAAGTTGTTATTTAACCGATGAAATTTGTTTCTTTAAATCCTCATTTTCCTTTCTCAGATTTTCAATTTGAACGAGGGTCAATTTTCGTCTTACCTGGTGAAGTAACAACCTCTTGTTCTTTTGTCTTCTCTTCTGTTACTGGTCCTTCCATCTCCTGTTGTTTCTTTGGTTCTTGTTTAGGCTCTAGTGTAACGACCAAGATTTCAAATGTAGAGGATCCTTATTCTACACACTTCTCATGTTTTTCTTTGTCTTGTTTCTCCTCAAACCCATCAGGTCCAGTCGTATCAATACATTCCCCCTCAGCTCTAGTAGTAGGTTTTTGAGTCTCTTCTGGTATAACAAATACTAGCACCCTTTTCCTAGGGGTTCTTCCAGCAATTGGCATTTTCACTTTTCTTTTCTGCCCTATTACCTTTATTGATACTCCCCTAATCCCTTCAGACATATTCACTTTCTCAACTCTAGTTTTATGCACAACTGATGTTCTAACAGTTTCTTCCTCCAACACTTCCTATACAGTTAGGCACCCACCTCGTCTTTCCTTTGATGAGTCACTAGACACCCCACATCTCCTTTCATTGTGAAGATGAACTTGGGGCCGTTCTAATGGAACTCCACCTATTAGGCTTCTGTCGACCAATCATAGGAGGTGTATCAGCGCTACTCTGCTTAGGGCCTGTGGTTGTCTTTCTCTTCGAAGATGTGCAATTTTAGCAACATGTGTTATTTCAATATTGGGTGTTGCTTTAGTACTTGGTGTTGTTTTAGCGTTAGGGGTTTCTTCAGCACTGGTGTTGCTTCAACACTCTCTTCATGCTCCTCATTCGCACCAACACAAGGTCTCACTATCAAAACATGCCACAACATCCCTTGTCTCTGTAATGAATGCAGGATGATTAATTTAATGATCATATGGTTAGTGATGCAATTTTCTGAATGTTTTTGCCCTTTCACAACTAGTGCCATGAGCTGCAATGACTTCAACAAGTAATATGGTAAATTAATAAACCTCGCTGTCCTCAGGTGTGCGAACAATTGAAAGTGATAATTGAAAATAATCCCAAAACGACCCTTACAGGTAATAATTTTTTTGGATGAATAGGGATACATATTCCCAAGGGTGAAGAAGAGATATTCTATCAAAACCCTTGTGCTTGGGCGTCAAAACCCCTGTGCCTTAGCTTCAGGAATGGCCACTTTCCTTGAGAACCATCGTTCTCCTTTCTTAAGCAACCTTGTCATTTTTGCTATAACTTCTTCTGTAACAAAAATTATGAATCCCTTGACCAAAAAGTGTTGTTCAAATAAGGCTTGGGAAAATTCTAAAGTGACTACGACACTAAAACCTTGTATTTTTTCAAAATAACTCAGCCATCCAACCCTTCGAAAATTTTCCGATGCTTCTAGATGTTGTAACAACACATTAACAAATTCAAGTTCGTGTCTGACCACTGCTCCACCCATAGTTACTCAGAAGCACACTACTAATCAATGTGAGGAACCTGTTACAGAGGTGCTTCAGTGCACATAGATGCTTGCTCAGGGGAGAATGTTAAGGTATTGGAATTACCTACGGTTACTTCTTATTAACATTTCAAAACTTTTAAATCAATTGGAGTTTCTGAATGATTGCATCGATCTTCGAATGTAACATCATGAATAATAAAGGAAAAAAATTAATAATGATGAAGGAATATTGTTACTAAGGGCAATAGTTATATTGGTTTAATGGTGTCAAAATGGTATAATCATGTAGTATTATGGTAAGGAAAGGTATGTATTAATTGGACGAATAATTGGACTTCCTATATCCAGTCTAATTAGGAAAGGAAACACGTGATCATATCAAATGTTTTTATTACAACAACAAATCCTCGAACCTTATTTAATCCAAATCAGTAAAGGAACTAAAATGTAATCCTGTAACAACAAGCTTTGACAGACCATCCAAACCTGAAACAACCCAACCATTAACGAATAAACTACCTAGACCATAAGCACCAAATCCCTTAGCTCTTGACCCTTAATCCCTTAAAATCGAACCCCTAATCCCTTAACCCTTAATCCATGTACCCTAAATCCCTAAATTCCATAATCCTCAAAGCCCCTATCCACTTAACCCCCAACACCTTAATTAATTAACTATTTAGGCACATCCGATGCTAAATATGGGGCTAAAAGGGAGCTAACCAAGTAGGTAATTTAGGTGCAAAAGAAGGAGCTAAATCGACACTATCACTGACATTATTTATGGGTAAATTGATGGCACTATTTCTGACACTATTTACGATGCAATTTTCTGATGCTATTTCTGGCTCTACTTATGACGCTATTATTACCTAAATTAGCACTGAAATGTTTGGTCGATGAAAGCAACACCAAAAATAAATCTATCCCGATAAATAGTGCTGACGTTTTCAAAAAATTGGAGAAAAATACACACAAACAATCCTTGGAAGCAAAAAATGGAGTTCCCTAATCACGAGGATTTGTTGTAGTGAGATGATCTCTTAGCTGAGAGACTTTCATAAGAAAGGATGCCATATTATTATCCTTTGACTTCTTCATTCTATAAAACTTATTCCTCAAAGACATATTTTCCCTTGATGTACTTACAGAGTACAAATTCACTAGCTTATCATACATAGCCTTCAATGTTTTTAGGTTTGTAACAAAGGGAACTAGGGAATCTTTAATAGATTCGACTATGATTGTTTGAGCCCTTACTTCCCCTTTCTTTTAATTTTATAGTTCCTATGTCTTGTGTTTGCTAAGTTCAGTAATTTCCCTAGTAACATACTCCATTAATTCTTGTTCAGTGAGTATCAGGTCAACCCTTTTCTTCCATGCTAGATAATTTGATGCTCCAACGAGCTTGTTGCTCTCCTTGTAGAAAGAACCCATATGACCTATAGATTCAAACATGATGTAATTATATGATACTTACTTGATGACTAAGATTATTCCTGATGATTTCTTCAACCTTCTTGATGCCTTCAAGATATTTGAAGAATCTTTAACAATTCCCTTGAAGGATGCTCCCTAGGATTCCTCCAACAACAACTTCCCATATCCTTTGATGCTTCTGTAATGAACAAGGTTTGTATACACGAAGGAGTAATCTTTAAAATACTTCAAAGACATAAATTTCCATTGTAAGACATGTAAATGTATATTGCATATTGTATATTGAATTGATGTAAGATGATTACAATGAGGGTGAGGGTCTGCTTATATACCCTAGGTAGGTACCTCTTCACCAACGGTTATGTCCTTAGGGAAATAAATTTTCATTAACTAATTACTTAATTAATAATTAATTATTATGATTCATTTACATTATTTGTGTTATTTTTATATATATCTTATTCGTAATATCACCTTCCTCTTTAAGAAGCTTTGTCCTCAAAGGTTATTGATGAAAAGCCTTGATCTCTTTTTCAGCTCATCATGGAACTGTCATCTTTGTTGTTACAAGATGATATGATCCTTGGAGCAATAAATAAAATTTTCGAATAGAAAATGGATCTTACCATCCTAGATTAATCCTCTATGAAATATTTTGGTCACTGGAAATTTGCTATTAATTTTTATCGTCGGACTGGATTCTACAAATTTCAGTATTGTTTGAAACATAAATCTGTTGTTTTTGTTCTGAGTGATACTGGTATGTAAATTGATTGGAAAGTATGCTCTTGTGATTTGGATGTCTATAAGGATTTTTTCTAGTTGGAATTCCCCTTATCATATTAGTTGTAGTTCCCCGATTTACTTTAGCTACTGTTGTTGTTGAATTGGTTACCAAATCTCCACTTGGAATGTTCATCATTTGAACTGCAACTTCTGAATATGTTTTAACTTCTATTGGTTTCTCATCTTCTTGAGTTGTCACTATTGATTGGATCGATATTCGTTCGTCTTTCTTCCACTTGGACTGAAGGCTTAGACACTTCTTTCGTGATAAGTTCTTCTAATTTGTTTTTAATGATTTCTTATCATGCTTAAGTTTCTTAATTTGAGTGAGTAGAATTTGATAATGGTTTCTGAGATGTAAAAGTTCCTCGTTTTCTGAGTCAATTTTATTTTGGTCTTCAATATTCTCATCTTTTAAACACTTTATTTGTTATAATAACGTTTGGTTAAGGTTATTTAAGAGTAAAATTTCCTCTTCTTTTCTTGATAGACTTTCGTTGAGTTTCTTTTCATAAATGTCCTTTTCTTGTTTTAACTGGTATTTCTTAACCTTATATTTCTTGACCTGTGAAATTAATTTTTCATTGTAGTTTTTAATGTTGGGTATGTGTTATATTCTTTCCACGACTAAGCACGCGCGGGTAGTCCGCGTCCATGGTTTTGTGCATGGTTTTGCACATGGTATTGGGGTACGATGGTTTTCGGCCCCTGGTATTTTTGTAGATCCGGTCAAGGGAACTACGGTTATGTTCTAATCCAGGGTTTATGGATTGGGGTTTATGTATGCTTCAGCATGTATATATATGTGTGTTGTAACACTAAAAGGAATATAATGAAAAATCAAGCTGGTCATCCCAATTTGGGATCCAGGGGAAAATCTATGTGTTTATCTGTTTTATGTTTTATGCTCTCGCTATTGTTTATTTTCTGTTATAAGATTCATGTATAGATAATTTTTGTTCAGGGTTAAAACCTACATTTGGTATCGGAGCTATTTCGGCTTCAAGGGGACACCTTTGTTTTTGAGGGTTTTTTGCTTGGGCCTGTGGTAGACCCTGTTCAGTGGGAGATCCGCGGGATCGATTCTTGCGGTGAAAGAAGATGGCGAGCGGCGGAAAGATAGAGATCAAGAAATTTAATGGTCAGAGTTTTGAGTTGTGGAAGCTCAAGATGGAGAATCTGCTGGTGGATAAAGATCAGTGGATCGCTGTAGATCCAGGTACTAAACCAACGGCAATGTCAGATGAAGACTGGAAGAAACTGGATCGGAAGGCTAAGAGCACAATATGGTTGTGTGTCTCAGATTCAGTATTGTTGAATGTATCTGGAGAAGCTACGGCGAAGACCTTGTGGGAAAAACTTGGGACTTTGTACCAATCTAAGTCTCTGGTGAATAAGTTGTTCCTGCGGAAAAAGCTGTATAACTTGAGGATGAAGGATGGAGACTTGGTGACAGAGCATCTGAACGCCTTCAATACTGTGGTAAGTCAGCTTTCATCTGTTGATATTAAAATCTCAGATGAAGATAACTGCATCGCCTTATTGGGCCGGTTGGCCTGTACGTGGGACACCGGGTTGTTGCAATAGGTAGTGCCACAACTACTTAATTTTTGATGACATTGTCTCAAATTTTCCGTTTCTGAGAAATGAGACTGAGAAATATGGAGGTCAAAATGGAGATGCCTTATCTACGAGGAAGGTCCCAGAACAGAAACAAGAATAAGGTTTCGAGTGGGAGATCTAAATCTAGAGGGAGATCTAAATCTCCTGGAAAGTTTGTAAAGGTGTGTTGGAAATGCGGAAAGGAAGGGCACTACAAAAAGGACTGCAGATCTAAAGCTCTTGAGAAAGGAAAGGGATCTGATGATGCTCCTTCTGCAGAGGCAAAAACCACCTCGCATGAAGGTGGGGATGTGTATTTGGCTTCTTCTTCAAATACACATGTAGATCATGAGTCATGGTTGATTGACTCAGGTGCATCCTTTCACTTCACTCCCCATAGGGAGTGGTTCTGCGAGTATGAGAAATATGATGGTGGTGATGTCTTCATAGGGGATGATAGGAGGGCCAGAATCATCGGACGTGGAAAGGTCAAGCTGAAGCTGCAAGGTGGAAGGATTAGAACACTTCCTGGTGTTCTGCATATTCCTGCATTGGCCAGAAATCTGATTTATGCAAGCAAGATGGATGATGCAGGTGTAAAAACAGTGTTCGAGAAAGATGCTTGCAAGATGGTTCGGGGAGCACTGGTATTAATGCGGGGAGTTCAGACTGGAACTCTGTACAAGCTACAAGGTAGCACAATTATTGATGGGTGTAATAGTTATGTGGTTCCTGAAAGTGGGACGGAAAGCCTAGCTGTGTCTGGAGAAAAGACCATGCTATGGCATCAAAGGCTTGGACATATTGGAGAGAAGGGCCTTCAGATACTGCATAGAAATGGTATGGTAGAAGGTATGTCTAATTTATCTCTGGATTTCGATTTCTGTGAACATTGTGTATATGGGAAGCAGAATCGGGTGAGTTTTCCTTCTGGTGCTAAGAGGGCGAACAAGATATTAGAACTTGTGCACAGTGATGTGTTTGGGCCTGTGTCAGTTCCATCACTGGGAAAGTCCGTGTACTATGTTTCATTCATAGATGACTTCTCAAGGAATACATGGATATATTTCTTGAGGAAGAAATCTGAAGTCTTTGACAAATTTAAAGAATTTAAGGCTCTGGTGGAAAACCAAACAGAGAAGAAAATAAAGGTGCTGAGGACAGATATTGGTGGGGAGTTCTGCAAGAAGGAATTTGAAGAGTTCTGTAAGAAGTGTGGTATAGCACGATAGAATACTACTCCATACACACCGCAGCAAAATGGAGTTGCAGAAAGAATGAACAGAACACTGATGGAAAAGGCAAGAAGCATGCTCAGTGGTACCGGGTTAGGACAAGAATTCTGGGCAGAGGCAGTGGAGACTGCATGCTATCTGGTTAAAAGATCACCTTCATCAGTGTTGGAGGATAAGACCCCACATGAGGTATGGACTCGTAAGAAACCTTCTCTTTCACATCTAAGGGTATTTGGATGTGATGCATATGTACATGTTCCAAAGGAGAAAAGGACCAAGTTGGATAATAAATCTGAAAGGTGCATCTTTATTGGATATAAGGATGGTTTAAAGGGTTACAAGCTTTGGAACCCAGAAACAAGGAAGGTTGTGTACAGCCGAGATGTGGTGTTTAGAGAAGTGAAAGATGTTGTTAAATATGAAGTCCTACCAAAGGAACCTGAGAAGATAGAGTTTGAGCTAAAGGAGGATGAATCAGACTCTACAACAGAAGAAGACTCAGAAGATGAAGAGCCACAAACTCCAGCTTTGAGAAGATCAGTTCGGGAAAGAAGGCAACCAGAAAGGTATATTCCATCTGATTTCTGTTCAGGTTTTGCCTTAACTATAACTCATGATGAACCCAGAACTGTCATGGACGTAGTAGATTTAGAGGATGGAAAACTCTGGAAGGAGGCCATGGTTGATGAAATGGCATCCTTGCACAAAAACAATGTATGGGATCTGGTGGAGTTGCCGGCTGGAAGGAAGCCCATTGGGAGCAAATGGGTGTTTAAGAAGAAGATGAATGTAGAAGGCAAGGTGGAGAAATATAAAGCTCGGTTGGTAGCGAAAGGTTATTCCCAGGTGCCGGGAATTGATTTTGGTGATATTTTTTCTCCTGTTGCCAAGGTTACTTCTATTAGATTACTTTTATCTGTTGCTGCTGCATTTGATTTTGAGATAGAACAGATGGATGTGAAGACAAATTTTCTTCACGGGGATCTAGAAGAGGAGATCTACATGAAGCAACCTGAAGGCTTTATGGTGAAGGGTAAGAAAGAACTGGTATGCAAGTTGAAGAAGTCTCTGTATGGGTTAAAACAGTCACCAAGGATGTGGTATCAGAAATTTGATACCTATATACGGGGACTTGGCTTCACCAGAAGCAAGGAGGATCACTGGGTTTATTTTAAATTAATTGGTGACCGTGTTATTTATTTGGTCTTGTATGTGGATGATATGTTGTTGATTGGAAATGACAAAGAAATTATCCAAGATTTGAAGACCCAACTGCTCTCCAAATTCGACATGAAGGATCTTGGTGCTGCAAACTATATTTTGGGCATGGAAATTAAGAGAGATCGGGCAAAGAGGAAGTTCTGGTTAAACCAGAGGAATTATTTCGAGACTATATTGCAGAGGTTCAATATGCATGATAGTAAACCGGTGAATGTTCCTATTCCTGTAGGTGTAAAGCTGTCTGCTGAACAGTGTCCCAAGACATAAGAAGAAGAGGAGTATATGTCCCGTGTTCCATATGCAAGTGCAGTGGGTAGCCTAATGTATGCAATGGTCTATACTAGACCAGACATTGCACATGCAGTGGGAGTATTGAGCAGGTTTATGTCAAACCCAGGGAAGGAGCATTGGACAACAGTGAAGCGGGTTTTCAGATATTTACGTGGCACCAGTGATTATGGCTTGTGCTACCAGGGAAGACCAGGATTGGAAAGAATGTTGGACATTCGTGGTTTTGTTGATGCAGACTGGGCTGGAGATCTGGACCAAAGAAGATCTACAAGTGGGTATGTGTTTAGCCTATTTTGAGGCGCAGTCAGTTGGATGAGTAAAAGACAGTATGTAGTGGCTCTTTCAACTACAGAGGCAGAATACATAGTAGCCACTCATGCAAGCAAGGAAGCAATTTGGTTTCAGATATTGTGTTCAAGTATGGGGTTGGTACAACAAGCTATAAGGATAGACTGTGATAGCCAAAGTGAAATTTTCTTGGCTAAGAACCCCGCTTATCATTCAAAGACAAAGCACATTGATGTTCAATATCACTTTGTTAGAGATATGGTTGAGGCTAAAAGGGTGTTGCTGGTAAAGGTGGACACTTTGAAGAATGTTGCAGATGCATTGACAAAGTATGTGAGCACTCAGAAGTTCTCTTGGTGTAGAGAAATAATGGGTGTTGAAGAATTGGGCCAATGACTAAGCCCTCCTGTGGCCCCCCGTGGAAAGAAAACAACAAGTGGGAGAATGTTGGGTATGTGTTATATTCTTTCCATGACTAAGCATGCGCAACGGGGGGGTCACGCCCCCCCTGTCGGGGTCCGGGGCAGCGCCCCGACGAAAATTTTTGGTCCTTAATTTCCGGCGGGTAGTCCGTGTCCATGGTTTTGTGCATGGTTTTGCACATGGTATTGGGGTACGATGGTTTTCGGCCCCTGGTATTTTTGTAGATCCGGTCAAGGGAACTACGGTTATGTTCTAATCCATGGTTTATGGATTGGGGTTTATGTATGCTTCGGCATGTATATATATGTGTGTTGTAACACTAAAAGGAATATAATGAAAAATCAAGCTGGTCGTCCCAATTTGGGATCCAGGGGAAAATCTCTTTGTTTATCTGTTTTATGTTTTATGCTCTCGCTATTGTTTATTTTCTGTTATAAGATTCGTGTATAGATAATTTTTGTTCAGGGTTAAAACCTACATTTAAGTCGATGAATTTATTTAATTTTATTGGATATGATTTCTTCAAGCTCATTTTGTTTCTTGATTCTCTTGTAGCAACAATTTTGAAATATTCTTAAAGTATTCCTATGATGACAACCTTAACTTTGAATTCATTGTCACTTCTTGGAATGTGATCATTTTTTTCTTATAAAGAAACATCAAATTTATTTTTTCTAAGTTTAGCATGAACGTACCCAATTATTTAAACTAAGGTTGACAAAAAATTATGTCAATCTTTGGGTTAAACATAGTTCGACAAGAAATTGAGAGTTGCATTCATAGTGGTCAATTATTACTTGTAAATCATTAATTTCATACTATGTTTGACCAAAAATATTTGTTCTTTCTCCTATGCTCGACTCTGGAAGTAATAGTTGATACACCTAGTTAACATTGATACAATTTTCTTCGTCATTTGTGTTGATAGCAATATTAATATCATTTCCTTGGGTGTTTAATTTCAATGTAATTAATCTACAATCTGCAATTGGAAGACTTTTATAGAACTTTCCTTCCTTTACTTCTAACTTAGGCTCCATTCTCTTATCTTCGATGATTGATTCTATTTTGCGTTAGTCGAAAAAATTTGTAATACTTCACTTAATCTTAACACCTTGCATTATATTTGTAACTTGTATTTTATTTAGAAATGCTAATACATTCACTTAACACTTTCACAACTACCCTTTTTTTCTTTAACTATCTTCTTTCTTTAGGGTATAATATAAAATATATGTCCACTTATGTGTCTTTGACTCGGTTACTTTTCTACACGTAAAATGTAAAACTTATCATTCACATAAAGAAATTTTGTATTCCTTTTGTTCTTCTTTTACCTTGAAAATACCGTGGGAAATTATCATGGGTTGCTAAAACCACAACCTTGTAAACCACTTAATGAAGAATCAAGATAATCTTATCTACTCTTCCTTCTCTTACATATAGTTTTAAATATATTTGGAAAGATTCCCTTTTGACTTTATCATGCATTTTTTTATTATCAATAATGTAGAATCTTTTTATATATATGAATGTTCTCCTTCAAAATTTACATTAGACTATTTGTTTTTACTAGAATAATTGAAATGTCAATGATCAAATGCGTTATTTTTTTTTAACTCTTTTCTTTTATAATTTTTTTTCCAATTATTTTTTTTGATTCTTTTTTTTTTTAAAAGTGGCCAAGGGTTTTACCGAAAATGGATAAATTTCAACTTGTGTAGCAAAACACTTTAGTTGCAACAACAAGTTAATGGCCACAGGTTGGGATCTGCCAATATGGCTCTGATACTGATTTAACGAACAAGGTTTGTATACGCAACAAAATAATCTTTAAAATAATTAAAAGACGTAAATGTCTATTGTAAGACATGTAACTGTATATTGAATATTTTATATTGAATTGATGTAAGATGATTACAATGAGGTTGAGGGACTGCTTATATACCCTAGGAAGGTACCTCTTCACCAATGGTTATGTCCTTAGGGACATACCTTTTCATTAAGTAATTACTAATTAATCATTAATTATTATTATTGTCATATATATATATATATATTATTCGTAACAAATTTCTTCAAGGATGCCTTGCAAATAGATCTTCTTTCAAGTGAGATCAATAGCCATCTTGTAATTTTCCTTTGATGTAATCTTGATATTCTTTGGTGTAGAAATCCTCCTTCTAGATTAATAGGTTTTCTATCAATGATTATTTAACCAGATCCTTCTTAAGCTTTCATTGAGAGTTTCCTTTTTCCTTCCCCTTGACAATTAATTTCTTCTAGTTTCCTTCCAGTTGCTGTCCTTGTTCACCTTAGCTCTAATACCATGATGGAGAATTAAAAGTGGCATATTATTAATTATTATTTTCCTTAACCTCAATATTTTATTGTGAAGTTAATTTCTCTTCTTTATGTTCTATAGTTAGATCTTTTCATCAAACAAATATCAAGAACAAAATAACAACAGGGAACACAAAAATTAGGCTCCAAGCGAGGGAAAAAAACCTCCAAGGGGAAAACCTAGAAACTCTTCTCTTCTTATAATCTGCTTCAATTTAGATACAAATACCCAAACCCTAGAACAAGTCCTTCTCCAAGTACCAAGTCAGCCCTCCAACTAGTATTTCCTTGATTTTTCAACAACCAACTTCAATAATGCAACTTTGACCTTTCAGCTTCAATACTACAACTCGTCCTGCAACTTCGACCCTGGAATTTTGGCCTTGCAGCTTCTCTAGAAACTTTATCCAGCCTCCTCTTAATACCTACCTAAATTAATATATCTCTCCCAAGGTCAATGAGGTCAAGATAGGGATTTCTTCCTTCTAGCTACAATATTTTTCACTTCATCCTCCTGCAATTTCGACCTCCTTCTGTAGCACCAGAAACCCTATAACTTCACAAGTGTGAGACGTAGGGCCCCAAAACAATATATTTTGTCTTTCTTACTTCTCCTAGACCTTCACTCTTCTTCTTCCTACTTCCCAACTATAGATTGAACTCTTTCTTGATAGATCAAACTTGTGAAGTAAGTGAATACTAAATGAGGTCAAAATACTCCTTTATATAGCCTTCTCAAGGGGTCAAATTCCCTCCTTTAGGATGACTTGTAATTGTTAGGGCTGATTTGTACTTTTGGAGTTTCCAGGATTTTCTAGACTAAAAAATAATTCTTTTTACAATTACATTTTTCCTAGAAGGGTCTTATAAAAATGATGTTGACTCCGTTGAATCATGGCAATAAATCCTAAGACCTAACAAACCCTAGAAGCATGAAGAACATTATTTTACCTAGAATACCATCAATAAAGAGCATGAAACACGTACTTTAGTAATAATATTTTTTTTCTTTTATTTTCTTGTTTGTTACATAAGATACATATTGAAATGAGTACAACAATTATGAAGACTGAAACTGTTTACATTTTCAACATCCTGGAAGCTAGCAGGGGAATTAGTTAACTCAAATAAAAACACCTTAATTTGTAATGATCTTTGTGAGTTCTCAAAGTAGTCATTGCCACATATTCTAGCCTTACACAAATTTGATAATATCATGATCTTATATTTAAGTTTGAGAAATATTTTTGTACATGGATCTCGTCCAAGATTTTATCTATAAATGGGATAAGACACTCGCTTTTTTATTTTTATCTTGTTTAAGCCTTGATAATTTATGCATAGTCTAAAAGATCCATACCAACGCAACTGGGGTTGTATATGGGCTCCTACTTGTTGTAATTACTCCACACCTTAACTTGTATTGAATTAATCTTTCAATTTTGGTTTTATGGTGGTGGATATATCGATATGGTTTGGTATTAAACTATTATGAGTCTAGCTTAACTCCAATTATGTGTTCTATCCTTCTCTCTGGAGGTAGATTCATAGGTAAGTCTTAGAATACTTTGTTATATTTTTGGATTAATCCTTCAATCTCTAGATGTTAAAAATGCATTATTTTTGGTGATTCTGTCTCTATTTGATGGAATTGTGTGATGTAAACCGGTGCCCCCTTTTTGCGCCGAGAGGCACTATACAACCCACTATATAGAGATGTGTAGATGTAATGTGAGAAAGGTAATGTAAACTTTTGATAGTCGGAGTATAAGGAGATGTGTAGTTGTAATGTGAGAAATGTAATGTAAAATTTTGATATGTCGGAGTATAAGTAGATGTGTAGATGTAATGTGAGAAGTGTAATGTAAAATTTTGATATGTCGTAGTATAAGGAGATGTGTAGATGTAATGTGAGAAATGTAATGTAAACATTTGACGTGTGAGAGTATAAGGCACATGTGTAGATGTAATGTGAGAAATGTAATGCAAGTAAATATTTGAAATGTACCGTGGGTATATTTTTATTTATTTACGGGAGTATGGTAAATAAATAAAATTTCTTTTTATACTATAGAGGTATGGTAAATTATTTAGGGATATGGTAAGTAAATAAATGTAATGTAAGTAAACATGTGAAATATACGGGGTATATTTTTATTTATTTACTGGGGGTATGGTAAATAAATAAAACCTTTTTTTAGATTTACTCCATAAACCTAGTTATATTTAAAGAAAACTTAAAAAAAAAAGTTTTATTTAGTACCATTTTAATACCATGGGCTAAATACCCTAGGCCAAATACCATATTTATAAGAGAGGTATGGTAAATAAATAAAATATAAATAAACCAGGAATGGTAAATAAATAAAACCTCTTTTTATATTTACTCCATAATCCTATTTATATTTAGGAACACTAAAAAAGAGGTTTTATTTAGGTGAAGCCTGTGATACCATGGGTCAAATTATTATTAATACCATGCCAAAACAAACATTATTAACCCTAATATTAATATTATTATTAATTCTAATATTCACATTAATATTTTTATATTTACTTCATAAATCTCTTTATATTTACAAATACTCAAAAATAAGTTTTATTTAGGTGAAACCTAATGGGCTAAATACCATGGGACACATTATTATTACTACCATGGGTTGAATACCATGGGCCAAATACCATATATATAAAAGAGGTATAAAAAGGTAAGGTAAATAAATAAAAATATATCAAATAGGAGTAGAAATCAACATCTAATTATATTTGAAGCCTATGGAACAAATACCATGGACCAAATTAATAATAATACCATGCAAAAAAAAATTATTAACCCTAACATTACCAGTAAAATATTAATATTAATATTATTGTTATTATTATTACTAAAAATAATATTGATATTAATATATTATAATATTAAAATGATTAAATTTAATAACTTTATATTAATACAATATTAAATTTGTTATATATATATATATATATATATATATATATATATATATATATATATATATATATATATATATATATATATATATATATATATATATATATATATATAAACTCTAGGTATATATGGGAGGGAAGAACAAAGACATATGATATAGGTGGAGAAATAGAGGGAATGACAAGGGAGAGATGAGGGGAGAGGAGGAATGAAGTGAGAGAGGGGGAGATGAGAGAGAGAGGTAGAGAAGGGTAAGAGAGGGAGAGGGAGACATAAATATGGAGGTGGGGGAGAGAGAGAAGGAGAGAGGGAGGGAGAAGGAGAAAGGATTGGAGGGTAGAGAGAGAGAGAGAGAGAGAGAGAGAGAGAGTGACGAGAGAGGGAGGTCGGAGAGAAAGGGACAACGACAAAGGATGAGAGGAGGAGAGAGGGAGGGATAGAGAGACTAAATTGGAGGAGGAGAGAAGAAGAAAGGGAGTGATATAGTAACATATTTGGAGAGAGAGATCGAGTGATCAGGGAAGATAGAGGATTTGAGGGCTGAGAGAGAGAGAGAGAGAGGGCGGGGAGGGAGTGAATATAGATGGAGGGAGGCGATAAAGGGAGAGAGAGGAGGGATGAGAGAGAGGAAGAGAGTGATGGGGGAATATAGAGGATTGTAGGGGAAAGAGAGAGAGACAAAGTGAGTGATGGGGGAAGAGAGAGGGAGGTAGGAGAGAAAGGGAGAGAGACGAAGGAAATGAGAGGGGACTTGAGAGAAAGGAGAAGAGGGGGAGGGATAGAGAGATGGAGATGGATGGGGAGAAAAAAAGGGATAGAGACTTGGTGATTAGGAGATCAAGTCTCTTGTAGAAAAATGCTCAAAAATGAATTTGCTCAGAATTGGTCCGAACCAGATCAACTGGAAAGAGCTTGGAAAAAAAATCCTGTAGACATGAACGGCACTGAAAACCAATGCTGTATGAGAAAGTTATTCAGCTTTGAAGTTTGCCAATTTCAGTAAAAAAAATGGCCAATTTGACTTTATAAATTTTTATTTATTAAAAAAGGAATATTCCACAGAATATTTTGGGAATATTCCACATAATATTCTGCAGAATATTCCACAGATGGCCAATCACAAGGTGCCACGTGGCCAGCCCGGAGGCCGCCACATGGCCCCAAGGTGGAACGAAATTGCGTTTAAAATTTTTATTGCATGCGGCAGGATTTGAAACCGGGTGGAAGCGTTCGAAGTTGGGGGGCCTAACCGTCGGGCCAAACATGCTTGTTATTAAAACATGTGCACAAAATTTTATTTAAATTTGAATGTGTATGATTGGCGCGTTTAATCGTTTGGGGTATGGTCACATAGGACCAGCGGAAGGTGCAGAGGCACATTTTATTATATGGTTCGACTTTAATATATGCCGCATAAAACTCAAACTTAACTCCGACGGTCGCGGTCACATGACCCGTGGCCCTAACCTTTAGCCCTGAAGGTTGGCGGTAATTTCGGCGACATGCCAAATATGACGCCTTTCCTAATTTGTCGGAGTTATCTGGAGTTGCTCCACATTTAGTGGAGCTTTTCAAGGGGACACTGGGCAAAACTTCAATTAGCCATAACTTTGGCTAGGGAAGTCCAATTGAAGCGAAATGTTTTTTGATTTTGGGGTATTGAAGCATTCTGAAGCTGTTGGGACAGGTTGTAGAGCTATCAGGGCACTCTATCAGTGATTTTATCAATGATTTTGGTTGTGGAGCCACCAGGGCTTGGTGAAATATCAGCTGTGTTGGACTATACTCATCCATTGGAGGTGAATGAATAGTCGATTTTTATTGATTTCAGTCCTCTGTTTATGAATTTGCAGCTAATTTTTCCTTTTGAGGCTTTCTACACAGTGTAATTCTTAATTTGATCATTAATGAAAGAGGGAAAAGCCTATTTGGAGGCTTTTGGACCCAGCAGAGGTAGGCCAAGAGAGGGGTGAACTGCTTAAACAAATGATTACTGTTATGCTGTGCATTTTTGCTATTATATTTCAGATTTTACTACATTAAACAGTAACTTTTCATAAGTCCACTTTTCCCAATCAGACTTATACAGTGATCACAACTCATTAGTTTCACTTCAAACCACATTACTTCCATTGCAAAATACTTGAACTTGCTTATTCACACATAAAATTTTGGTTAATGAATACTTTGCATACATAAACAAATACTTTCATTTGCTAGATCTATTTAGTGTTTACATTATATTTCTTTAGGCAGAGCCAGTAAGAGGGCCATAAGCTTCTGGTTTCATCCTTTCTAGTAAAGGTGAAATAACCAATAAAAGCCACTATTGTCTATATTTGTATAAGAAATATTTTTTTCACACATTTTCAGATCACTTGGAGTTGGAGGGGGAGAGAGAGATGAATAGAGAGATGGAACTGGATGGGGAGAGAGGGAGGGAAGAAGAAATACATAGAGAGTAACAAGTGGAGAGAGAGAGGGAGTGGAAAGGGAGATATGGAGAGAGAGTGTGAATGTTTGGGGGTGAGATAAAGAGACAAAGAAGAAGAGATGGAGAGAATGGGGGAGAGAAGGAGAGAGAGAGAGGCATATAGTGACAAAGTAAGAAGGTGAAGAGAGAGAGAGAGAGAGAGAGAGAGAGAGAAGTGTGGGAAGGGTGATGGAGAGAGAGGAAGGTAGAAGAAAGGCATAAATTTGAAAGTTGGGAAAGTGATAAGGAAGATGGAGGGAGAGTGAGAGCGGATAGCAAGAGGGAAGATATATAGAAGTAGGGGAGAGGGAGGGAAGGGGAATAGAGAGAGAGGGAGGGAGTGATAGATAGATAGATTGGAGAAAGAGAGTGTATGTTTTGGGGTTGATATAGAGAGACAAAGGGATATAGAGATATAGATGGAAGGTGAAGACAAAGAAGATATAGATGGAGACAGGGATGTAGGGACTAAGATATTGATAAATATGGAGTGAGAGAGAGTGTGTGTTTGTGGGGGTGAGATAAAGAGACAAAGAAGGAGATATGGAGGGACATATGGATATATATGGAGGGGGGAGATAGGGAAGAATACTTATTACAATAGATGCATTGATTTTAGTGTAGATGGTGATTTCTAATCCAATTTGATTGCTTGCACTAGATGCATTTATTTTAGTGTAGATTTTGATTTCTAATGATATTTGATTACTTGCACTAATGCATTGATTTTAGTGTAGATGATTTCTAATTCTATTCGATTTCTTGCACTAAATGCATTGTTTTCAATGTAGATGGTGATTTCTAATCCTATTTGATTACTTGCACTAGATGCAATAATTTCAATGTAGATGTTGATTTATAATTATATTTGATTGCTTAGACTATATGCATTTATTTCAATATAAATGATTTCTAATCCTATTTGATTTCTTGCACTAAATGAATTCATTTCAGTGTAGATGGTGATTTATAATCCTATTTGATTGCTTGCACTAGATGCAATGATTTTAGTGTATATGTTGGTTTCTAATCCTATTTTGGTTTATTAATATTAAGATGGATCTAGGCTGGTATCAAACAAGATAAATACGGAGAGGTAGGTAGGAGAGAAATGGAGAGAGAGGAAGGATGAGAGGAGGAGAGAGGGATGGATATAGAGACTGAGTTAGAGGAGGGGAGAAGAATAAAGGGAGTGACATAGTAACATAGTTGGAGAGAGAGAGAGAGAGAGAGAGAGAGAGAGAGAGAGAGAGAGAGAGGAGGGGGTGAATATAGAGAGAGGCAGGCGATAAAGGTAGAGAGAGGAAGGATGAGAGATAGAAATTGAGAGAGAGGAAGAGAGTGATGGGGGAATATAGAGGCTTTTAGGGGAAAGAGAGACAAAGACAAAGTGAGTGATGGGGGAAGAGGGAGGGAGTTAGGAGAGAAAGGGAGAGAGAGGAAGGAAAAGGGAGGTGACTTGAGAGAGAGGAGGAGAGAGGGAGGGATAGAGAGATGGAGATGGATGGGGAGAAACATGGAGTTGGAGGGGGAGAGAGATATGGTTAGAGAGATTGAGCTGGATGGGGAGATAGGGAGGGAAGAAGAAATACATAGAGAGTAACAAGTGAAGAGAGAGAGGGAGTGACAAGGGAGATATGGAGAGAGAGTGTGTATGTTTGGGGGTGAGATAAAGAGACAAAGAAGAAGAGATGGAGAGAATGGGGGAGAGAAGGAGAGAGAGAGGCATATAATGACAAATGTAGAAGGTGAAGATAGAGAGGGAGAGAGAGTTGGGAGAGAAAGGAAGGGAAAGAGTGGAGAGAGGTAGGGAAAGAGAGATGGAGATGGAGGGGGAGAGAGAGGGAGGTAAGAATAAAGCCATAGAGAGTGAAATTTGGAGAGAGAGAGAGAGAGAGAGAGAGAGAATGAGTGATAAGGAAGATGGAGGGAGAGTGAGCGCAGATAGCAGGAGGGAAGAGAGATAGAAGGAGGGGAGAGGGAGGGAAGGGGAAGAGAGAAAGAGGGAGGGAGAGGAGGGAGTGATAGATAGATAGATTGGAGAAAGAGAGTGTATGTTTTGGGGTTGATATAGAGAGACCATGGGATATAGAGATATAGATGGAACGTGAAGACAAAGAAGAGATAGATGGAGACAAGGATGGAGGGACTGAGAGATTGATAAATATGGAGTGAGAGAGTGTGTGTGTTTGTGGGAGTGAGATAAAGAAACACATAAGGAGAGATGGAGGGACATATAGATATATATGGAGGGGGGAGAGAGGAAAGAATATTTATTACAATACATGCATTGATTTCAATGTAGATGGCGATTTACAATCCTATTTGATTGCTTGCACTAGATGCATTGATTTTAGTGTAGATTTTAAATTCTAATGATATTTGATTACTTGCAATAGATGCATTGATTTCAATGTAGATGATTTCTAATTCTATTTGATTTCTTGCACTAAATGCATTGATTCAATGTAGATGGCGATTTCTAATCCTATTTGATTGCTTGCACTAGATGCATTAATTTCAATTTAGATGTTGATTTATAATTATATTTGATTGCTTACACTGTATGCATTTATTTCAATATATATGATTTCTAATCCTATTTGATTTCTTGCACTAAATGAATTCATTTTAGTGTAGATGGTGATTTATAATCCTATTTGATTGCTTGCACTAGATGCACAGTGTATATGTTGGTTTCTAATCCTATTTTGTTACTTGCACTAGATGCATTGATTTGAGTGTAGATGCTGATTTTTAATCATATTTGATTACTTGCATTGATTTATGTGTAGATTTTTTTTTTTTTCTAATCTTATTTGATTCCTTGCATTAGATGCATTGATTTTAGTGCATATTTGATTTCTGATTTGATGTAATTGGATGTATGATGGTACATTAGTTTAAAAGTCATTTGATTAATAGTGTGCATTGATTTCAGTGTAAGCACACAAAATTATTGACAATGTAGAACAATTTTTGTGTTATAGTAATTAAACCTAATAATATTGGAGAGCAAGAGAGACAAGGTATGATGTTTACTACAACAACTCGAGCTAAATATTTAAATTGTTTATGATTTATGATTTCTACTATCTTTTTCATATAATCGATATGGAAAGATGACAAAAAGGGTGACAATAAGAATAGTCGAGGAAAATAGTTTGAGATTGATCACAATGAACGCTATTTCTAATTGACTACATTTTTATTATTCACATTTTCTATCATTCAATATTATTACATTGTCACTTTGCATTAAAAAAATTTATTTCATCATTTTTCATCATTAAAGTTATCATTTTTACAATATTTATCATCTCAACAAACTGAGGTAACTAAGAAAATTTAAAATTAAAATGAATTGATAAATCTCAAACATATTTAGCATATTTAAAATGGTTATATTAATATTAGATGTATTTATATATTATTGATAAAATTAATCATATTGATTTGGATTTATGCAGGAACGCAACAGAATACAAAAATAACCATAAACATAGAAATACAACAGAAATAAGGCTTCATTTCATTAACATCAAATCATAGAAATATTCTTACAAACATGATGGAAATAAAATAACTAGGGTGCTGGTAGCGAATCTCTGAGAAGAGATGTGGCGACTACAAACCTCTGAACTGTATTACAATGAGGCTCGAGGGCCTATTTATTATGGAGAAACAATGGAGAATTCTAAACGTCCAAAAACCTAACCCTAGGAGATGAAGCGCCAAAAATATGGGCCCCGTTTGGGTAAATTAGTGTTTCAAATTCCCAGGGATGTAACTTCGGCATACTATCTCCATTTGGGGCTTCAAAACGGATCCGGAAGTTTAGGACCCAAAAAACTACTAAAAATAGTAAGTTGTGAAAAAAACTGAAAGAGACAATGATGGGGCTCCAAGTGGAATAGGCAGGTGGCCACCAATATCCACCTGGATCAGTCCTCCCCCCTTAGGAAGCAATGGTCCCCATTGCGTTGAGTTCCTCCATGAGATGAGGAAAATTTTGTTGAACTTGGTCCTTGGTGAACCACTTGCCTTGGTGCAGAAGTTGGACAACTTTGACAACCCGATACAGTTGGATCTTCTGTCGGCGAGTGTTCTTGATTTGCATGTCCATGATACAGTCTATGGTGGCCTGCTCCATGCAGTCCAGGTTTAACTCTTTTGGTGTGAGTTCTTCTGCAATGTCAGAGGTTTCCAATAGAGGTGGGAAGTAGGGATGAAGGCGGTCTACATTGAATACTGGGTGAAGACCAAGGAATGGTGGAATACTGAGTTCGAAGGCATTGTTCCCTACAACCTTGGTGATGGTGTACGACCCATATCGTAGTGAGAAAATCTTGCGGTGGGGTCCAGTGGACTTGGTGAGCTTGGTGTCCAACATTGACCAGAGGCTAGACCAAAATGTGCTGAGGAACCTGCTGTCACGATCTGATATGATAGATTGTGGGATCCCAAAGTGCACCCACACTCGTTCAAAGAAGAGTTTAGCAGTGGCATCTGCTGTGATATTCTTCTTGCAGGTCGCCATAATGGCCATCTTTGAGAATCTGTTAACAACCACGAAAACACAGTCGTTTCCATGCTTAGTAGAAGGAAGGGCTGACATGTAATCCATGGAGATGGATTCCCAAGGTCGATTAGGGGTAGGTAGCGGAGTATAGAGCCCTCGCTTCTTGATGGTCGGTTTGGAAATGGCACATGCAGTGTAGGATTTGATGTACTTCCCGACATCTTGTCGAAGGTTCAGCCAATTGAAATACTTCTGCAGTACTGCCACAGTTTTCTCGACCCCAAAATGTCCAGCGACTCAACTATAGTGCGCTTCCGATATCATCTTGGCACGCTCTCTTGAAGGAACACAATGATGTCCCAGGTGACATAATAGTGCATCTTGGAGGTGAAAATTTGGAACTTGCATACCCCCCAAGAGTGCTTTGTATGTGTGGCTGAATTTTGGATCGCTCTTGCAGAGAAGCAGCCAATCAGAAGTCTCATGCCCACAAGAGTTGAGAACAGTGGTTATGGCCACGATCGGTGGTCGGATGAGGCAATCTGCGACATTATTGGTGCTACCCTTCTTGTACTTGATGTTCAAATGAAATTGTTGCAGATATGTAGACCACTTCTGATGGCGATCGTTCTACAACTTCCCTTGTGTCTGTATGAACTGCAAGGGTCGGTGGTCTATGTGGATGATTGTCTCCTTCCCCAAAATGTAATGCTTCCATTGTTGACAAGCCTGCACAATGGAATACATTTCTTTGTCATAAGTGGGATACTTTCGAACTGTGTCAGACAATGTCTCATTGTGATATGCCATTGGATGCCCCTGTTGAGTAAGAACTGCCCCAATAGCATAGTCAGAGGCATCTATCTCGATCTCAAACAGTTGTTGCAAGTCTGGTAATGTGAGCACTGGGGCAGAACAGAGGCAATGTTTCAATTCTACGAACACCTTCTGTTGAGATTCCGACCAACATAATTTTTCTTTCGCTCCTCCCTTGGTGACTTGACTCAAGGGCCAAGTGATATGAGAGAATCCCAACACGAACTTGCGGTAGAAATTAGCAAGAGCCAGAAAGCTGCGAAGCTCTGTTAGGGTGGTTGGGGCTGGCCAATCCTGAATGACTTGGATCTTGGATGGATCCACATACACCCCCCTTTCATTAATAATGTATCCCAGATATTGAACCTGGGTCATGCCAAAAGTGCACTTCTCCAAATTGGCACACAACTTGTGTTGCCGCAGTGTTTGGAGGACTTCTCGGATGTGGTGGAGGTACTCTTCCCAAGTCTGGCTGAAGATAAGAATGTCATCCAAGTATACCACTACAAAGGAGTTGGTGAATGGACGCAAGATGTCATGCATCAACCTCATGAAGGTTGCATGAGCATTTGTCAATCCGAAAGGCATGAAGAGCCATTCAAAAAGGCCCTCCTTGGCTTTGAAGGCAGTCTTCCACACACCAGAGGGTTCGATTGGTACCTAGTGATACCCAAAATTTAAGTCAATCTTGCTGAAATATTTTTCCCCTTTGAGTTGGTCCAAAAGGTCATCAATCCATGGGATCGGGTACCTATTCCAGACAGTGATCTTGTTCAGCGCCCGATAATCAATACAGAGTCTCCAAGTCCCATCCTTGTTCTGTACCAACACGATCGGGCTCCCACAGGGTGATGAACTTGGATGAATGTGACCTTTCTGTAGTAGCTCCTGAATCTGCCTCTTGATTTCCTCATTCTCCAGCACAGAGCACCTATAGATCAGTCCATTGGGTAGCGGTGCACCTGGGGTCAAGTCAATGGGGTGCTTGACCTGACAGTGTAGAGGCACCCATGTGGGTGAGGTGAAGATGTCCCCATACTCCTCCACAACCTTGTCCATTTGTTGTTGTCGTGCAGAGGAGCCATGTCTGGAGGTCGTGGCCACAGTCTTCTTCTTGCCCCAGGGGTGGATCATCAAGAAAAAAACAATTTCTTGGTTTGAGAAATGAGCTTACTGCATTGTTTTGCAGTAACCAAAGAGATAGTGGGAGGCAGTGGTACCTATGGTATCCTGTACAATTTATTTCCCAAAGTAACAATAACAGCGCGAGGTCAAGACTCATACACAGCATGTCACTTCCACAAGTATGGTTGGCCTAATAGTACATCAGAAACATCAATAGGAGCAATGTCACAAAATACCTCATCCGTGAAGGGCTTGATGCTATAGGGAAGGCAGCACTGCTAGCTGACGCTTAGATCCCGTCCTTGGTGAAGCCACCCGATGGTGTATGGTTGTGGGTGCGCTGTGGTCAGCAAGCCCAAATGCTTCACGACATCTACTGAAATGAGGTTCTTTTGGCTCCCATTGTCGACAATGAACCGTAGCGGGGAACCCTTTACCCACATCTGGGAGTGGAAAAGATGCTCTGCCTCCTCTAGATCTTCTGGTTCCTCCTTCTGGATCTTCGTAGTGGAAAAAATGGCGTTGGGCTCTGCATCAATAATCTTCTTCCCTTTGTCATTCACCTTGTCAGGTTCTGATTCAGAGTTAGAGCATGCATCTGATTTAGAAGCCCTCATCTCGACCACCAGCGATTGCTTGGCCTGACACTCACTTGTGTTGTGAGTGGAGCTTTTAGGGAACTCACACCACTTTCCCGTGTCCTTCTTTGGCTTCGCGGTGTTGTTCTTTTCTTGTGTCTTTGGCAGGTTTTCTTGGGCCACCATGCCTTAGCTTTGTCCTTTGTTTTGTGGTTTGGGGGCACCTTTCCCTTGCTTTTGATTCATAGATCCAAAGTCTCGCTTCTTCTGTTTGAATTTCTGCTCAATCTTGGCAGCATACCGGTATGCTGTACCAAGCGAGGAGATGTTGAGGAACTCCATTTTCTCCTGAATTTATCTGTGCAGACAATCACAATACTTTAGCACCAAATGTTTCTCTGAATCTTTGATACCCAACTTTTTGCGCAGGGTACGGAAAAGATTCGTTAGCTCATGAACATCTTGATCCCTTTGTTGTCGCAGCCTAGTCCATTGTATGTACTTGTCCTCATTTCTCCCCACGGGATAGTATTGCTCCTTGATGGCATCTCGGAATGAATTCCAAGTGGGTATGACTGAGAATAGAGAGGGTTCTGTCTCATTCGTTTTCTCACAGTAGGTTTCCCACCAGTCCTTGACAGGGGGGGTAGCTTTGAGGAGTGCAAAAATAATCTTCTCTTGGTCGGAAAAATCATGAACTGAGAAATATCATTCTAATAGATTCAACCATCTATCTACGACATCTACATCTATTTGACCCTCAAATATGGGAATGTCAAAGTTTACTTGTACCTTAAAGGGAGTCGCGCCTCTAGAGTGGCTGCTGGATGCAGATGCGCCACCGGTGGGCAGTCGTTGAAGGATTTGGGCAAAGTTATCCATCATCGCGTTCCTTTGTTTTTCGAGGGCCTCCTCGAGCAATATTTTGATAGGATCTCCTGCTCCCTCATCTTTCTTTTCGTCCCCCATGGGCGTCCGTCGGGGTTTGCGAGGCTGATCTTGCAAAGGTTCCACCAGATTGAGCCCTAACTCCTTATACCCCGACCTTGTTGGGGACATGCAAAGAAGGATTGAGAAAAAGAAGACTGCTCTGATACCACTGATCCAGATTTATGCAGGAACGCAACATAATACAGAAATAACCATAAACATAGAAATAAAGTAGAAATAAGGCTTCATTTCATTAACATCAAATCACAGAAATATTCTTACAAACATGATGGAAATAAAATAGCTAGGGTGCTGGTAGCGAATCTATGAGAAGAGATGTGGCGACTACAGACCTTTGAACTATATTACAATGAGGCTTGAGGGCCTATTTATTATGGAGAAACAATGGAGAATTCTAAACGTCCAAAAAGCTAACCTCAGGAGATGAAGCGCCAAAACTATGGGCCCTGTTTGGGTAAATTGGTGTTTCAACTTCCCAGGGACGTAACTTCGACATACTATCTCCGTTTGGGGCTTCAAAACGGCTCCGAAAGTTCAGGACCCGAAAAACTGCTAAAAATAGTAAGTTGTGAAAAAAATGAAAGAGACAATGGTGGGGCTCCAAGTGGAATAAGCGGGTGCCCACCAATATCCACCTGGATCACATATTTCCTCATATTATCGATAGATTTTACTTGGTCGTAGACGACTGAAACTAGCCTAGATCCATCTTAACTCTAGATCTATCAAGCGCCGAGAGGTATCAAAACTCTCGAGGTGAAAACCTTTCCTCAAGTTTTGCACTCAAAAAAGAGGTTTTCACCTCTAGAGATTTGATCCCTCTTAGCGCTTGATAGATCCAGAGTTAAGATGTATCTAGGCTGGTCAATTAGTTTCGTCATTTGCTGAGAAGATAAAATTTGAGTTGTTGGAGCCTCGAATTCAAAAAATTTATACTTTCTTCCTTCCCATTTGAATTTGATAATTTGTTTCTAATGATTTGCAGAATAGATCCCCAGAGTTTGAAACCGTTGAATTCTTAATACACCATCTAATCTTCCCAAGGGCACCGTGTAGAACCTAGATTCTAATTCCTAGTCTTCTAATTGTAGCTCGACCTTGTGACATTTCCCAACTCCATCAATTCGTTTTCCATATGATACCATTACTCTCATGTCCGTGACTAGAAATATGAATAGATTTAGTCTTTTTGTGACATTTATATCTACAAAGTTATGGGTACTTACTGCGTGTATGAGTATGGTGGCATTTTTCTTTTTTACATGTGCTCTTAGTTTCAAATTTTGGGGTTGCACTATTCTTGTTATTGTAGCAAGCGATATCTTCGCCATATTTTACTCATCTTTTGTATTTGGAATATTATTTTCTTCCTTATATTTTTTTTCTAAGTCATTGTTAGATGCATTAGATTATTCCATGACTTCACAAGTATATAGTTTTTTGTTGTTGCATATGTGCTTGGGTGTCCAATTGTCTCCACAATACCTACGTTTGTTGACCCATATTTTTTCAATGCTTAGTTGTTGGTTCTATTCTTATCTTAAGGGAGGAGGTATATATTTGTTAGAATTCTCCATGGGGTATTTTTTTGACCTTTAATTCACGTATTTGTTTGATTTTTCTAGAGCTGTAAAATGTGGTTTGTTGAACTTGTTATTTTGTTCAATCAATTTTTCTACATGCTTGGCATATTCAATTGTTTGACGCTTCAACAAATTTATTTCACTACATATATGATATTTTAGTCCAGGGACGTACATTTTTAGCAATTTTTCATATGTGAGTTCATTTTTTCTAGTCGCAAAAACTCCCTATTCATGATTATAGTTGTTTATGTTTCCTTTCTGTTTGAGATATATAATTTTTTTGTACACATCGTTGTCTTCTTTGTTATGAAACCTTATTAATAATGATGTCAAGAAAATTTTCCACTGAAAGGAACAAACATCACACTTTTTTGTCCACCATAGGAAACAAACGTAAGCTTGTGTTTCTAGATCGTTGGAAGCTTTCATTATCTTTCTTCTTTCACATAACAAGGGGTTTGATTCACAAATACCTTCCATTTTTTCGACCCATATGACTACTCCTCTATGGATCTACCTTCATACTTCAATAATTCATTATTAATTTGATGATGAGTTCTATTTGGAATTCTTGTGTAATATTAACCACCTAAAAAAATATTTCAAGTGGTTTTTGATGGTCTTGTTCACTTGTATTTTGTGGACTAGGTATCCGCCTTTGATAGACTAAGGGTTGTGTTATTGATGCATCTACATTCTCAATTATTGGTTATTTTTTTCACCATGGTAGTTAAGTGTCTTGGTAGCTTCGTCCTTGACGCCATTCCTCATTCTCAGCGTAGATTTCCATCAATCTTTGGGTTCTATGAATTGATTATCGATTTTGTTTCGTCTCTCTATTAGCGAATTCATCTTCTCAAGCAACAACTTTTGTCCTTCCCCAAATTTTTTTTGCATAATTTAAATGGTGAGACAATATCTCACGCTATTGAATTTGTCTCTACATCGATTGACTTCAATATATAGATCATTGTGTTTAACCATCTCGGGGCTAGTCCTTTTCCTTGTGGAGTCCACTCTCTTTTTTTTTCAAACAAATTCGGTTGTATTATATTTCTGAAAAAGAAGGTGAGGAGAAGAACTTCCTCAATACAAAATTTCCTCTAGATTGATACAGAGTGAGATCTTCTTGGGAGCCAATACATGATATGTGCTGCTTGAGCTACAATTTTCTTCCCTTCTTTTAGAGCTTGACACTGTTACATTTGTACTGTATTGTTTGAGGAACTAACCTAGTAACAAAATGCACTTAACTTTCATAGTAATCTATATATGCTACTACAATTTAGAACAGAGGACATAGAGATTCATAGTATTTTAGGAAGTTTATTTTTTATGGTGTTTTCACTTCCTCTATATTTGCTTCCTTGGTCTTGGGAAGTGGAGCCTTGCTCCGATTTCTTGCTGAGAGCATCCATAATGAATTTGAGTGATTCCTCCAAGTGGTTGCAACGATTCTTGATTGCCCTCATATCCTCATTACAAGTCTTCCATTGTGATTGAATATATGTCATCTCTGCTTTATATTTTTCCTTATCTTGTTGGATTTGATTCTTAAGACTTTCAATCACGACTCGATGATATTTGCAAAAGGCACAGGGGTGCGGCCTATCTTCCAATGGATCCATTTGCTGCTGTAGATTGCGTTCTTTGATGCTGATGTCCTTGCTGCCTGCAGTAACTTTTGATATGTTTGTTGCTTCCCTCTTTCCCGAGATCTGGTAATATGGGTCTCTGATAATGTCGAGCTGCGATTCTTCCTTACTGGGTGGATATAGCCAATTAAAAGCACATAGAATGGTGCAGTATGGGGAAGGAAGAAAGCATTGAGAGGGTAAGTAATGAACGTGAAGCAAGAAGAAATCAGTGAGATGGAAGAGGATAGGATATGAGGATGCACTGTGTATGAGCGGAGAAGGCCTACAGTTCAAGTAGAAAAGACAGGGAGCATAAATATAATAAAGCGCAGCACTGTGGGAGAATTTCTCAAACAGGGGTGTGAGCTTAGGAGATGTTGATGGTTCAGGATGAGGGGGGCGATTTTTATAATCGAGCAGAGGAGGAATAGAGTGTTGAATGGTCACGAGAGGCAGCACGTAATTAGATATGGGAGTACATGGCACAGAGATTTGGGGAATATTGCAGAGATAAGGAATGATTTCCTTTTTGGTTGCTTGCTGGGTTATTGATTCAAGAGTGATCTTGATATATTTCTTTGAATTATGAATTGAGATGATGTGTTTGTATATTTTCATTAGAAGAAAGGAGGTGGGAATTAAGGGATGGGGATTTGGGATAAGGTGTCACCAATTTTGGCATGTCCTATACTTCTGTGAACTCCTTCATTTGCTTTTTCATCTGCTTGCTTGTTATTCTTTCTCAGAATGTGGTAGTATTCAATATTGCCAATTTGATTTGCTATTATTTGAGCTATTTTCAGAATTTGATTGAGGCTTGCATTTTTTGGAAGAGATTTGCTTACCATTTCATGGATAATAAGAGAAGAGTCTCCAAGAACAATAACATCATTTATCTTTTTTTCATTTAGAATTTTGAGGCCTAATAGAAGACCGTAATCCTCTGCTTTGTTATTTGTCATCTGGCCCAACCCCCAATTATAAGATATATGAGTTGAGTTGTCTAGTAGAATTATGGTTCTTCTAGTTCCTGCCTTTCTTGGGTTTTTCTCTGATGCCCCATCAAAGAAGAGGTAGGATTTATTAAGAGAGTTAACCCAATATTGAAACTCCTCTTCAGTCTTTCTGATTTTCCAATTCTATTTCATCTTTATATTCTTTGTTTTAGATACTTGACTGATCTTGTTAACTACGAAACTGATTTGACTCCTTTCATCTTCTTGGAGGTAGCTCATATTTATTCCTTGGAGTCATTTTGCCGAGAGAAAATCCATAATCCCCCATGCTTTTGATATTGTTGTGCTTACTGATGGGACTTTGTCTTTGAAGATTATCCTGTTTCTTGCTAGCCATATTTGCCAGCAAAGGAAAGAGGGGAGGTTGTTCCAAAAATATTGCACTGTTGGTTTATTTTTGAACGAGTGAGGATATATGCTCTTCCACTTGCTCATAAACTGATTTATGGAGAGGTTTTAATTCATATTTAATTCTATGGGTAGCACCATCACCTCCAAAAATCTTCTTGAGAAGGGGAATTCCAAGAACAGACGTTGGATTGTTTCCTCAGCCTTCTTGCATAGGGGACATTGTGACAGACCACAAATTCATCTCCTCTTTAGGTTATCTGTATTTAAAGATTTTCTGTGAAGAAGAGTCCACAAAAAGATTTTAATTTTGGGAAGGGATTCAACCTTCCATGCTAATCTCTAGTATTTACATTCATGCTGTCTTTGATTCTCTTGAATTTTTTGGTATCCGGTCTTTACTGAGTAATCTCCTCCAGCTGGTTTCCAATAATGGAAATCCTTAGAGTTTTTATTAGTTGGGGCTGCTCCTGCCAAGAGAGTAGTCAGATGGTTCCATTGAGCTGTGAGGTCACTTGGTAGATTGGGTTTGACCCATTGCTTCCATTCCCCGTCCGTCTCCCAAGTGAAAATGTCTGCCAATTTCTGTAGACTTTCCCTTGTCATCCATTTTTTTAATTCTTTCAATTTTGGATTGTTGTCCAAGGTATGATGTCCCATAATGCTATATTTCCATATGTTTATTTGATCCCCATTTCTGGGTCTCATTGTGACGTGCTCCTTGATTAGTTGGACTACATTGGAGATTGCTTTCCAAATCTGTGTGCATGGCCTTATCGGACGATTCTTTTCCAAAATTGAGGTCCTTGATGCATTGAGGTATTTTTCCTTAAGGGCTTCTTTCCACCACAATTTTTCCCTTGTTAAGAATCTCCATGTTATTTTGCTTCCCAAAGCCTTGTTCATTAATCCTGGTAGTTTGATGGAGAGACCCCCATTTTTGTAAGAGTTTGTCACTTGTTTCCAGTTTATCAAACTGAATTTTTTTCTTTCTCTTTTCCCTCCTTGCCAAAGAAAGCTTCTAATTATTAGTTCTATTTGTTTGTGAGTACTTGCAGGGGCTGCAATGAGAGAAAATTGGTATAATGGAAGAGTAGCCAAAATGGATTTAATGGGAATAATTCTCCCAGCTTGATTCAACCATAGCATTTCCCATGCTTGGATTTTCACTTTCATTTTTTATTTTTTATTTTTTTTCTGCAAATTTACTCCATATTCATTCTTCATATTTTTCTTGCTTATGGGTAGCCCAAGGTATTGAAAATGGTCCCAATTGTTTTGGAAGGGGATATTCAGAATTTGGGACATTCGCTGTAAAGTTATTATAGGAATGTTGCAACTACATATACAACTTTTGACATTATTTACCATGCCTCCGGAAACATCCCAAAAGCTTTCCATAATAGTTTTGAATCTTCTTGCCATAATGCATGAGGCTCCACCCAGAAGAAGAGTATCATCAGAAAACATAGAGTGATTTATTCTCTTAGTTCCACTGCTGATGGAGAGGCCGATTAGGGTGGAGTTTCTTCTACTATGCTCCAATTTTCTATTGAGAGAATCTGCCATTAGGATGTAGATAAATGGGGACAGAGGACAACCCTGCCTCAATCCCCTTGAACTTTGGAAAAAATTACAGGGCCTGCCATTTACAAGGGGAGCTATCCAAGGGCCCGTTGTGCAAGCTTTAATTAATTCAAAAAATTCATCAGAGAATCCAAAGGTTTTAAGAACAGAAGCAAGAAATGTAAGGTTGACTCTGTCAATGGCATTTGCCATATCCATTTTTAAAATGAACCCTTTTTCATTATTGGTGAGGCTAGTATGGATGGCTTCTTGGACAAGGATGATGTTGTCCACAATTTTGCAATTGGGAACAAACCCGCCTTGATTTTCAGAGATGAGGGAAGGGAGGAGGGGTTTCAACTTGCCAGTTATAATTTTGGAGATTATTTTTTATGAGGCATTACAAAGAGATATTGGCCAGAATCAGTTAAGAGAGGATGGGCGAGGGTATTTGGGAATAAGGGCCAAGAAGGTTGAGTTGGTGAATCCTCCAATTTTCCTTTTTCTCATTACATATCTTATCATTTTTAGCAGATCCTTTTTGCTGAGATGCCAATAAGTGCGATAGAAGGCTATGGGAAATCCATCTGGGCCCGGAGCCTTGTCTGGTTGCAAATCCCAAACAACTGCCTTAACTTCCTCTTCTGTTATTTCCTTAGTAAGGAAGGTATCGGTGTCACTGTCAATAACTCTTGTAATATGTTTCAGGAACTCTTCTGGATTTGCATGGCTGTCTGTTGCTGTTAAAAGAGTTTTGAAATGATTGAAGGCCTCATTTTTTATTTATTCTTGCCCTTTTAATTTTTGTCCATATCCTCCTGTAATTTTTTCAATATTAGTCTTTATCATCCTTGTTTTTGCTGAATTACAAAATAAGGAGGTATTCTTGTCTCTAGCTTGCATCCAGACTTGCCTAGATTTGAGCCTCCAAGTTTCTTCTTCTTGTCTATTGTTTCTGTAGATTTTCCACTGCACTTCTTTTTCTCTTGCTTGCTTCTCAATGGTACTGTCATTGATTTCAATACCCTCTTGTATTTTTATTAGCTCATTTTCTAGATCCTCTTTCTCTTTGTGTGGCTCCTTATAACTGATTGTTGCCCAATCTTTTAAGCTTGCTTTAGTTGCCTTTAGTTTTGTTTCCCAAATAAAAGTTGGTGATCCACTGATGTTTTTCCTCCAAACACTTTCCACCTCTTTTTTTGCTTCTTCATTGCTTCCCCATAATTGGTTATATCTAAAAGGAAGAGGTCCGTAATTTTCAGCCATGCCAAGTTCAATTAGAACCGGTTTATGATCAGATGCTACAGAGGGGATGATTCTAGAGGATGCTCTGCTGTAGTTGACCACCATTTTATCTCGGATGAGTATCCAATCTAATCTTTCCTTGATGTTTGCCTTTCCTATTCTTCTATTGTCCCAAGTGTATTTCCAATTTTTTGGTGGGATGTCAAGAAGGTTGCGCTGCTCCATTATTTCTTCTAAAGTTTCTCTACTTGGATCAGGCAGAAAATTCCCTCCTCTTTTTTCTTCCGCTTTGAGAATGAGATTTAAGTTTCCTCCAACAATGAGATTATCTTCTCGATCTTCCATTGTGCTATATTTTAGAGTTTGCCAGCAGTTTTCCTTATCTTTGTAATGATTAGGAGAGTATATGTTGTAAATGCTGATTTTCCCTCCATTTTCAGCATTTTCCAATTTTATGTTCATCCAATGCTCTTTTTTTGTGAAGTGATGCATATTCCATTTCCTTTTTTTCCATATAGTGCTTATTCCTCCTGATGCTCCATTAGATGATATTGCTTGTCCTTCATATATATATATATATATATATATATATATATATATATATATATAGTTGTATTCGTACAAATTTACAGGAGACAGGAAATAGGCATAAAACAGAGACGAGAAATAGGTGACAAAGATAGTAGGCTTGGAAGTGATGCAAAATGGTAGAGAAAAGAGGCTTAGTGCGGTGCATAATGGTGGAGACACGAGGCTTGGCGACAATGAAAAATGGCGGAGACAAGAAACAAGTGGAAACTATGATTGTAGATGTGGATGGAGGCAATGGTGGTGGTTGTGCACTTAATAGGGGTGCTCGATTAAAAAACTGTGGATAGCACATACTAGTAGGGAGAAGGATATAGAATTATGGTGGTAGGGAGGCGATGAGTGACCATAGATAGAAGGGGTGGGAAACAGATATAACCAACACGAAGGGCGGCTACAACAAGACAACACGATAATGCAGAGACAACGATAGATGGGGATTGTTGGCGAAAATTGTGCACTTGACTAGGGTACTGACGGCTGCATACAAAACGTTAGTGGAATTTTTTTTTTGGAACACAACAATAGAAATGAATGTGGCAACAATGAAACCAATGGGATGAAATATACATAGTGAAATTGGTGGTAGTTGTGCTTGACCTAACCTGTAAGGAGTAATGCGGCTCTGATATCAATGTAACAAACAAACAATCATGTTTATATATGAAGACATAAATATATTATATATAAATGTAATTAATAAAATATACATTGATACAATTATTGAATGATACAACAAACCCTTGTGACATTTTACTTATAAATTTGACTGGTCATGAGGTGAAAAGGTAAGTGCCCTTTAAATTTTCATAATTGAGTTAAACTAACTGTTTTATCAAAAATATTCTGGAAAATCACATTATCATTTGAGAAGCCGACACATTTCAAACTACTCAGTGTAGTTCATCATCAGTGTTGAGATTCAACAAGATGATGAGCTTAGTGAAAAGAGTTGCCTTCACTAAGTGGGCCCACAAGCTATTTTTGGCGCAAGTCTATTTTTAGACATGATGATCATATTTCAGAAGTTGCAGGATGCTATTTGTGGATGGTTGATCAAGTTGGAAAAATATGTGAAATTCTATTTTTAGAATATTGGGCGAAGTCTATTTATAGATCGTCAATCTAAAAATAGATGCATGTCGATTATTATTAGCTCTTAATAATAATCAGACTCTAAACAACAACTTATTCTCTTGGAGCACTTTGTTTCAGTGCACAGATGTGGCACATCAATGGACTGAGGGAATTACGCAATTCCCAAGGGTTTACTGGAGCTAATGCATGGAGGACTCAGTTAGAACTCAAGTGGCAGAGTTATGACACAATTGGAAGAATTAGTTATGGAGTTGTATTCAGTTTAACTCAGTTAGACTCAGTTGAGCTAGTTGTATCTAGTCTAACTGAATGATACACTAGTGAGAGTGGAGTGAATTAATTAGTAAATTAATTCACAAATAATAACTCATTAATCAACTGAACAATACAATAGTTAACTACAGTGCATGGCAGTTCCAGTGGAGACCCAGTGGAGAGATAGGTGAAGAGGCAGAGATAGACTATATGTTGTGACTATAGTGATGCATTGATTGCATCACACACACATTGGAAGTTCCAATGAGGATTGCGATCAAGGAAAGAGTAGTCGAATTCATTAGTGATTCTTCCACGAGGGATTGCGTAGTGGAGGCAAGCTAGCGAGATATCGGTGCATGGATTTGCAGATTGGTCGGTGCATGGATTTGCAAGATTGTTCTTGATTAGTGTATGACGATTGTACTGTACTGAGAGCTTGATAAGATTTGTATGAGTATTTTCATATGATTCCATGATACATAATATATAGTTGAGGTTTTCAGCTTCAGGCTTTCCCGGTTAAAAACAACTGTGTTATGTGTGATTATTTTTATTTATGCTTTACATGTGTGTGAAATTAATTTTCCACAAAATATTAACAAGTGGAATGATTCAGTATCTTGCATAAAGTTAAATAGTGTGAGATTAGGTGGATCTATGACATATGATTGCTTAGTGCATATAATTTATACATGTTATCAAAGCATTGTTAATTGAAGATTGCAATTGCAAAGTGAGTTTGTGCTGGTGGACAATTCGAATTTGCTACAGAAGATTCTTGGTGCAGAAGTCGAGTATACATTGAAATGTCTTTCAACGGGTTGAGATTGGAGTATGCCCTTGATGGGAGCTCGAATTACATAGCTTGGAAGGCTAGGATGGAGGTAGTGCTGGAGGATAATGGACTAAAGGAGTTCATCGATAGCGATGTTCCTAAGCCGGGATCTAGCAATGCTGCATTACTTGACGCATGGCAAAAGAAGGCAGGTGAGAGATGAGAAGGATTATGTTGGAAGGTGTGAAGGACCATATTGTGTCTAGCCTTCATGGGAAAACCACTCCATTATTAATGTGGAAGGCTTTTACAAACTTGTTCCAAAGAAGAAGTGACCACAGGAAGTTGGCGCTTCAAGACAAGCTCAAAAAAATAAAAATGGAGAAAGGCGACAGTATTCCAAAATACCTCATGAAGTTTTTCCATTGCAAGGGTGAACTAGGAAGTGTGGGGGTTATTGTTGATGATGAATACTTGGTGAGCTTGGCTTTCCTTGCGCTTCTGAAGAGTTGGCATAGCTACGAAGACTCTGTCAATGGATGAGAGAAACTGCCAGGATGAGAGCGACTTTGGTCGGATCTTATGCAGGAGGAGATAAGGCAGGGTACCAGGGACGGATCTTCATCGAAGAATGAAGATGAAGAGAATTGCGCTTTGGATGCCAAAGAAAGGAAAGGGAAGGGGAAGAAACATCCTTCAAAATATGATGCTAAAGGCAAGAAGCAGGATTTGTCCGAAGTGAAGTGTTTTCACTATCACGAACATGGACATTTCGCCATTAACTGTCCACAGAAGAAGAAGAACAAGAAGGTTGTTGGATCTACAGCTGGAGAGGCCTTAGCCTCATAATTTGAACTTGATTTATCTTTGATCGCATGCTTGGTTTCAAGCTGTATGGGATCCGTGTGGTATCCTGATAGTGGTGCATCTTTCCATATGACGAGAGACAAAGAGTTGTTTAGTGACTTGGAGGAGAAGGACCTCCAGATGCATATAGAGATGGGCGAAGATGGTCGGTACAGTGCGACTGGCATTGGGACCATTACCTTTGACAGTGATTTCAAGAATCCATTCTTGTTGAAGAATGTTATGCATGTTCCAGGTCTGAAGAAGAACTTGGTCTCAGTCGCAATGCTATAAGACAAGGGTTATGATGTTGTTTTCAGTGAGGGAAAAGCCTTCCTTTGACATAAAAAAAATGGTCAAACCAAGAATATAGGGGTTAAAATTAAGAATTCTACAAGCTGGAGGTAGATGGCTGCACTGTAATGGTGGGAAAAGCAGAAGAAGTGGTGAGTCGGGATGAGGGCGAATTATGGCACGGGAGATTGGGCCATCTTCACCATGGCGCTTTGAATATTTTGCAGAAAATTTCTACTGGACTTACCAAGGGTACTCTGCGCCCGACGTACTGGTGTAAGGGATGTACTATGGGTAAGTTTGTGAAGACCACCTTTCATGAGAAGGAGAACCGTGCTTCGGTGAACCTGGAGAGAATTCACATAGACGTGTGTGGACCTTTCTCGGTTGCTTCAACAGAAAAACATAGGTATTATGTTATATTTTTTTATGACTATTCTCGTAGATACGGGATCTTCTTCATGCAGAAGAAGAGTGAAATGTTCTCAAAATTCTGTGAGTTCAAGGCATTGGTGGAGAAGGAGTCAGGGAAGCAAGTGAAAGCTCTACGGAGCGATAATGGTGGTGAATACATCTCGGGTGAATTCAAAGACTTTTGTAGAAAAGAAGGAATTCGAAGAGAACTCATAGCCCCTCATAACCCACAGCAGAATGGGGTCACAGAGAGAAAGAACAGAACGATCGTGGGTGCTTCACAAGCGATGCTGCATAACGAGGGCCTACCGATACACTTGTGGGTGTAAGCATGCAACACTGCGATTTATGTGCAAAACCGTTGTCCTCATAGAGTACTTTGCATGAGTACACCCGAAGAAGCTTTTACTGGTAAGAAGCCTGATATTTCTCATTTGAATATTTTTGGCTCACCTATTTACATTCATGTGACAAAGGACACCGGGACGCGGGGAAGAAGTTGGAGCCGACTAAAGAAGTTGGGATATTTGTGGGGTACATGAGAAACACCCCATAACTATTGTGTGTATTTTTTCTGAACGATCGGATGATGTACGACGGGATATAAAATTCAATGAGAAGGGTGAAATCCATGAAGTTATATCGCTTGAGAGGGATCTACCTTGCAATGGAAAGAGGAACTTCTTGTTCCCAAAGATGAGCTTACGGATGTGGATCAGCCACGAGGAGGTGATTCATGGAGTGGAGGAGTCCACTCATGCAAAACCAAACATCAAACAAGGCAGAAAGTGTACCACAGAAGCTGAGAGACTGAAGCTTGATGCGGCACAGAATGTATGAGTTCCTACATCACAGCGTAGACAGAGACAGACACCTGACCAATATACTGGATACATGGCTCTTATGAGCAAGTGTATCGTGACAATGCCATGTTCTTTCGAAGAAGCAGAGCAGGAGCCCACATGTGTAGATGCCATGGTGGAGGAGTATGAATCCATTTTTAGAAACAATGCTTGGGAGATTGTTCCAAGGCCGGTGGGAAAATCAGTTGCAGGATCAATATGGATATACAAGGTAAAGCAAGCTGTTGATGGGAGCGTCGAGAAGTATAAGGCAAGATTTGTTGCCTGGGGCTTCTCACAGATTGAGGGGATTGACTATGAAGAAACCTTTGCACCTGTCCCATGGTATTCTTCCATCAGGACCATCCTTGCTCTCCCAACACAGATGGGTTGGCACATTCATAATATGGATGTGAAGACTGTGTTCCTTAATGGGATCGTTGAGGAAAAGGTGTACATTGAGCAGCTTGAAGGATTTGAGATCTTCAACAGCGAGTCGCATGTGTGTAGGCTCAAAAGAGCGTTGTATGGGCTAAAGCAAGCACCTCGTACTTGGTACACTCGGATCGACAACTATTTCACTGGACTTGGCTTCACCAATAGTGAGGCGGATGCAAACCTGTACCAGATTGTGGTGGAGGGTAAGCTTTTAATCATTGTACTTTATGTTGATGATTTAATACTAACAGGTGATGAGCAGTTGATACACTCATGCAAGGCAGATCTTGCAAAGGAGTTTGAGATGGAGGATTTGGGCCTCCTTCATTATTTCCTTGGATTGGAAATATGGAAGCGAGAAGGTGAATTGTTTGTGTCTCAAGGCAAGTATGCCCGGGAGATACTGTAGAAGTTTCACATTCAAGGCTGCAAGCCTATCGACACTCCTCTTCTAGGAAATTGGAAGAAAGAGGATGCTACATCGGAAGAGGTAGTGGATGCCACTATTTATCGACAGTTGGTGGGTTCGCTCATGTATTTAGTCAATACAAGACCAGACATATGCTATGCGATGAACCAACTTTCACAAGCGATGGTTAAGCCTACCAAGATCTTTTGGAAAGCAGGCAAGCGTGTCCTGAGATATCTCAGGGGCACATCTGAGTATGGTTTATGGTACAGATAGATAGATGAGGTGAAGTTGCATGGCTTCACCAATGCAGATTGAGCAGGAAGCCCAACAGACAGAAAGATCACATCAGGAGGGATTTTCAGTATCGGATCTACGACATTTTCTTGGTACAGTAGGAAACAAAGATCCGTGGCACTCAGTTCAGCGGAAGCAGAATACATGGCAGCAAGTCAAGCTGCATGTGAGGCTATCTGGATGAGGAAGATTCTGGTTGGTTTGTTCGGTTCACATTTAGATCCCATAGTGATACATTGTGATAATCAGAGTTGCATTAAACTCTCGGTTAATCCTATGTTTCATGATAGATCTAAACATATTGATATCTGGTATCATCATATCAGATGTTGTGTGCAGGGGAAGATCATGTTGCTTCAGTACATTCCTACGAAGGATCAAGATGCAGATATTTTGACGAAGGCGCTCACCAGGAGCAAATTCGAATACCATAGAGGCAGGATCAGGGTGAAGGATAATCCCTATCTTGTTGAGAGGGAGTGTTGAGATTCAACAAGATGATGAGCTTAGTGAGAAGAGTCGCCTTCACTAAGTGGGCCCGTAGGCTATTTTTGGTGCAAGTCTATTTTTAGATTATGTCTATTTTTAGACATGATGATCATATTTCAGAAGTTGCAGGATGCTATTTGTGGATGGTTTATCAAGTTGGAAAATAGATGAAATTCTATTTTTAGAATATTGGGTGAAGTCTATTTATAGATCATCAATCTAAAAATAGATGCATGTCGATTATTATTACCTCTTAATAATAATCAGACATTAAAAAAAAACTTATTCTCTTGGAGCACTTCAGTTCAGTGCAAGATGTGGCACATCAGTGGACTGAGGGAATTACACAATTCCCAAGGGTTTACTGAAGCTAATGCATGGAGGAATCAGTTAGAACTCAAGTGGCAGAGTTATGACACAGTTGGAAGAAGTAGTTATGGAGTTGTATTCAGTTTAACTCAGTTAGAATTAGTTGAGCTAGTTGTATCTAGTCTAACTGATTGATACACTAGTGAGAGTGGAGTGAATTAATTAGTTAATTAATTCACAAATAATAACTCATTAATCAATTCAACAATACAGCAGTTAACTACAATGCATGGCAGTTTCAGTGGAGACCCAGTGGAGAGATAGGTGAAAGGGCAAGATAGACTATCTGTTGTGATTATAGTGATGCATTGATTGCATCACACACACATTGGAGTTGCCAATGAGGATTGCGCAGTCAAGGCAAGAGTAATTCGAATTCATTCAGAGCAATTCTTCAGCAGGGATTGCGCAGTGGAGGCAGGCTAGCAGGAGGCAAAGATTGGTGCATGGATTTGCAAGATTGGTCCTGATTAGTGTATGACGTTTGTACTGTACTGAGAGCTTGATAAGATTTGTATGAGGATTGTCATATGATTCCATGATACATAATATATAGTTGGGGGTTTTCAGCTTCAGGCTTTCCCGGTTAAAAACTGTGTTATGTGCGATTGTTTTTATTTATGCTTTACAAGTGTGTGCAGTTAAATTTTCGGCAAAAGATTAACAAGTGGAATAGATTCAGTATCTTGCATAAAGTTAAATAGTGTGAGATCAGGTGGATCTAGGACATATGCATGCTTAGTGCATATATTTTCTACAATCAGGAGAATGAAGATTGTGTTGATCTATATCATATAATATAAATAATGAATATATGAAACAATCATTTTCAAAACCATAACCAGAAATTAATGAATATGAACGTTAAGAAAATAAAATATTATTAAACCCCCTTAGTAAGGTTTCTAAGATTGTGGTAGCTTCTATTAAATATAGTAGCATTGTGGGTTCAATTATCCATAAGCTTATTGAAAACAACCCTGTCACTCCTAGAATTATTGGGCTTCCCAAGATTCATAAAGAAGGTTTCCCCCTCAGACCCATTGTTAATACAATTGGGGGGCCCACTTATCTCTTAACGAAGTATCTAGCTCGTAGGCTTAAGCCTCTTGTCGGCCGTTCTGATTCTTTTGTGAAGGATCCCTCCTCATTTTTCATTGAGTTGAAGAATTTAAAGTCAGATTCTAATGACACTCTTGTTAGTTTTGACATTGTCTCACTTTATACGAACATCCCTATCAATGGGGTGGTTGAAGTGATAAATCACATCACTGATCTAGACACTACTAAATTGGTAGAGATTTGTCTTACTTCGACTTTCTTTAACTTTTTAGGTGAGTTATATGAGAATACTTGGGGTGCTTCCATGGGTTATTCGCTATCTCCTGTTGTGTCCAACCTTTTTATGAAAGATTTTGAATCAAAAGCCTTGGCTTCCACTCCTTTCAAGCCTAATATTTGGAAGAATTTTGTGGATGAAACTCTCATAAACTAGTCTCATGGTCGTCAAAATTTAGAATGTTTTCATCAATATGGAAACTGAGATTGATGGTTCCCTTCCTTTTCTTGATGTTCTAATTTCTAGCAATGATGATGGCTCTTTTTCCCACCAATTATTTCGAAAGAAGACCCACACAAACTATTATATTCATGTTATTTCTCATCATTTTCCAGCTCAAAAGGATGGTGTTCTCAACACATTAACCACTAGGGATTTTAGGGTCTCTGATGATGAGCACTTGGAGGATGAAAAATCCCATCTCCTTGGAGTCTTTGAGATGAATGGTTATAGTAAGCATCAAGGTCTTAAGGATTTCCTAAATGCTAGCAGAGTTCCTAAACCAAAAAATATCCTGGTGAATTAGTTGATAGTGTTCAATCGCCATTTATACATGGTACTACTGACAAAATTTCCCAGATTTTAAGGAAGAATTTGATTTCTTCCACCTTTAGACCTTTGAACACCATTCGTAGTTCCCTTAGATTAGTTAAGGACTCGTTGGACCCAAAAAGCATTAAAGGTGTCTATTTTATCCCATGTTCCTATGAATTCTCTACATTGGAGAAACCATCCTCTCTATAAATAAGAGGATTCAAGAACACACTGTTGATATTAGGCATTGTAGGACTCATTCCTCTGCTCTTACTGAGCATACTGGGAAGACTAAGCACAAAATTTGTTTGGAGGATTCCAAGATCATTGCTAGGGTTGAGCATTTCCATCACCGAAAATTTAGGGAAGCGATTGAAATGGAGAAAAGATATAATACTTTGAATACAGATGACGGGTGGAAAATTAGCAATTGTTGGATTTCGTCCCTATTCTTAGTTTGGTTCCTTTTCCTCTGTCCCTGGTTTTTATTTCTCTTATTTCTTTTTTGATTTTTTGGTTTTATATATAGTTCTAATAATATTTATTATTATCTTGTGGGTGAGTTTTTTTATTTTAATTTTCTTTCGCTCTTATCATTATCCTTAATATTTATTATTTTTAGGGTTTTCTTTGGTTTTCATGTGTTTTTTATATTTATCCCTTGTTTTAATGTTAAGTTTTGTTATTTTTGGATTATTAATATTTTATTAAGAATGGTAAATTGATTGTGATTTTTTGGTTTCATTTTTTGTTTGTTTAACCTTATTGGTGTTATTTTTACTATTTTACTATTAATTTTATTATTTTTACTATTATTAGCTTATTAAATTTTCATTCAATTTTAATTGTTTTTATATTTGTTTCTAACTATATTTATTAGGTTTAATGTTAAATTTTGTTTTGTTTTATGAATACTTTATTAAAAATGGTAAATTAATTGTGTTAGATATCATTTTTTGGGATTCAACTGCGTTAAGTAAGTCATTCATGTATCACCATTTCCATGAGATGTAGTCCTAACTGACTAATTTCTGATGATTTTTGAATAGTCCACTTAACACTCATTGCAGCAGGTGATGCTCACAGGGCGAAGAAGTGGGATTGAAACTAGTGAAATGAATCACATAGCATCAATCATCACTTCTGGGGCTTGCACCCGATAACCAAGACTTCTTGGGAGGTCACCCATCCCAGAACTTCTCTGGCTCAAGCGCGCTTAACTGTGGAGTTTTACCCACAATCAAGCCCACTTAGCTTGCTACCCCATTTGCAAAACCTTAACAAGTATTGTGTCTCATGAACCGTTCAAGTTGAGCTCCCTTTACTCTTTGTATTTTTAAGTATGAGGGGTTTCCACAGTGCATATATTAGATATCATTTTTTTGGATTCAACTGCGTTAAGTAAGTCATTCATGTATGACCATTTCCATGAGATGTAGTTGTAACTGACTAATTTCTCATGGTTTTTGAATAGTCCATTTCGCATTCATTGCATCGGGTGATGCTCACAGGGGTGAAGAAGTGAGATTGAAACTACTGAAATGAATCACATAGCGTCAATCAACACCAAAAGAAAAAATAAAACTTTTTATTGAGGAAATAAAGAGTTACATTGCACATGCATTGAAACATTCATTTTACTCTGTGACTCATAAGAGAATCACCCATGAGAGACCAACCGAGGGATGTTCAACCATGCCAAAATTTATGAAAACTGATAAGCAGTTATAACCATACAAAACCATGTATGACCTGGGTCTATTCCCGGACCTCCTCTTATGTGGAAAACCAGCCCAAAAAGGAACAAAATGATAGTCTCTTCAAAAAACTGCAGAATCAAAAAATTATAACAGTTTTGTAGTAAAAAGTTTTCAAACTAATGTTTATGGAACCTCTTGCTTGAGTAACTATAAAGTGTCATATATACATAAAAATAAAATGTGATCAAATTAAAACCCTGGATCAGATTTGAAATAAAAGGAGGCTGATCTGTCTCCACTGACCCTTCTAGGTTTATTTCTCTGATTTTCCCGCTGCCCATATCCTGTTGTATACCTTCCTTAGAAAGGGTGTCTGCCTTTGCATTGCGTTCTCTGTAAATAGGGCACACAGAGATGCTAGTAAATTTTTCTTTCAAAAGCCAAAGTTCCTCAAGAATAGGATTTTGAAAATAATTTTGACAAATGAATTCCTTTTGAACCATTTTATGATGTTCTGTGAATCTCCAAAGATATGGACAGAGAGATGTCCCAGGTGAATAAGCCAGTATAATAGGTGGTGAAGAGATTTGAGCTCCGCAAAATTGTTTGTACCGCGACCCACACCTACCGAGGCTTCCAAACTTTTGCACGAACTGAAATGAACCACTAATCCTACCCCACAAAGATTTTATGGGTTGGATGCTCCATCGAAGTATGCCCACGAGATGTCACGTCTTATCTATTCTGGTATGGTCACTCTGGGTTTTGATTTGGGTTTTTGAACTGGGATTAGCTCGTAAATGGTTGCACTCTCAGTTTCTACTTGGTGATGCGAGGTCCACTGATCCCTGAAGATACTTTTTTTCCTGGCTAACCAAATCGCCCAAGAGATTAGGAGTGGAAGCACTTTCTAGATTTCATCCTAACATCTGTTCCACCAACCCTGCGAAGCTTCTTTTTCATTTATCCCATTCCAGATTTGAGACTTCCCAAGAAGCTTCACTATTACTGACCAAACTGACTTTCTAAAGGGGCAGAGGACAAAGAGATGATAGACCGATTTTGAATCTGATTTGTAGAGAGAACACCATCCTGGCCCCTCTTTCTTGCTTATTTTAATATTATCCCATGTTTGGACTTTGTTCCTCAATATACACTAGAATAATTGCCTAGATTTTGCTAGGAATTTCAGTTTCCAGAGCGGCTTCGCCCACCAATATGGTGGATCCCACCCTTTCTGAGACATAAGATAAGAGTATCCAAAATTTGGAGAATATCTGCATGAAGGGGCATGGACCCATCTCAGTTCATCTGGCCGGTCTCTGAGATGGAAATTTGAACACACAAGTTCATTCGTGTATTTTTTTCATGCCTCGTTCCATTGGGGAGCTAATTTCATGTTATCTCCTGACTTCCAAGCTTGTTTCCATATTTACGAGAACCCAATATTTTCTATTTTACTTAAGAAAGTATACCCTTTGGAGGATAGATAGGCTCTTAGATCTTCTAACAAGGAGAAACCCTCATTGCAACCTACCCAGGGATCCAAACCGATTCTTACTTGGTCACCTTTCCCAATCTGCTACACCAAACCCTCCTTAATGATTTTCAATGATCCAAGAGTGGCTTTCCAAACCACTGATCCCCGGAAGAGTTTTTTTTCAGGGATCTACATCCATTCAATCAAAGGCTCTGGGCCAATGTATTTAATTTTTATAACCATTATCCAAAGTTTTTCCTTTGAGAGGATTCTCCAGCCAAATTTTATTGTCAGGGATGACACAAAAGAAGGAATGTCTTTTATCCCCCAGCCCCCCTAGTCCTTTGGTCTGGCTATCTTATCCCATGCCACCCATGGGAGCACTGCCTCATCCTTTGATCCTCCCCATAGGAATTTGCTACATGTTTTCCTCATCCTCTCCAGAATTCCTTTTGGCATCCAAGTTAGCGCAGCCTAGAAGACCGGGATAGCCATTAGCAATGACTTGATTAACACCATATAGCCTGCCATTTATAACTTCAATGTTTTACCCTTTTTTCATTTTTTTCCACCATCCGCATCCAATCTAGTGATTTTTAGGAATCAAGCTTCAGGAAAAAACATAAGTATTTGAAGCTTTCGTCTATCCTCTTAACCTCAAAGGGGAGCTCCCCTGAAATCCTTTTGGTGTCCTCTCCTGAGAAGCCTTCTAATAAGATTGTGGATTTCTGTATGTTAATGCTCATACCAGTAGCTGTGAGGAATAGGTCAAAAATTGATTTTATCTGCTTGATGTCCCTCCTGCTACCGTCACTAAAGAGGAGGATGTCGTCAATGAATAACAAATGAGTGATATGGAGATTTATCACTACTTCAATACCCTGGACGTCCCCCCTTCTTTTGGCTTCCACCAACATCTAGCTTAATCCTTCTGTTGCCAAAAGAAATAAAAACAGTGATAAAGGGAACCCCTGCCTAAGTCCTCTTTTGATTTTGAAAAAATGAGATGATGCCCCATTTATCAACACCACAAAGCTAACATCAGTAATGCATCCTATCACCCAATTGGTAAATTCTATGGTGAAGCCTAGGTGAGTCATCAACATCGTTATATATAACCAAGTTATCTTGTCATAGACCTTAGATAAATAAATTTTAACAATCATCCCTTTTTTCCTGCTTCTTTTGATGTTGTGCAATGCATCTTAAGAAACTCCAATTGCTTCGTGTATCTGCCTCCCATCCAGGAACACAAATTGTTCTTTCGAGATATTTCTTGACAAGATTGGCTTAAGTCTGATTGATATGACTTTTGTAATGATTTTGTATATGCAGTTACATAGAGAGATAGGTCTGAAATCATCAAAAGAGCCTGGCTCTTCTGACTTGGGGATAAGGGCCAAGAAAGTCGAATTAAGAGGTTCGAAAACTTCTCTTTTAATCCTTAATTCTTCCACAAATCTAGTTAGGTCCTCCCCCACTGATTCAAAAAATGTTGGACAAATTCTATTGTCCACCCATCCGGCCGAAGGCTCTTGTCTTTTTTCATTGATTTAAGGACACCTTCCACCTCCTCCTTTGTCACTGGGCTTGAAAGCATCTCAGTTTCCTCTTCCTCGACATATCTGGGAAAGAAATGAGCCAACCACACCACTTTATCTATAATCAGTGCATATGGGGCTTTAAATATATTACTAAAGTGGTTCCTTCCCATGGTAGCTAGGTCCTCAAAATGTTTTTCTATCCTATCCTCCTCCATAATTATAAAAGAACTTGAAGTTTTCATCCCCCACTAACAACCAAATTTCTCTGCTCTTTAATCTCCACTTTTCTTCTCTTTCCAGGTAAAATTTATTTCTTTCTACCTCCAGGAGTTTTATTTTCCCCCTTTTTTCCAGTGTTTCGTACGCTTCTTCTTCTGGACTCTCCATTCTAGCCAGCTCCTCTCATATCCATTATAACCGCTCCTCCTCTTTCTCCTTTCTCCTTTTTCCGTGGCTTTATTCATTCTTTTCAGGTTTTCCCATAAGTGGGCGGCTTTATTTAAACCCTCCTCTTCCCCCTAAGGCCTCTAAGAGGCCTTGAAAAGGGATTTATAAGATTCCTCTTTAAGCCATCTAGGGTTAAATTTGAAAGGCGACCCTGGTTTGTCATTAGATCCTTTGAGTTCTAGGAGGATAGGATGATGATATGAATCCCCCCCTTCACCAATCCATTGTCTAAGCATAGGGATTATATCCACAAGATCCTCTTTGATTAGGAACCTATCTAACCTCTTAGCCACCCTAGCTTCACCTATTCTCATGTTCCGCCAAGTTGGTCTCATCTTAAGGAGATTTATGTCAACGAGCCTGCCATATTTAATTTTATTTGAGAAATAATTAGACATAGGGTCAATACGAGTAGTAGGACCCCAAGTTTCCCCCTGGCCAATTAAGAAATTAAGATCCCCTCCTATGATCAAATTTGATTGAACCATAAAGGATTTTGTCCACATCTCATTCGAAAAGGCCATCCGGTCCTGGCATATTCAAAATGAGAAGGTTTGTGCATAGTCCGATATGCTACATTCCCCATGAATATTTTTTTTAAATTTTCCTTCTTTGAATCCCAGGGTGAGTCCCCCAGACCTTCCTTTAGCATCCAGGCACTCGAAAGACCATTCTGGGCATACCTTTGTAAGGGTTGTTTTGACATCTTCACCTGCTCCCAACATTTCTTAGAGCATCATTACATCCAGGCCATATTTGGTAATTAATGCCTTGAGTGCTAGTTTTTTGGGGCTACTAGCCAGCCCTCTACAGTTGAGGGAAAGAATAATCATTTGATCACCACTCCTGGGGTTTGAAATGCTATAAGTACCCCAGTTAAATACCTCTGCTTCCCATCTGCCATGTCAATTTTAGTTCTTATCTGGGGTTTGGATAGGTTAGATTTCCTTCCCCTTTGTTTTGGACTCGAAGTAGCATCTAAGATGTTCCCTAGTCCCCCTACCACTTTCAAAAGATTGTCATTTTTTTCTTTGGATCTTAGATTGTAAGGGCTCCTCTCACCCTCAATTTTATAAGTTCTAGGGTTACTCGAGAGGGGTGGCAGGGGGGGGGGGTTGTTCCAGATGAAGCTTAGGGATAGAGGTGATTATGTTGTCCAACTATTCATTAACATAACTGACATGTAAATTAACATGAGAATTTTCATAATGTGAAGGCCTGGAAGGACCAAGGCTCGAAAGTAGAGACAACATATCCGTAATAGAATCAGAAAAAGGAGAGGGGTGTGAAAATTTCTGAATACAGCTATGCAGAAGTCCTACTATAGTATCATGGTTTACTTCTCCTACTTGTGATTAAGTTATACAAGTTATTTTCAGAAAAAATATATTTAGAAAATACCAAAGTAAACACAACTAACAACCTACGCATGCAGATCACTTACTGAATATTATGCTCATTCAACAAAGTGACACACTGATTTTTGGACACAAGTCCCCGGAAAAACCCAATGCGGGAAAACCGGTGCAGTAGATATGAGGGTTTATTATTATTAAGTAGAATCTGAGTATAACAAGTCTGTGCACCAAATCTAGTTAACCCGACAAAGAAAAAGTAGATCTGCAACTAACCTGATGTTCTGTGACCAATATTCTCACTGATCCACACCCTCAAACGAGATTTACAAGACTTGGCCCGATTCTGGCCCTAGAAACCCCAACGCTGCCCCTGAAGCCCCAACGTCAGCCCTGCTAGGCTCTGCGTGCCCCTATGTTGCTCAGAAGGGGACTGTGTAACCCTAGAGTGGGTGATGCATTCCATACGTTGCCTCTAGATGCCTCTGCATAACTTTGGAAGACCTATGAAGCTGCAACGCTACCCCTCCTGGGCCTGCGTAGCACCTGCTAAGTGACTGAAGCTGTGCTGCGTAGCTGCTACGTAACTGTTGTTGCTACTGCCCTTGCTCCTCTACGCTGACCCTGAAAGCTGCTCCTCTACCTCTTGCGGACTCTTGGCTCCAGGATTAGATCATTCCCTCAGCCAATACTACTCCTCGCTACAGAAAAATCCTCCATAAATTTTTAGCAAACCCTTCCCTAGAATTCAGCTTAGTTTCTTAGTTCTGCCTCTACGTGTGTGTCTCCAGTTGACCCTCAAGTATTTCTCTTATACTTTTCCATTGAACACATCAACGACCATGATTAAATCACTTATCAACGACTAATATTAAAATGCTACTTGATCCACGTCACTTAAAACATTTCATCACGTGTGTTAATTAATTCATTTTAATTATTTAATTTCCCTAAGTTTAGACTTATGGATTACATTAAAATAATTAATTATTTGAATAAATTCAACACTAGCTGAAATTTCTCCAAATGCTTTCTGGGTTTTGGAGGTGACGTGATTCTTTTCCCTTCCACAAAGTTTCAGGGCTTGAGCACATCCGATGCTACCCCAACTACACAAAATCTCAACACTCCCTCTTCGCACGGAGTGTGCTCTAGCAATACATCCACACCATGTATCGTGTTGATCTCCAGAAACAATCCCTTGGCTGTGGTAAGGAATCAGTTCTTAAGAAATTTTATAAATGTATGTCATAATTACCATATCAAATGGCCTCTGTTTAACACCCTTGGAATTCAGTTACTTAATACCCTCAATAATCTGATATAATGAAAGCCTTCACAATGCCATAAACTGTTGATATTTGAATGGAATGAAAAGAAGAAATGCAAGAGAAACTCAAAATGATATGCTAAAAACACAGAATCTACCTCTTTTAAGTTTTAGAGGAAATTCATGCAGAAAGAGAGAACTTAAAATAATATGTTGTAAACATAGAATCTATCACTTTAAAGTTCTACCAGGAGTTTATGAAGACATAAGAGATGAGGTGAAGGAGCGAAAGTTAAGGTTATTTAACTCTTACTCACAGATGTAATTAAGAGACCGACTGCTACATTACTTCACTTCATTCAAAGAGGAATAACCATAGAGCGAAACATGAAAGACGTATCAACATCAACAGGTGTAGGAAAATTTATCTCCTTTCATTAATTTCTAAAAGAATTCAGTCATAAACTAACAGTCATCTAGAGGTCCAAAAATTGGAACTCATTTTCTTGATTTATATCTACTTAAATACATCACGATGGTTCGTAACTGCTGAACTTCTTGAAACTATTCGACTACCTAAAATGTTAAGATAACTTGTGCAATCATACTTGAGAGAGTAAATTCAAACTGGAAATATTGTTTGTTTGCTGATTGATGTTGCTGATGCGTCCTCTCGAAGTGCCGAGGTGGCCTTTCTGGTCATGATGTAGTGACTGCACAGCTCTATAATGACGCTTCTGTGCCCGACTTGACCCAGCTATCATGCTCCTAACAGTGCCACTATATGCTTTTCAACCCGACTCTGCCTCTTCTCCTTTGTTCTGCGTCAGGTCACTTACCTGAGTTTCTCTGTCGCGTTCTGCCTATTTATTCATTGCCAAGGCGTTTCATCGGTTTCACGGTATAACCCTCTTTTCTTCCTCTGACATGGTTTATCACACGAAAATTCCTTAATTCCAGATCTAAAAAACTTTGGAATTCACTTTTGAAACCGTGTCTCATCTGCCCGCACATTGCATTTCACTGCTTTTAGCTTGTCTTTGACACTTATCTTCTAAGTCTCGCGATGTGTGATATGTGATCGAGTCCCACCGGGCATCACACATCGTGCTTTTGTGAATATAACGTTTACCTTAGCCCTTAATTATTAAAACTAGCGATGTGTGCTATGCAGTCGGGTTCCACCGGGCATCTCACATCGCACTTCGGAGACTTTATCATTTACCTCCGGTGCCTGTCTTTTGAAATTTTCGGTTTGCGGCTTGCGATTTAATCTCCGTCGTTAATCTCTTTGCTCCAGTTCTGCACTTTGATCCCAACCGTCTATTTTCGCCTTTGCACCTCCTCCAAAACTCTTAAGTTTTTAAGGGAAATGCGCCCTCTCTCTGCCTTTGGGAAATTAATTCGTTTAATCCACGACGTAACCCTCCCGAAATTATCTGGTATTATGCCGCGCTAGTCCCTCCTAAACTTGTGAATGAGCCCAAATCGACCTTGTCCAGTGTGCAATGTCCTGAACGTGCCCATTGGTCTGGCTCGTGAACTGTTCTGCACGTGACCAAGCCCAACTCGACCCACCTTCATCTCTCATCACGTAATGTTAAATGTACCAACATAGAAATCAAAATTCTTCTATGACACACAAACTTTTACATTTTCTAACATATATGCTTTTTTGGTGTTTTGAAAAATATTTCAAAGGTAAATGCAAATGAGCCACAACATTTGGCTCCAGCTGGGGATAATACTTTCTTCCACGGAAGCGCTAAGAACCACAGACTAGTGCCTTATCAATTGGGCATGGAGTCAAATATTTCTTGGTGACATATGAATAATAAGCAATACAGTATTTATAATGGTGGAGTGCTACTTTTAATGCTGGAAATAATGCTTTAGATACTGCTCGTTCGCAGGCAACTGTACTGGCTCTCCATCTAGATCTTCAGAAATGAATGTGTTATTTGACCTTGCCTTATAGATTCTGAATGGACCATACCATAGAGGATCAAATTTACCATGCGTCCCCATGTCTTCTCATCTAGTGTCCCATCTTAGTACCAGATCTCCTGCTTGAAAGAGAAATCCTTTTGCTTTCCTATTGAATATAGACTTCATATTTTCCTGATAAGTAATCAAATTAACCCTGACTTTGCTTCTGCTTTCACTTGACTCAGTTATTTTGTTCAATCTCCTTACCAGAGCATCAGGCTCTTCCTCATATTCTTGAAAGAAAGAAATCACTGGTTTGGCCAACTGAGTAGGAAATAGGGCTTGAGTTCCATAAACCAGTTCATAGGGAGACTTCCCATTAGATCTCTTGGTAGTGACTCGAACTTCCTAGAGGGAAAACTTCAACTTCATATCCCAATCCTTCTGATTCTCGGTGATTGTCTTCTTCAAGATTTTGACCAATGTATTATTTGAGGACTCTTCCAATCCGTTCCCTTGGGGATAATATGCTGTGGAATGTGATAAAATTACATTGTATGTTTGACATAAATTAATGAAATGGGCAGAGTTGAATACCTGAGCATTGTCAGTCACAATTTTGACTAGACATCCGGATCTGCTGAAGACGTTTTCCTCTAGAAACTTCATCACTACTTGGTCATTTTCCTTCTTCATGGGTATTGCTTCAACCCATTTTGTAAAATAATAAGTGGCAATCAGAATCCACTTGAACTATCCAATTGATGGTGGATTGATCTCTCCAATAAAATCCAATCCCCATTGCCTGAAATATTCTTCAATAAATAATGGGATGAGAGGTAATGGAGCAAGTTTTTTCTTTTCAGCAAACAATTGACACTTCTGACCAGTCTATAAACATTTGCAAATAGGGTTGGCCAATAGAAGTCTAACTTGATAATATTATGAGCAGTGACCTTCTAGCTATAAATTCCTCCACACAGACTTTCATGATATTTTTTGGTGACTTCAATAGATTCTCCTTCGGTCAAAAATAACAACAAAATACCAACAAGATCTTTTGAGTATAACTTTCCTTATATGATAACATATGGCTGAGACTTGAGCTTGAGAGCTTTGTATTTTGTTCTATTTAGTGAATTTGGACAGGAAAAGAAACACAGGTAGTGCACAATATCCTTATACCAATCAGAGCACATAAATTTGTATTGAATACCTATTTTGGACTTGCTTTGACCCTCTTCATTAATGGCTCCATCCACTGGTGCCAACATATTAATTCCCAAGGCTTGAGAATTTGTCTCTGTCAACAACTTCACTAAACCCTGTCCCTTGACCAGCTTGGTGGGTTTGATGTTCAAATCATACTCTTGGATTTTTGCTATCCACTTCCCCCTTTTTCCTTCAATATCACTTTGGACCAGAACACCTTTCACAATATAATTAGGAACATAAGTAGTTATTTGGGACTACAACACATAAGTCCTGAAGGCTTTAAGTGCTTTGACCAAAGCATATACTTGTTTCTCCAGAACATTTTATTTGAGCTCAACATCTCTGAGAACTTTATTGAAAAATGAAACTGGCTACTCCTTACTACCTTCATTTTTCTGCAACAAAACAACAATAGTAGTGGGGGATGCAAATGAGAATACCTGAAAGGCTTTTTGATAGTCTGGACTAATCAAAACTAGAGCTTCCTACAGTGCTTCCTTTATTCTAATAAATGCATCTCTTGCTTCCTTATCCCATATCACTAATGCATTTTTCTTCAACATATATGTTATACTTCTCATGATCTCAACATAATTGGGCACAAACCTCCTAAAATTTTTTATTTTTCCCAGGAATCTCTGGATATATTTCTTGCTCTGGGTAAAGGGATAGTCTGATTGGCTTCTACCCTTGCTGGGTCAATATTTACTCCTTTTTTAGAAACTACGTGACCCAATAATTTACCTTCTTCTAGGGCAGATACAGATTTCTTGGGATTTAATGACAGACCAAACTTTCTGCACTTTGCTGGGTCAATATTTACTCCTTGTTTAGAAACTATGTGACCCAATAATTTACCTTCTTTTAGGGCAGATACAGATTTCTTGGGATTTAATGATAGACCAAAATTTCTGCACTTTTGATTTTTTTTTTGCAAATGCTCCAAGTGTTCATCATCTGACCCTGAGAAAATAGTTACATCATCTAGATATATAACTACAAACCTGTCACCAACAAAGGCTATGTCCATGGCCGCCTGAAATGTTGCACCTGCATTCATAAGGCCAAATGGAATCCTTGCGTACATGAAGGTGCCCTAGGGCATAGTGAAAGCAGTCTTCTTCTGATCTTCTTTTTCTATTGCTACCTGATTATACCTAGAAAATCCGTCAACCATAGATAACTTGTGAGCTCTTGTCACCTTTTGTAAGACATAATCCATTTTCAACAAAGGATAATTATCTTTTATAAATGCTCGGTTCAATTTCCTGAAGTATACACACAGTCTTATCTCTCCAATATTCTTTTTCACAGGGACCAGATTGGAAACCCAGTCTGAATATCTGAGAGGGACTAAAATTTTCGCCTGCAACAGTTTCTTCACTTATTTTTCAATTGGAGCTAACAACAAGGGATTGATCTGTCTGAGCTTCTGTCTGTGTGGTTTGAGCCCTTCCTTCAATGGAATCTTATGCTGAATAATGCTTTTGTGATATATTTTCAGGTCTTCATACGACCAGGAAAACACATACATATACTTCTTAAGAAGATCAATGTACCTTTCTTTGTAGTTTTTGGGAACCCCTTTGAACAATTTCACTATTTTGGGCTCCTGCTGAGTTCCAAAATGACAATCTTCCATCTCTTCTTCTTGATGTTTTTTCTTCAATTCAACAACAACAGCATTAGCATCGAATAATCTTTCAAGGGGAACCAACCCTCTAGGGAGAACATTTTTTTTTCTACGTAAGACTAATTCTATTAAAAGTAAATATTAGTACAAAACTGCCTCAGCATCTGCTGTGAAAGCCAGACTCCTGGGCTTGATAGACAGGCTGGTCATAGAGAGTCTGGATCGCCCTATATGGGAAACCGATCCTGTTATCATCAATGTATTGGCCGCCCGTAAAAGGGAAACCGACCTTAAGTACATGCAGGCCAAAATAACGTGTATAAAAACTGAAAACATCCATCAACCCTTCCAGCTGGGCTTTGAAATCAGAAAGCAAAAAAAGCCTACAATGTTTAAATGTCGAAACCTGGAGAGCTTGGAAACTTAGCATATCACCCTTCATGAGTTGGAGATTCCGATTCTTCGATGATCCTGCAAGCATATTCATATTCTCTGCTGTTGTCATCTTTGCCAGCATGTATTCATTCCTTCGGGTCAGCGTCCTCAGCTTCTTGACGCAACTCAGACTAAGGCGGAGGAGAGGAAGATGCCGGCAGATTCACTCTGCCAGTGGAGCAAGGGGCACGGGTGGGCGAGGGAGAAGCAGAGCGGGTAGGAGCCAGGTAAGGGATTTCTTCGCGAAGGGTGACAGAAATAAGGGCAGTGACAACGGACTGAACAGAGGTGCAGTCAAAACGGAGCTCAGCTAGCTTGGTGGTCTGACGAATGAAGGTCCTAGGATGAGCATTGCTGGAAGGAACAGAATGAAAAGGCGGAATGGAAGGCCCAGCATGTCCAGATTCAGGGAAGTGCCTTCGTCCTCGAACCCTACCCCCTCACAAAGCATGGTGCTGAACCGGGTCATCGCTGGCGTAAGAGGGACTTGAGCCAGAGGAGGTCGAGGGGCGACTGAAAGATGCACGACCCCGGCTTACCCCTCGTCTACTCTGCATCCTCTGCCGGAGTCGAGGCATGGATAAGGGCGGAGGGCGGACGTAACACGGGAAGGAGGAACCACCAGAGAGCGCAGGAGGTCTAAGAGCAGTGCGAAAATGAGAGCAAAGAGCCAAATGAGCAATGACAGGGATGTCAGGACCTTCAGAAGGCTCAGCAGACCTGCCAGGAGGAGAATTAACACTGCAAAAGGGGATGTTGGAGAAGTGAAGCCTAGGGAGAGTCTCCAGGAAAGCGAGGAGATTGCACCGTCGACCTGTTTGAGTTTTGATACTGGATTCAGCGTAGCCAGGAGGGAAATCACTGCGAAGGGGCGTCGCGAGACTACCACTCCAACTATAGTCATGCGCACAGGCCATAATGTGAGCCGAGGTTAAGTGAACCGCCAAATGGAGAGGCATCATAAAGCAATTAAGAAGGTGAACTCCAGCCCGAGGTGGAAAATTAATGGCGTCTTTAAGATTGGTACCAGGAGCCATATGGGTCACCCATGCGAGCTCCTTCGGGAGCTGCGCAGGGTCCCAAGTCCCATCATACCCCATCCACATCCGCATCCAGAACCTCTAGGGAGAACATTATTTTTCAATTGGATAATCATTTTTTCACCTATTGACTGCTTGAGGTTTCTTATTTCTGTTCTCTGCTCTGTTTGTTCTTCCTCTTGTTCTATCTCAGCATCTTCAAAGTTTCCAACCATTGTCAAGAACTGATTTATTTGTTCATCATCATAAAACACCTGCCAATGTTTCACATTGTTAGCGATAGAAGGTATATGTCTAACTTCAATTTCGTACCTTAGCCTGGGATTTATGGGAGGTTTGAAGGTGCTGGTTGCAACTGCTAAAGAATCGGCCAATCTATTCTCCTCCCTCGGGATATACTAAAGATTGAAGGCTTCAAAATAGTGTTGTATCAGATCCCAAACTTCATTCCTGTACAATCTTAATCTCAGATGCTTGGTTTGAAAATGATTCTTAATTTGCCTTATTATCAACTTAGAGTCACCATAAATTGAAATAAATTAAACCCCCATCAGTTTAGCAACTTGAAGGCTTGAGATTAAGGCCTCATATTCAACCACATTGTTTTTCAAATCAAATTCTAGTTTAAAAGATAATGGCATGAGGTTACCTTCTGGTGATATTAGCAAGAATCTAGCACCTCCTCCTTACATGGAGTAGGCGCCATCAAAGTAGCACTTCCAAATATTCTTTGAGTGCATCTTGTTATTTACAACTGCTAAAGAGAGCTGCTTCCCCGTGTCTTCAGCAAATTCTGTGTCTTCATGCAGCATGAAACAAGAAAGATCTTCTGTTTCTTGACTATAAATGGGGAAATTTCTTGCATCTTTCTTAAAGGTGGTCTTCACAAATTGCTTTTCCCTGTACAATCTCCTTTCTTCCCCCTTAAAAATCGAAATGATAGAATAAGTGAAATATAACTTTAGTACACCTCCCAAATTAGCTTCCCAAGAGCTTGACAAGAGCATTCCAAACCTGGGTGGGAGGTCAACAACGAATACATCCATGACTATACTCTTTGCTGGGATTTGTGCCAACGAAACTGCTACATCTTTAATCAACCCAACACATTTCATCCTTTTGGAATCAAATGAATACAGATCCCTATAAGGTTTGGTAATCTATAGGTTAAGCCCCTTCATAACAGACAATGTCACGAGGTTATGGGACACTCCTGAGTCCAACATGCAATTATGTAGAGTAAAATCGTGAAGCAACCGAGAAATATAGAAGGGTGGAATAGAAGGATGAGGGCCAAAGGTGACCACTAGTTTTTCTTCTTCTAGGTTCACTGTGTCACTTATATCTTCCACCTGTGTGAGATTAATTAACTCTGAAATTTATTTCTTGTAAGCTAGTATTTTAGCCAATTCTAGAAGACGTACCTGAATTTTAACCTTCTTCAACTCTTTTTCCAAACTGAAGGCACGAGTTTGGTTAACAACTTTTCCAGGTTCTTCTTCATTCTTTCTAGAATCTGCCACTTGTTCGGGTATAGGAATGACTCTCTCCAAAATATTAGTGTCAACTGATTTGTCTTGGGAAGATTCAACATGCTTCACATTTATTCTCTTAAGTGAATTTGTAGGTTGTTTCCCATTACTGACCTGTTTCACAGGGTCCTTTTGTTGTGGAGTTGGCATTAGAGGAGAAATGGAACCTTGTTTTTCACCTGCATTATCCTGCACGCTAGATCTCTTTCTAGACCTTAAATCATACTTTTTATGTTACTCAGCTTACATGAAGTCTGTGAATTGTCTACAATATTCATCCATCTCATATTAATCAAAAGGTACTTAGACTTCAACATATTCTCCCTCATAATCTTCCTCTTCATCTTCTTCTATTGCATACATAGCAGATACCTGATCCTTGGCCTCCCTTTGGTCATCTTCTATTGGCTCTACGGGTGTTGCTTTTATATACAACGATGCTTGAACTAGTCTTGATCTCTTCTTTCCCTCCGCAAAATTTGCAGGGAATGTCTTCTGAATTGAGGGTTGAACCCCCCTCGCTTTTGTTGCACGTGCCTTTGGGAGTTTTAATTTTCCAATTCTATCTTAGATAGCTTATATGTTATATTTTTTATCACCCTTTCCATATATTCTATCCTCAGATCTTGCGATGATTCTTCTTTTTCTTCCCCCTTTTCTTGGACTGGCTGTTTCCCTTTTTCCTTTCCAACTGCTGTCATATTAGCTTCAATCTCTAAAGTGTCTGTCTATATCTGCTCAAGAGTAGGGGCTCTTCTTTCTCTCAATGTAAAGCTAAAATAGGCTTCAAAAGCCCCATCAAAAAATACCTTTGCTCCTATAGGGGGGGCTTCATCTCTATGGGTGAACTATTGTACAATTTTTTGAATATTTTAACAAAATCAGAAATGTCTTCATTAGGCCTTGTTTTAATTGCATTAAACTCTATCAATGAGTAACCATGATCTCTCTTTTCTCCCCATCTCTGAGTGAATCTATTTTCTAACTCTTCCTAATTATTTATCAAACCATTTGGTAAACCTTTGAAGCATTTTATAGCCTCTCCATCTAGAGACTGCAAAAATAGTCTCATCACAACATCTAGGTGTTCTACATTCAAATTCTCAGCAAAAGTGCAAAACAAAGGTAAATGTTGTTCTACAGTTACTTGATTTTCCCCAGTGAAATGAGGAATTAATTTGAGGTATTCTTGAGGCATGGCATTCATAGGTTGTGCAAGATTTAGTGGAGCATATCTGTTCATTAAGAAAGCTGGTACTGCCATATTAACAACTTGGTTAACTACTCCTTAGGCAGTTGAGGCTGATGAACCCGCTGTGAAAGTGAATGAAGGTGGAGGTAAAACTGATATGGGAGTGGTTTGATGAACAATGGTAGAAGAACAACAACCGTATTTTGTTGAGATTGAGTGAAGGTAAAAGGAACAGAATCGAAAGAATGTTCTTCTAACTCAGGTCCTTGAAAATAAATAGGCGTGGAAGGAGAATCTTGTTCTAAGAAAGAGAGTTCCTCATAAATATCTTAAAAAAAAGGGTTATGAGAACTGTTGCCAGGAGCAGAAAATGTAGGATCAGGTGTTGAAGGAGTTTGAGGTTTCTGAGCCCTTTTGGAAACCAATATTTCTGGATCTGGCAAAGCAGGGACTATCTGCTGTGAGGTATCCGACCTCGTGTGAGGTCTTTTGAAAGCTAGAATTTTGAAAATAACAAATAAAACCCAATATTTCCTCCTCACTGAAAAACCAGAGGAAATGATGTGAAAAACCCAGGGAAAAATAAACTTTGTTTTTTCGTCCTCAGCAACGGCGCCGGAAAATGTTGTATCTCAAGAAACAATCCCTTGGCTGTCGTAAGGAATCAATGCTTAAGACATTTTATAAATGTATGTCACAGTTACCATATCAAATGGCCTCTGTTTAACACCCTTGGAATTTAGTTACTTAATGCCCTCAATAATCTGATATAATGAAAGCCTTCACAATGCCATAAACTATTGATATTTGAATGGAATGAAAAGAAGAACTGCAAGAGAAACTCAAAATGATATGCTGAAAACACAAAATCTACCACTTTTAAGTTTCAGATGAAATTCACGGAGAAAGAGAGAACTTAAAATAATATGTTGTAAACACATAATCTATCACTTTAAATTTCTATTAGGATTTTATGAAGAGAGAAGAGATGAGGTGAAGGAGCACAAATTAATGTTATTTAACTCTTACTTAGAGATGTAATTAAGAGACCGACTGCTGCATTACTTCACTTCATTCAAAGAGGAATAGCCACAGAGAAAAACAGGAAAGACGTATCAACATCAACAGGTGTAGGATTCTTGATCTTATTTCATTAATTTCTAAGAGAATTCAGTCATAAACTAACAATCATCTAGATATCCAAAAATCGGAACCCCTTTTCTTTATTTCTATCTACTTAAATACATCACGATGGTTCGTAACTGCTGAACTTCTTAAAACTATTCGCCCTACCTAAATTGTTAAGATAACTTGTGCAATCATACTTGAGAGAGTAAATTCAAACTGGAAATATTGTTTGTTTGCTGAATCTGATGTTGTTGATGCGTCCTCCTGAAGTGCCGAGGTGTCCGTTCTGGTCATGATGCAGTGGTTGCACAACTCTATAATGACGCTTTCGTTCCTGACTTGAACCAACTATCGTGCTCCTAACGGTGCCGCTATACGCTTTTCTTCCTAACTTTTCCTCTTCTCCTTTGTTCTCCGTCGGGTCACTTACCCGAGTTTCTCTACCGCATTCTGCCTATTTATTCATTGCCAAGGCGTTTCACCGGTTTCATGTTATAACCCTCTTTTCTCCCTCCGACACGTTTTAACACACAAAAATGTCTTAGTTCCGGATCTATAAGCCTTTGGAATTCACTTTTGAAACCGCGTCGCATTCGCCCGCACATACCATTTCGCTAATTTTAGCTTGTCTTTGATACTTATCTTCTAAGTCTCGCGATGTGCGCTATTTGATCGGGTCCCATCGAGCATCACACATCGCGCTTCAACGAGTATAACGTTTAACTTAGCCCTTAACTGTTAAAACTAGCGATGTGCGCTATGCGGTTGGGTCCCACCAGGCATTTCACATTGCACTTCAGCCACTTTATCATTTACCTCCTGCGCCTATCTTTTGAAAATTGTGGTTTGAGGCTTGCAATTTAATCTCTGCCATTCATCTCTCCGCTTCGGTTCTGTGCTTTGATCCCGGCTGTCTATTTTCCCCTTTGCACCTCCTTGGGAACTCTTAAGTTTTTAAGGGAAATGCGCCCTTTCTCTACCTTTGGGAAATTAGTTCGTTTACTCCATGGCGTAACCCTCCCAAAAATATCTGATTTTCTTCCACGCTAGTCCCTCCTGAACTTGTGAATGAGCCCGACTTGACCCTGTCCAGTGTGCAACGTCCTGAACGCGCCCATCGGTCTGGCTCTTGAACTGTTTTGCACGTGACCGAGCCCAAATCGACCCACCTTCACATCTCATCACGTAATGTTAAATGTACCAACATAGAAATCAAAATTATTCTGACACACAAAATTTTACATTTTCTAACATATATTATTTTTTGGTGTTTTGAAAATTATTTCAAAGGTAAATGCAAATGAGCCACAACATATCGCAAGATCTTGGTATTGGTTTATGTGCTGCAGATGCTTGGCCTGCTGCCCTCCATCCACTGCATTGTTGCTCTCTGTACTGCTTCCCATGTCACTGCCACTGACACTGCCACATTTGTATTGCAACTCCTTCTCAATTTTCTGCATCATGCTGCCCATAGCACTGCCACTGCAAACTACTGCACTGTAGCTCAGTTGCTGAGAAGTAATAAATTGGAAGACTTCTGCCTAATTGTTTCTAGATAAGTCAGGTTTCATCCCATCACTGAATCTCCCTTGGCTGTTGATTTACTCTGTCCTCCTGAAGTTGTTGATCTGCTACCGCTCTGCACTACGTAAGCACCTCTCTGTGCTCTTGAAGTCCCATCGGCCTCTGCGCTGATGCCTCTACACTGCTGCTGCCTCTGCATTACACTGCCCCCTCTACAGTTCTTCAACACTTCCCTTTGCTCCACTGTGACCTTCTGCAACCATCTCTTGACCTGTTCTACTACCGTCTTAAGGCTCCCGTAGCTCGTATGTGATCCAAGAGTAGGGCTGACTCAAGGATCCTGCCAGTCTGATATATAGCTACCCTACAGATCCATGTCACCCAACTTACGTGGCTCATGAGCACTCATGGCTACGTCATCATCACACCCATTGTCCTTTGCTACTGCAACCTTGGAATCATAAGCTCCTTTTTCCTTCTTCTTAGGACAAGTACTGCCGAAGTTTTCAAGTTTTCCATAGTTAAAGAACCAGACCTTGGATAGGTCCCTCTTCTTCTTCCCTTGTTGCCTTCGTTCCTTAGATGCAAGGGTTGCATCATCTTCCTCTTCTTTCTTCACTCTGAAAGTTCCGTTGCGGCTATTCTGCCTCTTGGTGATTCTCTTGATCTCCTCTTAAAAGAGGATTTCCCACATGTCCACCGAGGATGGTAACGCTGACCTGCCCAAAATGCTTTGGAAAAATGTTTTCCACTCCTCGGTGACTGCATTCAAGGCAGTCCTTACCAAGAGCCCTTAGTCTGAAGGTGCACCCATGGCAATCAGTTGATCTCGGATAGTCTGAAGTTGAAAAAGGAAGGGATTTATCTCCTCACCCTTCTGCATCTGGAATAGCCTCATCTGATTCTCTAGAAGAATTTTTCGTTGGAAAAAGATTCCTTGATACATCACCTCTAGTGCCAACCACATGTCATTTTTCGTGTTTTTAATAGAAATATGTGGCACGACGTTATCCTTCATTCCGTCCATGATCAAACGCTTAGTCCGCGCTTGATTTTCATTAACTTTCTTCAGAGGATCAGGATCTGTAGGCACAACTAGGACATTTTTTGCATGGTCCTTGTTACACAGAAATTTTTCACCATCCATGCAATTCCCCACCCTGCACAATTGGAGGGCTTATTTCGTGACCTGTGAGCAGTGACATAACTTGAAAACACTTTCATGGCATTCCCCTAAACATGTACTCTCATTGCCCCGAAGACAACTCCTTGTGAAAAACCCTAAAAACACCCCTTTTTGCATTGGCATGTGTAGCCAGTTCATTACCCGCGCCAATGGGGGAAATCCTTCAAAGAGGGCGTGCCAATTGGCGCTCTGTCCCAGAGTCGCACTCGCGCCAACCATTTTAAGGAGTGTTTTTTAAAAATAAATGGCAGAAGTTTCGTCCTAACTGATCCAGGAACTGGTATCTAATTTGAGTTGGGAGGTTTGGCTTTGGACCTCCATGTAGAGGAAGTGGTTTGCCACCTCTCATGGAAGCTTGCTTGAGGATAGGGCCAATCCCATGATTATAGGGATCTCAACTCCCCTTCCTCCATCTATAAAAGCTTGCTCATCTCATTTGCAAGCTAGTCTCCAAGTTCCTAAGAGCCTAATGCTGCAAGAGCTTTGATCCATTCCCTTAAGGCCAAATCCAAGCAAGGAGATCATTGTCGAGACATCCGAAGAGAGAGGTTTGTCCCATCCCTGACAGGCTTTATCGAGACACGTTCTGCCGACGACCCTCCGAAGGAGAATTCAACGTTAGAGCTATGGTTGTATTCTTCTTTTGATTAGTTAATGACAAGCGACTATTGGTTATGGTTCCACTCTTGTTCTTGATGATGATCATGAGTTATGTCTTCTCTGAATGACATATAGTTTCATATACTAGATTTTACGCTTGCGTTTGTTTTGTTTCTGTTGTGTGCAGGTGTTCGATCACGGAGATCGTGAGGATTGTGATCTACCGGAGCTAAGGAACGGGAGCGCTACTTTCTCTACAAGCGACATCGTTGGATTCCAGGTAAGCCTTCATCGCTAGTTGGTTTATTTGCAATTAGGAACCTACACTGTAGCGTGAACGATTGTTGCTAGACCCGGTCTGGGCTAGTAGGGATCGCCTCTGTCCGCAAAGGGGATTTACCTCCACAACAAATTGGCGACTCCGCTGGGGATTCACCCCTCTCCCTCTTTCGAGCCTCATGCTTTAAGGGGCATCTGTTACACAGTAATTTTTCACCGTCCCTGCAATCCCCATATCGCCCATTGGAGGGTCGTTTCTGTGACCAATAAGCAGTGTCATGCCTTGCAAATACCATCATTGCATCCCTTTCCATGAGGACAACTTTTCTTCTGTTGATCATTTCCTGAGCAGACCCCTAAAAACACCTGTTTTTGCCTTGGCGCTGGTAGCCCGTTATGTCCTCGCACCAATGGGGGGAAATTAACACTGAGCCCGCGCCAATTGGCACTTTGTCCCAGTTAAGCACCCGCGCCAATCTGCTTTTGGAATTTTTTTTTAAAAAAGAGGCGAAGTTTCGTTTACAACAGCTTTGTGGATGAGTCATCAAGAGTGGTTTCGACTGAATAACCACGACCTTCCTCCTTTGGCCTCTTGTTTCCACCTTATGGGGAACCTCCCAAAGGATAAGGCCTCCCTTCCACTATTGTAGGGATCCCAACCTCCTCCTCTCCTCTATAAATATAGCCTTCATCTATTGATGAGGGGGCTGAATGGCTGAATAGCTAGTCTCCAAGTTCCCAAGAGCCTAATGCTGCAAGAGCTTTGATCCATTCCCTTAAGGCCAAATCCAAGCAAGGAGATCATTGTCGAGACATTCGAAGAGAGAGGTTTGTCCCATCCCTGACAGGCTTTATCGAGACGTGTTCTGTCGACGACCCTCCGAAGGAGAATTCAGTGTCAGAGCTATGGTTGTATTCTTCTTTTGATTAATTAATGACAAGCGACTCTTGGTTATGGTTCCACTCTTGTTCTTGATGATGATCATGAGTTATGTCTTATCTGACTAACATATAGTTGCATATACTGGATTTTACGCTTGCGTTTGTTTTGTTTCTGGCGTGTGCAAGTGTCCGATCACGGAGATCGTGAGGATTGTGATCTGTCGGAGCTAAGGAACGACAGCGCTACTTTCTCTACAAGCGACAGCGTTGGATTCCAGGTAAGCCTTCATCGCTAGTTGGTTTATTTGCAATTAGGAACCTGCACTGTAGTGTGAACGATTGTTGCTAGACCCGGTCTGGGATAGTAGGGATCGCCTCTGTCCGCAGAGGGGATTTACCTCCACAATAGTCCTTGATGTCATATTCATCTAGAACTATAAGATCCTAGTTGTCCAGATGACAAATTTGGACACACTGTCCAACCTGTCCTGATCTCTCAGCCCATGTGAACCCATCTAGCTCAACTCTGTCGGAAACAATACTCTTCTTGCTTTTCCTATGGAAACATAGAAATGTTGGATCTAGGCTTCTTGGTGACTAGAAACCCTCTAGTAACTGCTTCTTCTGAAATCTGATTTCCCTTTCGGAAATCTTCAGCCAAATACAATTGGACAGTTCTCTCTGATCCCCCTGATCGAATCTCATATTTTTTTGGCTCAGATCTACTGAGTAACTGTCTTCCTCCTGCTCTTTGTTGACTTAGCTAGGCACAATTCTGCACTGGCAGAATCTCCACCACAATAGCACTGTTGAAGATCTGAAGCACTGCTTCCAGATCTTGGCAAAACTTCTCTACAACAGGAAGAATGATTGGTTTGCGTCCGACTAACTGGCCCTAACGTAGCCTTAGCGTTGCTCAGAAGTGGACTGTGTAACCCCAGATTGGGTGATGCAGTCCTTACGATGGCTTGGGAAGGCTCTGTGTATGTTTGATGGCCTTCTGTAGCTGCAGCACTGCCCCTTTCTGGGTCTGCGTCCTCCTGCTTCCAAGCTGCCCTCTCCTGATCTCTGCTGCTTCTACTGATGTCATGCAGAAAAAAACATTGTTCAGCTAATTTGTTGGAGATTCAGCTTGATCTACTATCGCTCTGATACCATGTGAAAATTACTGAATACAGTTATGTAGAAATCCTACTGTAGTATCATGGTTTACTTATCCTACTTGTGATTAAGTTATACAAGTGATTTTCAAAAAAAATATTCATAAAATACCGAAGTAAATACAACTAAGAGCCTACACATGCAGATCATTTACAAAATATTACGCTTATTCAACAAAGTGGCACACTGTTTTTTTGACATAAGTCCTTGGAAAAACCCAATGCAAGAAAACTGGTGCAATAGATATGAGGGTTTATTATTATTAAGTAGAATCTGAGTACAACAAATCTAGGCACCAAATCTGGTTAACCTGACAGAGAAAAAGTATATCTACAACTAACCTGATGTTCTGTGACCAAGATTCTGATTGATCCACACCCTCAAATGGGATTTACAAGACTCAACCTGATTCTAGCCCTAGAAACCCCAACGTTGCCCCTGAAGCCCTAGCATAAGCCTTGCAAGGCTCTGCGTGCCCTTGTGCTGCTTAGAAGTGGACTGCGTAACCCCAAAGTGGGTGATGTAGTCCTTACGCTGCCTCTGGAGGCCCCTGCGTAACTCTGGAAGCCCTCTGAAGCTGCAGCGCTGCCCCTCCTGGGCCTGCGTAGTGGCTGAAGTTGTGTTGCATAGCTACTGCCCTTACTCCTTTGCGCTGACCCTGAAATTTGCTCCTCTGCCTCTTGCTGACTCTTGGCTTTGAGATCAGATCATCCCCTCAGCCAATACTACCCCTCACTGTAGAAAATTCCTCCAAATTTTTTTAGCAAACCTTGCCCTAGAATTCCTGCTTAGTTTCTTAGCTCTGCCTCTGTGTGTGCATCTCCAATTGACCCTTAAGCCTTTCTCTTATACTTTTTCATTGAACACATTAACTGTCATGATTAAATCACTTATGAACGACCGAGATTAAAAGGTTGCTTAATCTGCATCACTTAGAACATTTCAGTACATGTGTTAATTAATTCACTTTAATTAATTAATTTCCCTAAGTTTAGACTTAGGGATTACATTAAAATAATTAATTATTTGAATAACTTCGACACTAAATGAAATTTCTCCAAACACTTTCTGGGTTTTGGAGGTGATGTGATTCTTTTCCCTTCCACAAAGTTTCAGGGCTAGAGCACATCCGATGCTACCCCAACTACACAAAATCTCAACAAGGGGAAGTTCAAGGACAATACCCTCATCCATTGGCATTGTTGTAGCCATAGTTGCCTCCACTGTCTCAGCTTGGCTTGAATCCTGTTCCACCTCCTGCACCTGAATCTCTGCCTCTTCCATATGTGTGTCCATGGTCTCCTCCTCTTCCCTTGGCACATGGTACCCTTTCTTCTATCCCTTTTCCACCTCAGTTGAAAGCCTCTCTACTGATTTCACTTCCTCCTTCTCTGTCCTGCCCTTTCCCTTCTTGTGTTTCCTCCTCCTTCTTATACCCATAGGGCATTCCTTTGCCAAATGTTCGTACTGATGACATCTATGACAACGGAAAGGAAGTTGTTCATAGTCAAGTGCTTGAATGAAGGACCAATCTTTGTAGTTTAACTGAATGGCCTCTGTCAGACCTTCTCTGGGGTTTAGGCGAACCAAAATCCTTGCCATTCCATGTTACACTGTCTGCTTCCAAGAATTTCCCAAGCTCATTTCCTATCTCTCTGAAAGCATTTTCCGACCAGAGAGGGTGCGGGAGGCCTGGAAGCCGAACCTAAATTAGAAGGTCTTCCACTTTCTCCCCCTGCGCATCGAATAAAGGGCTCCATCACTTGAACAAGATTGGGGCCCGAATGAAACCCTGGTTTCTCTCCAACATCCACTCTAATGTTTCCTTGCTCTGAAATTTCATCATAAACCATCCGTTTTCTAAATTTACAGCCTCAAATCTCTGGTCAGGGGATTCCCTTCACGCATTAGTTGCCCATTCCTTGATGTAATTTGCTGAGTATTTCTTCCCTTTGGCTATTCCAAAAAGAGTGATGTAATTTGTTGAGTATTTATTCCATTTGTCTCTTCCAACAATAGTGAGATCTACAGTCTACATTTATTCTTCAATCGAAGTGTCAATCCCTAGGACCAAACTTGGGATCTTCTCCTTTCTCTTTATTAATTTCACTTTCTTCCTTTTACCCCCTGATATGTCGTTTCCCCCTTCATATCCTTGCTCCGAAAGTTCACCATGTTTGAGGATTTCCACTTCAGTGGTTGAATCCCCCCGAAACCCCACTTCTTCGCTTCTTGGTTCACCAGTTTCCCCTTCTAGCTGAAGGACCAAACTAGAGACAAAACCCGCTAGGTCTTTTCCTGGGGTGGACCGAGGATCTTCATATTTTCCATGAGGGTGATGGTCTATCAATGTTATCCAGTCTACTGTAGCCCCTCCTCCCCATCTCTATGTCTCTTTCCAAACCCTCCTATCTCTTGCAATTGCGTCGCCTATAGTCTCCAAGCCTTCCTCCCACAGATAACCTTGTAACCACCTTTCTCCCACTAGGGATTTTCGAGGGGTCTGTGTGCCACCAAACCATCCACCACCACGCCTTTACTCGTGACCGTGGAGGAGAGCTCCCCTCCCAAACATGATTTGAGTCCCTACTTCTTCACGAAACCACAACTAGAAACTAGGTCCTCTAAACCCCCCGGTAAAAATAACTGAACTCTACAAATCATGGTTTTGACCACTTACCCGCTGAAGCCTCACTTCTGCACTGAATATTTTCATAGGTAGAGGTAACAACTCTTGCCTTCCCGTTGGAGGCTCTGTCGCCGATTGAGTCCCTTTGTCCATGTTGTTTAGGGTTTCCTCTAGAAAAATCGAATCCCCTCCCTGCTTCCTCACCTCTCCTGAGCCTCCTAAGATCCATGCATGCAATCCAGGTGGACTAATAAACGTCTTGATATTCTGGTTTGTGACGTCCAAAACCCACATTGTTAGCATATCCCCTAGCTCGGGATCCACCTCCACCTTTTCCAATCCGTTGACCATGGTTACCCTGTAATATCCTGATCAACAATAGCTAATAATCATTGCCTGTTCAACCTCATAGAGGGCGTGTGCATCTACTAGCCTAACCCTCCTTCCAAAATCGTAAAGATAAAACGAGAGAGTAAAAACGTTGAGCCCTCTTACCCTCCATTCGCAGTGGTTCGAAAATTGAGGCGCATCGTGCTTGCTAACAAGTACTGCCACATGTCTGCCATGGGTGGCCCTAGCTGCCAAGTTGCCTTCAAACCTGCAAGACCCTCGTCACTGCCATCGCTCTTCTGGTGCCGTTTACTGCTAATTTTTACTATTTTATTATTATTTTATTTATTAATTTTACTATTATTATTATTATTATTATTATTTTTTATCATTCAATTTAATTATTTTAATATTTATTTCTAAATATATTAACTAAGTTTAATAATATTTTATTTTCTTAACATTCATATTCATTAATTTCTGGTTATGGTTTTGACAATGACCATTGCATATCTGCATTATTTATATTGAATGATCTATATTAGCACAATCATCATTCTTATAATGGTGAACTACACTCAATAGTTTGAAATGCATCGACTTCTCAAATGATAATGTGATTTTCCAGAAGATTTCTTATAAAATAGATATGGATCACGGAATATTACACTCTCAAATAAATTGACTATTATTTATGCTTATAATTTCGTTTATAATAATGAAGTAATGAAAAGAACAAAGCTATTTTATTTAATATATTAAAAAAATAAAATGATAGTAGGTTAAAAATTCATAATTAATAAATATAATTAAATATTATTTAATAAATATAATTAAATAATGAATGATAGAATGATATGAGTATCACAATGACCTAAATGAAATTTATATACACATTGATAGATCACAAGATTGATAGGTCATGCCCTTTCATTAGGTCACATATCAATCCATTAATAATTATTTATTGTGTGTGTTTGTGTAAACATGTGTGTCCATAATATTTTTTCTCTTATAGAAATGTTGTCCTCAAAGCACATTTATGGAAAGACTTATTTCTTGTTTTGACTTGCAATGTGGTCTCATGGTTCTCTATTTGTATAGATGTAATAGTTGACAGTACAAGATAATATGACCTTCTAAGTGCTAACTAGATTTGTTAAATTATACAAAGGTTAAACCATTCTAATTCAATTCTTGTGAAACATTTCACTTAAAAAATTCCAAAGTTGAACTTTTATTACGAGAAAAAATTGTATTGGCATCAATATTATTCAAAATATAGTCAATTGTTTTTGTTCAAAGTGGTGCTAATATATTGATTCATTAAAGTACTCACTATTGTGATTAGGGTGTTGAAACATGTCATTGTAACTTGATTTTTTCTTATCACTCTTGTAGTGTTTTCTAGATTCACTTTTGGTATTATATCTTCTTATACACCTATGTCACTTTGTTGATCACTAAAGTTTAATACACTTGGATTTTCCATTGTTTGTACTTAAAATTTGAAGATATCCTAACGTCAATTTGATTTGCATCTTTCTGAGTTGTGATGTTGGTTAGATTTGTATTCGTTCCATTCTCCTTAGTATATTGTCCTAACTTGTTTTGTAACAAGCTTCTTAATTTATGAGTTGGCTTTAATTATGAACTCTTAGGTGTAGAAGTTCTTCATCAATTTTTGACTTATCAACTTTATTTTAATGTCTAAATTATGTAGAAAATCCATAAAATCATAATCTGCCTACATGAACAATCTGAAAGACACTTTATTTCCATATAAACACACAATTTATCTACGAAATTTGCAATGGAATAGAACAAAAATAAATGCACAATTCACACAAGAGAACACAACAATTTTTCTAGGGAACCCAACTAGGAAAACCCTTGCTACCTTAAGAATTTTATTGAAGAATGAGCAATCGATCTCTTATAAATAACCTTGCTTCAACAGAGAATACAAAATGATCTCTCAACCTTGACACAACCTTGCAACATCCTTGATCCTTCCTCTGATTGTTATGCGTGCTAGTAACCTCTATTAGATAGGAAAAACCCCTATTTCTATGCACACTTGCTAGATGAATTGCTTTCCTCTCCAATAATTCGCACAAGAATGCTTGGCACCTTTCTCTAACAAGCTCACAAAATTATGATAAAAGAGTGCCTTTGTTCCCCCTATTTAATGCAAATGCAATTCAAATGGATAAAATTAGTGAATTTTTCTAATTAAGGAAGATACTTTTGTGGATTGAGTTAGCATGAGTTAACTACTCATGCAACTTATCCTATTTCAAGTCAAACACTTGAAACTCATTCACTCGTGTTTTTCCTCAATCAAATCACATTAGAAGACCAAAAAACTCGACCTTCAACTTCAACACATTAGTGAACTGCATCCTAACTCGTCCTAATTTTTAGGGACACTCCTAAATTTTATGAACTTGAGCATGCACAAGAAGGAACTCGAATTTGACTCCTTGAATTAAGGCAAAAATAAAGGAATCAATTTCTCGCTACATTTTCAAAAAATTCTTTGGTGTCTCATCCTTTAACCTTTTCACTTGCCTGGGCAACATTTGATGAAGGTTTATTAAGTGAAAATTTTCTTAGTCTTTTGTTGATATTTTCTTTTCAAGATTTTGATTCTCTTATTCCAAATTTTGAACCCAATGGATTTTGTTCATCGACTTCTTGATTTGTGAAAGTATTTTTTGACTATGATCTTTTAGGTAAATTTTTTTTCATCTTTCTGCAATGTACATTATCAAATTTCTTCTTCAGATCTTAATTTTTGATTGTTTTCTTGGTAATCCTCTAATTGATATTATATGTACTTTATGATTATTATATATCCAATTCCTTTATATATATATATATATAAACACATGACCTAACGAAATACATGCCTTAATGTTTTGTGAGAATTAGATTGACTCCTACACATCAACTTCTTTGGAGTTGATGTGCTCATTTGAAGTTGACATAAAAAGCCCAACAATGTATAGCAATAATAGCCTTATTAAGAGTTATTTTTTTACAGTTTACCCATCCATTTTAGAAATCATTATTAACTTAGACACATGGTTGGATGGAAACTAGAATGGCTAGTTATGTCGTGGTCAATAATAATAGCTTAATTTTTATTTTGATAATGGTGATGAGAAATCCATAGGACACCACATCAAGATAATTGTAATAACTTGGTGTTGATTTTTATTCTAAGTACTTTATTATTATATTATATATGCATTTCCTTTTAATAAATATATAAATATAAGAATCAAGGTCAATATAACACATGACCTAAAGAAAGGAATGGTCAATCTTTATGATTATATATTATATCTGCAGTTCCTTTTAATAAATATATAAATATAAGAATCAAGGTCAATGTAACACATGACCTAAAGAAAGGAAATGTCAATAAGATTGACTCTTGCACATCAACTCCAAAGAAGTCGATGTGCTCATTTGAAGTTGACATAAGATAGTCCAAAAATGTATGGACAATAATAACCTTATTGGATTAAGAGTTATTTTGAACCACTTTTACCCAACTATCTTAGGAATCATTGTTAACTTGGACCCTTTGGTGGAGGGAAACTTGAGTGGCTAGTTATGGTTTGGTCAATAATAATAGCTTAATTTTGATTTTGATAACGGCGATGAAAAATCCATATGACGCTGCACCACATTTGTGGTTAATAATAACTTAATGTTGATTTTGATACTATTTTTTGTTAATAATAACTGATTTTGATACTATTTGTGGGTAATAATAACTTAATGTTGATTTTGATAGTGGTGGTGAGAAATCCATAGAACACTAAAGAACTATATACATATTTAGATTTACAATGCATGAACACTTCATCATTTTCTTCATCATTTGATAGTATATAATTAGATGTACACGAAAACATCTATCAATGTATATCCCAATATATCCACCATTAAAATATGGAATGTCTGGTGGGTATTGATCACCATCGATGGCCAGTTGCTTCATGAAGTCTTGTAGATTAGACATTGTGCCTTCCAAATATTTCGAGGACCACATTGTTTTCTCTTCAATTTGAAGTTGCTCTTGACTTAGGCCTCAAGTCAAACTGAATCAAAATCTTCATGTTCATTTAAATATAACCCTATTTTTTATCTCAATCTAACTCGAATATGGATCAATTTTCAAGTTGAAGTAAAAAAACCAACAAAGTTGGCAAAATATAACACTAATTCTATTTAAACTCTGGCCTCTACATCATGGTCCATTTTTAGTCTATTTTAGTCTCGTCGTTAAAATTTCATTTCATTTAAATGTGAATAGATCACCCATCCATTTTGTATATTCCCCAATTTCCAAAGGGATTTAGAGAATAGATATTGTATTCAAATAATATGGAGAATATATGGTCCATCTATTCAGGGGACTAAGTTTTTGGCAACAATGAGCAAGATGGCTATGTGGTCACTATCCTTGAAACCCCGACTGCTTACAGTTAGGGTTTCAGGATTTGGTTAGGGTTTGTGGATGGTGTTCCTGAGATCCGTAGACTGCCTCCTCGCTTTCTGAACACCTTGGGAATACCCATGCTCGTCTTCAGGCAACCTCGGGAGCTGTCATCCGACCATTAGCATCTGTTGTTGTCTTCCCCAACTTGTCGGCTGAGATGGAGGAATATTTGGTGGATTACTCAATGGATTCGTTCGAGTTGGTGCCGATATGGACGACATCTCCACTGCACCTACATCGCCTTCCATGATGCATCCTAGGCTTCCGTTGGTGGCCAAATCTCTGTTTTACAGTCCCCCATATTAGTCCTTATCGTTACCGGTTGAGCACCCTCCATCTTCTCATTTTTGAGGATTTTCCCGTCCCCACCGGACATATCTCATCTACTGACCCTGTTCATCTTTCTTTGTCTTCCTATAAAATCCTCTCAAATTGTTTAGGAGTGTCTTCATCACCTCCTCATCCAGATTTTAGGCCCTTCCGGAACCTTCTGTTACCCTCACTCTACCTCAGGTGATCAGAGTTCCTTTCTCCCTTCCTAAGACCTCCTCTCACCCCTTGACCTCTCGTTTGACCTCCTGCCCTCCTACTTCAGGTTTTTTTGTGGGTACTCAAACCAACGCTCAACATGGAGATTATTCAAGGGCATTTGCTGATCAGGGTCTAAATGCAGGTGAATCGGCTAACTCGCAACCAGGAAAACCATCCTGCACCTCTAAGAAATCCAAGTGCGTCAAAGCAGGGAATAAAAATATTTATATAGTCTTAGGGAATGGGATTTAGATGGGGGAAGTGTTGGAGACTGCGGATTAGGTACTGGTGGGGAGAGTTTGTGGCTGTACCTACAGTCCAACAAGACTACGACAATGGATCATGGAAATTTGGGGATGGGTTCTGGAAGAATTGCTGGCGGTGGTAACACTTCATCGAGGTTGGTTCGCCCTTAGTTTCCATCACGCATAATATGTTCGATGGGTACTTACTCCTTTCTGGCACATCAAAATGGCATTGGTGCTTCTGAAAAGATGGAGTCCCATATTTGACCCAGAGTGTGAGAGATTGAGGGGTGACCTGACCTAGATTAAATTTCCAGGGTTACCACTTCATCTCTAGTCTCAGGACATCTTCAAAAGCATTGATAATATGCTCGAAACTTACTTGGACTATGACAAAACATACATTGTCACTGGTAATATGACCTTGTCACGCATTTTGGTCAACCTGAATACCAGGGAGGGCTTGGAGGAATCTATTAATATTCAATGGAAGCAATTTTCTCATCAACATACTTTGGATTATGAGGGGGTGCCTTTTAGATGTAGACGATATCACAATGTGGGACACTTATTCAAATATTTCCCTCTTCACTCCATTTCTTTCGAAGCCATTCAACAGGAGTCATCTGCTGGAGCAGATCCACCCCCGGACCCTTCGACCACTCAACCTTCCAAATCGGTTGGGTGTCCACATAAAGTCATTTCTTCGGCTACTGGAATGTGCTTGGCTCTTGATCACCCTCCATCACCTCAGATAACTCGATCAGGTGTGGCTGCTGTGGGTCTCACTCTGGGTAATCCTGCACTTTCCTTTCCTTTTATATCGTCTATTTCCACTATTGCATTTAGTACTGGTTCCACCTCTCTCTGTCACTCGACATCAAATTTGGTCATTCCCCTCTGTTCCTGCCTCCCGACTTCCCTCTCACCCTTCATCTAAAATACTCCCTCGACTATCCCTGATTATCCTACTTCGCATCCAACATCTGATGTATCATCAGACTCCGGGCCGAGCCATTCATACAACCTTCACTCCAGGGACAAATCCCCAAATATCTCTATGGGCGGTTTTGGCATTATTCCCCATCCTCCCCCTCCCAAATCTTCTAGTGGCATACATTCTAATATTTCCAAAGCCATTTTCCAAGTTGGGCTGGATGTGACTGAGGGAAGACAAATCTCACTTGAGAGGGTCCTTAGAGCATCGAACACCCTCTTCAGGGTTACTAAATGAAGTGGGTCTCCTTTAATTGTCGAGGGTTAGCTAGTCCTGATAAGAAACTAGCGCTTGTGAGGTTTTTTGATAATGAGGAGGTGGATGTGAATTTTTTACAAGAAACACTTGGTATTATTGAACAAATTTTCCTTGCCCTTGAAGCCCTTCATCCTGGCTAGGATTTCCATGCTCTTGATGTTAGGGGTCGGTCTGGTGGAATAGATTTGGGTATTAACCCTATATCTGTCAAGCTAAATAATCTTGGGGGCGGGGGGGAGGATGGTTTTATTGGTGCGGATACTTTCTCTTATACTATGGGCATGGAATTTCGACTAATGAATGTATATGGACCCTGTACAAATAGGGGTTTTTTTTTTCAAGATCATCTGCTCAATTTCTCATTTATGCAGACCGATAATATCATATTAGGGGGCGATCTGAATTTTTCTATTGGTTATGCTGAATCTTGGGGTCACTTTGCTTAGATAGACCCACTATATGATACTATTGGAACACTTTTGGAGGCTTATAATTTTGTATATATCCCATTTTCTTGGTTACAACCTACCATGCGAAATCGTAGAGTTGGGGATGTTAAGCTGGCTAGGAGACTGGATAGATTTCTGGTTCAAGATACTCTCCTGGCTAGACTTCCATCTTATAGACAATGGGTGGGTTCTGGTGGATACTCTGATCGCTCTCCCATCTATCTGGAGATTTCAAGTGTCTCCCTGAACCTAAAGCACCCTTCAAATTCAACGTGACTTGGCTAAAAGATGGGGAATATATCAATATGATCAAAAATTATTGGGTTTCCCATCCAACTACTCGTGGCAAATCTCACTTGGCCTCCTTTGCCTCCAAGATCCTTGAAGTTAAAAAAGTTAACAATTGATTGGGTCAAGGAAAAAAGAGAGAGGGATAATCATACTCTTCAAGCTATTGAACAAGAATTGGCTACCCTGGAATCCATGGACAATGGAGGTTTTGTCTCAGATATCTCAAAATCCCATTTGATGCATTTGGAAGCAGAAAAGAACCGCATCTTGAAGGACAAAGAAGAAACATGGCGACATAGAAGTAGAGCCACATGGCTTCAGGCAGGAGGTGACAATACAAATTTTATCATCAATTTGCTAATGGTCGTCAGGCCATTAACACTATTTGGCATTTGGAGCATGAAGCAGGGCAGAGGGCACAAACATTCCAACAACTTGCCACTCTTGGTTCTGCACACTTTAGTCAGTTATATAAAGCACCACAGGTTTCCACCCTAACTGAGATCATTAAATTTGTTGGATTGTTCCCTCGTTTTTCTCATCCTCCTTTGCCTCAAAGATTCTTGAAGTTAAAAAGTTAACAATTGATTGGGCTAAGGAAAAAAAAGAGGGGGATAATCATACTCTTTAGGCTATTGAACAAGAATTGGATACCCTGGAATCTGTGGACAATGGAGGTTTTGTCTCAGATATCTCAAAAGCCCATTTGATGCATTTGGAATTAGAAAGGACCCGAATCTTGAAGGACATAGATGAAACATGGTGACTCAAAAGTAGAGCCACATGGCTTCAGGTAGGAGATGACAATACAATTTTTTATCGTTAATTTTCTAATGGTCGTCGGGCCATTAACACTATTTTTCATTTGGAGGATGAAGCAAGGGAGAGGGAACATACATTCCAACAACTTGCCACTCTTGTTTCTGCACACTTCAGTTAGTTATATAAAGCACCAGAGGTTGCCACCCTAGTTGAGATCATTAAAGTTGTTGGATTGTCCCCTCCTTTTGTTGAGTTGGATGGAGCAAAGGATCTCATTAAACCTGTTACAATGGGTGAACTCTAGGGGACCATGAAATGGTTTAAAAAAGACAAAATCTCGGGATCAGATGGTTGGCCCATTGAGTTCTACCTGGCATTTTTTGATATTCTTGGGAATGACATCCTTCAGGTGGTGGATGAATGTCGGGTCTCTGTTCGAATGTATGATGCCTTTGATGGTTTTTGTAGCATCGGAAAGTTATCTAAGTTTCAAAATGTGTGAGGAGGGTTCGACACTAGTATTCCAAAGAACCTAAAAATTGTTTGTGGAAACTCCACTTAGTTTATGTTTTATTAAAATAATTAATTATTTTAAAGAAGACTGCAAGCCTAAACTTAGGGAAAGTCAATAATTAATGGTTATTAATAAAACAGAGTGTGAATCTTCTAGAGAATGAAGATCAAGTCAAGATTTAATCTTAGCCATTGATTAGACTTGTAGTTTGGGTCATTGATTTGTCAATGAAATAATTATAAAAGAAGACTTGAGGGCCATTTGGAAAGTAAGTCAGGAACACACTCAATAACCTAAGGGAAATCGATTCTAAAGGAATAGAATTCGATTTCAAAGGGAGAGTTGTAGGGTAGAGGAAGCAGAGGGAATCAACAGTGTCAGGGCTCGATGGAAGGACGACGTAGAAGGGCAGGGAGGCAGCACAGAAGAGCAACGCAGAGGGCTCACACAGTAGTATCGTAGTCTCATGCAGGATCTGCGCAGAGAAGGACATAGGGGTGATGCAGTAGGGGCTAGCGAGTCCCTCAGGTGTTGAAAATTCTCCAGAGATCTGAGAGAATTCATCTTAGGTGTTAAGAAGTTTCTCAATTATTCTGTCAGTCTTTCCTTGTAAAGAATTTGCTGCTGAAGATTAATATATAAACCCTCATCTGCAGCACCAGTTTTCCCACATTGGGTTTCTCTGGGGACGATTGTCCAAAAATAATTTTCATTGTGATTAATTCTTGTGCTTGCATTTTATTGCTCTCTTCTCTATATGTACTAGAGTGATAACAAAAGTAGTTTTTATTTTCAAAATTTACTGGAAGGGTTTTGTAAATAGCTTATTGTGGAAATAAATAGGAGAAATAAATCTATAACTACAGTAGAATTTAAGAATTGAATTTTTCACATGGTATCAGAGTTGATATTGAGTAACAGGATTGGAGACCATGCGATGGAATGAAGTTTAGAAGTTGTTGCAGCAACAACTCGAAAGGGTTCACGCAACTCTCTAGAGGAAAGGGAAATCATGGAAGAACAGATGGATCACGACATCTCTATATTGGCTTCCAGACTAGAAGAAGAATTTGCTTGCATATCAAGCTCTGCTTCTCCATAGGTCTGGTATATTGATAATGGAGCTTCTGCTCATATAACAAGAGTACGAGAATGTTTCTCAAGCTATCAAGAAGAGTAGATGAACTTTCATATCAATATGGGCAATAAGGTGAAGTGTACCCCTGTTGGAAGAGGTACCGTAGTGTTTCAAACTGAAGCTGGAAATAAGCTTTGAGCCACCAATGTGCTACATGTGCCTGGTTTAAGGATGAAATTACTCTTGGTGTCTCAGCTACAAAACAAGGGCTATGACATTTACTTCATTGGAAAAAGAGTGCATGTCAAACACCCAAGTTGGAAGAGGAAGGCACAAATCGGAGTCGGGAGCAATAAACTGTATAACATGCAGCTCGAATCTCCAATGGCACTGATATGCACCAGTGATGAGAAGGATTGGAATGAACTATGGCACATGAGAATGGGGCACTTACACCATGGGGCTTTGAGAATTATCAAGAAGACCGTCGCAGGAGTTCCAGATTTGAGCACCAAGCGAGATGATGTTTGCAGAGGGTGTGTACTAGGAAAGTATGCCAAGGCATCCTACCCCAGGAGCAGCAATAGGGCTAAGAGTGTGTTGGGATTAATACACTTGGACATTTGCGGACCAATGTCCACTAGAGCTCTTAGTGGTGCCAAATATTTCATCACCTTCATTGATGACCATTCTAGAAAAACTTGGATCTACTTTCTGAAGACCAAGGATGAAGTCTTTGATCGATTCAAGGAGTTTAAAGCTCTTGTTGAGAATCTGATAGGAAATTGGATCAAGATAATGGTGGAGAATACATTGATAAAAACTTCACAGAATTTTGCACAAGGGAAGGTATCAAAAGAGAGTGGACCTCTCCATATAATTTGGAGCAAAATGGAATTTCAGAAAGGAAGAATAAATTTAAACTATTGTGGAGGCTACAAGGGAAATGTTGTATGATCGAGACATGCCCAAATTTCTATGGGCTGAAGCTTGTAACACAATTTTATATGTTCATAACAAGATTCCTTATAGCGCACTGGGTAAGATGACTCCAGAAAGTGTCTTCACTGGCAGGAAGCCATAATTAAGCCACTCCAGGATCTTTTGTAGTGTGGAAAACTACCATGTACCCAAAGAGAAGAGGAAGAAATTGGATAGGACTGCGAAAAAGGAATATCTGATGGGATATAGCGAGAATGCTAAGGCTTATAGAATCTACATTCTCGACATCAGGAAGATTATAGTGCGATAGGATGTAAAGTTCATGGAGGAAAGAGATTTTGGAAAATCCCAAGAGATGCCTTCAACAACGCAATCTAAGGATGATCCACTGGTCTAGCCACTACGACCAACAGAAATTAGCAAGAGTGATTCTCCAAGGCACAAGGATCCAGGAGTTTCATCTCAAGATGATTCTAAGGAGGAGGAGGAAGATCCACCCACTACTAGTGGTAGGACGAGCAGGAAATTGTGATAGATTCTGAAGGATGCAGAGGAGTTTGTCGAAGCTCCTAGAAATGAGAAAAGGCAGCGCAGGAAACCAGAAAAATACCAAGTATTGGTAGCCCAGGTTGGGGAACCCTCTAGTTTTAAGGAAGAAACTCAACATCAGGTGTGGGTAGATGCAATGGTGGAAGAATACAACTCCATCATGATGAATTATGTCTAGGAAGTGGCTCCTAGGCCTTAGGATAGATCAATTGTGGGTTCGAGATGGATCTACAAGGTCAAATATGTTGCAGATGGCAGCGTAGAAAAATATAAAGCCAGGTTCATGGCTAAGGGGTATGCTCAGAAGGAGGGGATAGAATATGAAGAGACCTTCACCATATTAGCCATATATACTTCTATTAGATCCGTGATATCCCTTGCTGCGCACATGGGGTGGGAGATTCACTAGATGGATGTCAAGACTACGTTCTTGAATGGGGTGATAGAAGAAGAAGTATATATCGAACAACCAGAGGGCTTTGAGACGCATGAATAGAAGACTCATGTATGTAGGCTTAAGAAAGCCTTGTATGGACTTAAGCAATCCCCTAAGCTTGGTATGGTCGAATTGATTGGTACTTGTTGAAGATAGGATTCATCAAGAGTGATGCAGATCCCAATATCTAATAAATGAAAGTAGGGAATGAGCCTCTGATACTGGTGTTGTACATATATGACCTATTATTGACAGAATCATCTAGGCTCTTCAAGGATAGTAAGGAGAACCTAGCTGCAGAACTCGACATGAAGGATCTGGGGCTGATGCATTATTTTCTAGGGTTGGAAGTTTGGTAGCAGAATGCTGAAATATTCTCTGGTCAAGTGAGATATGATACATAAATCTTGAAGAGGTTCAAGATGCAGTACTGTAGACCCATGGCTACTCCAATGATCACTGACTGGAAGAAGATTGATACGTCCGAGGATGATGAGCCTGATCCTACCTTGTATAGACAACTCATAGGGTCCATGATGCATCTTGTCAACATTAGGCCAGATATCTGTTATGATGTCAACACCCTCAGTCAGTTCATGGTTGAACCAAGCAGGGAACATTGTGCAGCAGCCAAGTATGTTTTCAGATACCTACAGGGAACAATCGAGTATGGATTGAAATACCCTTGAGGCAATAATATCAGATTGAGTGGGTTCACTGACGCAGATTGGACTGGAAGCTCAGTAGATAAGAAGAGTACCAATGGGTACTGTTTCAATGTTGGATTAGGAATGACTTCCCGATGCAGTAGGAAACATAAATATGTAGCTCTGAGCTCAACTGAGGCAGAATATATGGCAGCAAGCACTGCTTTGTGTGAAGCCATATGTCTTAGGAAGTTTCTTGTTAATCTACTCAAGGAAAAGATGGAAGCAACCAACATTCTATGTGTTGAGGAGGTAAATCCCCTCTGCGGACAGAGGCGATCCCTACTAGCCCAGCAGGGGTCTAGCAACAATCACGAAATGTTACGACGCAAGTTCCTAATTACGAATGAAAAGACCAAATATGGAGGCCTACCTGGAATCCAATGCTACGATCCGAAGAAGAGAGCGTTCCCGTTCCTCAGCCTCGGCAGATCACGATCCTCCACGATCTCCGCGGATGGACACCTGCACATGCAAGAAACAAACATATACAAGCATAAAATCCAGCATACACAACTAAATATCAGTCAGAAAGGATACTACTCATATTAACATAATCGAAAACAGAGTGGAACCATAATCGTAATCATTCATTAAATAACAATCGAAAGAGATTACAACCAATGTTCTGACGTCATGGTCTCCTTCGGATGGGTCTCCAGTCATTCACGTCTCACAAAGCTCGCCAAGGAAAGGGAAAACCTCTCCAGAGTCTCTCGACGATAGTCTCCTTACTTGAGTCGGCCTTAAGGGAAGAAAGAGGGCTCTTACAGCACAAAGGCTCTTGGGAATTTGGAGATTCAAAGCTTAGGCACTTCAAGACTAGCTTGCCATGGAATTGAGCAGGCTTTTATAGATGGGGAAGGAGGGAGTTGGGATCCCTATTATTGTGGGATTAGCCCTATCAACAAGGAAGGTTCCATGGGAGGTGGCAAAACCACTTCCCTTCCATAGAACTCCCGCAGCCAAACCTCCCAACTCAAGATAGGTAATGGTTTATGAGTTTGTTGAAACACAACTTCCGCCATCTTTATTTAAAAAACACTCCTTAAATTGGCTGGCGCGACTACTGCTCTGGGACAGAGCGCCAGTTGGCACGGCCTCTTTGTAGTATTTTCCCTATTGGCGCGAGTGATGAACTGTCTTCCCGCGCCAATGCAAAAGGAGATGTTTTCATGATTTTTGCAAGGAGATGTCTTTAGGGAAATCGAAGCTCATGCTTAGAGGAATGCATTGATGATGTTTTCAAGGCATGACAATGTTCACAGGTCACAAAAATGGGTCCTCCATTGTGCGGGATGGGGAATGGTAGGGACGGTGACAAATTACTGTGTAATAGATGCCCCCTAAAGTATGAGGCCCGAGAGAGAGAGGGGTGAAATGCTTTACGAGAACATGTTCAACTGAAGGCCCGCCGTCGGAAAACCTGCGCAGAAAGATACAACTGATATCTCAAGTACATGATGTATATGGTATGGACGCAGCCATCCGAAACAGAGTATGCTATAATCCGGATCCAGGGTATGGGCGCAGCCATCCAACTAAGATCAAACAAATAGACTCAGGTATGGTCGCAGCCATCCAATCAGCGAGTCATGTACATAATGATAATAATCCACAATCGCAGCCTGGATTACAACAGACACAATCCAGGGTCTTGCGCTCCATCTCGACCCAACAAAGTACAAGTTCAAGCATGTGAATATGTGAGCTGAAGTCGAACATGCAAGAACATCGTCCGATTACCAGCCAATGATGAAAGCTGTTAACAGACACGAGAGAAACCACCAATAATGACAATGGTCCTCAAGGTACTACAGGTACAATCTACGGCGTGTGAATAAATGAGTTGGCGTCGAACACCCGCAGAATCACTCGATCGGAGGCCAATGATGAAAACCTCACGTCGAATGCGACGAACCTGCCATTGAGGCATGCAGGCTCCAAGGTACCATGAAGGAGTCTCTAGATCAACTTCCTGGATAATGAGCTGAAGTCGACAGGAAGTGATCTTGATCGAAGGTGGGCCATAATGTTTCCCACATCATCGACACGAGACAAAGGAACATGATGTTTTGTTGTGAATCAAGGTCATATGAGAATCAGAGGAAGGTTGATATTTGCAGAGGCCAACTTCTCTTGAACATATAAATGACACGACAGTGGACTTGGCAGTATTTGACATCAACGGATCAGAGGTCATGGTGGCGAGGAAATGAGCAGATGAGAGGTCAAAAGGGATTATCCAAACCCACGGAGGCAAAGTGAAGAAACGAGATGAGATGTCCCCAACCCGACACGAATGCAGACAAGTGCCATGTTCAAGAGCGACATACTGCCGACGACAACGACAATGGTTCCATTTTTCCCCCACCATTTCTGGCGAGTACCCCAATTATTTTTGATAACAAGCTTGAAGGAGATAGCATATGCTTGTGATATAAGTCCGCCCTTCGGGCGAATCCATCCTAGTGCATTTAACGAGTCCTAGGAAGGAGAAACTCGGAGAACGTCATTTCGACGGAATCCAATGTCATCAGGGTTTAACGAGTCTGACAAAGGAAGAACTCTGCGTCTTTTCATGTTTAGAGAGTTTGAAAAGACAGCTGAAAAGAAAACTCCACAGGTCCCTTTTCGTAAATAGTTTCCCAGATCCGAAAAGGTAGAAAACAATATCCGGGAAAACCTCCTAGTCGCGATAGGCTAGGGTATTCCTTTTTCGTAATCAATCCATCCTAGCCCGAAAAAGGGTTAAACTTATACTGGGTGGATGTCGATTCGTGTCCATTTTAACGAGATCGAAATGACAAGGGCCTCGGCAATCTTTTCATGTTTAGAGAGTCAGAAAAGAGCTGAAAGATGACTCCAAAGTGACTTTTTCGTGTATTTACCGAGTCCGAAAAAGTATAAAATACAACTCGTTTCCATCGTTAAAGTCGCAAAAACCTGCTGCTGCACATACCAAGCAAGCGTAAAACCCATTTTCGACATAACATACAAAAATATTTGATAAAAATGACTTTTTCCAACTCATTTTATGTCAAAAAGTTATAAATATGCCAAATTGGTAAAAATAAAATTACATTTACTATTTACCTTGGTAAAAAGCAACAGTGATCCATTTGGAGCAGAAACTTTTGATGGTGATTGCGACAGATCCGGTTGACCATTCAGTTCCTCGTCTGCTACAGGTAAGAGGCGCTTCCCTGCTCTACATTTTCATCCATTTTTTGATAGTTTTACCCTGTAAATCAGTTCTCTAGGGCCACTTTTGAAATTTTAGGGCCGCGCTCATTGGCGCGGGTATCGGGCACGGACCCGTGCCAATGGGCTCTTTTATACAAAGGGCTCGCGCCACGCGGCGCGACTGTTCACAAAACAGCCGCGCCAGCGGCCGAACCTAAAAATTTGCCTAAAAAAACGATATTTAGACCAAATTGCATGGAATTTGAGGCTTATGAGAGATCTAACTAAGGGTTTATGACCATATGAATGCAGGTAATCAAGCAAAATGGCGATTGAATGGAAAGAACGAGAGCATGGAGAAGAGGATGAACAGGCCATCCAAAGTGAGGCTTGCATGGACGCCCTCAGAAACTGTGGGCTGAAGAAGTTCTTCCTTACGCCCTGTCTACGAGCTTAGCCCGAGCTCCTCCAGTATTTGATCAGTATTTGGGATGAACATGAACAGGTGTTCAGGTTACGAGATCAGGTATTATAGCTGGAGGTTTCTGATGTCTATTTTATCACCGGATTGTCCCGTAGAGGTCCGATCCCTGTGTTAACTGGAAGCAGACCATCTGGGGAGAAGATGGAAGAAGTGATGGCACGAGTGTGCCGAGGAGCACAAATGGGATCAGGAAGCAAGAAGGTGGATATCCACACTATCCCTGATCTGGCATTGAGAGTTGTCCTACATACATCACGCGGGCTGCAAGGTCGCAGGCACCGCACGAGGCCACAAAGGCCCAACTCCTGTTGGCCTCAGAATGCATGAGTCCCTTACTGTTTGACTGGGCAACAGCAGTAACAATCAATATGAAAAGGAAGCTCACAAAATGCAAACAAGATAAACTGAAACAATTTGGCTATGGTTCCATCCTGGTATCGTTCATTCTGGAACGCTTACCAATCTTCCAGGGCCAAGGGGCCTTAGTAGCAGATCCGATACCACGAGAGCTAAGAATGGCTCGCCGGGCGGCATTAATGCCCAGAGCTGGAGGTGGCCAACAGATGTCCTGGAGGCTGGAGTTCTTTAGGTGGTTACGACACCAGCTGATTGTAGTGGAATACTGGCCCTATGCAGGAACTGACTTCACCAGAGACCCAGATCTCCCACTACCAGAAGGAGATGACTGGGACGAGGAGTTGGGTAAGACCTCACATTTTGATTTTATGTTTTTTATATTTTTTTTGTTGATACACATTCGTCTTAACAGATTTTATATATGTATGTAGATGTGGGACCTGAGAGACCATCTGGGATGTCTCCAATCTCACGGAGGACTCAACTCACCCCTGATCCTGAGGGAGAGGGCACCGGAGGAGAGGAGTTGATCCAGAATCTCGAGGGCATTGCCCGAGGGATCCCAGACTATGCTCGGCTGGCGGACGTACCAATGTCATACCAACGCCACACGGTGGGAGTTCCGAGTCAGATCCACCGAATCCTGAGACGCTTAGTGCGTGCAGTCACATGCTATCATGAGCACCATGCGGATTAGCTCTTAGGATTTGTACCACACCTATTTTTTGAGAGACGTATCGTCTCCGGATGTACTTAAGACGATTATGTATATTTTGACTTTATGTGACACACTCTATGTAAACATTTCGATATCTATATATATATATATATGCATATCTATTTCTGGATGGATCTTTCTTTACATGTGACGATGATTTATAAATTGCGCAAATGTCTGTCTAATACCAAATTTGCTACTGCATCCGTTAACGTATTCAAATGCCTGGGTATATGATGATATGTAATGTAGTCAAAATTCCTTTCCAGTAACCGAATACGCAGATACAAATGTAAGATGGACGGGTTTCTTACCGAATAGTGTCCGTTCAGTTGTAACACCACAAGCTGTGAATCTAGATACACGAGCAATTCACGGATACCAAGGTTTACTGCCTCGGTTAATAATTCTCACACAGCACTATATTCCGCGATGTTGTTCGTGGTACGTCCTAGACACACTCCTTGCAAGTTGATCAACTCACCAGTAGGATCCTAGATTACCCAGGCTGCTGAAGACAGATTCCTGGTACTGCGGGAGGCACCATCCGCGAAACCAACAAATGGATGAATAGGCATCTGCACAACCAGGAAGACCCGATCAGCAGAAAGATGTTTACAAAGCACACCACACTATACATGCACACAAATGAAAATCACACACCTATGTACACACACCACACCAAGAAATCACTTCAGGCATAGTACTTTTTAAGGTACAGCCCATTTCTAGGCTGCGCCAGCGGAACTCCTTCATAATATATAAGCTCGTAGGCCCCATTTTTCAAAACAAGCTTTACTATATAGGGCCCATGCCACATAGGCTGGAACTTACTGGCTCCAAGCTTGTCATGTGCTTGATCGTACAGGAGGACGAGGTCTCCTTCAATAAAAGAACGAGGAGAAACAGATTGATCAAAATGAGATTTGACCCTCTTCTTTTGTGCTTCGATAACCAAAGCAGCCAGACGACGGGTTTCATCTAACCGTTCCAGATACAGAAGACGTTCTTCCTCGGTAGAAGTATCAGGTAGAAGCTCCACAGCTAATTTCAATGAAGGAATCTCGCATTCAACCGGAAGAGTGGCTTCCAGACCGTACACCAATTGAAATGGTGTGAATCCAGTTGCACTCTTAGCAGATGTTCGGTATGCCCAGAGAGATGAGAACAGTTGGAGATGCCAATTGGATTTGTGAATACCAACTGTTCGTTGAAGCATAGTGACCAGAACCTTGTTCACTGCTTCAACCTGACCATTCGCCTGAGGGTAGTATGGTGTTGAGCTGTCGTGACGCAAGCCCAACTTTGAAGTCAGCTCCGCCATCATATAATCTCGGAAATGAGTACCGTGATCAGTGACGATGGCTTGAGGAACCCCGAATCGTGCAATAACGTGGTTGAATATAAATTGAGCAGCCGTTTTCCCGTCAGCAGCTAGTGTAGGCATCGCCTCGGCCCACTTAGTGAAGTAGTCGACGGCGAAAATGATATACGCATGCCCCCCGGCCGAGTGAGGGTTACACGTCATAAAATCCACGCCCCATTTCGCAAAAGGGCCGACTGCACAACGATACGGTGGTACGGCGCGCGCGATTCCTGCGCCAAACATTCGCACATTAGACATTTACTGATCATGAAGGATACAAGATTTGAATAAGGAAGGCCGTAAACACCCGCTCGCGTAATCTTCCGCGCAGCATACCCGAAATATGACCTCACCATAGGCGCGACCGTGGCGCCATTTAGGACCTTTTCAGCCTCTTCCAAGGTTAGGCATTGCCGGAGCACCGAATCTACTCCAATGCGGTATAAGGTATCTCCTACTATACGGTAGGGCTGGGACTGGTGCCGAATCCGACGACGGGCAGCTTTATCCAACTCAGACCGAAATTTCGAGGTCCGAAGATACACTATTATGTCACCGTACCAAGGGTCACGAGTACTGATGAGGAAAAGCATTTCGTCCGGTATATGGTCTTCAGAGTGTGAGGGAGCAGAGTCTGTAGGGAGAGAGCATATCAGATCCGCGAAGACCAGTGATTTAGTTGACTTAGCGGTAGTGAACTCTAAGTCAAACTCCTGCAGGATCACAATCCATTTGGAGTACTTGCCCCCCAGTAATTGTCTAGAGAGAATATACGTCATAGGGTTGCAGTCTGAAACCACTGTTATCGTACGCAAAAGGATGTAATGGCGAAAGCGTTGTACAACGTGTACTGCTGCTAATGCCAACTTCTCGACATGTGCATAACGCGTTTCCAGGTCGAGAAGGTTCCGTGACAGGTAATAAACAACATGTTCATCACCGTGATCGTCATCCTGCACCAAGACCATGGCTATGGTGCTAAATGCGGCGGCTAGATATAAAGTGAAGTCGCGGTGGTAGTCCGGAGGACGAAGCAATGGAGCATTGACTAGCAACGTCTTCAGCTTCTCAAAGGATTGCTGAGCAATTTCGTCCCAGTGAAAGGGAACGTTCTGCTTTAACAAACGAGTGAATCCTTTGGCCACCTCAGCATAATTCGGGATAAAGCGCCGAAGAAAATTCGCTTTCCCTTGCAGACTCTGTAACTGATACAGGGAGGAGGGTGATGGGAGATTTACGATGGCCTCAACCTTTAGAGGGTCAAGGCGAATTCCATCTTTCGAGACTATGAATCCTAAAAGACGACCATAATCAACGCAGAAGACGCATTTATGAGGATTGAGCCTGATATTGTAGCGCCTGCAACGAAGAAAGATCTGGAGGAGATGCTCAGGATGGTCCTCTCGCTTACCCGAATGGGCTGGCAAGTCGTCCAGATAAGGCTGAACGATATGGCGAATGTCATGAAAAGCGTAGGACATCGCACGCTGAAAAGTGGCTCCAGCGTTCTTTAAGCCGAACGTGAGTTTTTTATACGCGAAAGTACCCCACGGACAGATGAATGTGGTCTTGTGTTGATCCTCAGGTGCAATATTGATTTGGTTATATCCTGAGAAACCGTCCATTAAGGAATAGATCTCACTCCCAGCAGATTCGTCGATGATCTGGTCTATAAACGGAGTGGGGTAATTATCCTTTGGACAAGCGCGATTGATGTCACGATAATCCACACAGACTCTAATTTTACCCTGCTTTTTATCGACAGGGACAATGTTAGACACCCATTCTGTGAGGGGGATGGGATAAATAAAACCCGCGTTCAGAATTTTTTCAACTTCTGCCTTGATGGCGGCGGCTTTCCGAGGATGCATGGGGCGTAAGCGTTGGCGCACGGGTTTCACACCTGGATAGGTTGGAATCTCGTGTACTACAATACTAGGATCAATCCCCAGCATTTCCTCGTAAGACCATGCAAAAACGTCTTTGAATTCTTTGAAAAGCTCAGTATAGACTTGAATCTCATCGGGAGAACAAGTCACACCCACATGAATATTCTCAACAATCCCCGGTTTAACGGAGATGTTGATTGGAACAGTTTGAGGAATGTTACTCAGGTTACCCTCTGAAAAAACCTCGTGTGTCAAGATGGGCGTTTGAAGAGGAGGGGAAGGAACCTGAGTAGCATAACGCTCCAGACAATCAGTCATTGCCCCCAAGCTAGGCATAAACGAGGAGCGATGATGTCCATCGCCGCAAGGCAGCTCCTCAAGAGACATAGTTTTAATGATAGCCTCATCTGAAGGAAAAGTCTCTCTGAGAGGATCAAGTGAATCAGCTTGACCAAGCCAGGGGGATTGAGAGTAGAAGTCGAGAGCCATGCTCAAAGGAGCATGCTGAGGAGGTGGAGGATCCGATGCAGCAACAATCTCACAGTAGTTGATCTCTACTGGCGTTAAAGGCATGGATTCTCCGAACTCATATACCTGCTCAGGCATAGGAATAAGCCAGGGGTCATCGAACCTGGACAACATGTTGACTTTAGCGGTATGCGGTGGCGGTGCGGGAAAGATACCCATGAGGATTGGGTCTTTGAAGAGACCAGGTCCTACACTGTCTGGGGGATTCAGAATTTGATCCACGTATGGCACGTTGTTCTGAGAGTTAGAGGTGAAAAATGACAACTGATCCACCATGACAATCTTGCCCTCGTGAGGGAACTTAATGAATCGAATGAGCGGCCAAGAAGTATATTGTAGTTGAGCTTAGCGTCAACCACTTCCACTTCTACGTTGACAGTTTTTCCCTGTAATGTGATCACTAGACTCTCGAGAATGCCCAGGGGTTTAGATTCCCGACCATCAAATGCCTCAAGGGCATTGGGAGATGACAACAGGGCTGGAGAGCCGATGGCCTTCCAGCAAGCGGAGGACATAACGCAGGTAGATGCACCCTCATCCATGATAGCCCTATGAATGTTCAGACCGTTAATCCCGACTTGGATAACCAGAGCGATTTGATGTGGAAGTCGGGGAGTGAAATTCTCCAAATCAAAGGTGAGAACACTGGAGTCGGCGGGATCGATGCCACCGATGGCAGACAGTAAAGCCTTCCGTTGTGAAGGACAACTTTGAAGAACCTCAAGTGCAGACATAACACATGGCGCCTGTGCCAGATCCTCAACAATACTGTAATGTTGAGCGGCACGAACGTTCGGATTATAAGAAGATCTTCGAAGAACACCTTTGGGAGGTGGCTTCATAACGGGTTCGAGAGTAGGCTTCTCGATTTCCAACGGACTAGAGACAGGTGGGGGAGGCGGCCCATCCGCAACTGCCTTCCCGGGTGCCTGCCGCGGTTCGTTGTAATCCTTCGACTGTGTAGCGATAGAGATAGGTGCAACACTCTTCACCATGAAAACCTGAGACCCAAACGGTGCAGATGGTGATGGCTGTTCGACCATCTGGGTCTGCTGAGATGGAAATGGCTCTTTTAAAATAGCCAGAGTCCCTTTAGGGCCCTTAAGAAGTTGACTAACCTCGGATCGTCATGGACAATCCTTAGTATAATGGTCCCCTTCACAGATGAGGCAAGGGTACTTCGGTTTACGCTGGGAGCCATCCTCAGTTCGAGATTTAGATTCTGGTTTCAGGGCATCAGATTTAGATTTGCCTTTGCCCTTCTTCTTCCCCTTGGAGGATTTGTCCGCAAGATTGGCCTGAACGGAATTCACCTCCGCGGTTTTACCAGAATCGGATGAGGCGGGATTAGCAGAGGTATTGTTGGAAGAATTAGCCTTCTGCTTCCCATTCGAAGATTTCTTCGAATTTTGAGAGACAGAACCAATGACACCATTTACCGCAGGGGTGGGCGGAGCCTTAGTGGTTCCGGGACGTGGAGCATCAGTCAAGATGTCATAAAGCATGCCAGACTGAGAATATACAAGATCCAGGTACTGGGCACATGCGATGGCTTGTTCCTCTGTCACACACGCTCCCATCGCGATATCCTGAGTGATTTAATTCACAAAGGAGGTGGTGAACCAGTGAGTCAGTATCTGATCAGGTATGTGAAACTTGATCAGTCTACGACGGCGCCGCCACTCATGAATGTGATCTGAGATGTGAGTGGCTTTATCCTGCTTCAGGGAAGTCAGGAGGTGCGTCCCGGCTTCATACCGAACCGGTAACTGAAAATGCGTGAGGAAAGCCATGGCTAAAGAATTGAAATCTTGAAAAATGCCACGGGATAACTCTATGTACCACTTAGCAGCAGCTCCAGTTAAAGTACGCTGGAAGAGGCGCAGGCGAATCGAATCGTCGACCCAAGATTTAGACGAACACCAAAGATGATACGTCATCACATGTGCCTGGGGGTCCTCCCCAGCCTTTCCCTCAAACTTGGGGCAATCATCTGGTATCTTGGTGGGAACCGGAGGCCAATACGGATTATGTAAAATTAGATCATTGGTCAACTTTGAAACATCTGGCAGTTCCAAGGTAGCCAGGAACGACAATGGAGGATTAACTGCCATGCCAGGCCCAGGATGAGGTCCGGTACCCATACTCCACGATGGTTGTGAATATCCTTGCCCCCACGGGTTCTGTCCCGCAGGATTCTGACCGTAGGGGGCATAGGTCGTATAACCAGACTGATTTGGATGCTGGTAACCATAGTGTGGGGCTTGATAACTAGGGTACGGACCCTGATTATGTGTCGGCCCCGTATAAGCAGCGTTTGGATTTGGCTGCTGAGTGTAGGTAAAACCGGGTGGAGGAGGATAATACTGAGAGCCTCTGGGGTGGTTATAGTTCGGTTGAGACTGACCATGAGGATAATAACCACCCTGAGGATGAGTAGGCTGCTGAAAAGTGGAACCCTGCGGAGCCTGATAAGTAGGGCGCAACTGTTGATTTGGCTGCGACATTGAATGAACCGGCTGCTGTGCAGGGTTAATGGAATGAGTGGGCTGCCTTGAATGAACAGGTTGACCCGACTGAGAGGGTTGACCTGAGTGAACAGGTTGACCCGGATGTGAGGGCTGACCTGAATGACCAGGTTGACCCGGATAGACAGGCGACGCCGGTTGCGCAGGTTGACCTGTTTGTAAGTAAGCCTTAGGTTGCACCGGATGGGCCGGTTGGCCTGGAGGCGGAACACCGGGTTGTACCGGATGAGCTGGTTGGCCTGGTGGTGGAACAGGACCAGGTACTTGCTGGAAACTGGTTTGACCTGAAACAGAACCATAGGATGGTCCTGGCTGATATGCAACGTTAGAAACAACAGGATACTGCGGTTGCATTGGTAAAGACGGCTGGATTTGCCCCCCAGGACCATAGACCGGTCCCGGTTGATACCCCGGCTGAGGCTGAACAGGTTGACCAGAAGGGCTATAATACTGTCCTTGCGGACCGTACGATGGCCCTTGCTGCCCCGCAAGGTAGCCCTGGATGGGCTGCCCCTGTGGGTCATAGGGATAACCAGGTTGGCCCGCAGGTTGGCCTTGGAAAGGCTGCCCTTGCGGGTTATAAGCCTGGTGATGGGGTAAACCTTGAGCATAAAGATAAGCCTCAGGAGCGGGTAGACGCAAAATCTCCCCGTGCTCGTCATACTGACCTGGGAAAGCATACACGGGAGTACCATCCTGTGCATAGTGTGAAAATTAAGATCGACAGGGATCTTGGGAGGACGGTCCAACCTCGGCGTTCGGCTGTTGCAAAGACAACCGATACTCCTCCGGAGAGATGTTCTCCAGTATAACAGTGGCTAGATAAACATCTTCAGGAGTTGGCCCAGCCCTAGTAGCAGATGCTGAGACAACAGGAGAAGAGGCGGCCACACAGACAGTGGGCCGGACGGGAACAGAAGTGACGGGCGTCTGAGGAGACACCCCGGGTGTAGTGGCAGCTGGCCTCGAAGCAGGAGATGATATTCCCATAGAGGCTGCAGCGGAAATGATCTGACCCAGAGATCTGTATCCCTGTGGTAAAGAAGGACTGGTTGTTGACATGCTAGCCAACTCAGAGTTCTCTCCCTGAAACAATCTTCGCAGGAAGAGCTAATAGTCTTCACCAGACGTTGGGATTTCCTCACCAGAATCACTCATGGTTGATCCTGCCATTAAATCTCGCAAGAGACGGCGAGGACTAGGAGGAAATACAGCAGCAACAAAAGGCGAACCCGATGTAAGAGAAAGGAAATCAGCTCCTAATCTCAATTCAGACACAGGGTCCAAAAAGGGCCAATTGAACTCAACTGGTCCTCCAAAGGGTTGCTCAGCGAGAACCGGTCCCCCGTCAGGAAACTCGGAAACAACAGGCTGCTGTGGTTCGACAGAGGATTGGGAAGCCTCTGAAGAATCGTCCGTGAAAGGACTACCAGTCGACGAAACCGAAGGTTCCGCCACCGTGGCAAAAGACCAGAGAAAAAGAAGCAAACACACACACGGGCTGAAAACGAGTTAAGGGCACACGATCAAATGGTCAACAAGCAATATCTAAGCATGTGTGTAATCGTGGGTGATTAATTTTTACCACATTGAAAAGTAAGAAACTCTATCATTTCATATTTTAAGAGTCGAGAAACAATAGAAAGATGACTCTATCTCTTTCAGATTTGATACAAGCGTGAAAGGACAAGCGCTCGACGGTCTTTTCAAGTTTAGGGAGTCAGAAAAGACCAAATGACTGCTCAGGTAATACTAGGCACAAAGGGTGTACGAAATATCCGTGAACTGCAATATACACCTTGGTTTCAATAATGAAACAGAAATCGACCAAGGACTTTCCGTACGTGCAGGTAGTCTCCCCGAATGCTGTGTTCGGTGTATCATGGGTATAGGGCGGCAGACTCGGCTTCCTATGGATAAAGGATTGAAAACCTAGAGGGGTCTCCCTTTATATACGCGACGGTACGGGGAGCACAAGTCCGTACTAGCGCTGTCTAAAGCCAAAAGGCGAGCGACAGCTGCTAGGTTTAAAGACGCCGGAACACGTCTCTAGCCTAGACCACTAAATATGTTTCATTAGATTTCAATGCTGCCTTAGGTTAATTGAATAAATTTTATGGTTGATCTTCAAATAAGTTTCAATTTTCAGGCCCTATCGTATGTAATGTCTTAAAAGACTCTTAAATGCAAAGCTACATGCCACAGTCCAACATTTCGTTCGATGAAAACTAGTTACAGAAGAGTTGAGAGCTTTTACACAAACGAAATGATCAGAAGACAAACAATGAGATCTCTAATGCAACTAATGAAATAGAAAGATTTCCATCCAAATCACTAATCACTAGCAAAATCGAAAAGATTACAATTGCACTAATTAACCAATAAGCAAAAGAGATTTTTTTATTTTTTTTTCAACGTTTGATAGCTAAATGCACTAAACAAACTGAAAACAAATGGAACAACTTGAGAAATGATATTGAGAGAGAAAAACAAACAAATTTCACTCAATGACACAAGCAATCAAATCCCAAATCGACCAAAGTCTCTCAAAACCAAGAAAAAGACTCAAAGGCTCCAATGGACCGTGTGATCTAGGCCCAAAGCAAGACCAAACGAAATTTGAATGAAGGAATGAGAAATCACCCAAAAATCGCAACAAAACAGTGAACAACTACTAAGAGGATGCGGAGGAGCAATCAGAGAGTCGACTGGACAAACGAAACACCAAAACTCCCAAGGAGGGCTCGATACACTAAGCCACTAGATGCCCTAGGGCTTAAAACGTGAAATCGATAGATAAAAGAAAAAAACCAAAGGACAGAGGTGAATTCCCAGTCAAACAGGACTCCAACACACTCAGGTAGTCGGAAAATCAAGAAGAAAAGCACTGACCAGATCCAGAGAGCTCAAAACTAAGCAAACTCAAAAACCCTACAGGAGTGGCGCGATTGTAAGGCTGCAACTGGCACCAGAAAGCAATTGGCGCGGGCTAAACAAAAGCAACATGCGCCAATTGGCGTGACTGTCGGGCTAAAAAGCGCGCCAGTCGAGTTTCTCAGCCAAAATTAAAAAACAACTACTCCAGAAGCAGATCAATGTAAACTAAGCAAACCAAGAAGCAAAAAACAGCAAAAGAACCCAGCCCAGAAGGCTAACCAAGCAAGGAAAATCATAAAACAATCAAACGAGACAATCCAAACGAGATAGTGAAGTCTAGACGATCCCCAGCGGAGTCGCCAAATTGTTGAGGAGGTAAATCCCCTCTGCGGACAGAGGTGATCCCTACTAGCCCAGCAGGGGTCTAGCAACAATCACGAAATGTTACGACGCAAGTTCCTAGTTACGAATGAAAATACCAAAGATGGAGGCCTACCTGGAATCCAATGCTACAATCTGAAGAAGAGAGCGTTCCCGTTCCTCAGCCTCGGTAGATCACGATCCTCCATGATCTCTGTGGATGGACACCTGCACATGCAAGAAACAAACAGATACAAGCATAAAATCCAACATACGCAACTAAATATCAGTCAGAAAGGATACTACTCATATTAACATAATCGAAAACAGAGTGGAACCATAATCGTAATCATTCATTAAATAACAATCAAAAGAGATTACAACCAATGTTCTGACGTCGTGGTCTCCTTCGGATGGGTCTCCAGTCGTTCACGTCTCGCAAAACTCGCCAGGGAAAGGGAAAACCTCTCCAAAGTCTCTCGACGATAGTCTCCTTACTTGAGTCGACCTTAAGGGAAGAAAGAGGGCTCTTACAGCACAAAGGCTCTTGGGAATTTGGAGATTCAAAGCTTAGGCACTTCAAGACTAACTTGCTATGGAATTGAGTAGGCTTTTATAGATGGGGAAGGAGGGAGTTGGGATCCCTATTATTGTGGGATTGGCCCTATCAACAAGGAAGGTTCCATGGGAGGTGGCAAACCACTTCCCTTCCATAGAACTCCCGCAGCCAAACCTCCCAACTCAATATAGGCAATGGTTTCTGAGTTTGTTGAAACACAACTTCCGCCATCTTTATTTAAAAAACACTCCTTAAATTGGCTGGCGCGACTACTGCTCTGGGACAGAGCGCCAGTTGGTGCGGCCTCTTTGTAGTATTTTCCCTATTGGCGCGAGTGCTGAACTGTCTTCCCGCACCAATGCAAAAGGAGATGTTTTTCATGATTTTTGCAAGGAGATGTCTTTAGGGCAATCGAAGCTCATGCTTAGAGGAATGCATTGATGATGTTTTCAAGGCATGACAATGTTCACAGGTCACAAAAATGGGTCCTCCATTGTGCGGGACGGGGAATGGTAGGGACGGTGACAAATAACTGTGTAACACTATGTGATAATCAGAGTTGCCGATTTTTTGACCATGGTTACCCTGTAATCTCCTGATCAACAACAGCTAATGATATTTTCCTGTTGAACCTCATAGAGGGCGCGTGCATCTACTGGCCTAACCCTCCTAAAATCGTAAAGATAAAACGGGAGAGTAAAAACTTTGAGCCCTCTTACCCTCCATTCGCAGTGGTTCGAAAACAGAGGTGCCTCGTGCTTGCTAACAAGTATCAACACTTGTCTGCCATGGGTGGCCCTAGCTACAAAGTCGCCTTCAAACCTGCAAGATCCTCGTCACCGCCATCGCTCTTCGAGTGCCGTTAACTACTCATTTTTACTATTTTATTATTATTTTATTTATTAATTTTACTATTATTATTATTATTTTTTTCATTCAATTTAATTATTTTAATATTTATTTCTAAATATATTAACTAAGTTTAATAATATTTTATTTTCTTAACATTCATATTCATTAATTTCTGGTTATGTTTTTGACAATAACCGTTGCATATCTACGTTATTTATATTGAATGATCTAGATTAGCACAATCATCATTCTCATAATGATGAAATACACTCAATAGTTCGAAACACGTTGACTTCTCAAATGATGGTCTCATGGTTATCTATTCGTGTAGATGTGGTCTCATGGTGTTGGACGGATAAATCGTTCTTGCGGACAAGATTGATCTCCCTAGTACTAAAAGTATCTAGCAACAAACAGCCAAATAGACTAATCTTTCTCTAAGCATATATGATATATGAAAAGCTCTATATATGTGTTAAAAGACCTACCTTATGTCCAGTGCTTGTTTGAAGTTGTTGTTATCCTTCGCGCGCTTGAAGGAGTTTCGCTTGTAAACCTGCAGTCACAAACAAGCAAAGTATTACATAGCACCTGTATAGACATCATCATAAATCATGCTTATCATAGTGATCAAGGAATCTATGAAATAAACCATTAACAGACAACTTATTGAGAAAAATGAGTATATTTGTATTAATTTCAAAAGAAGGAAAACCTTACAACCTGAGCCTTGATGTTGCACAAGCCTTCCCGGGGTCCGAAGTAGGAGTCTCCTCTACTTTGACAAGCTCTACACTCTTTCAATCAAGACAAATAGAGGTATGTAATCTCTCCTCACAAAAGTCTTGTTTAACTGAGTCTGAATCTCAACAGCACTTATCTTCAAATATTCTAAAGCTTCAACTGCCTTTGAGGCTACCCAATGCATCTTTTTATAATGGAAAAGAGGAGGTTTTTCTGTTCCAAATATGAAGGGATAGAATCCTCCTTCAAAGGGATAAGCTCCTCACATCAAGGGGTTAGCTCCATAAGGTAAGGGATACATGTACCTTATCAAAGCGTACCTATTCTCGAAAATTATCGTCTAGAATCTTCTAGAATTAATCTCAAATCAAATTTTTAACTTTACTTTCTCGCCTTTTTTAGTTTCACAGGAGTCCGCACCTATAACACATAGAAAATGAGGTTCTGGTCTGCAGGATAGCTGAACATTAGGTGCGGGCCTGCAGGCAATGTATAGAGAAAGTGCGATACCAAAGTTTAGGAGATTTTTAGGAACTTTTCTCTGATTTTCAAGGCTTGATATGAAGAACTGATATGCTAGACTTGCAAAAGGAGGAAGTATGAGTTATAATGAGCTCATACTCATAGCAGAATGTCAGGATGACAATTTTTAGTGTAACAGATTGCCCCCTAAAGTGCAAAGTCTGGAATAGATGAAACTGAAGTCTGTCATATATCAAGAGTGTAGTACTTTATCATTTCAAGGATCACCCTGTGGACACCCCAGTCGGAACCTGTAAAAAAATTCAATGAAAAATATATATGTATACATATCATCGCTGAGGTAGGCATTCCCATGCTTAGATCAAAACTAACTAGAACTAACTTAAATTGTTCTGATACAGGAATGATTTTGAATACATCACAGTATAGACATGTGTAGACACAGTATGGACATAGCCATATGTTTATAAATAGTCTACTGTATGAATAATAACAAAATTCCCCGCAGCCTGGATGGTAGAAACTAGATCCAGGGTCTTGATTTCCGCATCTTGAACTAGTACAATTCTATCCATGTGAATAAATGTGTTGAAGTCGAACATGGTAGAAACCATTTGATTACCAGTCAATGATGTAAACTGTTAACAAGTGTGAGAGAAACCACCAGTAATGTCAATGGCTCTCAAAGTACTCAGTACAATCCATGAAATGTGAATGAATAAGCTGAAGTCGAACATCTCACGGAATCACTCGATCGAAGGTCAATGATGCAACCTGTCGTCGAAGGTGAGAAACCTGCCATTAAGGCATGCAGATTCCAAGGTACTGACGATTTCTGGATCAACTCCCTAGATAATGAGTTTTCGTTGATAGAAAGTGATTCGTCGTAGGAAAGCCCACAACACGAAATCATAGATCAAGTTTTGAAAATATATTGGCAAGGACTGACTCAGGGATAGTCAAAATGGATGACAGATATTTTGCAGATGAATGGTTTATTTGAACTGTCCTCTTGAACACATAACGACACTGCAGATGGCTTGGTAACAATTGACCCAAAGCTAATACCCAGAAACCGGCTGAAGACTTTCAATGTGGTTTGATTAACTGTTAGGCAAAGGATTTCCCAACCCGGGTAAATAAAAGTGTTGTGTTCAAGAGTGGTTGACTGGATTTTCGAAAAATCAAAATACAACAAACACGCCCATTTTTCTCTCTTTTCCCCCACCATTTTTGGCAAGTACCTCTTTATTTTTGACAAGCTTGAGGAGGATAACATTTGCTTGTTTATAAGCTCATCCTTCGGATGAGTCCAACTTAGTTTAAAATTCGAACCCTAAGAAGGAGTGGTTCGTTCCTGTTTTAAAATTGAACAGGTCCTTTACTGCTAAGTTTTAACGAGTCCAGTATAGGAGAAACTCGATGTTTTTCAATTTTAGGGAGTCAGAAGAAAAAACTTAAGAAAACTCCATAGGTGTACTTTTTCGTAAATTTAGTCTCTCGAGCCTGAAAAAGGATAAAATAATGCAGGAGAGAACTCTATTGACCGTATTTAGTCAATGTATACCTTTTTCATAAATAGTCCATTTCAGTCCGGAAAGGGGTAAACTTATACTGAAGGGACGATCATTCATTTACTTTAACGAGTTCGAATAATCAAGTGCTCGGAAATCTTTTCATGTTTAGAGAGTCTGAAAAGGGCTTAAAAGAGGACTCCAATGTTTTGCTTTTTCGTAAATTTTTGAAAGAGTCCGAAAAAGTGATAAAAGTATGCTCTTTGTTGAAAAATGACCAGTTTTCCTGAAAAATCCAATTTCTGCACAAAAACTTGAAACATTACACATACCTGTTTAAGATAAGTAAAAATGCTTTCAAAAATACCCTTTTTAAAGTGAAAAATAAACAAATTAAAAATTCATCTATTCGAAAAAACCTATAAAAGGACTTTTTCAATTTCATTTTTAATGTTTAGTTTCAGAGTGAAAAGTAAAAAGCTTTTGGGTAAGAAAGTTCCTGTGAATATTCTGGAAAATCCATTCGGCGAAATCAAGAACCATCAGTCCCAGGTAATCCACGACCTCTTAATCTTGTATTTCATCCGTTTACAATTCAGTTTTAGGCTTTAGATTTTATTTTTAGGGAAAAATATGGTTTAAAAATTCGCCCGCGGGGGTCCGCAGGTGAGACACATGGGACCTGTGGACCCCGACTTTTTTCTATATGGAAAAAAGTCGTGGGTCTACACTCATTACACAGAGCGCGTGCGTTTCTATGCACTGTGTATAAAGGCTAAGTGCGGACCCCACGCGTTTAAATTTAAAACTCAAATTTCTCATTTTCCGCCCAAAAATTTCCAAATTAGATTGTTCTAACTTGTGTTTTTATGCATTGTAGGAGTAACAAGATGTTGATTTGGAGAGAACGCGAACATGAGGACGTGGATGACGCCGCAATGCTCCATTTTCCCACAATGCAAGCATTAAAAGCATGCGGTATATATAAATTTTGGGCCATCCAAGGCATGAGGGCACAGGTAGACCTTCTGACATGGCTGGTAAACAGGTGGAATGTGCAGGACCAGTGTTTCATTATTGGTGGCCACCGGCTCGAAATTGAGCTGGAGGATATTTATTTTCTGACTGGTTTGTCCATAAGGGGTGAACAACTCTCCTTGTTTGGGACTAGGCCAGGTGGCCAGTCTGTCGCTAGTATTCAACTATAATTCTGTAATGATCAGGCAAACCCTAGGGACAAACGGATTGACATAAAAAACATCATCCATCCTGAGTTGAAAGTTATTGCATTTACTGTTACCAGACTGTGTGGGAGTGTTGCGCTGCATGTGGCTACCGATTCCCAAACGCGTATTGCTGTGGACTGTTTTCACGGCACCATTTTCAACTGGTGCGAAGCTATATTGGCCAATATAAAAGGCCAATTGACTAGAGAGAAGAATGGTAAACTAAACAACTTTGGATATGGATCCATCATCGTTACCTTTTCTCTAGAGAGGATCCCCATGCTAGCTCTGCAAAGTATTTGTGTTAATGTCGGTTGACTTCGAGAACCTAGGATGACTCGTTGGGTCACACTGATGGCCCGTCACAGTATTGAGGGCTCTGAAATTGTTCGATTTCCTCCTTCATATTTTCGTTGGCTGGATCGCCAAATTTTTACCATAGAGGAATTTCCATATGCTGGGATAGATTTCCGCGGCGACCGAGAGATGACTCTCCCAGGCGGGGAACAATGGGATGAATCAGGTAAAATCATTTTCAACAATTTCTAAGTTCTAATTTTTTTAATTTTTTGATCGTCTCTGAAACTAATAACCAAAAGTTTTGAATGCAGATGTGGGCCCACGACGACCAACCCATCTCCAACCTTATGACAAAAGACAACCAGCTGCAGTTACACCAGTCCCAGCCCTAGCAGGCCAATCAACGGAAATCTTGTCTGACTTATAGCATCACCTAGAGCGCCTGACTCTAGATATTCTAGAGACGGACATAGATGAGATTCCACTCAGATTACAGAGATACATGATTGGTGTTCCAGGACCTTTTAGGAGGTTCCTATGTAGGGTGGCCCGAGCAGTGGTCTCTTATCGTGATCACCATCAGTGATGGGATGATCGTTTGTAGACTTATATTTAGACTTTTTGTGTTATTATTCTACCGATCATAAGGTGTTTCCAACCTATGATTGAAGATGATGTATATTTTTTGAAAACTCTGCTATACTATGATATATCACTATTTACCGGCTATCTGTGTACATGTTATGAATGTTGTTTGTTTTACTGTTTTGATTATTGCAAATGTCGATTTATCATACTAGAAGCAACTGCATCTACTAATGTATTTAAATGTCTTGGAATATGTTGATATTCAATGTAATCAAATTCACGTTCCAAGAGACGAACTCTTAAAAATAACCGTAATAACACTGGATTTCTAATGGTATAAACTCTGTTTAATTGTAATACAACAAGTTCAGAATCCAACCTAACAATCAAACTCCGAATTCCAAATGATATGGATTCAGACAATAACTCAATCACTGCACTATACTCGGCAATGTTATTCGTTGTTTGACCAAAGCTTACCCCATGCATGGAAACTATCTCGTCATAGGGTGAATAAATAACCCAAGCTGCGGAAGAAATGTTCCATGTACTACGACAAGCACCATCAGTAAAACCAATGTAAGTTTTAAGAGACGTCGACATCTGCAATATTAGGAGTAAAACTTAGATAAGCAGGAATAGTGATAAAAACACACTTCTAAACTAGGCACACTTTTCTAATCTAAGACACACTAGCAATAAAGAAATCTAATCTAATAAAAAATATCCACACCAAGTTTTAAGCATAATATCGCTTTAGATAAAGCCCATTTCTGGGTTTATCCAAAGGGACACCGTGAAAATCTATTAACTCATAGGCCCCTTTTGCTAACTTTCGTTTAACAATGAAAGGACCATGCCACATAGGCATGAATTTCCCAGCCCCTAGTTTATCGTTGGCTTGATCATAAAGTAAGACTAGGTCTCCTTATGAAAAATTTCGAGGGGTCACACTTCTATCATACTGAGCTTTAATTCATTTAACATGAGCCTCGTTTGCTATTGCAGCATTTCGTTGATTCTCATCTAGTTGAGCCAAGTACAAGAAACGTTTCTCCTCTTCAGACGTAGCTGGGAGTAATTCTATGGCTAATTTCAGTGACGAAATTTCGCATTCAATCGACAACACAGCTTCCAAACCGTAAACGAGTTGAAAGGGAGTGAAACCAGTTGATTTTTTTACCGAGGTTCGATATGCCCAAAGTGCTGAAAATAACATGGAATGCCAATTCGTCTTGTGAATACCAATAACGCGTTTGATCATGGTGACTAAAAATTTATTGATGGCTTCAACCAGATCATTGGCTTGTGGATAATACGGAGTGGAACTATCGTGACACAGGCCAAGTTGATCTGTCAGTTCAGTCATCATGACATTCCGAAAATGAATTCCATGATCTGTAATAATGGCTTGAGGAACACTGAACCTAGAAATTATGTGATTAAACACGAAAGTTGCAGCAGTCTTGCCGTCAGCCGAAAATGTAGGCATCGCCTCGGCCCACTTAGTAAAATAATCTACTGCTAAGATAATATACGCATGCCCCTCGGCCGAGTGAGGGTTACATGTAATAAAATCGATACCCCATTTCGTGAAAGGACCAACAGCAATTATGGGATGAAGAGGAGCGGGTGGCGTGCGCATTTTACGATCAAAAAGTTGACAATTATGGCATTTCCGGATGGCATAAATACAATCTTTGAATAATGATGGCCAGAAATAACCAGCGCGCAATATCTTTTGGGCAGTGGCATACCCAGACATATGACCGCCACATGCTCCAGAATGGAAATCATTTAAAACCTTTTCAGCTTCATCATGAGTAAGACAGCGTCGGAAAACAGAATCCGCTCCACGACGATAAAGTGTATAACCAATAATATTATACTGTTGGGATTGGAAACGTATTTTCCGTCGCTGAGATCGTGAAATTTCAGGCCAAAAAGATTGGGTTTGGAGATAAAAAATAATATCTCCATACCATGGATTGAGAGTACTGATAAGAAACAAAGATTCGTCCGCAATGGATTCTTCTGCCACTGTTTCAGTATCAGTAGAGGAGAAATCACACATAAGTTCCGCAAAAACCAAAGATTTATTTGTGTTGGATTTTTCAAATTCCAAGTCAAATTCATGTAGGATGACTATCCATTTGGAATAATTGCCCCCTAGCAATTGTTTGGTCAAAATGTACATCATAGGGTTGCAATCAGAAATTACCGTAGTTTTGCGTAACAAAATTTAATGTCTAAATCTTTGGACAGCTTGTATAGCTGCCAAGGCCAATTTCTCCACACGTGTGTATTTGTTCTCAGTCGGATGCAGATTTCGACTAAGATATTAAATCACATGTTCATTGTGAGATTCATCCTTCTGAACCAATACCATCCCAATAGTGGAATGAGAAGCAGCGAGGTACAAAAAGTAATCCTGATTGTAATTGGGAGGATGCAATAACGGTGCATGGGTCAACGCGTGTTTAAGTGCATCAAAAGATCGATCAGCGATCTCATCCCAAAAGAATGGAATGTTTTGTTTCAACAATCAGGTAAAACCCTTTGTAAGCTCGGCATAGTTAGGAATGAATCGACGTAAAAAGTTTGCTTTCCCCTGCAAACTTTGGAGTTGGCGTAAAGTTGAAGGAGGAGGAAATTTAACAATAGCTTCGACCTTTGACAGATCGACGCGAATGCCTGCTTTTGAAACAAAAAATCCCAGTAAACGACCCGATTCTACACAAAAAACACATTTGTGTGGATTCAGCCTAATTCGATAATGCCGACATCTCATAAAGGTGGCTCGTAAATGAGTGAGATGGTCGGCCCTTTGTAACGAATGAGCAGGTAAATCATCGAGATAAGGCTGCACAATGTGTTTAATGTCATGAAATGCGTAAGACATTGCCCGTTGAAAAGTTGCTCCAGCGTTCTTTAATCCAAAAGGTAGTTTGCAATAAGCAAACATCCCCCATGGAAAAATAAAAGCTGTTTTCGGTTGATCAGTAGGGAGTATGCTTATTTGATTGTAGCCCGAAAAGCCATCCATAAAGGAAAACATTTCACTGCCAGCACAATCATCGATTATTTGATCGATATAGGGGGTTGGATAATTGTCTTTAGGACAAGCTCGATTAATATCCCTATAATCGATACATACTCTTATTGTTCCTTGTTTTTTAGTCACAGGAACAATATTCGATACCCAATCTGTTAAGGGGATTGGATAAATGAATCCTGCATGAAGTAATTTTTCAACTTCTGTTTTGATAGCAGCAGCTTTTCTAGGATGAATTTGACGTAAACGTTGACGAACAGGTTTAGCATCCGGGTAAGTCTTAATTTCATGTACAATGATTGACAGATCAATTCCTGGCATTTCTTCATAGGACCAGGCAAACACATCACGAAATTCTTGAAATAGGGCTTTATAAGCTTTAATTTCATCTTCAGTACAACAAGCACCTATATGAATGTTTTCAATTATTCCTGGTTTTACTGAAATGTCAATGGGAACCGTTCGAGATATATTTTCCAAATTTAACTCAGAATCAGGATTTTGCAAAGGATTATGTGGTTCTTTAACATATTCAGTAGTAAAAATTGAAGCGAAATCATCTTCAAAATGATCTAGTTCAGGTAAAAACGAAGATCGGTGATGTAGATCTTCCCATGGTAAATCGTCAACAGACAAAAACTCACAAATTTTCTCATCAGTATGAACAAGTTCAGGAAATTTCGTTGTGGCTGAACTAGATATAGAAAGTGATTCCTCATGGATCCCATTCATTGGATCAGTTTCGGTTGAAGAGGGGTTGGAAAGTGACTGTACAACCTGATACGCAATTTCAAATGGACTCAAAGGCATCATGCCATCAAATGAATCTAACTCGGAGTCGGAGGGTACGATCCAAGGATCATCAAACGTAACAGTGTCTGACGAAATCATGTGAATATTTGCAATAGAAGGCGATACGTTAGGAGGAGGAAAGGAAAAAGTTCCTAGTAAACCAGAATCTTTAATCAATCCTACTCTGACATCCTTATAAGGGATAGCCGTTTTACCAACGTGCTGGATTGTTTCTGTAGAGGCTGGGTCGGAAGAGAAATAAGTTAACTGATCTATTGTAATGATCTTTCCTTGATATGGAAATTTTATGAGTCGAAAGATCGAAGAAACAACAACAGTCATAGCATAAGACCAACTGCGACCTAGGCGAAGGTTGTAATCTAGAGGGGCATCAACCACTTCCACATCTATATTTACTATTTTACCTTCGACCCCTATGGGTAAATCCTGAAAAATACCAAAAGGTTGAAAACCTCGACCATCAAAAGCCTTAAGAATCGTCGGAGATTGGTTAAGTGTAGGAGAACCAAGTGATTTCCAACACTGAATCAACATAATACATGTTGAAGCTCCCTCATCAATCACAGTCCGAAATATTGGTCTGTTTTTGACTAATACTGGAATCTGGAAAGCCATTTGGTGAGGTAGACGAGGTGTACTATTTTCTAAATCGAAGATTATAAGGTTAGAATCTTGAATATCAACAGCTCCTATAGCAGACAAAAGCAATTTACACTGTGCTGGGCATGATTGCAGCACTTCCAAAGCCGACATTGCTGAAGGAGAAATAGCTAAGTCTTCAACAATGTTGTAATTCTGAGCAGCTCTCGCATGTGGATTGAAAGCTGATTTACGAAGAACACCTTTAGCAGGCGGTTTGATTATTAAGTCTGGATTTTGTTTTTCGATCTGTAGCGGACCAAAAACAGGAGGAGGTGTAGTTGATGCTTTTGCATTAGAAGATTCTTCTTCTTTACCATCAATAGGATTCTTACTACCGTAATATTGTGATCGCGTCGCAACCCTTACGTGAGACATCATCATTATAGGTTCTTCGAAAGTAGTCGAGGTAGAACCAACCATCTTACTATCTTGAATTGGAAAAGGATCCTTCAAGACAACAGGTTGTTGCGATCCTTTAACGAATTTCGTAACTTCGGCTCGATATGGACATTCTTTCATGAAATGATCTTCTTCACAAATGAAACAAGGATAGCGAGGTTTATGTTTTTCGTCATTGGATTCATTTTTATCAGTTTTCTCTTTCGAATTCTTTTTTTTTATATTCTTCCCTTTCTTTTTACCACTGGATTTAGATTTGGTCGTAGATGTTTCTACGACGTGAATATCGACAGAAACTTCGAGGGAAGATTCTCCTTTCGGGGAATCAGGTAAAGTTATAATAGGAGAAGAATTATTTGAAGATTTCTTCTTACTTTTAGAATTGACTGTACCAATCATACCGTCAGCGGCATGAGACCCTGAAGGAGCAGCAGCTATTTGACCTTGTTTTGGAAGGTCTTGGATTTTTTCATGTAAAGTACCTGACTGCGTATAAACGAGGTCAAGGTACTGAGCTTGAGCAATTAATTTCTCTTCAGTAACAACACCAGCCTTAGGTACATCTTCAGTAATCTTGGGTAACAATGATTTAACAAACCATTCTGCCAAAATTTGATCCGGAATATAAAATTTCACCAAACGTCTCCTACGTCACCATTCATGGATATGATCAGAAATATACGTAGACGTGGACCTTCACAGCGAAGTTAATAATTCCGTACCATTGTCGTATCTGACTGGCAACTGAAAGTGAGTCAAGAAGGCAGTTGCTAACTGACTGAAGTTATGAAATGAGCCTTGTGGTAACTCGATGTACCATTTGGCTGCAAGACCAATAAGAGTTCTTTGGAAAAGATGTAAGCGAATTGAATCATCAATGATTGAATTAGACGCACACCAGAGGTGATAAGTCATGATGTGATTTGATGGATCCTCTCCTGACTTACCTTCGAATTTTGGTATATCACTGGGCAACTTATGTGGCATTGGCGGCCAGTTCTGATAATAAAAAAATGGATCATTCGTAAGGCGCGTCAAATCAGGTAAATCTAAAGTTGCTATAAATGGTAATTGACGGTTAGGATCACGAAAACCTTGAGTAGCCAAAGCAGTTCCAAGAGGTGGATACCCAGGATAGTTGGGAATCGGATTTGCAATAGGAATTGTGTAACCTCCCGGATAACCAGGATTAATCGTACCAAACTGGGGTTGTTGAGGCTGTTGATAAGTATAGCCAGGGTACAGTTGATACTGATAGTTTGGATTTTGTGTATAGGGACCGAATTGTGGCTTTCCCTGGTACGGTTGATACGTGAATTGCAGTTGACTTTTGACAACTATACTTGGACCGGTTTGTCCTGCAGGTATCTGAACCGAAGTCTGAACTGAAGGTCCTGACTGAGGTACAGAGACTTGAGGGATTTGCGCGGATACAGGGATAGCCGAACTCGGGGTTACAAATACTCCAGAAATAGGTGTTGTAGGTTGGACAGTCGTTGCAGCTGTTGCAGCAGTTTGAGGTGGAGTCTGAGGTGAACTAGGCCCAGCCTGTTGAACAGAACTAGGTGCAGGAGTTTGAATAGTTGGCTGGACAGGTTGCTGGGTTGGACCAAAAATTAAAGGCTGTCCAGGCTAATAAGGAAACTACACATTAGGCTGCATAGGCTGTTGATATTGGGATGGATCCCACACCATAATTCCGGGGTATTGTCCTCATACGCACTTACCCCTACCATTCCCCGTCCCGCACAATGGAGGACCCATAATGTGACTCAGGAACACCACAAACGAAACATCATCATTGTCATCCTCCTGAGTATGAGCTTCATTTCCCCTTGAGACATCTCCTTGCAAAATCCATGAAAAACAGCTCTTTTTGCATTGGCGCGGGTAGACAGTTCAGTACTCGCGCCACTCAGGGAAATCCCGTAAAGAGGTCGCGCCACTTGGCGCTCTGTCATAGAGCAGCAATCGCGCCACCCATTTTAGGGACTGTTTTTTATATATGGATGGCGGAAGTTGAGTTCAAACAAACTCACAACCACTACCTATCTTGAGTTGGGAGGTTTGGCTACGGGAGTTATATGGAAGGGAAGTAGTTTTGCCACCTTCTATGGAACCTTCCTTGTTGATAGGGCCAATCCCATAATAATAGGGATCCCAACTCCCTCCTTCCCCATCTATAAAAGTTTGCTCAGATCCATGGCAAGCTAGTCTTGAAGTGCTGAAGCTTTGCATCTCCCTATTCCCAAGTGCCTTTGTGCTGTAAAGAATCCCTTCTTTCCCTTAAGGCCCATTAAGCAAGGAGACCATTGTTACGAGACTCTGGAGAGGTTTCCCTTTCCTTGGCAAGCTTTGCGAGACGTGGACAACCGGGGACCCGTACGAAGGAGGCTGCGACGTCAGAACTCGGTTGTAACTTCTATTCGTTTATCACTTTAATAGATGACTATGATTATGGTTCCACTCCTTTTGCAATCATGTTAATGCGAGTAATATCTTTTCTGACCGATATTTAGTTACGTATGCTGGTTCCTATGCATGTATCCGTTCGTCTCTTCTGTGTGCAGGTGTTCGTCCACGGAGATCGTGGAAGGATTGTGATCTGCCAGGGCTGAAGGGCGGGGGCATCTTCTTCTTCAGATCTAGCGTTGGAATCCAGGTAGGCTCTTATCCCAAGTCTTTCATTTCGTAACTAGGAGCTTGCGGCCATAGCATCGTTGCTTGCTGCTAGACCCCTCACGGGGCTAGTAGGATCGCCTCTCGTCCGCAGAGGGGATTTACTCTCAGCTCATCCGCAGAAGGTTGAACATAAGGCCCATAACCTGGTTGAATGTAGGGTTGATAATTAAGAGGTAAATTTCTGGCTCCTTGAATAGATGGTTGACCAGAAGGCTGTTGGTAACCTTGAATTGGTACTGACCTTGAGGTTGATAACTCTGAGGCGCGTACTGAGGCTGGGGTTGATAAGGACCCTGAGGATATTGAGTTTGGGGTTGACCTTGAGGTATGTACTATCCTGAAGGTTGATACCCTTGAGGTATGTACTGTCCTTGGGGTTGTCCCCCAAAAAAATATGATTCCACAGTTTGTCCTGGGAAAAAAATACTTTGAGGTTGTGCCCCGGGTGGTAACTGACTACCTTGAGGTTGCCCTCTAGGTGGTAACTGACTACTTGAAGGTTGCCCCCCAGGCGGTAACTGACTACCTTGAGGTTGCCCCCCAGGCGGTAACGAATTTCCCTGAGGTTGCCCCCCAGGCGGTAACTGACTACCTTGTGATTGAGGATTGGGAACATTACCAGACATCATAAAAATTTGCTCTGCGTTCGACGTTTCAATTTTAAGACCATTAAGACCAGATGATAACACGTTTTCAATGGGTTGAGGAGCTGCTCCCGAGAAAGTACCTGATAGAGCTAGGTATCCCGAAGGAACAGAAGGACTACCGTGTAAAAATGATTTCGAAGTCTGGGAAAACATGGATGACTCTCCTGCCATAATGGATGGCGGATAGTAACCTCTGGGTGTAGGATGAAATGGAACTCGAGGTGGATGAAAAGCAAGACCCAAATTTTCTAAAATTTTTGTTAAGGATAGATACCAAGCACTAGTTCGAATAGGGCTTTAGAAAATAGATTCACGCTCCCTAAGATTCAAATTTTGAGGGGAGTCGGGAAGAGATATATCTTCGTCTGGATTAGTAAGTTCTTCAATAGAAATAAGACCAGCTGGAAGATCGTCAGTGACGATATTTCTTACCCTAGGTGAACCAAGATTGCTAGAAGTTGGTGAAATAAATCCTGAGGATGTTTCCAAAACAGAAAGTTCAGTTTCAGGTTCAGAGATTTCAGGTTCATCAATTAGTTCATTGGAAGGAGAAATATTACCAGTAACTTCAGAAACTGAAATCGACTCTTGAATGTATTCTGTTGTGGGTGTTTGATAATCAGGATGCACTACAATGGATGAAGTTCCAATTTCTGTTGATCTAATCCTACCGTTGCTAGATGATACCAGAGCATGAAGCCCTTCAAGCTGACTTGGTGTATATTCAGGGGGTTTCCCTTGTAGTCTCCGGGATTGTCTCGGCAAGTCCGCCACGATTAAAAAATTAATTAATCACACGCAAACAAAGAAAATTTCAATGAAAACACATAAAGTTTCTAAAGAAACAAAGATTTGAATCACACGCTTAAATAATCTAAGAGTTCAAACCACACACAAACAGTAACTTTCCGTACTAAAAACACTAGTTGGTGATGAAATCCAACTTAGTAGAAATTTAATACGAAAAGGGAGGTTGGAACAGTTACCCCGACAACCTGCTTAATGAAACAGACCAGTGCAAGTTTCTCCACTATACCATCTCGAGTGAAGATAACCCTCTGGAGAGTCCAAGTGAGTCTAGCCGACGTTTGCTCCAGGTATTGTGGGATCTTCCCTCCACCGTCACCTTAGGAAAGAATCCTAAAGATTATGGCCTCTAAGGTTACCAACAGAAACAAATATACCTGGGGGAACAGTCTACGATCCGACACACACGCAAGGGCAGAGTAACAAAGCTCAATCCCCTTGAAGCCTCCTTGAAATAATCCAAGGTATGCCAACAAGTGACCCCAGGCTCCTCGACAATGGTCTATCCGAGGTTTACCGTTGTTAATACGTGTATATCTTCTATCGTTCCCAATGAGGAAGGATTGATTACCTCACTGGTTCAGATATGATCTCGTGCTTAACTCCTTTAGGAGAAGTTTCCCAAAGCATAGATGCAACAATTGGAATTTCTTCCTACCGCAAGATTTGTCTACTTGTTTGTTTTTACTATCTTGGAGAGTTAATTACTCCCTACTCCAAGATACTAGCCTAAGCTATGTTGGTGATAAGAGCCCTAGAAAATAAAAAGATTGCTAGATGAATTTTAATTAAGCGTTACTTTTATGAGCTTTTTCTTAAGTCAATGGGTGCAGAAATGAAACTTTGGTGGTGTGAAGACTCGACTTCCAAAAACGCTAAAAATGCACCTAAGAATGATAATAAATTTTTTTTTTTCTTTCAATGAACTTCTATCTAAAGAAAGAGTTGGAGAATGCAATCCTTTTAATAAACAATTCTTCCTTTAAACATAAAGAATGATTGAAAGAAAATATTTTTGTCTTTTCCAATAAATGATTGAAGCTCACAACGAAATTCCTTTTCTTTCAAAACTTGTAGCTACAAAAACAATTTTCCTTCAAAAGAGAACTAAAAATTTCTAAAAAGCACTTCAAAACTACAAAACTAATTTTGAAATCTACTAATTTGCACTCAAAACTGCAAAACTAATCTTGAGATCTAAATTTTTTTTTAAACAATCTAAATGAATAAAATCTTTAAGATTTTTTGAAGAATGTTTTACTTATTTGTTCAGCAAACTAAGGATCTATTTGTCCAGAATAAAAAATAGATCAAAAACATTCAATTATGTTTTATAAAAATGAAATTCAAAAACCAATAACAAAGTTCTTTTTCGAAGATTTGCAAAGAAACAAGTAGCTCTATTTCTCAATAAAGGATGATTTCACAAGCAGGTCAGATTCAACAAAAAGACAAGAAAACCGATGTAATCTGAGGTATTTCAAAATGTCAAATGCTTCAAATCGCTACAAAGACCAAGTGAAATGCAATCCAAAATGCAAAGTCTTCTAGAAAATCATCAAAACATCAACACTGTTGGAATTCATTCATAGAAAGTTTTTGACAGAAAAAGTAATCAATCTGGGCAGAAATAAAAAATACTAAATCAAAATAAAGATAAACTAAAAAAATAAATCTAGAGTTTTTCTAAAATTTAAACAGGGTCCGCAGGCTTCCAGAAGTACCAGGTGCGGTACCGCACTGTTTACTAAATGAAGATGCGAAACTGCCCGCACTGTCAAAAGAAGACAGAGTGTGGTCCCAGAAAAAATTAGAGAAAAACACTAAAGATTTGAAAATTTTCTAAAACAGAGAAAACCTAAACTACCCAGGCAGATATCTATCAATCAAAAACTAAGAAAAATGTTTCCTCGAATCAAAATAAAAGAGCACCAAAAACACAACAAGTTCTTCCCCAGTGGAGTCGCCAATTTGTTGGACGGATAAATCGTTCTTGCGGACAAGACTGATCTCCCTAGTACTAAAAGTATCTAGCAACAAATAGCCAAATAGACTAATCTTTCTCTAAGCATATACGATATATGAAAAACTATATATAGGTGTTAAAAGACCTACCTTATGTCTAGTGCTTGTTTGAAGTTGTTGTTATCCTTCGCGCGCTTGAAGGAGTTTCGCTTGTAAACCTGCAGTCACAAACAAGCAAAGTATTACATAGCACCTGTATAGACATCATCATAAACCATGCTTATCATAGTGATCAAGGAATCTATGAAATAAACCATTAGCAAACAACTTATTGAGAAAAATGAGTATATTTGTATTAATTTCAAAAGAAGGAAAACCTTACAACTTGAGCCTTGATGTTGCACAGGCCTTCCCGAGGTCCGAAGCAGGAGTCTCCTCTACTTTGACAAGCTCTACACTCTTTTAATCAAGACAAATAGAGGTATGTAATCTCTCCTCACAAAAGTCTTTTTTAACTGAGTCTCAATCTAAACAACACTTATCTTCAAATATTCTAAAGCTTCAACTCCCTTTGAGGCTACCCAATGCCTCTTTTTATAATGGAAAAGAGGAGGTTTTTCTGTTCCAAATATGAAGGGATAGAATCCTCCTTCAAAGGGATAAGCTCCTCACATCAAGGGGTTAGCTCCATACGGTAAGGGATACATGTACCTTATCAAAGCGTACCTATTCCTGAAAATTCTCGTCTAGAATATTCTAGAATTAATCTCAAATCAACTTTTTAACTTTACTTTCTCGCCTTTTTTAGTTTTACAGGAGTCTGCACCTATAACACATAGAAAATGCGGTTCTGGTTCGGAGGATAGCTGAACATTAGGTGCGGGCCTGCAGGCAATGTATAGAGAAAGTGTGATACCAAAGTTTAGGAGATTTTTAGGAACTTTTCTCTGATTTTCAAGGCTTGATATGAAGAACTGATATGTTAGACTTGCAAAAGGAGGAAGTATGAGTTATAATGAGCTCATACTCATAGCAGAATGTCAGGATGACAATTTTTAGTGTAACACATGGTTCTCTATTCGTATAGATGTAATAGTTGACAATACAAGATAATATGACCTTCTAAGTGCTAACTAGATTTGTTAAATTATACAAAGGTTAAACCACTCTAATTCAATTCTTGTGAAACATTTCACTTAAAAAATTCCAAAGATGAACTTTTATTACAAGAAACAATTGTATTGGCATCAATATTATTCAAAATACAGTCAATTGTTTTTGTTCAAAGTGGTGCTAATATATTGATTCATTAAAGTACTCACTATTGTGATTAGGGTGTTGAAAATATGTCATTGTAACTTGATTTTTTTCTTATCACTCTTGTAGTGTTTTCTAGATTCACTTTTGGTTTTATATCTTCTTATACACCTATGTCACTTTGTTGACCACTGAATTTTAATACACTTGGATTTTCCATTGTTTGTACTTAAAATTTGAAGATATCCTAATGTCAATTTGATTTGCATATTTCTGAGTTGTGATGTTGGTTAGATTTGTATTCGTTCCCTTCTCCTTAGTATATTGTCCTAACTTGTTTTGTAACAAGCTTCTTAATTTACAAGTTGGCTTTAATTATGAACTCTTAGGTGTAGAAGTTATTCATCAATTTTTGACTTATCAACTTTATTTTAATGTCTAAATTATGTAGAAAATCCACAAAATCATAATCTGCTTATATGAACAATCTGAAGACACTTTCTTTTCATATAAACACACAATTTCTCAACGAAATTTGCAATGGAATAGAACAAAAATAAATGCACAATTCACACAAGAGAACACAACAATTTTTCTAGGGAACCCAACTAGGAAAACCCTTGCTACCTTAAGAATTTTATTGAAGAATGAGCAATCGATCTCTTACAAATAACCTTGCTTCAACAGAGAATACAAAATGATCTCTCAACCTTGAAACAACCTTGCAACATCCTTGATCCTTCCTCTGATTTTTATGCGCGCTAGTAACCCCTATTAGATAGGAAAAACCCCTATTTCTATGCACACTTGCTAGAGGAATTGCTTTCCTCTCCAATAATTTGCACAAGAATGCTTGGCACCTTTCTCTAACAAGCGCACAAAATTATGATAAAAGAGTGCCTCCGTTCCTCCTATTTAATAGAAATGCAATTCAAATGGATAAAATTAGTGAATTTTTCTAATTAAGGAAGATACTTTTGTGGATTGAGTTAGCATGAGTTAACTACTCATGCAACTCATCCTATTTCAATTCAACCACTTGAAACTCATTCACTCGTGTTTTTCCTCAATCAACTCACACTAGAAGACCAAAAAGTTCGACCTTCAACTTCAACACATCAGTGAACTTCATCCTAACTTGTCCTAATTTTTAGGGACACTCCTAAATTTTATGAACTTGAGCATGCACAATAAGGAACTCGAATTTGAATCCTTGAATTAAGGCAAAAATAAAGGAATCAATTTCTCGCTACATTTTCAACAAATTCTTTGGTGTCTCATACTTTAACCTTTTTAATTGTTTGGGCAACCTTTGATGAAGGTTTATTAAGTGAAAATTTTCTTAGTCTTCTATTGATATTTTCTTTTCAAGATTTTGATTCTCTTATTCCAAATTTTGAACCCAATGGATTTTGTTCATCGACTTCTTGATTTGTGAAAGTATTTTTTGACTATGATATTTTAGGTAATTTTTTTTTCATATTTCTGCAATGTTAATTATCATATTTCTTCTTCAGATCTTAATTTTTGATTGTTTTCTTGGTAATCCTCTAATCGATATTATAGGTACTTTATGATTATTATATATCCAATTCCTATATATATATATATATATATATATATAAACACATGACCTAACGAAATACATGCCTTAATGTTTTGTGAGAATTAGATTGACTCCTACAAATCAACTTCTTTGGATTTGATGTGCTCATTTGAAGTTGACATAAAAAGCCCAACAATGTATAGCAATAATAGCCTTATTAAGAGTTATGTTTTTACAATTTACCCATCCATTTTAGAAATCATTATTAACTTAGACACATGGTTAGATGGAAACTAGAATGGCTAGTTATGTCGTGGTCAATAATAATAGCTTAATTTTTATTTTGATAATGGTGATGAGAAATCCATAGGACACCACATCAAGATAATTGTATTAACTTGGTGTTGATTTTTATTATAAGTACTTTATGATTATATATTATATATGCAGTTCCTTTTAATAAATATATAAATATAAGAATCAAGGTCAATGTAACACATGACCTAAAGAAAGGAAATGTCAGTCTTTATGATTATATATTATATATGCAATTCCTTTTAATAAATATATAAATATAAGAATCAAGGTCAATGTAACACATGACCTAAAGAAAGGAAATGTCAATAAGATTGACTCTTGCACATCAACTCCAAAGAAGCTGATGTGCTCATTTGAAGTTGACATAAGATAGTCCAAAAATGTATGGACAATAATAATCTTATTGGATTAAGAGTTATTTTGAACCACTATTACCCAACTAACTTTTACCCAACTATCTTAGGAATCATTGTTAACTTGGACACTTGGGTGGAGGGAAACTTTGTTAGCTTGGACACTTGGGTGGAGGGAAACTTGAGTGGCTAGTTATGTTTTGGTCAATAATAATAGCTTAATTTTGATTTTGATAATGGTGATGAAAAATCCATATGACACTGCACCACATTTGTGGTTAATAATAACTTAATTTTGATTTTGATAATGGTGGTGAGAAATCCATATAACACTAAGGAACTATATACATATTTAGATTTACAATGCATGAGCACTTCATCATTTGCTTCATCACTTGATAGTATATATTTATATGTACAATAAAACATCTATCAATGTATATCCCAATATATCCACCATTAAAATATGGAATGTCCGGTGGGTATTAATCACCATCGATGGCCAGTTGCTTCGTGAAGGCTTGTAGATTCGGCATTGTGCCTTCCAAATATTTCGAGGATTGCATTTTTTTCTTTTCAATTTGAAGTTGCTCTTGACTTAGGCCTCAAGTCAAACTGAATCAAAATCTTCATGTTCATTTAAATATAACCCTATTTTTGATCTCAATCTAACTCGAAGATGGATCAATTTTCAAGTTGAAGTAAAAAAACCAACAAAGTTGGCAAAATCTAGCACTAATTCTATTTAAACTCTAGCCTCTACATCATGGTCCAATTTTAGTCTTGTGGACGTTAAAATTTCATTTCATTTCATTTAAATGTGAATAGATCACCCATCCATTTTGTACATTCCCCAATTGCCAAAGGGATTTAGAGAATAGATATTGTATTCAAATAATATGGAGAATATATGGTCCAACTGTTTAGGGAACTAAGTTTTGGCAACAATGAGCGAGATGGCTCTGTGGTCACTATCCTTGAAACCTTGACTGCATATGGTTAGGGTTTCAAGATTTGGTTAGGGTTTGTGGATGGTGTTCCTAAGATCTGTCGACTACCTTCTCGCTTTCCGAACACCTTGGGGATACCCATGCTCATCTTGAGGCAACCTCGGGAGCTGTTAGCCGACCATTAGCATCTGTTGTTGTCTTCCCCAACCTGTCGGCTGAGATGGAGGAATATTTGGTGGATTACTCAACGGATCCATTTGAGTAAGTGCTGATCTGGACGACATCTCCACTGCACCTATCTCGCCCCGCTTCATCACCTTCCATGATGCATCCTAGGCTTCCGTTGGTGGCCGAATCTCCGTTTTACAGTCCCCCATCTCAGTCCTTATCGTTACTGGTTGATCACCCTCCATATTCTGATTTTTGAGGATTTTCCCGTCCCCACCGGCCATTTCCCCTCTCTTTCTCTGTATTCCTATCAATTCCTCTCAACTTGTTTAGGAGTGTCTTCATCACCTCCTCATATGGATTTCAAACCTTCTGGAAGCTTCTGTTACTCTCACTCTACCTCAGGTGATCGGAGTTCCTTTCTCCCTTCCTCATACCTCCTCTCACCCCTTGACCTCTCGCCCGACCTCTTGCCCTCCTACTTCGGGTTTTTTTGTGGGTACTCAACCCAACGCTCAACATGGAGATTATTTTAGGGTATTTGTTGGTTAGGGTCTGAATGCAGGTGAATCGGCTAACTCGCAACCAGGAAAACCCTCCTGCACCTCTAAGAAATCCAAGTGCGTCAAAGCAGGGAATAAAAATATTTCTCTAGTCTTAGGGGATGGGATTTAGATGGGGGAAGTGTTGGAGACTAAAGATCAGGTACTGGTGGGGAGAGTTTGTGGATATACCTACAGTCCAACAAGACTACGACAATGGATCATGGAAATTTGGGGACGGGTTCTGGAAGAATTGCTGGGGGTGGTAACACTTCATTGAGGTTGGTTCACCCTTATTTTCTATCGCACAGAATATGTTCGATGGGTACTTACTCATTTCTGGCACATCAAAATGGAATTGGTGCTTCTGAAAATATGGAGTCCCCTATTTGACCCAGAGTGTGAGAAATTGAGGGCTGACCCGACCTAGATTAGATTGCCAGGGTTACCACTTCATCTTTGGTATGAGGACATCTTCAAACACATTGATAATACGCTTGAAACTTACTTGGACTATGACAAAACATACATTGTCACTGGTAATATGGCCTTGTTGCGCATTTTGGTTCACCTGGATCCCAGGGAGGGCTTGGAGGAATCTATTAATATTCAATGGAAGCAATTTTCTCGTCAACATACTTTGGATTATTAGGGGGTGCCTTTCAGATGTAGACGATATCACAAGGTGGGACACTTATTCAAATATTTACCTCTTCACTCCATCCCTTTCGAAGCCATTCAACAGGATGAATCTGCTGGAGTAGATCCACCCTGGGACCCTTCGACCACTCAACCTTCCAAATCGGCTGGGTGTCCACATAAAGTCATTTCTTCGGCTACTGGAATGTGCTCAGCTCCTGATCACCCTCCATCGCCTCGGATCACGTGTGGTTGCTGCGGGTCTCACTCTGGGTAATCTTGTACTTTCATTTCATTTTATATCGTCTATTTCCACTATTGCATTTAGTACTGGTTCCACCTCTCTCTGTCACTCGACATCAAATTTGGTCATTCCCCTCTGTTCCTGCCTCCCGACTTCCCTCTCACCCTTCATCTCAAATACTCCCCCGACTATCCCTGATTATCCTACTTATCATCTAGCCTCTAATGTATCATCAGACTCTGGGCTGAGCCATTCATACAACCTTCACTCCATGGACAAAGCCCCAACTGTCTCTAAGGGCGGTTTGGGCATTTTTCCCCATCCTCCCCCTCCCAAATCTTCCAGTGGCATACATTCTAATATTTCCAAAGCCATTTTCCAAGTTGGGCTGGATGTGACTGAGGGAAGACAACTCTCACTTGAGAGGCTCCTTAGAGCATCGACCACCCTCTTCGGGGTTACTAAATGAAGTGGGTCTCTTTTAATTGTCAAGGGTTAGCTAGTCCTGGTGAAAAACTAGCGCTTGGGAGGATTTTTGATAATGAGGAGGTGGATGTGATTTTTTTACAAGAAACACTTTGTCTTATTGAAAATATTGTCCCTGCCCTTGAAGCCCTATGTCTTGGTTGGGATTTCCATGCTCTTGATGTTAGGGGTCAGTCTGGTGGAATAGATTTGGGTATTAACCCTAGATCTGTCAAGCTAAATAATCTTGGGGTGGGGGGGGGGTATGGTTTTATTGGTGTGGATATTTTCTCTTCTACTATGGGCATGGAATTTCAACTGATGAATGTATATGGACCCTGTACAAATAGGGTTTTTTTTCTGGGATCATCTACTCAATTTCTCATTTATGCAAACCGATAATATCATATCAATGGGCGATCTGAATTTTTCTATTGGTTATGCTGAATCATGGGGTCACTTTGCTCAGATAGACCCACTATCTGAGACTATTGGAACACTTTTGGAGGCTCATCATTTTGTAGATATCCCATCTACTTGGTTACAACCTACCAGGCGAAATCATAGATTTGGGGATGCTAAGCTGGCCAGGAGACTGGATAGATTTCCAGTTCGAGATACTCTCCTGGCTAGACTTCCATCTTACAGACGATGGGTGGGTTCCGGTGGATACTCTGATCTCTCTCCCATCTATCTGGAGATTTCAGGTGTCTCTTGCAAACCTAAAGCACCCTTCAAATTCAACGTGACTTGGGTAAAAGATGGGGAATATATCAATCTGATCACAAATTATTGGGTTTCCCATCCAACTGCTCGTGGAAAATCTCACTCAGCCTCCTTTGCCTCCAAAATCCTTGAAGTTAAAAAAGTTAACAATTTATTGGGTTAAGGAAAAAAGAGAGAGGGATAATCCTACTCTTCAAGCTATTGAACAAGAATTGGCTACCCTGGAATCTATGGACGGTGGAGGTTTTGTCTCATATATCTCAAAATCTCATTTGATGCATTTGGAAGAAAAAAGGACCCGCATCTTGAAGGAAAAAGAAGAAACATGACGACACAGAAGTAGAGCCACATGGCTTCAGGCAGGAGATGACAATACAAATTTTATCATCAATTTGCTAATGGTCGTCCAACCATTAACACTATTTGGCATTTGGAGGATGAAGCATGGCAGAGGGCACAAACATTCCAACAACTTACCACTCTTGGTTCTGCACACTTTAGTCAGTTATATAAAGCACCACATGTTTCCACCCTAACTGAGATCATTAAATTTGTTGGATTGTTCCCTCGTTTTTCTCATCCTCCTTTGCATCAAAGATTCTTGAAGTTAAAAAGTTAACAATTGATTGGGCTAAGGAAAAAAAAGAGAGGGATAATCATACTCTTTAGGCTATTGAACAAGAATTGGCTACCCTAGAATCTGTGGACAATGGAGGTTTTGTCTAAGATATCTCAAAAGCCCATTTGATGCATTTGGAAGTAGAAAGGAACCGCATCTTGAAGGACATAGAAGAAACATGGTGACTCAGAAGTAGAGCCACATGGCTTCAGGTAGGAGATGACAATAAAATTTTTTATCATCAATTTGCTAATGGTCGTCGGGCTATTAACACTATTTGGCATTTGGAGGATGAAGCAAGGGAGAGGGAACATACATTCCAACAACTTGCCACTCTTGGTTCTACACACTTCAGTCAGTTATATGAAGCACCACAAGTTTCCACCCTAGTTGAGATCATTAAAGTTTTTGGATTGTTCCCTCCTTTTGTTGAGTTGGATGGAGCAAAGGATCTCATTAAACCTGTTATGATGGGTGAATTCCAGGGGACCATGAAATGGTTTAAAAAATACAAAAGCTCGGGACCAGATGGTTGGCCCATTGAGTTCTACCTCGCATTTTTTAATATTCTTGGGAATGACATCCTTCAGGTGGTGTATGAATGTCGGGTCTCTGGTGGAACGTATGATGCCTTTATTGATTTTTGTAGCATTGGAAAGTGATCTAAGTCTCAAAATGTGTGAGGAGGGTTGGACACCAGTATTCCAAAGAACCCAAAAATTGTTAGTGGAAATTCCAGTTAGTTTATGTTTTATTAAAAAAATTAATTATTTTAAAGAGGACCGCAAGTCAAAACTTAGGGAAAGTAAATAATTAATGGTTATTAATAAAAAAGAGTGTGAATCTTCTAGAGAATGAAGATCAAGTCAATATTTAATCTTAGCCATTGATTAGACTCCTAATCTGGGTTGTTGATTTGTCAATGAAAGGATTATAAAAGAAGACTTGAGGGCCATTTGGAAAGTAAGTCGGGCACACACTTAGTAACCTGAGGGAAATCGATTCTAAAGGAATAGAATTCAATTTCAAAGAGAGAGTTTCAGGGCAGAGGAAGCAGAGGGAATCAACAGTGTCAGGGCTCGAGGGAAGGATGACACAGAAGGGCAGGGAGGCAGCACAAAAGAGCAACACATAAGAGTAGCGTAAAGGGCTCACACAATAGTACCGTAGTCTCACACAGGCTCTACGCAGAGAAGGATGTAGGGGTGATGCAGTAGGGGCCACTGAGTCCCTTAGGTGTTGAAAATTCTCCAGAGATCTAAGAGAATTCATCTAAGGTGTTAAGAAGTTTCTCAATTATTCTGTCATTCTTTCCTTGTAAATAATTTTCTGCTAAGATTAATATATAAACCGTCATCTGCTGCACCGGTTTTCCCACATTGGGTTTTTATTGGGACGATTGTCCAAAAATAATTTTCATTGTGATTGATTCTTGTGCTTTCATTTTACTTCTCTCTTCTCTATATGTAGTAGAGTGATAACGGAAGTAGTGTTTATTTTCAAAATTTACTGGAAGGGTTTTGTAAATAACTTATTGTGGAAATAAGTAGGAGAAATAAATCTATAACTACAGTAGAATTTAAGAATTCAAATTTTCACATCGTATCAGAGCTGAGATTGAGTAACAGGATTGGAGACCCTGCGATGGAGCGAAGTCTAGAATTTGTTGCAGCAACAACTTGAAAGGGCTCACACAACTCTCTAGATAAAAGGGAAAGCATGAAGAACAGATGGATCATGACATCTCTGTATTGGCTTCCAGACTAGAAGAAGAATTCGCTTGTGTATCAAGCTCTGCTTCTCTAGAGGTTTGGTATATTGATAGTGGAGCTTCTGCTTATATGACAGGAGTATGAGAATGTTTCTCAAGCTATCAAGAAGAGCATATGAACTTTCAGATCACTATGGGAAATAAGGCGAAGTGTACCCCTATTGGAAGAGGTATCGTAGTGTTTCAAATTGAAGCTGACAATAAGCTTCGAGCCACCAATGTGCTACATGTGCCTGGTTTAGGGATGAACTTACTCTTGGTGTCTCAACTACAAAACAAGGGATATGACATTTACTTCATTGGAAAAAGAGTACATGTAAAACACCCAATTTTGAAAAGGAAGGCACAAATCAGAGTCAGGAGAAATAAACTATATAACTTGTAGCTTGAATCTCCAATGGCAATTATATGCACCAGCGATGAGAAGGATTTGAATGAACTATGACACATGATAATGGGGCACCTACGCCATGGGGCTTTGAGAATTCTCAAGAAGACCGTCACAGGAGTTCCAGATTTGAGCACCAAGCGAGATGATGTTTGTAGAGGGTGCGTACTAGGAAAGTATGCCAAGGCATCCTAACCCAGGAGCAACAATAGGGCTAAGAGTGTGTTGGAATTAATAGGACATCTGCGGACCAATGTCCACTAGAGCTCTTAGTGGTGCCGAATATATCATCACCTTCATTGATGACCATTCCAGAAAAACTTGGATCTACTTTATGAAGACCAAGGATGAAGTCTTTGATCGATTCAAGGAGTTTAAAGCTCTTGTTGAGAATCTGATAGGAAAGTGGATCAAGATAATGGTGGAGAATACATTTATAAAAACTTCACAGAATTCTGCACAAGGGAAGGTATCAAAAGAGAGTGGACCGCTCCATATAATCTGGAGCAAAATGGAATTGCAGAAAGGAAGAATAAAACTATTGTGGAGGCTACAAGGGCAATGTTGTATGATTGAGACATGCCCAAATTTCTGTGGGATGAAGCTTGTAACATAGTTGTATATGTTCAGAACAAGATTCCTCATAGCGCACTGGGTAAGAGCGCTCCAGAAAGTGTCTTCACTGGGAGGAAGCCATAAGTAAGCCACTCCAGGATCTTTTGTAGTGTGGCAAACTACCATGTACCCGAAGAGAAGAGGAAGAATTGGATAGGAATGCGAAAAATGAATTTCTGGTGGGATATAGGGAGAATGCTAAGGCTTATAGAATCTACATTCCCGACATTAGGACGATTGTAGTGCGACGGGATGTAAATTTCATGGAGGAAAGAGCTTTCAGAAAATCCCAGGAGATGGCTTCAGGAACGTAGTCTAAGGATGATCCACTGGTCCAGCCACTACGACCAACAGAAACTAGCAAGAGTGCTTCTCCAAGGCACAAGGATCCAGGAGTTTCATCTCAAGATGATTCTCAGGAGGAGGAGGAAGATCCACCCACTACTAGTGGTAGGATGAGCAGGGAATTGCGACAGATTCTAAAGGACGCAGAGGAGTTTGTCGGAGCTCCTAGAATTGAGAAAAGGTTGCGCAGGAAACCAGACAAATACCAAGCCTTGGTAGCCTAAGTTGGGGAACCCTCTAGTTTTAAGGAAGAAACTCAACATCAGGTGTGGGTAGATGCAGTGGTGGAAGAATACAACTCCATCATGATGAAGGTTGTCTAGGAAGTGGCTCCTAGGCCTCAGGATAGATCAATTGTGGGTTCAAGATGGATCTACAAGGTCAAATATGCTACAGATGGCAACGTAGAAAAATATAAAGTCAAGTTCATGGCTAAGGGTTATGCTCAGAAGGAGGGGATAGACTATGAAGAGACCTTCACCTCAGTAGCCATATATACTTCTATTAGATCTGTGATATCCCTTGCTGCGCACATGGGGTGGGAGATTCACCAGATGGATGTCAAGACTACGTTCTTGAATGGGGTGATAGAAGAAGAAGTATATATCGAACAACCAGAGGGCTTTGAGATGCATGAATAGAAGACTCATGTATGTAGTCTTAAGAAAGCCTTGTATGGACTTAAGCAAGCCCTTAAGCTTGGTATGGTCAAATTGATGGGTACTTGCTGAAGATAGGATTCATCAAGAGCGATGCAGATCCCAATATCTAATAAATGAAAGTAGGGAATGAGCCTCTGATACTGGTGTTGTACATAGATGACCTATTCTTGACAGGATCATCTAGGCTCATCAAGGATTGCAAGGAGAACCTAGCTGTAGAATTCAACATGAAGGATCTGGGGCTGATGCATTATTTTTTGGGGTTGGAATTTTGGTAGCAGAATGCTGAAATATTCTTTGGTCAAGTGAGATATTCTATAGAAATCTTGAAGAGGTTCAAGATGCAGGATTCTAGACCCATGTCTACTCCAATGACCACCAACTGGAAGAAGATTGATACGTCCGAAGATGATGAGCCTGATCCTACCTTGTATAGACAACTCATAGGGTCCATGATGTATCTTGTCAACACTAGGCCAGATATCTGTTATGATGTCAACACCCTCAGTCAGTACATGGTTGAACCAAGCAGGGCACATTGTGCAGCAGCTAAGCATGTTTTCAGATACCTACAGGGAACAATCGAGTATGGATTGAAATACACTCGAGGCAATAATATCAGATTGAGTGGGTTCACTGACGCAGATTGGGCTGAAAGCTCAGTAGATCAGAAGAGTACCAGTGGGTATTGTTTCAATGTTGGATTAGGAATGACTTCCTGGTGCAGTAGGAAACATAAATATGTAGCTCTGAGCTCAGCTGAGGTAGAATATATGATAGCAAGCACTACTTCATGTGAAGCCATATGGCTTAGGAAGTTGATTGTTAATCTACTATAGGAAAAGATGGAAGCAACCAACATTCTATGTGATAGTCAGAGTTGTCGATCCGTTGACCATGGTTACCTTGTAATCTCCTGATCAACAACAGCTAATGATCATTACCCGTTCAACCTCATAGAGGGCGCGTGCATCTACTTGCCTAACCCTCCTTCTAAAATCGTAAAGATAAAATGGGAGAGTAAAAAATTTGAGCCCTCTTACCCTCCATTCTCAGTGTTTCGAAAACTGAGGCGCCTCGTGCTTGCTAACAGGTACTGCCACTTGTCTGCCATGGGTGGCCCTAGCTGCCAAGTCGACTTCAAACCTGCAAGACCCTTGTCACTGCCATCGCTCTTTGGGTGCCATTTACTGCTCATTTTTACTATTTTATTATTAGTTTATTTATTAGTTTTACTATTACTATTATTATTATTATTATTATTTCATTCAATTTAATTATATTAATATTTATTTCTAAATATATTAACTAAGTTTAATAATATTTTATTTTATTAACATTCATATTCATTAATTTTTGGTTATGGTTTTGACAATCATTGTTGCATATCTGCATTATTTATATTGAATGATCTAGATTAGCACAATCATCATTCTCATAATGATGAACTACACTCAATAGTTTGAAACGTGTCGACTTTTCAAATGATAATGTGATTTTCCAGAATATTTCTTATTAAATAGATATGGATCACAAAAGTTTACACTCTCAAATAAATTGACTATTATTTATGCTTATAATTTCGTTTATAATAGTGAAGTAATGAAATGAACAAAGCTATTTTATTTAATATAAAATAAAAAAATTGATAGTAGGTTAAAAATTCATAATTAATAAATATAATTAAATATTATTTAATAAATATAATTAAATAATGAATGATAGAATGATGTGAGTATTACAATGACCTAAATGAAATTTATATACACATTGATAGATCACAAGATTGATAGGTCATGCCGTTTCATTAGGTCACATATCAATCCATTAATAATTATTTATTGTGAGTGTTTGTGTGCACATGTGTGTCCATAATATTGTTTCCCTTATAGAAATGTTGTCCTCAAAGCATATTTATGGAAACACTTATTTCTTGTTTTGACTTGCAATGTGGTCTCATGGTTCTCTATTCGTATAGATGTAATAGTTGACAGTACAAGATAATATGACCTTCTAAGTGCTAACTAGATTTGTTAAATTATACAAAGGTTAAACCACTCTAATTCAATTCTTGTGAAACATTTCACTTCTAAAATTCCAAAGATGAACTTTTATTACGAGAAACACTTGTATTGGCATCAATATTATTCAATATAGTCAATTGTTTTTGTTCAAAGTGGTGCTAATATATTGATTCATTAAAGTACTCACTATTGTGATTAGGGTGTTGAAAATATGTCATTGTAACTTGATTTTTTCTTATCACTCTTGTAGTGTTTTCTAGATTCACTTTTGGTATTATATCTTCTTATACACCTATGTCACTTTGTTGACCACTGAATTTTAATACACTTGGATTTTCCATTGTTTGTACTTAAAATTTGAAGATATCCTAACGTCAATTTGATTTGCATCTTTCTGAGTTGTGATGTTGGTTAGATTTGTATTCGTTCCCTTCTCCTTAGTATATTGTCCTAACTTGTTTTGTAACAAGCTTCTTAATTTATGAGTTGGCTTTAATTATGAACTCTTAGGTGTAGAAGTTCTTCATCAATTTTTGACTTATCAACTTTATTTTAATGTCTAAATTATGTAGAAAATCCACAAAATCATAATTTTCTTATATGAACAATTTGAAAGACAGTTTCTTTTCATATAAACACACAATTTCTCTATGAAATTTTCAATGGAATAGAACAAAAATAAATGCACAATTCACACAAGAGAACACAACATTTTTTCTAGGGAACCCAACTAGGAAAACCCTTGCTACCTTAAGAATTTTATTGAAGAATGAGAAATCGATCTCTTACAAATAACCTTGCTTCAACAGAGAATACAAAATGATCTCTCAACCTTGAAACAACCTTGCAACATTCTTGATCCTTCCCTGATTGTTATGTGTGCTAGTAACCCTTATTAGATAGGAAAAACCCCTATTTCTATGCACACTTGCTAGAGGAATTACTTTCCTCTCCAGTAATTCGCACAAGAATGCTTGGCACCTTTCTCTAACAAGCTCACAAAATTATGATAAAAGAGTGCCTTCATTCCTCCTATTTAATGCAAATGAAATTCAAATGGATAAAATTAGTAAATTTTTCTAATTAAGGAAGATACTTTTGTGGATTGAGTTAGCATGAGTTAACTACTCATGCAACTCGTCCTATTTCAAGTCAACCACTTGAAACTCATTCACTCGTGTTTTTCCTCAATCAACTCACACTAGAAGACCAAAAAACTCGACCTTCAACTTCAACACATCAGTGAACTGCATCCTAACTCATCCTAATTTTTAGGGACACTCCTAAATTTTATGAACTTGAGCATGCACAAGAAGGAACTCTAATTTGACTCCTTGAATTAAGGCAAAAATAAAGGAATCAATTTCTCGCTACATTTTCAACAAATTCTTTGGCGTCTCATCCTTTAACCTTTTCACTTGTTTGGACAACCTTTGATGAAGGTTTATTAAGTGAAAATTTTCTTAGTCTTCTGTTGATATTTTATTTTCAAGATATTGATTCTCTTATTCCAAATTTTGAACCCAATGGATTTTGCGCATTGACTTCTTGATTTGTGAAAGTATTTTTTGACAATGATTTTTTAGGTAATTTTTTTTCATCTTTCTGCAATGTTCAATATCAAATTTCTTCTTTAGATCTTGATTGTTTTCTTGGTAATCCTCTAATTCATATTATAGGTACTTTATGAATATTATATATCCAATTCCTTTATATATATATATATATATATATATGACCTAACGAAATACATGCCTTAATGTTTTGTGAGAATTAGATTGACTCCTACACCATCAACTTCTTTGGAGTTGATGTGCTCATTTGAAGTAGACATAAAAAGCCCAACAATGTATAGCAATAATAGCCTTATTAAGAGTTATTTTTTTTACAATTTACCCATCCATTTAAGAAATCATTATTAACTTAGACACATGGTTGGATGGAAACTAGAATGGCTAGTTATGTCGTGGTCAATAATAATAGCTTAATTTTTATTTTGATAATGGTGATGAGAAATCCATAGGACACCACATCATGATAATTGTAATAACTTGGTGTTGATTTTTATTATAAGTACTTTATGATTATATATTATATATGCAGTTCCTTTTAATAAATATATAAATATAAGAATCAAGGTCAATGTAACACATGACCTAAAGAAAGGAAATGTCAATCTTTATGATTATATATTATATATGCAATTAGTTTTAATAAATATATAAATATAAGAATCAAGGTCAATGTAACACATGACCTAAAGAAAGGATATGTCAATAAGATTGACTCTTGCACATCAACTCCAAATAAGCCGATGTGCTCATTTGAAGTTGACATAAGATAGTCCAAAAATGTATGGACAATAATAACCTTATTGGATTAAGAGTTATTTTGAACCACTTTTACCCAACTATCTTAGGAATCATTGTTATTTCGGACACTTGGGTGGAGGGAAACTTGAGTGGCTAGTTAAGTTTTGGTCAATAATAATAGCTTAATTTTGATTTTGATAATGGTGATGAAAAATCCATATGACTTAATGTTGATTTTGATACTAAGTGTGCTTAATAATAACTTAATGTTGATTTTTATATTAAGTGTGCTTAATAATAACTTAATGTTGATTTTGATAATGGTGGTGAGAAATCCATAGAACAGTAAGGAACTATATACATATTTAGATTTACAATGCCTGAACACTTCATCATTTGCTTCATCATTTGATAGTATATAATTAGATGTACAATAAAACATTTATCAATGTATATCCCAATATATCCACCATTAAAATATGGAATGTCTGGTTGGTATTGATCACCATCGATGGCCAGTTGCTTCGTGAAGTCTTGTAGATTTGGCATTGTGCCTTCCAAATATTTCGAGGATCGCATTTTTTTCTCTTCAATTTGAAGTTGCTCTTGACTTACGACTCAAGTCAAACTGAATCAAGATATTCATGTTCATTTAAATATAGCCCTATTGTTGATCTCAATCTAACTCGAAGATGGATCAATTTTCAAGTTGAAATAAAAAAACCAACAAAGTTGGCAAAATATAGCACTAATTCTATTTAAACTCTGGCCTCTACATCATGGTCCATTTTTAGTCTATTTTAGTCTCATGGACATTAAAATTTCATTTCATTTCATTTAAATGTGAATAGATTGCCCATCCATTTTGTACATTCCCCAATTTCCAAAGGGATTTAGAGAATAGATATTATATTCAAATAATATGGAGAATATATGGTCCAACTATTCAGGGGACTAAGTTTTTGGCAACAATGAGCGAGATGGATTTGCAGTCACTATCCTTGAAACCCGGACTGCATACGGTTAGGGTTTCAAGATTTGGTTAGGGTTTGTGGATGGTGTTCCTAAGATCCGTCAACTGCCTCCTCGCCTTCTGAACACCTTGGGGATACCCGTGCTCGTCTTCAGGCAAGCTTGGGAGATGTCAGCCAACCATTAGCATCTGTTGTTGTCTTTCCCAACCTGTCAACTGAGATGGAGGAAGATTTGGTGGATTACTCAACGGATTCGTTCGAATCGGTGTCGATTTGGATGACATCTCCACTGCACCTATCTCGCCCCACTTCATCACCTTCCATGATGCATCCTAGGCTTTCGTCGGTGGTCGACTCTCCGTTTTACGATCCCCCATCTCAGTCCTTATCGCTACTGGTTGAGCAGCCTCCATCTTCTGATTTTTGAGGATTTTCCCGTCCCCACTGGCCATATCCCGTCTACCAACCTTGTTCCTCTTTCTCTGTCTTCCTATCAATTCCTCTCAACTTGTTTAGGAGTGTCTTCATCACCTCCTCATCTAAATTTCGGACCCTTCTGGAAGCTTCTGTTACTCTCACTCTACCTCAGGTGATCGGAGTTCCTTTCTCCTTTCCTCAGACCTCCTCTCACCCCTTGACCTCTCGCCCGACCTCCTGCCCTCCTACTTCGGGTTTTTTTGTGGGTACTCAACCCAACGATCAACATGGAGATTATTTTAGGGCATTTGTTGATCAGGGTTTGAATGCAGGTGAATCGGCTAACTCACAACTAGGAAAACCCTTCTACACCTCTAAGAAATCCAAGTGCGTCAAAGCGAGGAATAAAAAGATTTCTCTAGTCTTAGGGGATGGTCTTTAGATGGGGGAAGTGTTGGATACTGCGGATCAGGTACTAGTGGGGAGAGTTTTTGGCCGTACCTATAGTCTAGCAAGACTACGACAATGGATCATGGAAATTTGGGGATGGGTTCTGGAAGAATTGCTGGCGGTGGTAACACTTCATCGAGGTTGGTTCACCCTTAGTTTCCATCGCACAGAATATGTTCAATGGGTACTTACTCCTTTATGGCACATCGAAATGGCATTGGTGCTTCTGAAAATATGGAGTCCCCTATTTGACCCAGAGTGTGAGCAATTGAGGGCTGACCTGAACTAGATTAGATTTCCAGGGTTACCACTTCATCTCTAGTCTGAGGACATCTTCAAACGCATTGATAATACGCTTGAAACTTACTTGTACTATGAAAAAACATACATTGTCACTGGGAATATGACCTTGTTGCACCAAGGGAGATGATGTTTGCAAAGGGTGCGTACTAGGAAAGTATGCCAAGGAATCCTACCCCAGGAGCAGCAATAGGGCTAAGAGTGTGTTGGGATTAATACACTCAGACATTTGCGGACCAATGTCCACTAGAGCTCTTAGTGGTGCCAAATATTTCTTCACCTTCATTGATGACCATTCCAGAAAAACTTGGATCTAATTTCTAAAGACCAAGGAAGAAGTCTTTGATCGATTCAAGGAGTTTAAAGCTCTGGTTGAGAATTTGATAGGAAAGAAGATCAAGATAATGGTGGAGAATACATTGATAAAAAATTCACATAGTTCTACACAAGGGAAGGTATCAAAAGAGAGTGGACCACTCCATATAATCTGGAGCAAAATGGAATTGCAAAAAGAAAGAATAAAACTATTGTGGAGGCTACAAGGGAAATGTTGTATGATTGAGACATGCCCAAATTTCTGTGGGCTGAAGCTTGTAACACAGTTATATATGTTCAGAACAAGATTCCTCACAGCGCACTGGGTAAGATCACTCCAGAAATTGTCTTCACTGGCAGGAAGCCATAAGTAAGCCACTCTATCATCTTTTGTAGTGTGGAAAACTGCCATGTACCCGAAGAGAAGAGGAAGAAATTGGATAGGACTGCGAAAAAGGAATATCTGGTGGGATATAGCGAGAATGCTAAGGCTTATAGAATCTACATTGCTGACATCAGGACGATTGTAGTGCAATGGGATGTAAAGTTCATGGAGGAAAGAGCTTTTGGAAAATCCCAGGAGATGCCTTCAGCAACGCAGTCTAAGGATGATCCACTAGTCCAGCCACTATGACCAACAGAAACTAGCAAAAGTGCTTCTCCAAGGCACAAGGATCTAGGAGTTTCATCTCAAGATGATTCTCAGGATGAGGAGGAAGATCCACCCACTACCAGTGGTAGGACGATTAGGGAATTGTGATAGATTCTGAAGGATGCAGAGGAGTTTGTTGTAGCTCCTATAATTGAGAAAAGGCAGTGCAAGAAACCAGACAAATACCAAGCCTTGGTAGCCCAAGTTGGGTAACCCTTGAGTTTTAAGGAAGCAACTCAACATCAGGTGTGGGTAGATGCAATGGTGGAAGAATACAACTCCATCATGATGAATGTCATATAGGAAATGGCTCCTAGGCCTCAGGATAGATCAATTGTGGGTTCGAGATGGATCTACAATGTCAAATATGTTGCAGATGGCAGCATAGAAAAATATAATGCTAGGTTCATGGCTAAGGGGTATGTTCAGAAGGAGGGGATAGTCTATGAAGAGACCTTCACCTCAGTAGCCATATATACTTCTATTATATCTGTGATATCCCTTGCTGCAGACATGGGGTGGGAGATTCACCAGATGGATGTCAAGACTACGTTCTTGAATGGGGTGATAGAAGAAGAAGTATATATCGAACAACCAGAGGTCTTTGAGACGCATGAATAGAAGACTCATGTCTGTAGGCTTAATAAAGCCTTGTATGGACTTAAGAAAGCCCCTAGAGCTTGGTATGATCGAATTGATGGGTACTTGCTGAAGATAGGATTCATCAAGAGCGATGCAGATCCCAATATCTAATAAATGAAAGTAGGGAATGAGCCTATGATACTGGAGTTGTACATAGATGACCTATTCCTAACAGGATCATCTAGGCTCATCAAGGATTGCAAGGAGAACCTAGCTGCATAATTCAACATGAAGGATCTGGGGCTGATGCATTATTTTCTGGGGTTGGAATTTTGGTAGCAGAATGCTGAAATCTTCTTTGGTCAAGTGAGATATGCTACAGAAATCTTGAAGAGGTTCAAGATGCAGGACTGTAGACCCATGGCTACTCCAATGATCACCAACTAGAAGAATATTGATACGTCTGAAGATGATGAGCCTGATCCTACCTTGTATAGACAACTCACAGTGTCCATGATGTATCTTGTCAACACTAGGCCATATATCTGTTATGATGTCAACACCCTTAGTCAGTTCATGGTTAAACCAAGCAAGGCACATTGTGCAGTAGCCAAGCATGTTTTCAAATACCTACGGGGAACAATCAAGTATGGATTGAAATACACATGAGGCAATAATATCATATTGAGTGGGTTCATTGATGCAGATTGGGCTAGAAGCTCAGTAGATCGGAAGAGTACTAGTGGGTACTGTTTCAATTTTGGATTAGGAATGACTTCCCAGTGCAGTAGGAAACATAAATATGTAGCTCTGAGCTCAGCCATTAGGGGAATTTTGAGGTCTAAAATGGGCCTCCTAACGAAATAATAAAATAATAGTTAAACCAATAAAATAATATTGAATTTTCAATTCACTTTTTACACCAAAATCCATGTAACCATAGTTAAATTCAATTCAAAAGTTGTACCAAAATAAAATTAATAAAAAAATTGTATTGATGTGACTATAAATAAGAATGAGATTTTCAAGAAAAAGGCATTATCAATTTAAAACTAATGCATTTGTCCTTTGTGTTGAGATTCAGCAAGATGATGAGCTTAGTGAAAAGAGTCGCCTTCACTAAGTGGGCCCGCAGGCTATTTTTGGTGCAAAGTCTATTTTTAGACATGTTGATCATATTCTATGAGTTGCAGGATGCTATTTGTGGATGGTTGGTCAAGTTGGAAACATAGATGGACTTCTATTTTTGGACATTTTGGGAGGAGTCTATTTTTAGACTGCTAGTCTAAAAATAGATATGTCAGATATTATTAGCTCTCAATAATATTTGGACTCTAAACATTATCTTATTTTGGAGCACTTCGCCAAGGTACGTATTTGCAATAACAAATGGCGTTGGTACTTACGCTATTCCCGAGGGTTTGGCCAGAGCTATTGCATGGAGGACTCGCTTAGAACTCAAGTGGCATAGGTTATGACACAGCTTGGAAGAAGAAGTTATGGGAGTTGTATTTAGTTTAACTCGCTTAGACTCAGTTGAGCTTATATGACGTAGCTAGTCTGAATCATTTGATACACTAGTGAGAGTGGAGTGAATTAATTCACAAATAATAACTCATTAATCAACTGAACAATACATCAGTTAACTACAGTGCATGGCAGTTTCAGTGGAGACCAGTGGAGAGATAGGTGAAAGGGCAAGATATACTATTAGTTGTGACTATAGTGATGCATTGATTGCATCCAACACTCAGTGGAGATGCCAATTAGGATTGCGTGAGCAAGGCTGGAGCAATTCAAACTCATTCAGAGCCATTCTTTAGCATGGATTGCGCAGTAGAGGCAGGCTAGCAGGTGGCAAAGATCGGTGCATGGATTTGCAAGATCAGGGTTGATTAGTGTGTAGCGATTGTATTGTACTGAGAGCTTGATATGATTAGCTTTGTATGAGTATTGTTTTTTTTCCACAGAAAAAAATGAACCTTCTATTATATAAGAGGGTTACATAGCATATGCATTGCATTGTCCCTTCCCTTTTCCAGAGAAGTCCATAAGCGGCTGTTTTTGGGAAGATATCAGGAAATCCCCCCTACAGCCCTGTCAACAAAATCTAATGGATAAAATCAAAACTGTGGTGTAAGCTACCCCCAGCTTCCATATAGGAAAAAACACCGAAACAGGGTAGGCTTAAAACCACAACAGTCCAAAGACCAGCGAGTAGACACTATGCTGGCTAAAAAAATTGTTTTGTCAGGTAAAAACCAAGTGCTCAGGTCTCCATTTAACGGAAAACAACGCTAAGTTGTAAGCAGTTTTAAATATACATATAAGTTTTTACATCAAAAATCTATAAACAGCAATTACAAAGAGACTAAGAAGGTAATAGAGCTGTTGACAGCTCCCGAGTTAAGCAAAAACAGGAGGAGCAAGTCTCCTTGCCACTCCATCAACTACTTCTTCAACTGACCATGCGTCCAAAACCTGCTCAATGCCTTTTTTAGAAAGGTTGTCTGCTTCTATGTTTCTTTCCCTGTAAATGTGACAAATTTTCAGCTCAGCAAAACAACTTTTAAGACGGATAATTTCAGCAAGCAAAGGAGTTAAGAGAAAATTCCTGCAAAGATGTGAACCATTTGCCCACTTGATTGTGTTCAGAGAATCCCCAAAGATCTGAACCTCCCGCTCATTGCGCAAAGAGAGCCAGCAAAGAAGCAAATGTAAGGCTTTGAGCTCAGCAAAATTATTTGTTCCGGTACCAAGTCCAATGGAGGCTTTGAGAGAAATTCCAGTGGGAAAGTGAATGACCAGACCAGCTCCACAATTCTTGTTTATATCTGAGGCTCCATCGAAATAAGCCCACGGGATGGAGCCCTTTATTTCTTCTGCCAGGACAGGTCTAAGGCTCGGAGAATTAGATGGAAGTGGTATGCTTTCATATATGGCCACTCCTTCGGCTGCTAATCTGGCGATGGGGAAGAAGGAGTCTTTGAAGATTCGGTGATTTCTGGCTAGCCATACTCCCCAAGCAACCAGCAGGGGCATCGTTCTGACTTTGTCATTGGGGGCCTGCTGCCACCAATTATTCCAGGCCTCTGATATCTCCTCCCCCTCCCAACAAAGGGGGACCTTTGTTTGTCTTAACATTTCGTTCCAGAGGCTTTTTGAGAAAGGACAGGCAAGGAAAATATGCTGGAAAGTTTCCTCACTCTCCTTACACAAGGAACACCACCCAGGACCTATCTTCCCCCTTTTTTGGAGAAGATCCCAAGTAGGTACTTTCTTTTGAAGAACACACCAGAAAAACAGCCGAGTCTTTGCTGGCCCTTTCAGTTTCCACAAAGGCTTGGCCCACCAGTTTGGCTCCTCCCACCCCTTTTGAGACATAAGCCAATCATATCCCATCTTTGGAGAGTAGAAGCCTGATTGAGAGTGCACCCATCTCAGCTCATCCGGCTCATTTGAAATACGAATATGTGAATTCAACAGACCTATGAAAAAAACCCCCCATTCTTCATGCCATCTTTCTTCTAGAGCAAGAGCATCCACTGAAAACCACTCCTGCCTCCAGATTGATGAGTTTGCATTATCAGCAATTTGACTGAGAGAGAAAAAGCCTCTCTTATTTAAATGCTCGAGCAGATCTCTTGAAAGTGCAAAGGAAGCCGGGCATCCCACCCACGGGTCCCTGCCTAACCTTATGGAGCTACCGTCGCCCACTTTCCATGCCAAGCCTTTTTCAATAATCTGTACATCTACCACCAAAGCTTTCCATACCACAGAGGAGTTCCTTGTTGATTTGAAAGGCTATCTAATCCATTCTAGAGGCGAGACTGGGTCAATATACTTCCTTCTAGTCACAGCAGTCCAAAGGTTATCTGAAACAATCAGCCTCCACGCTAGTTTAGCAGCTAAAGACTGAGAGAAAGGGAACAAATCCTTTATCCCCCACCCCCCCCATTTTTTGGGTCTGACAATTTTATCCCAGGCAACCCAAGGAGAGACATGATCCTTCTTCTGGCCAGCCCATAAGAATCTGCTACAGATTTTGTTTATTTTCAGCAAAATGCATTTAGGCACCCAAATAAGACTAGCCCAGTAAACTGGAATAGCCAAAACCACAGATTTAATCAACACAAGCCTACTTGCCCTTGACAGCCATTTAAAGCTCCAATGTTTCATTCTGTCCTCAATTTTCGCCAGGAGCCAATTCCAATCTTGAGCCCTGTATGAGTCAGGTTTCAGCTTAAAGCCAAGATATTTGAACAGATCCTGAAGGGACTTTACTTCAAACGTGAGTAACTCCTTTAGTCTGTTTACTTCGAGAGGTGAGAGCCCTGCTGTAGTGACAGAATATTTCTGATCATTTATGACCAGACCCGTGGCTTTTAAGAAAAGGTCTAAGAGCCTTTTAAGACAGCAGCAGTCCTCCCGGCTCCCATCACTAAAAATGAGAATGTCGTCAACAAAAAGGAGATGGGTCACCCATAGGTTCAACCCAACTTCAATCCCTTTCATATCACCCTGTCTCTTCGCCGCTTTGATCAGTAAACTTAAACCTTCTGCTGCTAGCAGGAACAGTAGGGGAGAGAGAGGGCATCCCCGGCGTAGGCCCCTTTGCGGGTTGAAGAAATCCGAACCAGCACCATTTATCAGAATTGCGATCGAAGTCGAGGTAACACACGCCATGATCCACCTTACAAAGTCATGCCTGAACCCTAGATGAGTTAGGAGAAGCCTTAGATACATCCAACTGATTCTGTCGTAGGCCTTAGAGAGATCAATTTTAATGATGGCCCCTTTTTTCCGGCTTCTTTTTAGACTGTGAAGGGTTTCCTGGGCAACACCCACAGCCTCGTGGATTTGTCTCCCATCCAAAAAACCAAACTGTTCCACAGAAATGCTTTTGGAGAGGAACGGTTTCACCCTAGAGGCAACAATCTTTGCAATAACCTTGTATAAGCATGTGCACAGTGAGATGGGGTGGAAGTCATTAAAAGAGGAAGGGTGGTCCAACTTAGGAATGAGGGTCAGAAAGGTAGCATTGAAAGGCTGGTAGATCAAGCCTGAGGCCCTAGATTCTTCCACCACCGCTGTCAGGTCATCACCCAGAAAATCAAAAAAGTGGAGAAAAAATTCCACAGTCCAGCCATCCGGTCCTAGGCTTTTCTCTTTTTGCATCGATTTTAGGGTAGATTCCACTTCATCCTTGGAGACCGGTGCCATCAGGAGATCATTTCCTTCATCTTCAATGAAACTTGGGAAAAATTGAGCTACTCTTATAACTTCAGCATTTGAAGCTTCTGCAGGGGCCTTAAAGAGGTCTTTGAAGAAAGCAACCCCAAGGGAGGCAAGCTCTTCAAAGGACTGAGCCTTTTCCCCATTTGCTTTTGGCATTTCCCCAATGGTATTTAAATTTTTCCTTCCTTTAGCATAATGCTGAAATTTTTTTGTGTTTTCATCCCCCGCTTGAAGCCAGATAGCCCTGCTCTTTAAACGCCAACTTTCCTCCTTTACTTGAAGGATTTTCCTTCTGGCTGCCTCAAGCTCCCGGATTCTGTCATGAGATTCCACTGTGGCATAGCCTCCCCCATCCAGGGCTTCCAAGAGCTCAAGTTCAGCGTTTATGACCCTTAGTTCCTCATCTTCGAGCAAAGCCTTATGAGTAGCCCAAGTTTTGGTTGCAGCTTTCAGATGCTTTAGGTTGTTCATGAAAGCCTTACTTCGGCTTAAATCCCCCTCATCACATAGCCCATCCTTCCTCCAAGTGGTATGGACCAGAGATACAAAAGATTCATCAGTCAGCCAAGAGGCATTAAATTTGAACGGGGACCCAGGTTTTTTAAGAGTTCCTTTTGCCTCCAACAGTATCGGGAAATGATCGGACAGGCCCCCTTCACCCACCCAATGATGGAAAATAGACAATTTCTCAGATAGAACTTCACCCAAGAGAAAGCGATCCAGTTTCTTCCCAACCCAGTCATCACCAACTCTTTTATTTCGCCAAGTAGGCCTGGCTTTAAGAAGCGAGAGGTCGATCAAATGGGAAGAGGCGATCTTTGAAAGGAAAAAATCTGTTAGAGGGTCCGCTCTGGCATTTGCTCCCCACGATTCAGAGACCCCCAGTGAGAAGTTTAGGTCTCCTCCAATGATCAAATTTGGATGGTTCAGAAAAGACTTTTGGAAAAAGGAGGACCAGAACATCTCCCTTTCCTGACAGGGCCCATAAACATTTAGAAGAAGTAGGGGAAAGCAGAGCTCCTTAGAGTAGAGCTCCACCGCCAGAGTGTGATCAAACCTCCAAGAAGAAATTTCTTTAAGATTTCCAGCTCTATAGCCTGTGACCAAACCACCAGAGCGGCCATCTGCATCAAGGGCCTGAAAGAGCCAGCCTGGCATTGATTTTGAAAGGAATGCTATAATTTCCTCCCCTTTACCAAGAGTTTCTTGAAGCATAAGAATATCCGGGTTATAATGTCTGATTAAGTCCCTTAAAGCTAGTTTTTTGGGTTGACTAGCTAACCCCCTACAGTTGAAGGAAAGAAAAATCATTTCAGAGAGTCAGGGGGTGGATGTGCTGCTCTAAGCACCCCAGTTAAGGATTTTTGTTTCCCGTCGACGATATCAATAATTGCCTTCTGCTTGGTCTTTGACATATTGGATTTCCTACCTCTGGTTTTCCTGGGCCCGATTGGCACCAAATCCTGCTCTAGACCACCAGGAACTATCTCTTTCCCAGGACAAAAAGACAAAGATCTCAGGTTATAGGGGGGAGCGGTCGAGGAAGGAGCAGAATCCATGGAATGACAAGGGAGCAGGGATTCTATCTTAGAGGACGGAGGATCTCTAGAGGAAGAAGGTACCGAGACTACTAGACTGTCACCCGGTGGTGAATTCAGAGTTAAACATGAAAACTCCATCTGAAGCTGCCCGGAGGTGCTAGGCATCGAAATAGTAGAGGCAGAATCTAAATTAGATAAACATAAGGAAAAGGGGGAGGAAAGAGGCATACCCGCCTGAGGATCCCTCACTGTCCCAGCTGTCGGAGTGACCTGAGAGGCAGTCAACCCAGGTGCTTGCTCTAGAGACCGGGCGGGATCAAACTGCTGCAAAGGGGCACCAGAGGTCACAACCTCCAAACCATCCTTTAAATCCTCCTCCATAGGTTCCTTTGGGAGATCCATGCCAGTGTTAGAAACAGGAAAAACCACCGACTTTCGGGGCACTTTGAGAGGGTTCCTTCGACGGCGATGGCCCAGCGGGCATTCTTTGGCCAAGTGCCCATATTTATGGCAACGATGGCACCAGAATGGCAAGTTTTCATAATCCAGCTTTTGCACGAACTCCATCTCTCTATACTTTAAAGTCATGGCTTCTGCAAGCCCTTCTCGAGGGTTAAGACTTACTAAGATCCGCGCCACACTAAGATCGTTAGTTTGCTCGAAAGATTTATCAAAATCCAAGAACTTCCCCAAGGTATTTCCAATGGACATGAAAACCGAATCAAACCAGAACTAAAGAGGTAGCCCTGGCAATTTAACCCAAACTGGAGATTCGTTCAGCTTCTCCATCTGGGCATCGAACATAGGTGTCCATCTTTGAAGAAGGACTGGTCGTTTACCAAAGCACCAATTCCTGTCAAGAACCCAATTAACATGATCTTTGTGGGCAAAATGCAATGTAAACCAACCTCTCTCCAGTGCTTTAATCTCCACAGGCTTTCCTGGTGCATTTTCCCACTCCGATTGAACCCATTCCCGAATATAATCAGCCGTGAATTTCCGCCCTCGCACTCTGCCAACGAGCCTTGTCTCCGTGGCTGCCATAGCCTCTTCTACTCGAATATCCACTCCTAATGTGCAGCAAGGCTGGGGCTCCTTCTTTCTAATAGGACCCTGCTTTTTTCGCTTCCCACCCACCTTGGTAACCTACACCTCGTCCTCCCTTGGTTCCTTATGAAGTCGGACATCGGAGGCCTCTACCCCTGACGGGCCCTGGCACCTCTCCTCCGAAACCCTATTCACACAGAAGTCACAGATCTTCTGTCCCTTAGCCAAAGGTTGCTTTTCGGGTTGAGACTTCTCAGCATCCGTGGCGCCCCCGGGTTCAATCTCCCCCTGTGTGCGCCCCTTCAATCCCGCTCCCAACAACTCCAGATCGTTTGCATGCCCAAATCCATCGCCCAATGCTCCGACCATGGTGTCATTCTGAGGTATATCCTGGATCACCTCAACTGAGAGCACATTGACACCTTTTGAGCTTGATTCCAGATTTTTTCCTTGAACAGGGACCCTATTTTCCCTTCCAAAAGCCCATGGAAAGCCTGCTCCTAAAACAGGCCTTTCCCCAGTCTTTTCCTTCGCATCTAAGGGCCCTTTCGAAACATGCAGGCTGCAACTAGCCACCACATCCTCTAGCCCTCCAGAAAGAGGAGGAAACCCTGTAAAGTCGGAAAGGTCTAACCCCGAGGAAAGGGGAAGAGTCCCGAGAGCAGCAAGACGGTTCTTATCGGAACTTTCACCCTCGGAGAAAACACCCTTGGAAGGTAAAACGACGCGGTCAGCCTTTTGGGTCTTTGCCAAATCAAGGAATGCAGAACTGTGAGGGGGAGAAACCACCCCATACTCTTTGGAAAAAACCCCTTGCTTCACAGGCGCCTTAGGAAAAAATCGCTCAAGGTTCTGAACAGAAACTTCGTGTCCCCAAACGGTGAGTAGATCCTCCGGCGCCGGTTCTAAATCCACCAGTTCGCGGTTGAGCCCCATCCCTGCAAAATAAAAGCTAACCCTAACCCAACACCGTAGGAGCTATAAACCCGTGAAGAGGTAAAACTTCGTCGATCCGATGAAAAACAACAGAAAAGAGTAATCTGCTTACAGGCTATGGATGAAACCGCGTGTTTTCGAACCTCGGTGAGCGCTCATCATGACTTAGCACGGAAAAATTCATGAGGTTAGGCGAGACCCTGACAGATAAGGACCCCTGTCACATCTCGCCTCCCGCGTGGCCTGAGGCAGGCCCGGCCTACAAACGATTACTGGTCCACCATTGCAGAAAAACCCTAGCGCTCCACCATCCCCCTGGGCACCTGTTCCTCCTCTCAGATTGCACCTTTTGTATGAGTATTGTTACATGATCTCTATGACATATATTATATACAAATAGTTGGGGTTTTCAGCTTCAGGCTTTCCCATTAAACAACTGTGTTAATGTGTGTGAATTTTTATTGTTTCATGTGTGCATTGCAATCTTGATTTAATTTCCACAGATGATCAATGGTGGAATAGATTCTGTATTTTGCATGAAGTTAAAATAGTGTGAGATTAGGAGAATATTGGACATATAAAACATAATTTATATAATTTCTACATGGTATTAGAGTTGTATTGATCATTGGAAGAGATTGCAATTATTGAAGCGGTTGAGTTTTGTGTTGGTTGAATTCGAATTTGCTGCAGTGTTGATGAAGAAGACTTGGTGAGCTTGGCTCTCCTTGGGCTTCCGAAGAGTTGGCATAGCTACGAAGACTCTGTCAATGGACGGGAGAAACTGCCAGGATGGGAGCAACTTTGGTCGGATCTTGTGCAGGAGGAGATAAGGCGGGGTACCAGGGATGGATCTTCATCGAAGAATGAAGATGAAGAAAATTACGCTTTGGCTGCCAAAGCTCGGAAAGGAAAAGGGAAGAAATCTTCCAAATCCAAAGCTAAAGGAAAGAAGCAGGATTTGTCCAAGGTGAAGTGTTTTCACTGTCACCAACATGGGCATTTCGACACTAATTGCCCACAGAAGAAGAAAAATAAGAGCGTTGTTGGTTCTGCAGCAGGAGAGGCCTTAGCCTCGCAGTTTGAGCTCGAATTTTCTTTGATCACATGCTTGGTTTCAAGTGTGATGGGATCAGTGTGGTTTCTTGACAGTGGTGCGTCTTTCCATATGATCAGAGACAAAGATTTGTTTAGTGATCTGGAGGAAGAGGATCTTGGAGTGCACATTGAGATGGGTGATGATGGTAGATACAGTGCGACTGGTATCGGGACCATTTCCTTTGAGAGGGAGTCCGGTAAACCTTTCATCTTGAAGGATGTCATGCATGTTCCAGGATTGAAGAAGAATCTGATCTCCATGGCGATGTTGGAAGACAAGGGTTATGATGTTGTTTTTAGCGAGGGAAAAGCCTGCCTGCGCCATAAAACAATTGGTCAAACCCGGAGGATAGGGATTTGAGTTAAGAATCTTTATCAATTGCAGGTAGATGGATGCACTGTAATGGCAGGAAAAGCAGGAGTGGTGAGCCGAGATTAGGGCGAATTGTGGCACAGGAAATTGGGCCATCTTCACCATGGCGCTTTGAAAATTTTGCAGCAGATTTCTATCGGGCTTCCCAAAGGTACACTTGCGCAGTCAGATTAGTGCAAGGGATGTACTTTGGGAAAATTTGTGAAGACAAATTTTCATGAGAAGGATAGTCGTGCTTCGACGATCCTTGAGAGAATTCACACAGACGTGTGTGGACCTTTCTCAGTTGCTTCAACAGCAAAGCATAGGTATTATGTGATATTTTTTGATGAATTTTCTCGTAAGTACTGGATCTTCTTCATGCAGAAGAAGAGTGAGACATACTCAAAGTTCTGTGAGCTCAAGGCGCTAGTTGAGAAAGAGTCGGGGAAGCAGGTGAAAGCTCTAAGGAGCGATAATGGTGGTGAATACATCTCTCGCGAATTCAAAGACTTTTGTAGCAAAGAAGGAATTCGAAGAGAACTCATAGCGCCTCATAACCCATAGTAGAATGGGGTCGCAGAGAGAAAGAACAGAACAATCGTGGGTGTTGCATGGGCGATGTTGCATGATTAGGGCCTTCCCATACACTTGTGGGCTGAGGCATGCAACACTGCGGTTTATGTGCAAAACCGTTGTCCTCATAGAGTACTTGGCATGAGTACACCCGAAGGGGAATTTTCTGGTAAGAAGCTTGATATTTTTCATCTGAAGATTTTTGGCTCACCTGTTTACATTCATGTGACGAAGGATGCTAGGAAGAAGCTGGAGCCGACCGCAGAGGGTGGGATATTTGTGGGGTACATAGAAACACCCCACGATTATCGTGTGTATTTTCCAGACAATCAGATGACTGTTGTGCGACAGGATATCAAATTTCATGAGGAGAAAGCCATGAAGTTGTCGCTTGAGAGGGAGCTACACTTGCATGTAGAGGAGGAGCTACTTGTTCCTAAAGATGAGCCTCAAGATGTGGATCAGCCACAAGAGGAGGTTCATGGAGTGGAAGAAACCACTCATGCAGCGCCAAACATCAGAGGGCGGAAGCGCACTACAGAAGCTAAGCGACTAAATCTTGATGCAGTGCAGAATGTAGGAGTTCCTACATCACAACGCAGATAGAGACAGTCACCTGACCGATTTACTGGATGCATGGCTCTGATGAGCAAGTGTATCATGATGGAGCCATCCTCTTTCGAGGAAGCTGTGGAGGATCTCGCATGGGTAGATGCCATGGTGGAAGAGTATGATTCGATTGTCAGAAACAGTGCATGGGATATTGTCCCAAGAACGGAAGGGAAATCAGTGGTAGGTTCGAGATGGTTCTACAAGGTGAAGCAAGCTACTGATGGGAGTGTTGAGAAGTATAAGGCAAGATTTGTTGCTTGGGGATTCTCACAGATCGAGGGGATCGACTATGAAGAAACCTTTTCACCTGTCGCAAGGTATTCTTCCATATGGACCATCCTTGCTCTCTCATTGCAGATGGGTTGGCACATTCATCAGATGGATGTGAAGACTGCGTTCCTCAACAGAATCATTGAGGAGGAGGTGTACATTGAGTCGCCTGAAGGATTCAAAATCTTCAGTAGCGAGTCGCATGTGTGTAGGCTCAAAAGAGCATTGTATGGGCTGAAACAAGCACCTCGTGCTTGGTACACACGGATAGACAGTTATTTCACCGGACTTGGTTTTACCAAGAGTGAGGCAGATCCAAACCTATACCAAATTGTGGTGGAGGGTAAGCTTTTGATCATTTTTCTTTATATAGATGATTTAATACTAACAGGTGATGAACTGTTGATACACTCATGCAAGGCAGATCTTGAAAAGGAGTTCGAGATGAAGGACTTGGGCCTCCTTCATTATTTCCTGGGATTGGAAATTTGGCAGCGGAAAGGTGAACTGTTTGTGTCTCAAGGCAAGTACGCTCGGGAGATACTGGAGAAGTTTCACATGCAAGGCTGCAAGCCTATCGACACTTCTCTTCCTGGTGGTTGGAGGAAGGAGGATGCTACATCGGTAGAGGTAGTGGATGCCACTGTTTATCGATAGTTGGTTGGTTCGCTCATGTATTAGTCAATACACGACCGGACATATGCTATGCTGTGAACCAGCTTTCACAAGTGATGGTTAAGCCTACCAAGATCTTTTGGAAGGCAGGCAAGCATGTCCTGAGGTATCTCAGGGGCACATCTGGGTATGGATTGTGGTACAGACAATCGGATGAGGTGAAGCTGCATGGCTTCATGGATGCAGATTGGGCAGGAAGCCCAACAGACAGAAAGAGCACATCTGGAGGGATTTTCAGTATCGGATCTACAACAGTTTCTTGGTACAACAAGAAACAAAGATCTGTGGCACTCAATTCAACGGAGGCTGAGTACATGGAAACAAGTTTGGTTGCATGTGAGGCTATATGGATGAGGAAGATCCTGGTTGGTTTGTTCGGTTCTCATTTAGATCCTACTGTGATATATTGTGATAATCAGAGTTGAATTAAACTCTCGGTTAATCCAGTATTTCATGATAGATCTAAACATATTGACATCCAGTACCATCATATCAGAGATTGTGTGCAGCGGAGGATCGTGTTGCTTTCTTACATTCCTACGGAGGATCAAGATGCAGATATTCTGACGAAGGCGCTCACCAAGAACAAATTCAAATACCATAGAGACATGATCAAGGTGGCAGATAATCCCTATCTTGTTGAGAGGGAGTGTTGAGATTCAACAAGATGATGAGCTTAGTGAAAAGAGTCGCCTTCACTAAGTGGGCCCACATGCGATTTTTTGCACAAAGTCTATTTTTAGACATGTCGATCATATTCTATGAGTTGCAGGATGCTATTTGTGGATGGTTGGTCAAGTTGGAAAAATATATGGACTTCTATTTTTAGACATTTTGGGCGGAGTCTATTTTTAGATTGCTAGTCTAAAAATAGATATGTCAGATATTATTAGCTCTTAATAATATTTGGACTTTGAACATTATCTTATTCTCTTGGAGCACTTCAGTTCAGTGCACAGATGTGGCACAACAACTGACAGAAGGAATTACACTATTCCTGAGGGTTTACTAGAGCTATTGCATGGAGGACTCAGTTAGAACTCAAGTGGCAGAGTTATGACACAGTGGGAAGAAGTAGTTATGGAGTTGTATTTAGTTTAAATTAGTTAGACTCAGTTGAGCTAGTTGTATCTAGTCTAACTGATTGATACACTAGTGAAAGTGGAGTGAATTAATTAGTTAATTAATTCACAAATAATAACTCATTAATCAACTGAACAATACATCAGTTAACTATAGTGCATGGTAGTTTCAGTGGAGACCAGTGGAGAGATAGGTGAAAGGGCAAGATAGACTATCAGTTGTGACTATAGTGATGCATTGATTGCATCCAACACTCAATGGAGATGCCAATGAGGATTGCATGAGCAAGGCTGGAAAAATTCGAACTCATTCAAAGCCATTCTTCAACAGGGATTACACAGTAGAGGCAGGCTAGCAGGTGGCAAAGATCGATGCATGGATTTGCAAGATCGGGCCTGATTACTGTGTAGCGATTGTATTGTAATGAGAGCTTTATATGATCAGCTTTGTATGAGGATTGTTACATGATCTCTATGACATATGTTATATACAGATTGTTGGGGTTTTCAGCTTCAGGCTTTCTCGTTAAACAACTGTGTTAATGTGTGCATTGCAATCTTGATTTAATTTCCGCAGATGATCAATGGTGGAATAGATTCCGTATTTTTCATGAAGTTAAAATAGTGTGATATCAGGAGAATATTGGACATATAACACATAAGTTATATAATTTCTACACTTTGTATTTAAATAACTTAAAATAAAATATAAATATAAATTTATAAATTCTTAATTATATTATATGTTATTAATTAAAATTTATATTATTTAAATTGCATAATAACATGTAATTAATATATTATATAAAAATAATATAATATAATATAATAAATGTATAGGGATATGCATTGTTTCTTTCAAGAAATATGAAATTACAATAATATATTTTTATTCAAAAAGTGTGAAATGAAATTTATTATGAGTACTTTACTTTGACTTTAAAAGTACTTAGAGCACTACCATGGTTAACCATGAGTTTTTATCCACCATTGAGAATGTGAAAAGTAAGTACCTTTAACTCAAACAATGCCACCTCAACCATTAAGGATGATGTCATCCCCTAAAATGTGATTGACTCTCATAAAATGAATTTTGATTGTACATTTTCCTTAGGAGGCCCATTTTAGACCTCAAAATTCCCCTAATGTGAGGCAAAATATATGGCAGCAAGCACTGCTTCGTGTGAAGCCATATGGCTTAGGAAGTTGCTTGTTAATCTACTCAAGGAAAAGATGGAAGCAACCAACATTCTATGTGATAATCAGAGTTGCATCAAACTCTCAGAGAACCCTGTGTTTCATGATCGGTTGAAGCATATTGACATCAGGTGTCATTTCATCAGAGACTGTGTCTAGTGGAGAGCTGTGCAGTGGCAGTATACTCCGACAAGAGAACAAGTGGAAGAAATCCTCACAAAGATCTGAGAAAGACAAAGTTTTTTTACTTCAGAGAGAAGATGGGGATGATCAAGAATCCATTTCAGTAGCAGAAATGGACATATGTAGAATTAAGAGGGAACTGTAGTACATATGAGGCAGTGATAGTGGTAGTGTCATGGGCAGCAGTATAGAAGGCATCAATGCAACAAATGAGGGGTAGCAATAGTCAAACATCAAAAATGCAGAGGGTTCTTCAAAGTCAGAGAAATATGCAACAAGAAAATTGCTAGAACACTTTTTTTGCTAAGAGGGAGTGTTGATTTTTGTAGCATCAGAAAGTGATCTAGGTCTCAAAATTTGTGAGGAGGGTTGGACACCAGTATTCCAAAGAATCCATAAATCGTTTGTGGAAATTCCACTCAGTTTATGTTTAATTAAAATAATTAATTATTTTAAAGAGGACCCTAAGTTTAAACTTAAGGAAAGTAAATAATTAATGGGTATTAATAAACCAGAGTGTGAATCTTCTAGAGAACGAAGATCAAGTCAATATTTAATCTTAGCCATTGATTATAATTCTAATCTGGTCTTTGATTTGTCAATGAAAAGATTATAAAAGAAGACTTGAGGGCCATTTGGAAAGTAAGCCGGGCACACACTCAATAACCTGAGGGAAGTTGATTTTGAAGGAATAGAATTTGATTTCAGAGGGAGAGTTGCGGGGCAAAGGAAGCAGAGGGCATCAACAGTGTCAGGGCTCGAGGGAAGGAGGACGCATAAGGGTATAGAGGCAGCACAAAAGAGCAGCGTAGAGGGCTCATGTAGTAATGACGCAGTCTCACGCATGCTCTATGCAGAGAAGGACAGAGGGGTGATGCAGTAGGGGCAGTGAGTCCCTCAGGTGTCAAAAATTCTCTTGAGGTTTGAGAGAATTCATTTGAGGTGTTTTCTTAACAAGTTTCTCAAATATTCTGCTAGTCTTTCCCTGTAAATAATTTGCTGCTGAAGATTAATATATAAACCCTCATCTGCTGCACTGGTTTTCCCACATTGGGTTTTCCCAAGGAAGATTGTCCAAAAATAAATGTTCCACTGTGATTTATTTTTGTGCTTGCATTTTACTTTTCTTTTCTCTATATGTAGTAGAGTGAAAACTACAGTAGTGTTTATTTTTGAAATTTATTGGAAGGGTTTTGTAAATAACTTATTTTGGAAATAAGTAGGAGAAATAAATTTATAACTGCAGTAGAATTTTAGAATTGAAAATTTTCACAGCCTTCAACTCCACTTTTATTGCTCTCATTCCCAAATCTGACTCCCCTCGTAGCTTCAATGATTTTCGACCCATACATTTATGCAATTGCATTTACAAAATCATCACAAAAATCATTGCCAACATATTCAAGCCCACATTATCTAAGTACATCTCGCCTGAACAATTTTCCTTTCTCAACCATCGCCGGATCCATGAAGCCATTGGAATTGCTCAAGAGGTTTTTCACTCCATTAAGATTAAAAAGCTAAAAGGCCCCATCCTCAATATCGATCTTGCAAAGGCCTTTGATCACACCAATTGGTTATATATTTGTATGCTATTAACTCATTTGGGTTTTCTTATAGTATTCATCAATTGGATTATGTGTTGTATATCTAATGCCTCCTTCAGTGTGCTCATTAATGGATCTACCTCTCCATTTTTTCATGCGGAGAGTGGACTTTGGTAGGGGTGCCCTCTTTCCCCTCTTCTATTTCTCTTGATTATGGAATCTTTAAGCAGACATATCTCGGAGGAGCAAATATTGGGCAGATTACAGGGCATCAAAATTGCAGATAGATGCACAGTTCCCCATCTTTTATTTGTTGATTATGTGCTTATATTTTTGAATGGATCCATTGGGGACTCTTCTGCTTTCTTCGTTGTTTTAAAATCATTCTTCCTTGCTACAGGAATGGATTTTAATAACCAAAAATTGACCTTGAATACAGTTGGTTGCGCCATTCAGGAATCAATCTTCGCTCAACATAAATTTCCCTTTTCTCTCCTCACTCTCGAAGATGGTCTCAAATATCTTGGTTTTCGTTTAAAACCGACAGATTATAGAATAGAAGATTGGACCTAGCTGATTGCAAATATCGAAAAAAGGATAAATGTCTGGCATCATCGATGGCTATCTTGGGCTGGTCGACTTATTCTCATCAAATCAGTGATCGAAGCTACTCCGGTGTACTGGATGTCGCTAGCTTGGATACCAAGGGGCATCCTATCTAGGATTTAGCAGATATGTTGTAGATTTCTATGGAAAGGAAATAAGGAGGGTCATACCTTTGCTTGGGTTCATTGGGAGCACATCGTCCTGCCAAAGAAATGGGGAGGACGGGGCATGAAGAATCTTGATGAGTTTGCAAAAGCACTTGCAGCAAAAAGATGGGGTGGCAGGTGCTCACTTCACAGAATCTTTGGTCAAATGTGGTACTTCAAAAGTACATCACTAGTACATTTGGCAGAAATTCTGACACTTTTGACCAAATGTCAGAAATTTCCCCAAACTTTATCAATTTTTCAAATCCCTCCCACAACTGTCGCTATACCGACATTTGGAGACAAGTGTCGGTATTGCAACACTTAGAGGTAAGTGTCAGTCTTGCGACGTTTGGAGAAAAGCGTCGGAATTGCGACGGATTAGAGGAAAGTGTCGGTCTTGTGACACTTAGAGCTAAGTGTCGCTATTGCGACATTTGGAGCAAAGCGTCGAAATTGCAATGGATTGGAGGAAAGTGTCGGTCTTGCGACACTTAGAGCTAAGGGTCGCTATTGCGACGTTTGGAGCAAAGCGTCGGAATTGCGATGGATTGGAGGAAAGTATCGGTCTTGCGACACTTAGAGCTAAGTGTTGCTATTGCGACGTTTGGAGCAAAGCGTCGATATTGCAACGGTTTGGGGCAAATCAAAGAAATGTTAACCATCAAAATTTTCTAAGTTGTGACTGCATGGGTGCCCTGTGCACGTTCATGCGGCCCGTTTTTCATTGCTCCCTTATGCCTTCGTTCGGTCGTGCATGCCGTGTGAGGGTGCCTTCCCAAACATGTTCGGGCCGGGTCGTTTCATTTGAGGGCGGTCGTATCAAATTTGCTAAGTTGTGACCGCACGGGTGCCTTGTGCACGTTCGTGCGGCCCGTTTGCCGTTTACTCCCTTGTGCCTTCGTTCAGTAGCCCTCCGTGTTGTTTCGTTTGAGGGCGCTTGCCCAAACCCGTTCGGGTAGGGTCGTTTCATTTGAGGGCGCCCACCGAAACCCGTTCGGGTAGGGTCATTTTGGTTGAGGGCGCCCGCCCAAACGCGTTCGGGTCGGGTCGTTTTGGTTGAGGGCACCCGCCCAAACGTGTTTGGGTGGGGTTGATTCAGTTGAGGGCGGCTGTATCAAAATTTCTAAGTACTTGTGACCGAACGGGTGCCCTGTGCACGTTCGTGCAACTCGTTTGCCGGTTGCTCCCTTGTGCCTTCGTTCGGTCATGTCGTGTCGTGTGAGGGTGCCTGCCCAAACGTGTTTGGGTCGGGTCATTTTGTTTGATGGCGTCTGTATCAAATTTGCTAAGTTGTGACCACACACGTGCCTTATGCATGTTTGTGCGTCCCTTTTACCGTTTTCTCCCTTGTGCCTTCGTTCAATCGGGCGCACCGTGGCGTTTCGTTTGAGGGCACCCGCCCAAACCCCTTCAGGTTAGGTCGTTTCGGTTGAGGACGCCTGCCTAAACGTGTTCAGGTCAGGTCATTTTGGTTGAGGGCGCCCGCCTAAATGCATTCAGGTCGGGTCGTTTTGGTTGAGGGCGCTCGCCCAAACGCTTTTGGGTCTGGTCGTTTCGGTTGAGGGCGACTGTATCAAATTTTCTAAGTACTTGTGACTGCACGGGTGCCCTCTGCACGTTCGTGTGGCCCGTTTTGGTTGCTCCCTTGTGCCTTCGTTCAGTCGTGTGTGCCATGTCGCGCCGTGTGAGGGCGCCCGCCCAAACACATTCGGGTCGGGTATTTTCGTTTGAGGGCGGTCGTATCAAATTTGCTAAGTTATGATCGCACGGGTGCCTTGTGCATGTTCATGCGGCCTGTTTGCCATTTTCTCCCTTGTGCCTTCGTTCGATAGCCCGTCATGTCGTTTCGTTTGAGGGCACCCACCCAAACCCGTTTGGGTAGGGTCGTTTCGTTTGAGGGCAGTCGTATCAAATTTGCTAAGTTGTGACCGCACGGGTGCCTTGTGCACATTCGTGCGGCCCATTTGCCATTTGCTCCCTTGTTCCTTCATTCGATAGCCCACCGTGTCGTTTCGTTTGAGGGCGCCCACCCAAACCCGTTCGGGTAGGGTCATTTCATTTGAGGGCGCCCGTCGAAATCCGTTCAGGTAGGGTCGTTTTGGTTGAGGGCGCCCGCCCAAACGCGTTTGGGTCGGGTCGTTTCGATTGAGGGCGCCTGCCCAAACGCATTTGGGTTGGGTCAGTTCGATTGAGGGCGGCTGTATCAAATTTGCTAAGTACTTGTGACCGCACGGGTGCCCTGTGCACGTTCGTGCGACCCGTTTGCCGGTTGCTCCCTTATGCCTTCGTTCGGTCCTGCACACCGTGTCGCGCCGTGTGAGGGCGCCCACCCAAACACGTTCGGGTCGGGTCGTTTCGTTTGATGGCGGCCGTATCAAATTTGCTAAGTTGTGACCGCATGGGTGCCTTATGCACATTTGTGCGGCCCGTTTGCCGTTTTCTCCCTTGTGCCTTCATTCAGTTGGGCGCGTCGTGTCGTTTCATTTGAGGGCACGCGCCCAAACCCGTTAGGGTCATGTCATTTTGGTTGAGGGCGCTCGCCCAAACGTGTTCGGGTCGGGTTGTTTCGGTTGAGGGCGCCCGCCCAAACGCGTTTGGGTCAGGTCGTTTCGGTTGAGGGTGCCTGCCCAAACGCATTTGGGTCGGGTCGTTTTAGTTGAGGGTGGCTGTATCAAATTTTCTAAGTACTTGTGACAGCACGGGTGCCCTGTGCACATTTGTGCGGCCCGTTTGCAGGTTGCTCCCTTGTGCCTTTGTTCAGTGATGCGCACCATGTCGCGCCGTGTGAGGGCACTCGCACAAACGCGTTCGGGTCGGGTCGTTTCGTTTGAGAGCGGTCGTATCAAATTTGCTAAGTTGTGACCGCACGGGTGCCTTATGCACGTTCGTTGGTCTTCCGACGTGTAAGCCGTCGGTCTTCCGATGCTTGGATAAAAATATTTAAAAAAAAAAATTCTGCCAAATGTACTAGTTTGAATGTATATCCTCTGCCTTGAGTCAATTTTGCATTTAGAGAAAAATTGTAAGTTCCATCTAACATATTTATTCTTGCAAGTCTTAGATAATTCTCATTCATTTTGGAAGAAGTACGCACTTTATGCAGATGATAACTCTTCACACTACCTCCTTTTCTTTACTTATTTTAGTGTTTGTATTATTTAAAAGTCAAGAAGACTAGTTTCCTTTTTCCATTCTTATTGAAGTCCCTAAAAGATCCATCCTCATCATTCTTCTATAGTGAAACATGCAAAAAAGAAAATATTTTTTTATAACATAGATGCATACAAGTTTTTAGATAACAAGAACAAGTGTCAGTATTGCAACGTTTAGGAGGCAAGTGTTGTTAGTGTTTAGGAACAATCTTAGGGTTTAGGGTTTGGGAGTTATTTTTGGTGATCGGGTCTTGTCGTGTGAGGCTTCCCAACGAAACACATTCGTATGGGTTGTTTCGTTCGAGGGCGCCCGTATCAGTTTTGCTAAGTTGTGACTGCCCGGGTGCCTTATGCACGTTTCGGCGGCCCATTTGCCGTTTGCTCCCTTGTGGCATCGTTCGGTAGGGCGCGCCGTGTCGCACCATGTGAGGTCGCCCGACCGAGCGCGTTCGGGTCGGGCCGTTTAGTTCAAGGGTGCCCATATCAGTTTTGCTGAGTTGTGACTGCCCAGGTGCCTTGTGGATGTTCGGGTGGCCTGTTTGCCATTTTCTCCCTTGTGGCATCGTTCGGTCGGGCGTGTCGTGTTGCGCCGTGTGAGGTCGCTCGACTGGGCGCGTTCAGGTCGGTCCGTTTCGTTCGAGGGCGCCTGTATCAGTTTTGCTAAGTTGTGACTGCCTGGGTGCCTTGTGCACATTCGGGTGGCCCGTTTTCCATTTTCTCCCTTGTGGCATCATTTTGTCGGGCACGCCATGTCGCGCTGTGTGAGGTCACCCGACCGGGCGTGTTCGGGTCAGGTCGGGCCATTTCGTTCGAGGGCGCCCGTATCAGTTTTGCTAAGTTGTGACCGCCCAAGTGCCTTGTGCACATTCGGGCGGCCTGTTTTCCGTTTGCTCCCTTGTGGCATCGTTCAGTCGGGCGCGCTGTGTCGCACTGTGTGAGGTTGCCCAACCAGGCCCGTTCGAGTCGGGTTGGGCCGTTTCGTTCGAGGGCACCTGTATCAGTTTTTCTAAGTTGTGACCGCCTGGGTGCCTTGTGCACATTCAGGCAGCCCGTTTGCCATTTTCTCCCTTGTGGCATCGTTCAGTCGGGCGAGCCATGTGAGGTCGCCCGACCGGGCGTGATCGGGTCGAGTCGTTTCGTTCGAGGGCGCCCGTATCAGTTTTGCTAAGTTGTGACCACCCGGGTGCCTTGTGCACGTTCGGGTAGCCCGTTTTCCATTTTCTCCCTTGTGGCATTGTTCGGTTGGGCGCGCCATGTCGCGCCGTGTGAGGTCGCCCGACGGGGCGTGTTCAGGTCGGGACGTTTTGTTAGAGGGCACCCGTAACAGTTTTGTTAAGTTGTTACCACCTGGGTGCCTTGTGCACGTTCGGGTGGCCCATTTGCCGTTTGTTCCTTTGTGGCATCGTTCAGTCGGGTGCGCCGTGTCGCGCCGTGTGAGGTCCCCCGATCGGGCGCGTTCGGGTCAGGTCAGGCCGTTTTGTTCAAGGGTACCCGTATCAGTTTTTCTAAGTTGTGACCGCCTGGGTGCCTTATGCTTGTTCGGGCGGCCCATTTGCCGTTTGCTCCCTTGTGGCATCGTTCGGCCGGGCGCGCTGTGTCACACCGTGTGAGTTCGCCGGACTGGGCGCGTTCGAGTCGAGTTGTTTCGTTCAAGGGCGCTCGTATCAGTTTTGCTAAGTTGTGACCGCCCGAACGTGCTTGTGCACGTTCGGGCGACCCGTTTTCCGTTTGCTCCCTTGTGGCATCGTTTGGTCGGGTGCGCCGTGTGAGGTCGCCCAATTGGGCGCGTTCGGGTCGGGTTGTTTCGTTCGAGGGCACCCGTATCAGTTTTACTAAGTTGTGACCACCTGGGTGCCTTGTGCACGTTTGGGCGGCCCGTTTGCCATTTTCTCCCTTGTGGCATTGTTTGGTCGGGCACACCGTGTGAGGTTGCCCGACCAGGCATGTTCGGGTCGGGTCGTTTCGTTCGAGGGCACCATATCAGTTTTTCTAAGTTGTGACCGCCCGGGAACCTTGTGCATGTTCGGGTGGCTCGTTTGCTGTTTTCTCCCTCATGGCATCGTTCATTCGGGCGCGTCGTGTTGCGCCGTGTGAGGTCACCCGACCGGGTGCATTCGGGTCGGATTGTTTCGTTCGAGGGCGCCCGTATCAGTTTTGCTATGTTGTGACCGCCTGGGTGCCTTGTGCACGTTCGGGCGGCCCGTTTTCCGTTTTCTCCCTTGTGGCATCGTTCGGTCGGGCTCGTCGTGTCGCGCTGTGTGAGGTCACCCGACCGGGCGCGTTCGGGTCGGGTCGTTTCATTCGAGGGCACCCGTATCAGTTTTGCTATGTTGTGACCGCTTGGATGCCTTGTGCACGTTCGGGCAGCCCGTTTGCTGTTTGCTCCCTTGTGGTATTGTTTGCCGTGTGAGGTCGCCCGACCGGGTGTGTTCGGGTCGGTCTGTTTCGTTAGAGGGCGCCCGGATCGGTTTTGTTAAGTTGTGACTTCCCAGGTGCCTTGTGCACGTTCGGGCGACCCATTTTCCGTTTGTTCCCTTGTGGCATCGTTTGGTTGGGTGCGCCGTGTCGCGCCATGTGATGGCGCCCGACTAAGCGCATTCGGGTCGGGTCGTTTCATTCGAGGGCGCCCGTATCAGTTTTGCTAAGTTGTGACCCCCTAGGTGCCTTGTGCACGTTCAGGTGACCCGTTTGCCGTTTGCTCCCTTGTGCATGTTCCGGCGGCCCGTTTGTCGTTTTCTCCCTTGTGGCATCGTTCGGTCGGGCGCGCTGTGTGAGGTCTTCCGACCGGGCGCGTTTGGGTCGGGTCGTTTCTTTCGAGGGCGCCCGTATCAGTTTTGCTAAGTTGTGACCACCGAGGTGCCTTGTGCACGTTCGGGCGGTCTGTTTTCCATTTGCTCACTTGTGGCATCGTTTGGTTGGGCGCGCCGTGTCACGTCGTGTGAGGTCGCCCGACCGGGCATGTTCGGGTCGGGCCGTTTCATTAGAGGGTGCCTGTATCAGTTTTGCTAAGTTGTGACCACCCGGGTGCCTTGTGCACGTTCGGGCGGCCCGTTTGCCATTTTCTCCCTTGTGGCATCGTTTGGTCAGGCGCGCCGTGTCATGCCGTGTGAGGTCGCCTGACTGGGCACATTCGGGTCGGATCGGGCCATTTCGTTCGAGGGCGTCCGTATCAGTTTTTCTAAGTCATGACTGCCCAGGTGCCTTGTGCACGTTCGGGTGGCCCGTTTGCCGTTTTCTCCCTTGTGGACTCATTTAGTCGGGCGCGCTGTGTCGCGCAATGTGAGGTTGCCCGACCGAGCGAGTTCGGGTCGGGCCATTTCACTCGAGGGCGCCTGTATCAATTTTGCTAAGTTGTGACCGCCCGGGCATCCCGTTTGCCATTTTCTCCCTTGTGGCATCGTTCAGTCGGGCGCGGCGTGTCGCACCGTGTGAGGTCGCCCGACAGGGCATGTTCGGGTCGGGTCGTTTCGTTCGAGGGCACCCGTATCAGTTTTGCTAAGTTGTGACCGCCCCGGTGCGTTGTGCACGTTTGGTCGGCCCGTTTTCCATTTGCTCCCTTGTGGCATCGTTCGGTTGGGCGCGCCGTGTCGCCCTGTGTGAGGTCGCCCGATCAAGCACGTTCAGGTCGGGTCGTTTCGTTCGAGGGCGTCCGTATCAGTTCTGCTAAGTTGTGACTGCCCGGGTGCCTTATGCACATTCTGGTGGCCCGTTTTCCGTTTTCTCCCTTGTGGCATCGTTCGTTTGGGCACGTCGTGTTGCGCCGTGTGAGGTTGTCCGACCAGGCGCGTTCGCGTCGGGCCATTTTGTTCGAGGGCACCAATATCAGTTTTGCTAAGTTGTGACCACCCGGGTGCCTTGTGCACATTCGGGTGGCCCGTTTGCCATTTTCTCCCTTGTGGCATCGTTCGGTCGGGCCTGCCGTGTCGCGCCATGTGAGGTGGCCCGACAGGTGCGTTCAGGTCAGGCCATTTCGTTCGAGGGCGCCTGTATCAGTTTTGCTAAGTTGTGACCGCCTGGGTGCCTTATGCACGTTCGGGCAGGCCGTTTGCCGTTTGCTCCCCTGTGGTATCGTTCGTCGTGTCGCGCCATGTGAGGTCGCCCGATCGGGCGCATTCGCGCTGCGCCGTTTCGTTTGAGGGCGCTCGTATCAGTTTTGTTAAGTTGTGACTGCCCGGGTGCCTTGTGCACAGTCGGGCAGCCTGTTTGCCGTTTGTTCCCTTGTGGCATCGTTCGGTCGGGCGCGCCCTGTTGCGCCATGTGAGGGCCCCCGACCAAGCGCGTTTGGGTCGGGTCGTTTTGTTCGAGGGCGTCCGTATCAGTTTTGCTAAGTTATGACAGCCTGGGTGCCTTGTGCACGTTCGGGTGACCCATTTGTCGTTTTCCCCCTTGTGGCATCGTTCGGTCGGGCGCGCCGTGTGAGGGCGCCCGACCAAGTGAATTCGGGTCGCGTTGTTTCGTTCGAGGGCACCCATATCATTTTTGCTAAGTTGTGATCGCCCGAGTGCCTTGTGCACGTTCGGTTGGCCCGTTTGCCATTTGCTCCCTTGTGGCATCATTCAGTCGTTCAACTATCCTTTTCGGGTCAGGTCAGGTCGTGTCGTGTGAGGCCGCCCAAGGAAACGTGTTCGGGTATGTTGAGTTGGGTCTGGTCGGGTCGTGTCATGTGAGGCCACCCAAGGAAACATGTTCGTACGATTCGGGTCGAGTTGGGTCTGGTCGAGTCGTGTCATGTGAGGCCGCCCAAGGAAACACGTTCGTATGGGTTCGGTTGAGTCATGTATTGATGGCGCTCAAGGAAACGCGTTCGGGCGGGTTGGGTTGGGTTGGGTCGTGTGAGGGTGGTCGTATAAAAAATGCTAAATTGTGACCGCCTTAAAATCCAGTGCCTCCTCATAAGGGACAAGGTCGACAACATTAGGATGTTTTTGCAATAAACAAGGGTATTTCTAGGACACAGTCAGGTGGAGCAAGAGTATAAGAGCCAAATTTCTCATGAATGTGGCACACTCGAACTTAAGATTTTCTGGAGTAGTCATGAGGTGTAGTCTGGTTATTAAGAATTCATCAGATGGCCATTCTCCGGACTTAAATTGTGTGACAACACTATGGCTGAGTTTGAAATTGGAGATTGAACATACATTTGGTTTGATTACAATAGACATTTTCATCAATAAATGTAAAGAAATGGCTAACAAATACTATAAATTAATAAGTAAAGAAGACATGGCAACAAGCAACAATACTTACAAAATTGTTACATTGAGACGCAAAGAATAAGCAACTAATGTGCACAAACAGAGACCAATGAAACTATCATCTTAACCCCTAACCCCTTAAACACTAATTCCCAACCCCTAACCCATTTAACCCCCTAAACCTCTAAACACCTAACCCATTTAACCCCTAAACCATAAACCTCTAAACCCTTAACCCCTAAACCCTAAACCCTTAACCCCTAACCCATTTAACCCCCTAAACCCTTAACCCCTAACCCCTTAAACCCTTAACCCTAACCCCTTAAACCCTAATTCCTGACCCCTAACCCATCTAACCCCCTAAAACCTAACCCCATTAGCCCCTAAAATCCTTAACTGCTAAATCCCCTAAACCCCTAACCCATTTAACCCCTTAAACCCTAAACCTATAACCCCTTAATGCCTAACCCATTTAACCCCCTAAACCTCTAAACCCCTAACCCATTTAACCCCTAAACCATAAACCTCTAAACCCTTAACCCCTAACCCATTTAACCCCCTAAAGCCCTAGTAAACCCCTAACCCAATTAACCCCCTAAACCCTAAACCTATAAACCCTTAACTCCTAACCCCTTAAACCCTAAACCATTAAACCCTTAACCCTAACCCCTTAAACCTTAATTCCCGACCCCTAACCCATCTAACCCCTAAAACCTAACCCCATTAGCCCCTAACTTCTAACCCCTAAAATCCTTAACTGCTAAATCCCCTAACCCCCTAAACCCCTAACCCATTTAACCCCCTAAACCCTAAACCTATAACCTCTTAACCCCTAACCCATTTAACCCCCTAAAACTCTAAACCCCTGACCCATTTAACCCCTAAACCCTTAACCCCTAGCCCCTAAACCCTTAACCCCTAACCCATTTAACCCCCTAAACCCCTAGTAAACCCCTAACCCATTTAACCCCCTAAACCCTAAACCTATAAACCCTTAACCCCTAACCCCTTAAACCCTAAACCATTAAACCCTTAACCCTAACCCCTTAAACCCTAATTCCCGACCCCTAACCCAACTAACCCCCTAAAACCTAACCCCATTAGCCCCTAACTTCTAACCCCTAAAATCCTTAACTGCTAAATCCCCTAACCCCCTAAACCCCTAACCCATTTAACCCCCTAAACCCTAAACCTATAACCCCTAACCCATTTAACCCCCTAAACCATAAACCTCTAAACCCTAACCCATTTAACCCCTAAACCCTAAACCTCTAAACCCTTAACCACTAACCCTTAAACCCTTAACCCCTAACCCATTTAACCCCCTAAACCCATAACCCATTTAACCCCCTAAACCCTAAACCTCTAAACCCTTAACCCCTAACCCCTAAACCCTTAACCCCTAACCCCTTAAACCCTATTTCCCAACCCTAACCCAGTTGACCCCCTACCCTAACCCATTTGCTAAGTTGTGACCGCATGGGTGCCTTGTGCACGTTCATGCGGCCTGTTTGTCGTTTCGTTTGAGGGCACCCACCCAAACCCGTTCGAGTCGGGTCGTTTCAATTGAGGGCGCCTGCCCAAATGCGTTCGGGTCGGGTCGTTTTGGTTGAGGGCGCCCACCGGCCCAAACGCGTTTGGGTTTGGTCGTTTCGGTTGAGGGTACTCGTATCAAATATGCTAAGTTGTGACTGCACGGGTGCCCTATGCACGTTCATGCAGCCCGCTTTCTGGTTTCTCCCTTGTAAACGCGTTCGAGTCGGGTCGTTTCGTTTGAGGGTGGCCATATAAAATTTGCTAAGTTGTGACTGCACGGGTGCTTTGTGCACGTTCATGCGACCCATTTTCCATTTGCCCCCTAGTGCCTTCGTTTTGTCGGGCGCGCCGTGTGAGGGCGCCTGCCCAAACACGTTTGGGCAGGGTCGTTTCATTTGAGGGCGGCTGTATCAAATTTGCTAATTTGTGACCGCATGGGTGCCTTGTGCACGTTCGTGTGGCCCATTTTCTTTTTGCTCCCTTGTGCCTTTGTTCGGTCGGGCGCGCCATATTGTGAGGGCGCCCGCCCAAACGCGTTTGAGTTGGGTCGGGTCGTTTCATTTGAGGGTGGCCGTATCAAATTTGCTAAGTTGTGATCGCACGGGTGCCTTTTGCACGTTCGTGCGGCCCATTTTCTGTTTGCTCCTTTGTGCCTTCGTTCAATCATGCGCGTCGTGTCGCGCCGTGTGAGGGTGCCCGCCCAAACGCGTTTAGGTTGGGTCATTTCATTTGAGGGTGGTCGTATCAAATTTGATAAGTTGTGACCGCACAGGTGCCTTGTGCACATTCGTTCAGCCCGTTTGTCATTTTCTCCCTTGTGCCTTCGTTCGGTCGGGCACGTTGTGTCGTTTCGTCTGAGGGCGCCCACCCAAACCCATTCGGGTCGAGTTGTTTCGGTTGAGTGCGCCCGCCCAAATGTGTTCGGGTTGGGCCCCCTAAGCCCCCAATCCCTAATCCCTTAACTACTAACTCATTATTCGACCCCTAACCCCTAGATGCACCTAAATCCCCTAACCCCTAACCCCCAATCCCCTAAGCCCTCCAAATTCGACGAATTAGCTTTGAAGAAGTAATTGTTTTCTACAATATGGTTTGTAAGTTATTTAAATAGAGGTATCTTCTCTAGAGTTATTTTTTAGATCCATAGTTTCATTTACTAATTTTTGAACAAGGCTTATGACACTTTTCATGTCTATGGGATTTTTATCTTGAAGCTCATTATCTATATGAGTATTTGCTGCTTCAAGGGTTTCCTGACGGAGAAAATCGCAATATAGGGTTTAGGGCGCATTATTGCGTTATTGCTGCTTCAAGGGTTTGCTGAACAAACCCCAAATCGTTCATTTCCTTGCTACTTATCAGGTTCTTACTTCTGTCTAATTCATTATATACTCAGATCATGAATGTGAGAAGGTTGTTTATGGATTATATTATTATTGTATCAATAGTGTAATTATTTCTGTGTTGTTATATCTTTCTAGTCAAAAACCTCATCTTCAGAAATATTTTCTTGTCATTTTCAAAATTGATTGCTTCATTGAGCACAACATGCAGCTTATCTAATACTTTATTGAAGCTAAGAGCCCCATCTTTGGCGCAAGCTGCTTTTCGGCTAACTCCACCGCTTTTGATCTCAATTTTGTCAATTGCTTTCTTCTCTCATATGATATATGAGCATATTATTCATACCATAACATTACTACTTCCCTTTTAACCACATACAACTTATTTTTAAGTTACCATGATTCATCTTTAATATCATATAATTAGATTAAAAAATTAACAAAAATCCTTAGTTTATGAAATAAAAATTCAACAATTTTATATAATTAATAATTTAAATAAATGTCTTAGATTTAATCTCATTAATAATTATTTATAATAAAAAATACCACTTATTTACCCAAACCAGTTTAAATTATTTAATTTATTAAGTTTTAATTTCTAAAGAGATTTTTAAGGTGTTTAATTCATTTATGTATTCAAAAATTGATTATAAACAATAAGAAATCACAATCTTGATATTGTCAGGTTTCAATCAAAAAAACCATTTCATCTATTAATTAGTCTACACTATTATTTATTATAGAAAATGTATCTAATTTGAATGAATGAATACATAGATTACTATCATTAAAGAAAAAAATGTAAATTTCACTTTTAAAGTAATACTTGAAAATAAGGAAAAAATAATACATAAATGATAAAGAAAAAATATATATAAAAAAGAGATTGAAACTCCAAATATTTAAAATACAACATAATTTAAGTGTAAAGTTTAAAACTCCTTTTAATAAAGCATGATGATTTAGTAGGGTAGAAGGATTACTATATGCAAAAATCAGTCCATTATTTACTCATATAACTTTAATTGCTTCTCAAAAAGATATGTTTTATTTTTTTGATTGTAAATATTTTTAAACAATCAAAATAAACAAACATTTAATTATTTAGAAATTATTTTAATTATTTAAAAATTATTATAAATTTTTTTTTTTTCTAAATAGGACTAATTCTATTAATTATGAAAATACTGATACAAAACCGCCAGGACTGCTGCTGTGAGAGCCAGACAGTCTGGGTTGATTGACTATGCTGTCCTTAAGAAGTCGGGGCCGCCCAGAGTGGGAAACTGACCCATTAAACATCAGTAGTTGGGCCGCCCATAGAAGGGAAACCGGCCAGAGACTTATACAAAACATGTAAATAACTTTAAAAACAAAGCAAGAGACATCATTATGCCCAACAGGTGGGCAACTAAAACAGTAAATCATGATAAACCAGCTGTAATTGAGCCCAAGGAGTCAGCTCTTGTCCTCAGAAGACAGCGGTTCCTCTTCCACCCTGCATGCATATTCATTTCCTGTGCTGCTGTCTTCCTTCCCTCCCTGACTGTCAGAATTCATGTTCTGGTGCTGAGCTTCAGTGCTGACCTCTGCGTGAGGAGAAGGAATGGAGCGAGGGTCAAGAGTAGGGGGGGGGCCAGCAGAAGGGGGAATTTCCTCACGAAGGGATACAGTGATGAGGGCAGTGATGATGGAGTCAAAAGAAGTACAGTGGAAGCGAAGTTCCGCATTCTGAGTGGTCTGCCGGATGGTGGAGCCACGAACCCTGTTGATTGGAGGAGAGGGCTGACCGGGATAGGCGATAGCTGCTGAGGGAAGAGGTTGACAGGGAGGATTAGGAATATTCGGTGGAGAGGAAAGACCGGGAGGCTCAGAGTGAGCAACAGGATTGTCAGAAGCATCTCTGATGATTTGCGCCCGTCCGCGTCCTCTGCCAACTAGGCTACCCCTACCCCTGCCTCTACGTCTGCCACCACGTGAAGATAGCGGGGGAGTGTGGTCGTCTCCGTCCGAGGAGGAGCTGAGTTCAGAGAGGGGCAGAGGAGGAGTGCCTGAAGTGCGCCCCCGACTCACCCCACGACGAGGCCTCATTCTTTGACGAAGGCGGGGCATGGCTAACAACAAATGACGCAAACGAGGCCTGCCAGAAGGGGGTTCAGGAGAAGGGGAGAGAGAGAGGACACAACCAGGGTGGCTCTGCCTATGCAGGAAAGCAGAAGAGCCGAGAGTGCAATTACCAGCGGGGCGCAGATCCTGAGAATTCAAATTGAGATTGGACAAAGACGGAGTACCTGTGAAGGTGACGCTCGAATAACCAGAAGAGGCACAAGCTCCGCAGCAAGGGCCGTTGGAGAAGTGAACGCCCGGCACCGTTTCCAGACAAGCCCAAACACTGCAACGACGCCCCGTATTCGTCTTGCAGCTGGAGATTGCCGCACCAGGAGGGCAAGCGCTTCTTAGCGGGAGCAGAATTCTCGTATGGCTTCCGTCTCTCTGCCCCTCTTCCATCATGAAAGCAAATGCCATAAACATCGCCATAAGCCTGAGAATGAAGGAGCAGTTAATACCATTGTGTTTCTTCCAAGGCGTATTAATGTCGCGAGGACTGTGAACACGCGAGGCCATGTGGGCAGGGCACGCAAACAGCCTTGGGAGTTGCGTGGGTGCCGGAGGCCCATTAATTCGCTCAGTCAGCCGCATCCGGCGGAAAATTATTATAATTATTAAAAAATATATATTTTTAAATTAATTTGAGTGGCCTTAGAAAAACACACGTGTTTCATTTCAAATATCAAAAGTTTAATTTCCCTCGTTCATTTCCCTCCAGTTGCATGGTTTGTCCAGGGAAGGAGGGAGGATGCAGCCATACTGTCGCCGGTTTTCAGGAAGGATGTAGCCATACTATTGCAGGTTTGGAGGAAGGATGCGGTAAGTAAAGAAATTGATCCTGAGTGCTTGTTGCAGGTCTGCTTTGATCCATTTGGTTGAAGTCCGGTGATTTATTTCTTTCTGCTCTAATACATTAGGTTATAAATAACAAATCCCGTTTGGAGGGGCAGTTTAGATCTTATCCAAATATGAGTTGGGTCGATAGAAAAAATGCGAGAGATCCTTCACATTCAGGGGGGCCAATGTGGCAACCAAATCGGCTCCAAGTTCTGGGAAGTGGTCTGTGAAGAACACGGGATTGATCCCACTGGGAGATATCAGGGCACTTCAGATCTACAGCTTGAAAGGGTTAATGTTTACTACAATGAGGTGAGCTGTGGGAGATTTATGCCCTGAGCCATGCTCATGGCTCTGGAGCCTGGCACCATGGACAGTGTGCGGATCTCTGCGTTGCTCTCAACTCCAAAAACAGGTACTCTTATTCTTCAATACAACAAGAACTTTGGTTGCTGTTTTAGCTTCTTTTTCAGGATCTTGTCTCATGGGTCTGCTTGTAATTTGTTCTATTGGGACTGCCTTTGGTGGTACATTCAGAGCATTAATAAAATGAAAATATGCAGATTTTTGGAGTCTATACCCATTTTGGTTATCAGGGTCTTGGAAGGCTTTTCTGTATTGGGTGATTCTATCTGTATGTTTTTGTCAATGCTTCGTTAACGTTGTTTTAGAATCAGTGCTTATGACTTGTGTACAACAAGATTTCCAAGATTTTGAAGGGTTGTATGTCTGTGTGTCATACAAAATCTCGGTTACTTCACTTTCTGATACTATAATGTTTGTTTCAGTGACCATCTCAGTTTCAAGAACTAAAGATTGATTTTCTGTATTGGGCGATATTATATTTTTGGTGTTAGATTAGAGCCTACGACCTCTGTACAATCAGGATACTAGAGTCTGGAAGGTGTAGGGGAGAGAAAGAGAAGGTTACTTCATTTTTTGGCTTTATAATGTTCTTTACAGTGACTATATCGGTTTAAGATTGCTCTTATGTATTGGGTGATTTCATTTGTATGTATTTATTAATACTTTCCTAAGTGGCTTTATAGGTTTAGAGTCAGAGCTTATGGCCTTTGCACCATCAGATTACCAGGGCTGGGATAGAGAGAAACTCTGGGTCACATAATTTTCTGCTTTTTTAATGTTCTTTTCAGTGGCCATCAGTTTAAAGAATTGAAGATTCCAGCCTTTGAACCATTAAAAGTTAAGTGTTCCTTTTTCTTGTTTGTTTTGGGTGGTTTGAGTTGCATGTGTTTTAATGATCAGTTACTTTTTGAATGTTGTTGGAGAAAATCTATTTCAGGCTTGGTTGTCAGGCTTGCTATAGTACAGGATTTCACATGCAACAGAGACATGTTTAAAAATAGATTCTGTATTGCATTTGTTGGCATGGCTAAGGCTATTTCAGGTTCTGGGTGATCAAGTGTCTGAGAATATCATACAAGAAGGTGTATTTTGGTTTTTTTTTTTTTTTTTTGCCAATTTTCTTGCTGGAATAGGAGCTGTGTTAAAATTGGCCACTAGGGGCTAAATTTACTTTGGTATGCTCAGTTGATGGAGATAATAATCCCATTGATTTCCTATTTTTGAGAGGACCAAAATCTATCTAAAGGTCATCAAATTTGGTCAAGGAAAATATTTGTTTATTCAAAAGGAAAAACTATAAGTCATGATTTTGTTTAGGTGAAAATTTGAATTTTGATTTTGCCTCTAAAATGTCAAATTGTATATAAGGGCATCCGTATGATTTTTCTCTCTGAAAAAAGGCTGCAGTAAAATCCTCAGCGAAGGGAGAGGCTTGAAGTCATCCCTAATGGGTTGTTTTCTTCTAGCAAGAGGCCGAGGCAGTTAGGAATATTTTGGTTTCTAGGATGATTCCTTCCCATGCTAGAGCAAGGCTATCCTTGGATTTTCCATCAAAGTTAGACTTGGGCCAATATCCATGTTTGTATAATTGGGTAAGATAGCCTATGAATTGAAGTTTATGTGAGCAAGATATTCTTGTCTAAATTTTCCCCTTGTAAACAATATCTATACCTATATTACAAGATAAGGAGAGAAAGCAGGCTTGTAGAAGGGGCAATTTGATGTCGTGATGGCTCTCTCCTTTTGTTTTTTTATTTACAATTTATGCTTGAAATTGCTCTAATTTTGAAGATCTTCAACCCATTGATTTTGATTTAGACTTTTATAATAGTTTTAGGGTAACAGTGACTTTCGAAGAAAGGTTACGTGCTATCTTGAAAAAATGGGCCTCTTTGCAGACTGACTTTTTAAAACGTCGGAATATTATGAATGGCAATGTGATAACTGCAACTGTCATCAAAGTTTAGCTAGATATCTAGGGGTGATTGTCAAATTCCAAGCCTACCTTCTGATATGAATTTTAAATTGGCATGGGCTATCAAGTCAATTCATCTTGCAGGCATCCATTTTTTATCTGCATAACGTGAGCCTTTCTGGACCTTCTTGTCTTGTGTGTTTAAAATGTCTTATTGCATCCCAGTTCCTGAGTTCTAATCACATTTCAAAATGGTGTTTCAACCTTTCCATCTTTCAATGTATCATATGTGAGCTTATTTGTTAGTGAAAATATGTTATATTTTTATTGACTAAAGATATGTCATAGCTGAGAACCCCTACTTTGTCTGCTTTGAGTAACCAGAAAATCATGATTATGCACTACCAAAGAGGCATACCGTTGTCAACATCCTTGAGAAGGCAAAATGAACATATAAGAAATTTGAATAGATCAACTTTGAAGGAATATATATATATATATATATATATAACATTGGGAAACAATTGTTAGGAACATAGATGAAATAATTTGTAATCAGCAATTAATTAGTGAGGGCCTTGAAAAGATTCAATCTGCAATAATCAGGAAATAATAGGGAAAAATCGGCCAATCTTGGCATGCCAGTGATGTTAAACTAAATAATTAAGATTATTTCGAAATAATAATTTTGTTAATTGCATTTGGGATTGATTTGATTAATTTGAGATTATTTCATATATGGTTTGTAACATTTAAACCAATTGCTTGTGACTATCCGCATGGAAACTCATAATTGCTACATTGATCAAGATGGTCTCAAGATCTAACAATCTTTTACATGGTTTTGAACGCAGATATATTTGGGAAAGTTTCAAATGAGTGGGAGAATGTTGACATTGGTGTTTTTGTATGTGGTCCTGAAAGTTTAGAGACAAGTGTAGCAAAGGAATGCAGGTCATACAACTTAAGAAACTTGAGAAACTCGAGAAACAACGTTGTGTTTCATTTCAACAGTCATAGCTTTGATCTGCAATGAACTAATTACTGAGATATCACTATGACATAATGGCTCATTGTATTATGTTTACATAGGTTTCATATGCAAGTCTATAGCTGCCTTGCTATTAGTTTGGCCTATTTCATGAATTGACATGATTATGTAAGGCTCACTAAGGCCTAAATTGCCTCACGGGACCTATACAAGTTAAAATCTATATGACGTAATTATTGATATGTAAATTAATATCTTTTCATATGAATTTTATAACTTTCCCAAAGGTTATTTGACAGTTTGCAATAAACTACACACACAATGACCCTAATGATTTATTAATCTATTTCTGTAATATTAATTTGTTTCGGTTATAATCTATTAGGATTTTAATCTTTAGGAAAGCCCAACGGAAGCAAAAATGTATGTGTCATTGTCTCCAAATGGTATCCCTTTTCAAAGGTGACGTATTCAACATGATTTTCTGATAGGTGGGCAGTGACAAGGTGTATCTTGGGCTTATTGCTTGTTATCTAAAAACTTGTATGCATCTATGTTATAAAAAAATATTTGCTTTTGTGCATGTTTCACTACAGAAGAATGATGAGGATGGATCTTTTAGGGACTTCAATAAGAATGGAAAAAGGAAACTAGTCTTCTTGACTTCTAAATAACACAAACACTAAAATAAGTAAAGAAAAGGAGGTAGTGTGAAGAGTTATCATCTGCATAAAGTGCGTACTTCTTCCAAAATGAATGAGAATTATCTAAGACTTGCAAGAATAAATATGTTTAGATGGAACTTACAATTTTGCTCTAAATGCAAAATTGACTCAAGGCAAAGGATATACATTCAAACTAGTACATTTGGCGGATATTTTTTTTAAATATTTTTATCCAAGCGTCGGAAGACCGACGCCTTACACGTCGGAATACCGACGCTTTACACATCGGAAGACGGACGCCTTAAACGTCGGAAGAGCGACGTTTCTTTTTTAAATATTTTTCCTTTTTCGTCGGAAAAGCGACGTTACATAAGCGTCGGAAGAGCGACGTTTCTTTTTTTTAATATTTTTACTTTTTCGTCGGAAAAACGACGTTACATAAGCGTCGAAAGAGCGATGTTCTAAATGTCGGAAGACATATCGTTGGAATTGCGACAATTGTGTGAAAAATTGATAAACGTTGGAAGATCGACGCTTTTGAAAAACGTTGGAAGAGCGACGACTTAGAAAACGTCGGAAGAGCGACGAAGACATATTGTCGGAATTGCGACAGTTGTGTGAAAAATTGATAAACGTCGGAAGCCCGACGCTTTTGAAAAACGTCAGAAGAGCGACGACTTGTAAAACATCGAAAGAGCGACGGTTTGGGAAACGTCAGAAGAGCAACGGTTTGGGAAAGTGTCGGAAGTGCGACTCTAAGGCTAACCACGTTTTGTCCGGCCTCAGACTGTCGCTCTTGCGACAACTATGTGTTGTGACGAAGTGGCCGTCGGAAATTGGGCCAAATGTCCTAGTGCATTAAGCCTATGCATCTCTTGGATTGGATCAAAAGGCCAAATTGGAATAGGTCAAACATGTCAACTGTCTGGAAAGCTGTTCTGAATACTTTTCCCTTCATTAGGGATGGTTTGACTTGGAGGATCAGATCTAGGAACTTGGCACGGATTAGATTGGATCCCTAGTCGGGATGTGGGAATGTTCATCCACTCCCTCCTGACCTTATACACTTCTCTCTAACTCAGGTATCACTCATTTTGCGCAAATTGCTGACCCTGATAACTCATCTATTTTCTTCCAAGGATATAAATCTGTTGTGCAACTCAATATACATGAGATCTGGAGACTTGCTTGGCATTCTTACATTTCAGGACTGTCTGAATCTCACGTTCGTATCACCAATGGCGATGATGAAATTATCTGGACTCGTGCTGGGAATGGCTCCTACACCCCCAAGGATGGATATCCCATTATCTTTTCAGACCATAAGCCCCAAGAAGTCGTTTGGTTGTGGGGCAGTCTCTGGAAATTAAAAGCCCCCCCTCGCTCAAAATTATTCATGTGATGCATGCTACAAAACAAGGCACCCACAGGTGACAATTTACTCAAGCGCTCATATCATGGTTCTACTTGGTGCATACTTTGCAGACATGACTCTGAATCTATAGATCATCTTTTTCTGTTCTGTCCCTCCACCATCTCTTTCTAGAATCAGATCCTCTCCTATTTTCATATCCCCACCAGATGGCATGGTCGGAACATGAATGAGGAGGCTTGGCAGTGTTGGTGGAGTGATGCGTAGCCACATAAGACCCGAAACCTTTCTCCTCTGATATGTTGGGGAATCTGGCTTCTGCGGAATAAAGCTATTTTCAATGACATTGCTCCAAACTGGCACCTGGCCTTATCCCAGATCATTTCCATATATAGCTGTCTCCCTAATGATGATCTCTCTTTACCCCCACGGTCAATTATTTCTGAAGTTATCGACAGACAACATCCTTGGGTATATTTTGATGGATCTGCTCAGCATATAGGCTGTGGTGGGGGAGAAATTTTGTAACTCAATGAAAATCATTCTTTTAATTAAAGATAGGTCTGGGGCATGGGACAAATAACTATGCTGAACTTATTACTTTGCTTCACCACCTGCATTTTTCCATTGAGAAAGGGTGCCACCATATTCAGATTTTTGGTGATTCCAAGATAATCATAAATTGGTTCAATAAGATATCTTCATGTCACGTGCACACACTTCGGAACATTTTGGAGGAGACTTTGCATTTTAAAACTCTGTTTGATTCTATCACTTGTCACCATATTTACAGGGAGCGGAACCAGATTTCCGACACTCTTTCCAAGGAATTCGCTAGCCAGCCTTGATCCAGGAGCAAATCGGAAAGGATTTCTTTCAATATTACCACCGGCCATATATAGATCATCTACAAGATAGGGCTGACAGGCCCTGATTTTGACAGTTATTTTCAGCTTCTGACACTTGATTTATTTTTCTAGCATCATCTCTGTATATATCTTTCAACAGAACTTTCTAATTGCCATGTTTATCAGCTTCCCTTGCAGGGAATAATTTGACAGTTTTGGAATGTGACAACTGTCACAATTTTGATGCATATGCTACTCAACATCTACAATATGTAATTTTCTTAAATTAATGAAAATTATGATTTTTCCCAAAATATGGAGAATAGATACTATATTAAAATAATTTGGAGGGCAATGAATATTATAAAATTCCCTCAAATCAATATCCAATCAAGGAAGCAATGAAATATATCTTTGAATTCTGAATAACTAAAAGACAAAACAAAACTCATATCATGTAAGGAAGAGGTGATGAATTTGCAAAACATATTATATCTCCTTTAAACATCCAGTCGGGAAAAGGTGATATGATTTTTCTTTTTTTTTTATAAATATACCAGAGGAGTTGCACCTAAAAGAACAGACTTTCCTGGGCTTTGGTGCCTATTGAGGCATATCTATTCGGCAAAAAATTGCTCCACAACAGAAAGGAACCCTTTACCACAAACTGACCAATGAACCATGCCCTGTTACATGGAGCATTTTTTTTTCTTTATTACATAAAAATATGTTCAAACTCCAAACTATAAAACGGAAAACAAATGATAAACTAACTTTCTAATAAGGTCAAGTTCATGTCTGCGGGTGGTAGGCAAAAGAAAAGTTGACAAACCTTTGTGTACCCAAGTGATCGGAAGTTCAATCCCCTGGAGCCAACCTTTAAAAAAAAGTCAATCCATTTGGAGTTAATCTCATCTCTTAAGGATCCCCTAAGCTTTGTCTGACTACTAGGATCCTTAACCATTTACTTCCCTAAGCACAGTCACACCTACTAAACATGTCCTTGATTTGTTTAGACAGTTCCATTCTTAAGGTGTTAGATTTGAGATGATTAAATACCTAAAGAAATGCAAACATTACATTGCTTCCTCTCCCTAGCAGCACATAGATAGAGTACCTGTAAACTATTTATGTCTCAAACTACAGGTTTGTTTTGCAGAAGAAGACATTGTTTACTGCAGAATCTATTTTGGAATAAACCAATCGAAGTCTTTCTATTTTTGTGCATTATTTTTTGGTGATCAGTTTTGGCAATAGGGAGAACATGTTCACAGCAAGTAAAAAGTTGGCATTAACATCTAATAGGTGAACTAGCAACAAAAAATAACTTTAATGGCAGAAGCCAGAAAAAAGTAAAACATGCAATTTATCTGTTCTTGCTCGAGAAACCCTGCTTATCCACTCTTCTAAATTTCTCGTCCGCCCCAGAGACATATCGAAGTGAAAAGTTGCCATTACATTCAATAGATGAATTGGCAATAACTTCAAAAAGTAAAACATGCAATTTATCTGTTCTAGAAACCCTGCTTATCCGTTTCTCTAAATTTCTTCTGCCCAAAGACATGCTTACAATATGCCCTACAAGTCAATGGGCTGCTTTCAAGGATAATCCAAATTCTTCTTTCAAAGAATGAACCCTGAAAAAGTAACCTTTGAAGTCATTTAAATAAATCTCTATGGAAGGAAATGCCTCACCGAAAAAGTATACAAAACTCAAGCTAATCACTCAAAGAATCTATTAAGAAGCAGCCGAAATAATTTTCAAAATGGTTTTCAGGTTCTGAAACAAAACATGATATGACATCTCTTAATGTAATAACCCCCAACAACTCATCTTGCCCATTGACTAGATAAATTCTGTGAATGCACTTTTCTGCTATAACTTCTATCAAGTCAGAAAGAGGTGTGTCATATTTGCATGTAAATGGGGGCATCATGACAGAGGACCCCGTTGTCGAAACAATGCTTCGCAGGAAGTCTAGAACGGTCAACTGCCTGTAAATCACCAAGCGGAGTTATGTTTAAAAAATTATCATTGGCAGAAACAAAATCTTCACAAGCTACACATTTAGCTGCTCCATGAAATTCATGCAGACGTATTGAAAAGATTGGCCATTACCTGAACTTGGGAAAAAGTTCTCTGTTTAAAAGTAAGAACCGAATGTCCCTCATGCTTATATTTCCGATAATCTTATTTCTTGGACCTTCAAGAACTGGAAGACCCCCTATCTGTTTTTCACGCATGAGTTTGAATGCTTCTAAGACCAGTTCATTACCATCAATGCTAATGACCTGAAAATACAAAGTGCATATAATCTGAACTAAACTTATTTAGGTAAATGTATTGATGAGATGCATATTTAAAAAAGCATGAATCATGATCATCCTCCTAATAATAGTATAGGAAAAAAATACACGACATTCGGGCATACATGTTTGAAGTTTTTCCCTTTTACTAGTCAACAGGAGATAAAACCAAGAAACAAAATTTTAAATAGGTAAGGAAAACAAGGCCAAGAAAGAAATGGAATAAAATAATAAATACCTCCTCTGGAGACATGAAAGGAAGCCCCACATCAGAGATAGATTTTACCGTAATGACATCAAACCAATCTCTACCCTTGCACTGTAGCAATCCTCTTACCACTGCTGACTGAGTAATCACATTTTCAACATATGGCTTATCCATTTCAATAACTGGCACACTTCTTAAATGATATTTCGAAAGCAGCAGCAACACAGTCAACATAGAATCATTTGGTTGCACAGGGAGGAATGGCATCCATCTGAAAGATTTAATGATTTTTCCCACCTACAGAAACAAGCCAAAAATGTTCTTAGCGAATGCATCAACATTGCAAAGTTTGTCACTTAATAAACCAGGTGAGAAGAGCTCCTGCAACCAGAAAGTCATAACCTTGCAAATCCAAAGTTGCTGTGGTATTAAAAATAACTAAAATTCAAAAAATGGGAATTTTACAGGTGGTCATACAGTAGCATACTCCTCCTGGTTATACTAAGCTTCTTATGTGGAGTACCTTGCAGAGAAGCCTCCCATAACTACAGGATTAACCTGCTACTCTTACAATTGCACACTACAAAGGTTAAAACTCACAAATCCATATGCAGAATTAAAATAACTAAAATTCAAACATTGGGAATGCCATAGGTTGTTTCATATTCCTATTGGTTATAGTAAATTTTTTATGTGGAAGCTTCCTACAACTTCAGCCTTAACCTGCTACTTATACAAATTGCATTTTGAGTATTTGTACATGTTAGCACAGACAATCAAGAGCCACGATGACTGGGGCTATTGATTCCACCAGAATTGTAGAGGATTTGCACCTTGCTCTAACCGCAGCAGCCTGCTTGCAAGGATGGGCCAGCCCACAAGGGGCAGACATGTCTCTAGGGTATTTGAACCTTGGCGGGGGAATAACAATACCCCACTTCACCACCCATATCTCTATGTGATTTGAAACTTGAACTTTGGTGGAGGGATAACAACATCCTGCTTTCACCAACTGACCAAACACATACCTTTGACATTGATAAATGACGTTGAGAAGTTTGAATAAAAAACAAGTTTTTTCTGTACATTGCTTCCTCTATAACGATTGCTTATGCCATAAAATACTTTTCAGATACATGTCTAGTTACATACAGTGAACCAGCTACCAATAATTGCCATATTTTATATTTACAACTAAAAAACTTAAATCGTGTTTTTGGTCATAATTGATATTATTCTCGTTTATTATGATATTCACCTTTTATTTTGATCAAAGAGTTAGTCTTTATAATATATACAAATATTTAGGCATAATTTTCAAAATCTGGCCCGTCTTCATGGGAGACATGTTGCCATCTTTCTCTCCTCCTATTGTATTTGTCAACTTTTTAATGTTGGAAATTGGAATCTATTAAGCTTTGGTGTATTTTCATCCCAACCGAATTGAGGTTCCCATCCTGTTGATTTCTTCTGCATTTTTCTAAACGTAATGATATTAGAATAAAGAAAGCTAAACATTCTACGTTTTCCACCTTTTCAAGTTTTTCATCACTGGATTCCAGCTAGGCAGTCTTGCCAACTGCAATTTTGGATTGATGGAATCACTGTTTCTAATGCAAAGTAATCTTATGTTTATCCCATGGGCAAGTGACCCAGCTGAAAAGCACATTGCTAGAGAATGAACGGGGAAGATATGTATCAAATTGCTAGAACGTGAACAGGGAGGATATGTATGAAAGTCATCAGGAAGATAGATCTGATCTTACTGGATTGGTCCCGTTAACCACTCATGTGTCAACTACCCCTTTAGCAGAGTACAGTGCAGAACAGTCAGAATTTTTTTCAGATTTCATCATCATCTTGCAACTTCTGGTCATTATAATGTAACCCAACTTCTTCAGCCCTGTGGGCCTTGATGTAAAAAAGGTTCTAGTATGTCTATAAAGTCATGTAAAACATCTAGGTAAGCCTATGATTTTTACCAAAGAGTTTCACTCTAGGGAGTTTTTTTTCCTTCGCCAATTATTTGTGTTTTTAAACATTTATAATTGGTAGAGTTTTTGTAAATTTAAATAGACATGGAATGTTCTATGCTTAATGCAAATTTACTTATATTTTTCTTAGGTCCGATTCAATTTAGCAATCACATAAACATGAAAGTAAAATGCTGATAGAACACAATAATAGATCAACAGAAGACAAGCCAATAATATAGATCAGATTTTACAATTCTTCTTGTCCAACAAAGATATAGGAAAGTGTGCATTACGGCAGTCAACAAGATGCATCAGCCAGCAAAGTCTTTCTTAGATCAGCCAACCCTCCAAGGGTCACACACACAGCCCTCAAAGACAGCTCATCAAAAGTCAATGCTGGTAAACCAAAAGTCAACGCAGGACAGTCAACAGAAAGTCAACGCTGCAGATTAGGGCTTCGATCAATCTGCTCATTTTTCCTCGATTTTTGTGCCCAGATGTACGGCCTCCAAAAATCAAATTTTCAGCAAAGTTTGGAGGTCAAACGGTCAACGCTGGTCAACGCTCAGCAAAACAACCCTAAACAGATCCGCAGATTTTCCCCTCTCCAGCTCTGGACGTGTGAAGGAAAGAGGCCTCCAAAGGCTATCGAACCAATCAGATCACAATGAGAGAATGTGTGATGAGTTGATGAGCAAATGACCTTCAATTCTCTCCAATTTATATACATTGGTGAGGGTGTGTGACACATCTATTAGGCTTGTGAGCCCACATTATAAATCTGGTCGACCTTGCACATGTGTGGAAAATAAAATCAAAATATATGTTCTGCTCATCCAAACAAGATGGTCTTTAGATCAATCTTGCACCTCTCCGAAAGAGGAATCCAACAAAAATATGATCATCATCATATGAGCTGTGCAACATGGAGTTTGGACCTAGTTGCCCAAATTTAACACTCCCTCTCAACTAGAGAGAACTCCATTTGTCCACCCATGCCATCCAAAGATTAGTACCATCGTGTACCATCATATAGCATCGTGCAACATCCTACCGTAACTTGCTTTGCTGGCTCTTCTTTGCAAATAGAACAAAAGGTGAGTCACAAAGACATCACGCTCAGCTGACCCAAAGTCAGCTTAGAGGTTAAAACCTCTCTTGGACTCAAAAAGAGTCTCATACTAACCCAAAGTTAGCTTACTGACCCGAAGTCAATTTGGAGGATAAAACCTCAATAGGCTCAAAAGGAATCACATACTAACCCGAAGTTAGTTTATTGACCTGAAGTCAGTTTAGAGGTAAGAACCTCATCATACTTGATCCCAGATCAAGGTGTTGGACACGTGCCATCCTAGACATAGAGAGTACGACAATCTCCGATGCGTCCATCGGTCTTGCTATTGGTCTCTATCCACATTTCCCACCTCATTGGCCAAATGATAGGTATTTCCCATGAGTTTGAAACTGTAATATTCCCTTTTTTGGTATCATCTATGACAGGGCTAGAATTGACTTCCAGAGTTAGGAGCAGACCGGTCACAGGTACAGGTTGGTGGCATCAGCGGGCCCAAGGGCTTTTTGGAGGAGTTTTGAGGAGTTTCTCTGTGTTCGGATGGCATTCACTTGATATATTCCATCATCCGAGCAGTTTGGCTTTCGTTCCGGTGCATTCTGACAACTTTCGGAAATTTGAGTTATTTATGGGCTTAACTCAGCGAATTATGCTCACGGTGGCATTCTGGGAGGAATACATGACAAAACACCTTAGTATAATAGCTCATTGAAACCGGGACGAGGATACCTCCATGATGGGATAGTTGGACATGAGTTTTAGTGACCAGGGGAGACATGGTAGCCAATTTACTCTTTTCTGCATTAAAAAGGAATGTTTTAATAAGAGGGAAAAGTGCACCATGAATAAAATAATAATAAAATAATGCTCTAGAAGGCTCCAAGAGTTCTATAAAAGAAAGGGAGGAGGCCATTGAGGGATATCTTTGGAGTAGATCATTTGCTTGTGTATGAGAGGTTTGAGGACATGGTTCTCTACTTCAGTCGTAGCCCCAGGATGGAAACCCTCGGGTGATTTGTGAGTGTTGGACGAAAACCCAACTCTCTTGAGGAGACTTTACTTAAAAGTTTCACAGAGCTTCAAAGATTGGTGTGAGGATCATTCAGATCTTCAACTTGGGCTTCATCATCTTCAGTGGGTTCAGTGATAGCTGTTGCCAGAGGGAGAGTGCAGCAGTTCAGTTTGGAGGCCATCGCCGTGTAGCAGTGCAGTAGAATGTATTGTTGGCTAGTTTTCCATCTCAGCATTTTCTGGGTTAGATCTATATGTAAACCCCTTTTTTTATTTATAATAAAGTTGAGATTCTTCCTGTTCTATGTGGTATCGAATTGCAGTATTTTATGTGATTAATTTTACATGGCAATCTTCTGTTAAATAAATGTTGAATTTATGGCATATTTTGAGATATAAGTAAATTTAGGCAAATTCAATGAAATATCCCATTTGGGGATATTACAGTGGTATCAGAGCTTTGATCTTGGCTCAGCCATGGGATTGATTTAGCGAAGTTCCAGGGTTTATTTCTGAATGTGCCAAATTCTATTACCGGAGCAGATTTATTTGCAAATGTTTGAGGGTTTTATTTTTGAAGAGAATTTCCTTTAGTAAAGGTTGGGTAAAAGTCGTGTAGTGATGGCCCAAACATATCGATTACACCTGAGCAATGTTTAAATCGTTTGGTGCATTATAGTGATCTCCTGCGTTTGCAAAGGATTGCGGACATTCGACAATCGGGATATTGTTAAGGAAGGCCGAATATCATTTGTGTAAGAAAAAAATTATTTGAGCAGCTGCCATAGGGCAAATCAAATCATTTTAAATATCTGCAGAAGGCCGAATTGACAAGATACGAATCTCAATTTGTGGAAAGCCCAATTCATTCAGCCGCTGAATTGAAGACCGAGAGCACTGTTAAGGAAGGCCGAGTATCATTTGCGTAAAAGCAAAATTATTTGAGCAGCCGCCATTGAGCAAATCAAATTATTTTAAAATATCTTCAGGAGGCCGAATTGATAAGATGCGAATCTCAATTCATGGAAAGCCCAATTTATTTAGCCGCCAAATTGCTTCGCTTACGAGATTTTGCTAACGTCAAACTTAAGCAATTCCTTGCTGAAGGGAGACACGCTGCGGCTCACTGCTAGATATCTACGCGAAGTGAGAAAATCGTGGCACCAATTATAAGGTTTATATTTCGGAGGTTGAGCATCGAAATTGCCATGTCGATTTGCAGAAGCATAGAGGTAGTCCATTCTTCCCTGACGACAACACCAATGTGAAAGATACGGGGCCAAACCTCACCTTTTTGAAAGCGTGTAATTCAACAATGAAGAGTGGCGAGATTAAAGAGCCGATTATTTTGTAGAGCCTCCATTTCGATTATCATGCTTACAACAAGATCTAGTGCTATCGGCACTAGGGCAAGATTACGACTCTTTGAAGGGCAAAATTTATCCGCCAAATTATACACGGGACCAAATCTTTAACATTCTCTGAGGAAATTATTAAGGAGGTCGTGTTCACTGCAAAAACAATTTTACAGTGAAACAGTGGTTGTATCTGCTTATGACAGCAGAGACAACAGTAAGCAATTTTAGAGGCTCGTTTTATCATTCGAGAGGTTGAATCTTCAGCGGCAGAGTTAAATTAAGACAGAGAACCAATTGTGGTATTTTATTGGGCAATTATAATTCAAACATCAAGGTTGTGCTTGCTGTACATGAATAATAAAATTACAAAGGCCACATTTCTTCTCCAAAGGGTCGAGGGTTCGACGTGCATTTTCCACAGATTTCTAAAAAAATAGGAATCTAGGGTCAAAGGTTTTGAAGTCATCTTGTCACTCATTCTCCAGGTTCATCACTCTTTCCTATACGCTTTATATTTTCAAATTGTTGGTATGATGTTGTGACGAGATCAGGCTGTCTACAAACTGTTTGACAGAAATCCTGAATGTCAACTCATTATTTTTTTAGCTAGAAGGATGTCAGAAAATGAATTTATCAGTCTTCATTACATTGGTAACATGCATACTAAATGTGGTTGTGAGCCCCGACAAGACAACAAGATTGCTGAATTCTGTCATAGCAGTGTTAGGCATATGTAATGTTGTTGAATCATGATGTTATGAACTTTGTATTGAGTCACAGTTGAGGAAGTGTTTTCATTTTTAGTGCATGGATAGTCACAAGCATTGTACTATTTAGTCTTCATATTTATGATGTTGCTAGGATCTAACAGTTCAGCAGAGAGTTGGTTGGAGTGGAATGTCCATTACATATGCAATCCTGAATCACAACAGCTTAGAAGTGCAATACTGGGTTGAAACAACTCCGAATTGCACATGCAACATTGTGCAAGCAATCTGTTTGCTAAAACACTTCACTGGGAAATATAGAAGACTCAGAAAAACAGTGATCTTTTCATTGGTTGAATCATGGAGGGATTCCTAAACAGATTGATGAAAATAAAAATAGAAGCTGGTTCCTTAAACCACCGTGCATCAGAAGACCAGAAAACAAAACCAAACAGTAGACCCTTTTCAAGAGGAATTTATGCCATCCTTCAAAAAGGATAGCCAAAATATTTGCAGGAAGAATTGAGGGTTGGTCACAAAATTTTTGCACTTGCGACAGATCTGAAACGCATGAAGATATCATGGAGAGTTTTGTCCAAACTGGAAGAGTTTAATGAACTCCTGTCCACAATAGACCAAGAAGAAGGGAAGAAACTGACTTGGGCTCTAAAACCAGCTATGCTTGCTCTTATACAGCCCAAATTCTTGGAGGAGCCTTGTGAAGGGGTCACACTTCCAGTTGCAGCTTGCCTCAGTAACATCATGAAGTTGACCGCACCTGTAGCTCCATACAATGATGATGTTATGAGGAGGATTATGAGATTGACTGTAGAGACTTTTCAGGAGTTGGACAACAGTGCAGGCTCTACCTTCGAGAAGAAGCTTGAGATTTTATGGGGTATGGCCACATTCAAGACTTATGTCATCATGTTTGACCTTGAGTGTGATGACTTGATCCTGCAGATGTTCCAATGCTTCTTCAGCATTAGGAGACATCATCCTGATACTGTCATAGCACACATACAGTCCATCTTGTTGTCATGTATGAGAGACCATGAGACCATTGGTCGAGAGTTGCAGACCCAGTTGTTGAGCATTTGGAGGAGAGAGCAGTTGGTCTCACCTGCTGCTTATAAGCTAGCCCAAGGGTTGGTTGAGTAGAAAATTGGGCTATTTAGGAGCTAGGGAGGAGCTGCTCCAGTTTGGTGGATCTGGCAGTAGAAATGAGCTGAGGAGGAAGGGACTTTGCTTCATTTGCAAAGAACCTTGGGGGCCTAATCACTCATGTTTGAGAGATGCAGATGATGTGGCGGAGGCAGGACATGAGCGCATTCCTTTTGTATTCCAAGGTGAGGACTCTTCTTCAGATGAGTCCATGGGATCAATTGAAGATGCTTCTGGGGAGCGAGAGCAATCATGCAGAGGTAATGACAGTAGACCGGAGCTGTGTTCCAGTGTGTAGGATGAGCAGTCATGAGACTCTACGGGAGACACTCTGGGTGATGAGTCCCTTGTGGCAATTCAGCCAGAGCAGCATATGATGGAGCCTGAGTCAGCAGAGGAGGATACTATGCACATCATGCGTGATAGTCCTTGGGGGGAGAACCAGATGGAGGCTCACATTGAATCTATGATGGATATGTGGCTAATTGTGGGGTCAGCCACTGAGGAGGAGCAGTCAGATGCACAAACATCGAGTACGGTGACAACAATTGTAGATCCATATCCTCTGGGGATGTTGGAGGTTGGAGAGATAGTCCTGCAGGGGGCTAGTAGACAGCAGGAGCATGACATTCCTGATCAGGAGTGGGAGGAGCTGTTGGAGATGGTGGAGCATCCATCTTTGGGCCAACACATTGATGAGGTACAGATAGATGTACATATTGTGGGCCGACCGAGCAATGTATTCGCCTGCGTGCTCTCCCATTCCAACTTCTGCTTCCTGCTAATCCAAGATATCGAAGCAGAACCCATGGTGAAGCAACATCCAAATGTGCTCTTGAGATCCACCACACTACTAGCCCAATCGACATTAGTATATCCATGGAGTCTCAAGCTCCTGGTAGTGTATCTCAGCCCATGGTTGATTGTGCCTTGAAGATATCTTAATAGATTCTTGGCACCAATCCACTGAATGTGATGAGGTTCAACCATATGTTGACTCAAAGTGTTCACTGCAAAACATACGTCCGGATGGAAGTTCACTAGGAACATCAGGGCCCCCACGAGTTATCGATACTTGGTGGGATTTACTAGCACGGGCCCAACAACGTTTCCACACAAATTTTTAAAGTTGAGTTCTATCAGTGTTGAAACAAACTTACAGTCCACCATACCAAATCTCTCCAACAACTTCACGACATATTTTCCTTGAGAAAAGAAAATCTTGCCTGGCCTTGGCCAGACCTCCAAGCCTAGGAAGTAATGCATCAGTCCTAGGTCTTTCATCTCAAACCCAGAAGCTAGCTCCCTCTTACAGTGATGATTGAGAGGGTCAACACCTGCTAGGAAGAGATCGTCCACAAATAGAAAACTAGAATGAGAGGCCGTTCTCTATCAACCTTAAAATAAAGGTTTGGATCAACATTACTTCGAGTGAAGCCCAGCTTCATCAAGTAGCTATCTATCCTTTCATACCAAGCCTTAGGGTCTTGCTTCAACCCATAGAAGGCTTTCTTCAACCTGCATACATGAGTGTCTCTATCTCGGACTTCGAACCCTAGAGGTTGCTCCATGTACACCTCTTCCTTTATAGAACCATGCAGAAAAGCGATCTTCACATCCATCTGATGGAGACTCCATCCTTGCGTTGCAACAAGGGCAATGATAGATCAGATGGTGGTATAGCGGGGCTCCGAGGTTGCGGAAGCTTCCTTCCTTCGCTCCGCTCTACGGAAACGCGCTCCGTTCGGGAGCGTTTCGGAAACGCTAGGAAACGCGCTTCCGAAAACGCTTCCTGTCGGGAGCGTTTTTCGGGAGCGCGTTTCCGACCTGAAAAAACGCTCCCTGTTTTTTCGGGAGCGTTTCAAGGAACGTTCGGAAGCGTTCCGACGTTAAAAAAACGCTTCGGGAGCGTTTTTTAAACGCGGGAAGCGTTTCGGGAGCGTTCGCTTCCGAACGCTCCCCGGCAGGAAAAACGCTCCCCGCCGCGCGGAAATTTTTTTATGAAAAATTTCCGATTTTTATATAAAAAGGGGGGGGGGTTTCATTTTCAGTTATTGTTTGTTAGTTGAGAAGTGAAATTGAGTGAGAAAGAGAGCCGAGAGCGCAAGGTTTGGTTGACAGCAATCAGGAGAGCAAGGAGCAAAGCTGACAGGAGAGCAAGGAGCAAGGCTGACAGGAGGATTGCAAGAAAGAGGTCGGCCTTCTAATCCAATTTTGTATTTTCTAAGATGAATTTGTAGATTGTTAAATGGTTTGAAAATGAAAACTTGAATTTTGCTTGAATGTTGCATTTTATTGGATTTAAAACTTTTAAAATGAGTTGTTGTTTTCCTATGTTGCATTTACTATTCCCATTTGGCATTTTTCTATTTGTTTTGCAGGCTAGATTCTAGAAACTTGAAACTTGTTTCCATCATGGCTATATGGCTAGGAATTTTCCTCATGTTGGTTCCTTTCTTTGTGATAATGGTGTTGGAGAGTGCTAGAAGAAAGAGACAAATCATAGAAGAGGAGGATGAAGAGGAGGGTTATGGTGGATCTGAAGAAAATCCTGAAGAGGAGGATTATGCTGAGGAGGAAGTGGGGAGTGGAGACCCTGAGGACCTAGAATCCCCAACTAAACAAGACCAATATCCTTTGTGGAAATATGTTCAAAAACAAGAAGGAGGGAAAGGTGGTGGAACCACTAAATTTATTTGCCCCCATTGCAATAAACAATACCATGGGTCATACACCCGTCTGAGAAGGCACCTTTGTGGGATAATGCCAGGAGATGGAACTAAAAATTTTGGAATCAAAGTTTGTACTTCTATGGCAGCACCACAGAGAGAGATATATAGGAAGGAAGAGGGGGTTGCCATACAGAGATCATCTAAAAGATCTAAGGGTATCACTGATTCAGGCCCAACACATTCAACTTCCACCCATGCCAGTGGTTTCGGAAGCAGTGGCATTGGATTAAGGCGTAGAACCATATCCGATTTCCTAGACGAAGGGTGTAGGAATGATGTGGATTCAAAAGTTTACCGGTTTCTATATGCGTGTGGGGTGCCATTCAATGTTCTTCGCTCACCTTATTGGCATGAAATGGTTTCTGCCATTAATGATGCCCCCAAAGGATACAAAAGCCCTGGGTATGACAAGGCCAGAACCGTGGGTCTTGATCATGAAAGAGCTAAAATAAATCATTCTTTGGCTAGAATGACGGGTTCGTGGAATGAGCATGGGTTGTCCATTGTCTCTGATGGATGGACCAATGTAAAAGGAAAACCATTGATAAATGTTTTGGCTGTGTCGGTTAGTGGTGCAGTGTTCCTGGCAGCTTATGATTATTCAGATAAATTCAAAACTGGCATTAACATTGCAGAACCATTACTTGATATAATTGAAAAGACTGGGCCATACAATGTGATACAGGTCATCACTGATAATGCTGCTAACTGTAAGGCAGCGGGAGCAATTGTTGAGGATAAATACCCCAACATTTTTTGGTCTGGGTGTTTGGTTCACACAATGAACCTTTTGATGCATGATATCATAAAAAACAAACAACCTCAGTTCAAATGGCTTGGTGATTTGTACAAGAGAGGTAAGAAAATGATCAAATTTATTACAAATCAGAGCAATACCCATGGGCTTTTCCGTACTCACTCCAAATTGGAGTTGTTGAAAATAGGAAAAACTAGATTTGCTAGTTATTACCTCACCTTCAGGCGCCTTTTGAAGGTAAGAGAGTCATTGTCTGCAATGGTATCAAGCCCACACTGGCAGCTATTAAAGGACAGGGCGGCAACAGTGGTTGACAGGCAAAGTTTTGAACATGTGGAGGAGACCGCCCTTGACCCTCAATTTTGGGCACGTATGAGGGAAATTGTGAGTTTTACCAAGCCCATTTATAACATGATTCGCTTTGCAGATACTGATAAACCAGTGATTGGAGAGGTTTATGAGCAGATGGATAGCATGTTGGGGCAAATAAAAGATATTGTTAAGGATAATGATCCCATTTTGTATGCTATGATTCATGACTCTGTGTGTGCACGGTGGAATAAACTCAATGTTCCACTGCATGCTTTGGCATATATCCTTACGCCAAAGTATTACTCTCCATCTTGGTTGGGCCAACCTGCACCTGGAGGTGGGGTTAGGGTGAAACCTCACACAGATCCAGAGGTACAAGAAGGGTACATGAAGGCATTGGACAAATTGGTACCTGACAGGGAAGAGTGTGCTAGATTGCACCTTGAATTAGGCAAATACTTCAGTTGCACTGCTAACTTTGGTTCATTCCATGCAATGGAAGACAGGGACAGGTTCGATGCTCTCACATGGTGGGAAGCATATGGCGGCATGGGACTTTTGCCAAAGTTGGCTAAAAAAGTTCTCTCACAAGTTGTGAACACTTCTTCTGCAGAGAGGTGTTGGAGCACCTACAACTTTATACACAATGTGAGAAGAAACAAGCGGAATGAAAACCGAGCTGAAAGCTTGGTTTATGTGCATTATAACTTGAGGTTGCTCGGCCATTACTGTGATCGAGCAAATGAGGATCAATCATACAGAGTCTGGGACAACAACCCAGAAGATGATAATTTGGAGGACGGCACGTTACATCTAGAAGAATTGGAAGCAGAACTTTATAGGGATGATGATGAAGCATCAGCAGCACCGCCACACACAGGGCCAGTCCCACCATCTACTGGTAGCAGTGCGGGTGCCGGTGCCAGTGCCAGTGCCAGTGCCACTCCTCGATATCACACTATTGTTCCTTTGCAGATCCAGCCTCCACCTTCTGGTCGTGGTCATGGTACTCCTGAGAGTACTAGAAGACCAACAGTTCCTCGTGGCTCACAGAAATTAGACATTTCTCGTGGGCCTGGCAAGGGGCCAGCCAGATAAAATATATTTGTTGTTTACTATTCTCTATTTGTTGTTGACAGTTGAACAGTTGAAACTTGACTTGCTACTGATTTCATATATTTAAATTTTTAATGAAGTTGGCATTTATAAGTTTATTGTTTACAAGTCATTATGAATTATGAATATGATGCTTCATGAAAGTTATATGGTGATCAATGAATCAATGATGATAAATGTTATATAATATCAATGATGATAAATGTTATATATTGAATTTTGAAATCAATGAATCAATGATGATAAATGTATATTGAATTTTGAAATCAATGAATCAATGATGATAAATGTTATAATATATATATCAATGATGATAAATGTTATAATATATATATCAATGATGATAAATGTATATTGAATTTTGAAATCAATGAATCAATGATGATAAATGTTAGATATTGAAATTTGAAATCAATGATGATAAATGTTATATATCAATGATGATAAATGTTATATATTGAATTTTGAAAGCTTGAAACCTTCGGATTGATGATTTGCGAGACTCAAGAGTCAATATGTTCTCTGCTTCCAACTCGTGGGCGTGGTTGATGAAGATTATAACTTCTAGATGATTGATGTTATATGATTCAATCTATGTTTTTATGTTTTTTATGTCTAATTCATCATTCTACATGTTTTTGTTGACATATATGCATCAAAATATAAAAAATATAAAAAATATTAAAAAATATATATATATATAAAAACGCTCCCGAAAACGCTCCGGACCCGGAAACTTTTAAAAATGGCGCTCCGCGCTTCGCTCCCGCTCCGCGCTCCCGCTCCCGCTCCCGCTTCCTTTCAGCACTACCATCAAATCCATGCTTGATCTTATAGAGCCATTTCGAGGTGACAACATATTTGTCCTCTGGTCTTGGGACCACTTCCCAGACATCATTTTTCATAATGGATTTATATTCTTTGTGCTTAGCATCGTTCCAAACTTGATGCTTTACAACTTCTTCAAATTATCCAGGCCTAGATTGTACAATTGTACTCATGGCTGTTAGATAACCTTGGTATCTATTCGGTTTCTTGCTTTCACGGAATGTCCCCCTTGGGGCAATATGTCTCTTGGCATCTGCGAGAGTATCCCTGAGCCATGAGGGTCTTCTCTTATTTGAAGGAGGTGGATCAATAGGATCCATAGGTCCTTCAACATTGGGCATCGGTTCATCCTTCGGCTCTTCCTGCTTCCTCATCTTCTTTTTCTTCCTTGGAGCTAGGAAGATTTTTCACTTCCTTGAGGGCAACATCTTCATCGAAGGTGACATCGTGGAATATCTCCACTTCTCTTTGACCAGACACATAGATTCTATATGCCTTCGAAGATTCACTATAGCCCACAAACATTCCCTTCTTTCAACACATGAAAGTAAACAAGACAACCAAAAACTCTAAAATGAGAAACATCAGGTTTCTTATCAGAGAAGACTTCTTCGTGAGTGTTGTCGCACAGAATGTCTAGGCACCGCGACAACGGTTCAGATCGGGGGTTGTCACCCTGATCCCCAATCTCTCTATTTAAGTTGTCTCCTTGCAGACTAAGGGGGGTAGACCCTAATGAAATGGAAGAAAGAGAACTGGTTGGAAACCAACCAATTCAGGAGACAGTCAAACAACCAAGTACTTGTTAAGATTTAATGATATTTTACAGATTCGATTAGATTAAAAGTTTGAGACCAGTGCCTTATGGAGTCAATTATCCGGTTATGAAATTAAGATCAAGTAGCTGATAGATAACTGCTGCTAAAATGGACAACTATCCAGCGATGAAAACACCAATCCACCACCACAATATTCAATTCTTCAATTAAATGTTCAATTTACCAAACTGGAAGATAAGCCATTTTCAACAATGCGATTTAACTTTCGATTAGACATGTTGGAACACCTAATCCTACATGGGTAGGTGTGGAATGCGAAAAGTCACAATGGAGTCCAAGTGACCTTGGAATGTGAAACCAAGAGTCACACCATTGTACTATAAATGTACATCTTTGTATAATGGAAAATAAGAAAGCCTCACGCTTATCTTTCATTGTGTGTTGTTGCTCTTGTGTGTGCATTCTTTTTCCTCATACACCATGTGTGTGCTTCAACATGGTGTTTAACATGGTATCGTGAGCGGCGATTGTCGGTTCTCGCTTCAACTGGGAATGAGTTTTATTTGTGTTGGTGGTTTCTCAGACACCCGCATTTTTGCAAAGATCAGAAGGATTTTGCACAGTTGTTTTTGCCGCTATTCGTAGGTAAGCGTGAAGAGACTTTCTCGTTATTAGCCTTTTTTGCCACATTCGTAGCGGGTTTTGGATATGAGCATTCGTAAGAAGGAGCATTCGAACATATGCGCATTCGCAATTTGAAGAAGAAGAACATTCAAAATTGGTTTACAGAAAGGCGAAGACTTCATTTATCCTGGTTGCTTCATTCTCATTTTTCTTGCAATTTCTATTAATTTCTGCATTGAAGAGTTGCTGGAAAACACTGTTTAAAGAGGGTTTCTGAAGTAGAAGTTTTTGGCTTTTTAATGGAAAAGAATTTTGAGTTTTTCTGCTGCTGAGCTATTAAAAAAATTCTGGGTTTTTGAAGTAAAAATTTCTGAGTTTTTACTGGCAAAATTCTGCCCCATTTCCTGAGAAAAATCTCTGCATTTTGTCCAATACTTTGCTGCTGGACAACTAGAAAATTTCTGCAAACTGCTATTGTATTTCAGTGCTTGAAATTCTACAGTTGCCCTGTTTTGAAGACATTTGTGAAAAATTCTGCTCTCTATTTGAAAGAGGAAAATATTCTTACTCATGGCTCTCTGCTGTTTTAAAACTAAAAAAAAAAATTAAAAAAAAAAACATTAAAAATTACAAAAAAAAAAATTCTGCAACTCATTCTACACTATCCTACGCTATCCTAACACTGCACCCTCTGCTCCCTACCCGCTAACGTATTTGCACCTACCGCCATTCTCTACCTACACCACGCTTGCACTCCTCCCCTGCACCATTCTCTACCACGCGCGCCCGGCCCTCCATTTCCACGCCGCTCCTCCCATCGCGGCCTCCCTACCCATCTACCCTGCTCATTCCCTTATCACTCCGCCTACGTTCCGCTGCCCTCTCACTGCAAGATTACCCCCACACTCCTCTCCGCTTTCCCCTACCCACGCCACTCCTTTCCCTCACGGCACAGCCGTCCCCTACCTGCAAATACAAATCTGCTCTCACACCTGACAGCACTCACGGCCCCTCTACGCTCACGGCCCCTCCCTGCATTACAACCCGCATCCCCATCTCAAACCCTTGCAACCGCTCTCTCCCATTACAGTCGACACCTCCTATAATCTTCCCTCTCTCACATTTAGTTTTAAAATATATATAATATGACCCTCCCCACGTTAATTTTAATTTAATACTTCTCCTCCCATTAATTCCATTCCCATGTTACATTAATTTACCCCCCATTAATAAAACATCCCATCTCATATTAATATATCCCTTTCCCTCATTTAAAATCTCTTTTCCCGTTATTAAAAATTCCCATTCCTTTTTTAATTATTTCCCATTAACTCATTTTTAATAATTCCCATTCTTTTTTTAATTATTCCCATTCCCTTTTTAATTAATTCCCATTAACTCATTTTTTTAATAATTCCCATTCCTTTTTTAATTATTTCCCTTCCTTTTTTAATTATTTCCCTTTCCCTTTTAATTAATTTCCATTAACTCATTTTTTTTAATTAATTAAAAAAAAAAACAGCAGAGAGAGAGAAAGGAAAGAGAGAAAATTTTGAACAGCAGAAAAAGAGGAATTGACATATGAAGAAGATGGACTGAATACATAGAGAAACGAGCAGATTTGACATTGTGTGATTTGTGGCATAAGGGTAATTTTTTGAAGAATTGACATTTGAAGACAGTTTGCCATCATCGAAAACAGCTCTTTGAATAAAAATTTCCGCTGCTTTAAAGGCCTCTTGCATAGCATTTTCAGCTGCACATATTTTGCAGAAATATTATATTGACATTGTATTGCTTCTTCATTCATAATCAGTATTTGAGTTGTTGGATTGTTGATTGCCCTCCATCATTTGAGGAGCACACTTTGTACTTTGAGAATTTATTGAGTCATTTGTATTTGCTGAATCACATTGTAAACGGGTGCATTTTCGGTTGTAGCCGACACCCTTTCATTTTTGAGCCTAAGTTGTTGAAATGGCCAAAATCAATGAGGCATTAATGTTGTTGAATGACTTCATTCATTCAAATGTTGATGATGTGATAAAAATGAGCAAGGATGCTCTATGTAACATTCAAAATTGTTTGCAAGATGCACATGAAAAGATTGAGTTTTTGCAGTTGGAATCTCAGCTCCAACAAGAAGAACTTCAGCAGAAGAGTCACCATTCTGAACCTGTTTCTGTTCAGAAGATTGAGAAAGACTCCCATCAGCAGCAAGTCAGCAAAGTTCCAGATGATTCACATTCAGTTCCTTGTACTAGAGCAGATGTACATGCAGAAGCAGCAGTTCAACCTGCACTTCCTAAGCCCATCGTCAGACCTTGGGAAGAGCTTGTCCACAACAAGCACAGAACTGGTCTTGGATATGACAAGGATGTGTCCTTTCATATTCCGGATTACACAAAGCCCATCAAATTTCAGAGTGCCGGATTCCTATATGACAGTTCACCTACAGTTGTTCCAGATCCTGTTCCACTTCCACAACAGATTGAGAAATGCCAACACTGTGATCGAGTTGGTCATATGAAAGATCACTGTTTTGATCTTCATCCATGCAAGCACTGTGGTCGACACACTCATTCTTCACACAGATGCTTCAGACACAAGCCTCCTGCAAGAACCAAGATTCATCTTGGATGGATCGCTTCTTGGCAATGGGCATCAGCAGCCAAGAAGATGTTTACGACACATGTTAGAACTTGTTCACGCATATTGAACAAACTTGCAATTGAGTTTTCGCCATCATCTCACCTTGTCCCTGACAGGGGGGAAAATGGTGGTCATGTACAAGCTTCGACGACAGATCAAGCGAGCCTGAGCCACAATCTCTCATTCCATGTTCAGAGTTGTAGCCAGCAGTTCAAGCGAGCCTGAGCCACAATTCGTCATTCCGGATTCAGAGATGTAGCGAGAGACACGGATGCCCATGAGCATGCCTTCGGTTGGTGGATAACCTAAAACCATCATCTTTGGTTGGTGGATAACCTAAAACCATCATTTTCGGTTGGTGGATAACCTAAAACCATCATCTTTGGTTGGTGGACAACCTAAAACCACCATAGGTCGTAGACCTCCCTTCTTTTAGGTTGAAGGTCTCCCTTTTTTATGAGGGACAATTCCTCTAGCAGAAGCCTTCAGCTTCTTGCCAGTTTTGGAAGAGTTCCGGAAACTGCAACAAGTTTTGCGTTCCAGTGTTTGTGGTCATCCTAAAACCACCTCTTTTTTCCAACATTTTCAGAGAGTTGATTCAGCCCAAGTGCTGCCATGTATACTTTGCAGATTTGTATTACAACTCTTTTCTTGGACTCACACATACCCCTTCGGATTAAGGGGGATGTTGGAACACCTAATCCTACATGGGTAGGTGTGGAATGCAAAAAGTCACAATGGAGTCCAAGTGACCTTGGAATGTGAAACCAAGAGTCACACCATTGTACTATAAATGTACATCTTTGTATAATGGAAAATAAGAAAGCCTCACGCTTATCTTTCATTGTGTGTTGTTTCTCTTGTGTGTGTGTGTTATTCTTCCTCATACACCATGTGTGTGCTTCAACATGGTGTTTAACAAGACATAAGCTCATAATGCATTTAAAGAGAACAAAATATTTTCATAATTTTTCAATATCATGCGTTAAGGATGTTCGATCTAGGAAACAAAGGCATGCAATTCATCATCACATGAAAACTTTCTCAAAGTTAACTAGGCAATTATTACCAATTTCAAGCAATTAAAACCACAGTTAGAGCTAATTAAACGACCATCAATCCCAATAGATGCTAAGCATGAAAAAAATACTTCGAACCAGATGCAAGATTTAAACAATTTAAATTCCGAAAAGATATTATCATGATATGACCATCGAATTCAAATGCTAAACATTTCAAACAATTCCGAATTAAAATGATCTTCTTAGTATTTCCAATCTAGAAATTTAAATTTATCCTATAGTCAAACTTTAGATAAAAATTTCACCTTTGACTATGGAATAATTTAGATTTTTCCTTTCTTTTTCACCCAAGACCACTTCCAAACAAAAATTTTAAAACAAAATTTCCTAATGTTAAAAAAAAAAAAAAAATTAATCTTTTTAAGAATTTTTTTAAAGTTAAAAAATTTATTAAAGTTTGAGGTTTTTTTCCTTTTAATTTTTCTCAAAAAAATCTAAAGTTAATGATAATTACAAAATAAAATTTTGTAAACAAATCCAAAACTTAAAGAAGAAAAAGTTAAAAATTTAAAATTTAAAAAGGACTAAACCTAAAAGACAATCGAAATTGAAATATGATGAAATTAAAGTGAAATGTTAATGTTTGGTTTGTGTTATGCAGGTCGAGGAAGACAAGAAAGAAGTCGAAAGCTAGGATACGAAGGTGGGATTATGGCAGCGTGAATAAGCCGCAGGTGTCAGCATGAGATGGGCGGTCGAGCAGGAGTGCGAGAGAGCAGATCTTGAGGAGCTCACGCAGGCAAGACGAAGGCAAAGGTACGTCGCGGAAAAGGCTGCGGATCGAGGGCAGCGTGAAGACTGCATGGATGCAGGAGGAAAGGCAGTGCACGCAGAGGTAATACGGAGCTGCGGATAGAAGCAGCGTATGAGAATGGTAGCAACGGAAGGAACAACCAGAAAAAAATGCGAAGGATAGAGATCATGTAGGCAGCATGAAGAGAAATGCACATGAGGACTGGAATGCAGCATGAAGGGGTGCCAGCAAGGAGCTGAGGAAGCAGCACGAAGATGGCTCATGCAGGAAATGCGGCAGCAGATAGAGAAAAATGCATGGAAATATGGATTTAAGGAAGACAAGGCGGATAGCAGCGTGCGGGAAAGGTCGAACAGCCAGCAGACAGAACATAAAATTTGCAGGCACACTGGTGTATAGAATTTCAAAATTTTCCTTTCACCCAACATAATTAAATTCGATTTAAAATAAATATACTTGCAATTATTTAATCCCTAGGGCGAGATACTGCCCAGATCTGCAACCCAAAATGATCCTGAGGCCAGATCTTACCCTCCAGGGCCTAGATCTGGCTCAAATCTAAAAAAAATTCTGAAAATCTCCCAATAAAACCTGCACAAAACCAGAAACAAGGAACCCAAACCCAAAAATATGCACAGAAAATAGAACCCTTAAACCCTGGTGAGTAGAAAAAACGATATTTGCAAAATTGACAGTGTTATTCTACAGATCAAAAAACCCTCATGGCTAAATATAGAACCATTTTACACAATTTAGAAAAAGATAAATTAAGAGAGGCACAAGCCTAAGGAGACCCTGCAAAAAATATTCCATAAGATAACTTCAGAAATTAGGAAACAATGGGCTTTTTCAGATTTTTTGAAATCTGAGAGTCAGTGGATCTAGCTGAAGATTTCCCCAAATGCTCAAATCCTGAATAATGACCTCTACACACTTAAGATCTGAATTCTAGATTGATAGTTATTTAAAAATTAACCATAAGACCATTCAGAAACATAGATAACTGATATTTCTGTCAAATCAAAATGAAATTTAAGAAAACCCAGAAATCTGCACAAGATACCTATATGCAGATCAATCCATAAAGGCTATCAACCATCAAATGCTAGTAAAAGTAGCAGAGTTTAGAGACAATATCACCACATATATCTAGAAAAGGAAGACCAAAGTCTGTAATCCCAAAGTCTTTCTATTTTATTGATCAACAAAAGTTACAAGAGCTTTTGAGAACAAGTGCACGATTCAAAGATCGGATGCAAATGACAGACAAAGACCTCTAATTTATAAGATAAAATCTCCAACGGCTAGTCCAATTGATCCCTGTCAAAGTAATCTCAACCATTTAAAAATATTTAATCAGCTTTTATTCTCGTCTGTCGAAATTATAAATTTTTGAGGAAATTAGAATTTATCATTTAATTCCTTTTTAATTAACTCAAAAATAATATTTTTGAGTTAATTACCTCAAAATTTTGACTTTGACTTAACCACCAAGGCCCAAGGGTTCAAAATTTCTCGAAATTCTCAATATTCCCTTGGCCTGGGACCTTTAAAAATTCACTTTTTAGGGACCCACGAATTTTGCCTTTGAAGAAATTTAAATTACCTAGGACTTAAAATTAATTAATTGACGAATGAGGGGATTAATTATTTTTTCCAACCCTGTAATACTTTAGCCATGGTGTCTAACTATGAGGGACCATGCACTAAAATATTTTACATAAGATAAATACATTTAGACACAAAAAGGTGGAAAACCCATTCGTGATAGAGCCTCAAATAGCTACCCAACTCTGCGACTCAAAACATGATCTAGTAGACCAAGTAGCTTGTAATAAAATAATCTAGCCAATTAGCTAGGATTATTCCCAAACTACTTTTACAAAGACTCGATAGAAAACACTAGGACTCACTTAGCATCTTGATGACAAAATCCACCCTAACTTTGGGGTGAGGCTGGAGGGGAAAACTCTACCGATCACTTGTGTCAAGAAACACAAATGAATCAGTGAGACAAAGAACCTCCTAGGATAGAAATCGTCACCAAAATACTAAGCTTACCTAGGTTGTTACATACATGATGGTCTTACTTAGATCATTTACATTATACACATGCAGAATGGGTTTACATTGTTTAAAAACTGTCAACTGATGATGGACTCTGAATGGCGTGAACACCTCGAACATAATGAATCCCATTTACAAAAATGGAGGTGTACTGCTATGGGGTCGTTGACACAGAGTGGTCAACAGGGAGTTTTGGAGTCCAGAGCAAAATGCGTGCATCTCTTTTGAACGTACACAATAATGTTCACAGCTTCTCCCCATAGAAACTTCAGAAGACTTTGGTCACATAGCATGGTGCGGGAAACTTCCACAATGGTCCTGTTCTTTCTTTCAACAACACCATTTTTCTCAGGAGTATACGCAGTTGTGGTCTCCCTCTTAATGCCAACTTCTATGCAAAAGTCATTAAATTCATTTGAGTCATACTCGGTCCCATTGACGGTCCTCAAAACTTTGATTCTCTTCTTGGTTTGATTTTCCACCAAGGCCTTCAAGGTACGAAACAATTTGAATGCTTTGTCCTTCTTCTTCAAGAAATATATCCAGGTCTTGTGGGAGAAGTCATTTGTAAAAGTCATGTAATAGGAACATCCTCCCAAGGATGTCACGGGCAGCATACCAAATAAATCAGAATGTATCAACTGCAAGATTTTAGTTGTCTTTATGACACTTGAGGGGAATGGTCCCCTTGTATGCTTCCCTTCGGCACAACCTTGACATATACCTTCATGATCATCTCTAAATTCAGGCATCCCTGTCACCACCTTCCTTGCTTCGGGAAGGGCTTTGTAATGAAGGTGTGATAACCTCCAGTGCCATAACTCTGTTTGATGAGTTGTATCACATGACATAGCCCCCAATGGACTTCCTCCAACCTGGTAGTGTATCAACTCTAAAACCAATAGTAAGAGCTTCCTTGAAGTTCTTCTTCCAGATGCGTACCTTTCCATCAACGAATGCCACCTTGAATCCTTTGTCTTCCATTGCCGAAATAGACACAAGGTTCTTCTTCAAATCAGGTACGTACAACACATCTTGTAAACAGAGGACTTGACCTTGAAATAGATGCAGGGTCACAGTCCCTGTCCCTTTCAAGGGATAGATGGCATTATCTCCAACAATAATTTCTAGATTATTATCCTTCACAATCAAATCAGAGAGGGCTTATTTATAACCAGTGAGGTGCCTTGAAGCACCACTATCAATCAGCCAGACATCTAGGGTGTCGGGAAGAGATGCAGCAGAGAGGGAAGATACAAGAATAAATTCATTTCTCTTATTATCAACATTAGACTCACCGTACCTGGAATTTCTTGACCTCTTGAAAGGTTGCCCATTTCCACTATGATCAGAGGGAGCCTTCCTTTTTCCTTTGAACCTGTTGTTCCTTTGATTTCCATTCCCCCTAGAGTTGTTGTTGTCATAATCCCTGGGAGAGTCCCTTCTATTAGGGCACTCTATTGCATAGTGACCAAACTTGTTACAAGTGTAACATCTTCCCTTCTTTCTTTTGGGCCCTGCTCTTCCATGGTTTTGATTTCTTGAACCTCCATTGTTCCTCTTCTTTGCATAAGCAGTGAAGGCAGTAAGGTCACCTCCATTTCCATTAGAGGGATGATCTCTCTCCATCATTCTTGTCTCCTCTTGAGTGCATCTCGTCAATATTTCATCAAAATAAGGAATCACATTATTATTAAGAATAGTGGTATTGAATACATACCATAGGATTAAAAACCAGTCGGGTCAAACCGGCCAGTCAGACCCCTGGCCGATCAAAACCGGTCAAAAAACCCGGTTTAAACCCTTTTCTCGCACAATTTCCCAGTCAAACCAGTGCTGACTAGCCAGTTCCGTCCTTAACTAGTCGGTCAGCTGCCAAGGCCACAAAGGGACCCACGCACGGAGTTTTGGCCAGTTTAGGGTTGTTTTGGAGGGAAGAGGAGGGTTGTTTCACTCCAAAAACACCCTCTCCAATCCTTTATAAGTAGGGGCAACCTCTCATTTGTCTCACACCATCTCACTTGGAGATTTTGTGAGTTTGATTGAGAGCTTGGAGAGTGTTGAGTTTTTGCTAGAGTAGTGGAACAACATAGAGTTTGAGCTAAGTAGTAGCCATCATGCCTCCAAAAGCCAAGGATATTGCATCGGCTCATTGCGATATGATTGATGGCAAAATAATCTACAAATATTGCCAAAAATCTATTGTAAGAGGAGGTATTTACAGGTTCAAGCAACACTTGGCTGGGATAGGAAGCCATGTAAAGCCATGTGGAGCACCAAATGAAGTAATAGGGCATATTAGGGCAGAATACCTTCAGAAGTTTGATATTCAAGTCACTGAACCAATAGAGAAGTTTGTGACTGGAGCAATTGCAAAGTTTGGCAGCCGAGACTCAACCAACTGAGTTTGATCATGATATGAAGTTTCAAGTGATAATGTTGATCACTAATTAGTAATATCATATATGTAGATTTGTAGTAGACTGTAGGCCAATGGCCTTAATGCTCATAGTTTGTAGCATTGTTTTTGGACTTTATGGGTCATTTGGAGCCTCATTGCTTATGTATTTTTTCGATGATATGTATTGCACTCAGTGCCATTTTGATATATTCACCTTTACATGGTATATAAATGAGAAAACTTTACATATTTTGTCTCTATTGGCTTGGAATCATGGTTGCAAATCTTAAAAATAGTTTTTTTTGTTAAAAAATAATTATTTAATGTATGTTTTAAAAAACCTGTTCGTTTAGACCTGACTAGTACCGGTTAGACTGGTTCCGGTCCAGTTACCGGTTCATTAGGTCCACCGGTCCGGTCACCGGTTCTGATTTTTAATACTTTGATACATGCCAATCACAGGGGAGACCTCCAAGTGCAATGAGAACCATCTCTCGATCAGCTATTTCTTCTCCAATAGCTAGAAGATTGTTCCTGATTTCAGTGAGCCTCATAAAATAGGATTGAATGGATTCATCCTTGCCCTTCTTGATACTCTTCAATTGATTCTTGAAGAAAAGAACTTGATTAGCATTGCTAGCCTTGAACATGCTAACCAACTTATCATACATCTCTTTAGATGTCCTCAGATCATAAATGTAAGCAACCAAGTGCTTATGAATAGAATCCTAGATAATCATCTTTGCTTTGATTTCCCCTTTTCTATACTTCGTCTTTGTGGCAGCAAGTGCATATGATGGAGGCTCTTGAATCTTCCCCTACACATAGTCCATGACATCTTGATCTTCTAATGCCAAATCCAAGGACATCTTCCATGCATGATAATAAGACTTATCATGCAATTTATCATCAGACTTGAAACCCTTATAGGTTGAGGAGGCCATTGGTTCTTGATAGGATTTCTTCTTTGGTGATTGCTTTTCACACTAGCTTGGTCTTTGTCTTCACCTTAGCTCTGATACCATGTTAAATTTAAATAGACATGGAGTGTTCTATACTTATAGCAAATTTACTTCAATCTTTCTTAGGCCCGATTCAATTTAGCAATCACAAAAACATGAAAGTAAAATGCTGATAAAACACAATAATAGATCAACAAAAGACAAGCTAATAATATAGATAAGATTTTACAATTCTTCTTGTCCAACAAAGATATAGGATAGGGTGCGTTACGACAGTCAACAGGATGGATCAACCAACAAAGTCTTTCTTAGATCAACGAACCCTCCAAGTGTCACACACAGCGCTCAGAGACTGCTCATCAAAAGTCAACGTTGGTTAACCAAAAGTCAACGCAGGACAATCAATAGAATGTCAACGCTGGTCAACCAAAAGTCAATGCAGGATAGTCAATAGAAAGTCAACGTTGCATATTAGGGCTTTGGTCAAATTGCTCCTTTTTCCTTGATTTTGTGCCCATCTGTACGACCTCCAAAAATGAAATTTTCAGCAAAGTTTGGAGGTCAAACGGTCAAGGGTTGACCACGGTCAACGTTGGTGTCACTCAACAAAACAACCCTAAATAGATCCGTAGATTTTCCCTAGCTTCAGCTCCGCATGTGTGAAGGAAAGGGGCCTCCAAAGGCTATCAAAGCAATCAGATCACAATGAGAGAATGTGTGATGAGTTGATGAGAAAATGACCTTCAAGTCTCTCCAATTTATATCCATCAGTGAGGGTGTGTGAAACATCTATTAGGCTTGTGAGCCTACATTACAAATCTGGCCGACCATGCACATGTGTGGAAAATAAAATAAAATTATATGTTCTACTCATCCAAACAAGATGATCTTTAAATCAATCTTGCACCTCTCCAAAAGAGGAATCCAACAAAAATATGATCATCATCATATGAGTAGTGCAACATAGAATTTGGACCTAGTTGCCCAAAATTAACATTTTTTCTCCCAAGCATGACCCAAATCTGGAGTGGGGCTCAATGGTAAGGTCTTAGGAGAGTCATAGTGTATCGAATTTATGTAAATTGTCATATTAGATCATTTGTTAAATGTCACAGAATTTGGTTGACTCTAGAGGTCATATTTTTATTATCAAAATTCCCCTTTTGTATGAGATTTTCTATGTAATATCTGATGTGTAAAAAGTGTTGTCAATAGAAGTTATAGGGGGTATGAGTATTTAGTTTTACACCTCAACTCCTAAACTTTTTATCTAGACACACTTTGAGGGTGGAAATTATGTCTAATCCCCTCTAGAGTCATTATTATTATTTTATGACAAAAAATGGCAAAACAATTACCCAGAAAATAGTAAAAAATAAAAATGAGAGAAAAATAAAATTATCTCCTAGTGGAAAAATAAATAAAAATGGATCAAATTTAGAAAGGAGAAAAGTCTCATTTCCAAGGCAGAAAATACCCACAAAAATTCGTTGGGCCAAAAAGAAGATATTTCTTGAAATTAAATTTTTTAGTCCAAGTGGTTATTTTGAATGAAAGAATTTCAAGAAAATTATTTTTGAAGATTTTCTAGTGGTCCAAAACCACCCCAGGGTCAAAGATTGGTGCATCTAGCGCATCAATTAAGGAAGTAGAAATTCTTGGAGATCTGTGTAGCAATAATCAAGGGTTCAAATTATTTTGAGAATGATCAAGCCATGGATCAAGTCAACTAGCCGTTTTTTCCACTTGGAGGCTCTCACACTCTAATTTTTCTATATAAAGAAGCTCTAACCTCCTCATTATCATGATGTAATTTGGAGCTCTTGGCTAAGTGAAGCTCTGCTACTCTTGTAATATTTTTTTAGCAATAAATAAAAGTCTTTGGGGCAAAGCTATGGTGTTATTCTTCAATTATATGGTATAATATTTCTGATCTCTTGTGCTTAATGTTATACTAGTGTTTTAATCTTGTTATTTCCATTAGCTCTTGAAGATTCATTAGTGTACAATTATCTTGCATCATTGTCTAGATTTGGAGAAACACACTAGGTAGAGTACATCTATTGGTTTTCAATTAAACCCTTAGACTCCTCTATCACTATGCTATCCAAATCTTTGTGGATCTAACAATTATCTTTCAAGTGTGTAGAAATTATATTGTTTATCAGATCTTCAATACTTGGGGACATTCTTGTTTGAATTAACCAACTATTCGAGCATAGAAGCTAAAGACCCCATAGTGGGTCAGTTGAAGACTTATCTTTCGAAATAAGAAAATGGGTTTTCCTTACCATTTGCTCTAGACCTAAATTTTAATTATCTTTAAAATATTCCAAAATTATTTTGGAGCTTTTATGAATAGATATGCTATTTAAATTTTATGAATATATATGCTTTTAAAGAGCTTTTACTTGTAAATTTGCGAATAAATCTTGTATATATATTTCCTTCTAACCTTGTATATATTTCCATCTATTTGTATATACTTGTTGGGTTTTCTCTGTAGATTTGGAGGAGGGCATCAATTTTAGGCTTGGATATATTGTATATATTTTTTGCAAGCTTGATCTTGTTAGTTTTTGTAGCATCGGATGTGTTCTACCCACGAAATTTGGTGGAGAGGCTAGAATACACGAGATCTCCAAGACCCAGAAATTGTTTCTCGAAATTCCACCTAGAGATTACTTAATTAGATTATTAACTTATTTTTTTAATGTTTCCTAAGTCTAAACTTGGGAAAACTAGTTAATTAATCAAAATTAATTAAGTCAAGGTGCAAATCATATAGAAACTCACACGGATTGACTCCAAGATGATCCTAGCCATTGATTAAGTTTTACTCATGGTCGTTTGTGCTCCAACAGTGGGTTATAAGAAGAAAGTTGATCGGCACTTGGGGAAGATACACCAGACACACCAACAGTTTGATTTCTTTCGCACTAGTTTTTCTAGAGAGCAACAGCAGTTGCCGGAAAGCCAGAGATCGAAGCAAGGACAGGGGGGGTAGGGACAGTGAGACTAGAGGAAGTTTTCCAGATCTAGCGAGTACATTTGCAAAGGCTGAGATATCTCCAGAAGGCTACGCAGAGCCTCAAGAAGGCAGTTCGATTTGCTGAAGAGGGTAGACGTTTTCAGTTCTGGAGGCTGAACAAAGGTTCCAGAGTGTCAGAGAGACGTTTTCCCAGCCAACAACAGGCAAGACAACTAGATTAGCAGTCGATTCAAGCAGCACGTGTGCTTGGAAGCTCCAATGCGACGCAGAGCCAACGCAGGCCCAGTTGGATGACTTGCTTTTAAGAGGTAGTGTAGTGTCGGAATTGCCTAGAATGAGGGTAATTTCCCTCTATTATTTTTGCAAGTATTTCTCTATAGGATTGCTAGATTTCGGCATCCAGATTGTACTCAGAATTTCTCGCTATGCATAATAATAAAAAACCTCAGTTGCTGTACCGGTTTTCCCAAGTTGGGTTTTTCCGGGGACATTTGTCCAAAAATAACAGTGTCAAATTTATGTGCGCTAGTATTTTTTCAGTTTCCAACGCTATTATTTCAAAGTTTTATTTGTGAAGGTTGCAGTGTGATTTATTCAGTATTTTCCATAGCAAATAAATTGTTAAATTAATTAACAATTAGAAGAATAATTTCCAATTTTTGCAATAGGATTTCAATCTTGAAATTTTCACAGATCCCACCAAAACTTTGAGGAAAATCGTTTTCCGGAGTTAAGGTCAACCTCCTAGCCTAGACGACTAGAGATTTTGAGTGCAACAAATGTTTTCAAGGAGCCATCTAGCCTTTTTTGGTGGCCTCTAGGGTTTGGAGGCCTATTTTGCCTTCCAAATCGAAATTTCTCCAAGGGTTTTCCTCCATAATATTTTTGCAATTTTTTTTCAAGGGTTTCGCTTGGCGTTTTGGCCATTTGCTCTTCAGATCTGATCTTCTACGGTAACCGCTAGCCTTAAGGTTTGCCTTGGCACCTTGTGAGGGTTTGTTTGTGGCTCATATATATTTTGGAGACCTTTTCTTGAGGGACACAGACATTTTTAGGCCTCTTTCTCTAGGCCACAAACCCTCTAAGGATTTAAATTCTTTTTATTTTTTATTTTTGTGCTAACCCTTGTCTTTTCCAAAAGTTTTCAATGAATTTTTGGAGAGTTTCTCCATAAATATTTGAAGAAGAATTCATTTCCAAAGTCCCTTATCACTTGTAAGTTTTTTTTAAAGGGAAGTTGCATATTTTTGAGACTTATTTCTTAAGGCCGAGGAGCCTTTTCCTTGATTGAAACGAAGGGATTATTGCTAGTGGTGGGCCGAAATTTTTTGACTTGATTTAAGCCTTGATCTTTGAGGAAATCACCATAATTTATTTATTTTTAAATTTAAAGAAAATTTTTATTGAATTTTTGGGTTGGTCATGTGGTTTTGGATGCTTTCCTCCTCAAATCCATGACCTCTTTTCTGACCGGTATCTTCTCTTGTTGAAGTCAGATTGCCCTAGGAGGGTTGGATCAACTTGTTTGAAGTGTTTGGAGTCATAATTGGTAGCTGATATGGTTCATCTTTGTATCTTAAGGAGATTGGGTTGTGAAGTGCTCTCATCATTGTAATCCTCCTTGAGATTAAAGAGTCTTCTTCTTGAGGGAGCTCCGGATCTCAATCCCGTGGTATCTCGCCTCCTTATTTAAAAGGGAGGCATCCTCTTTTCCTTTTCTCTTAATATTTATATCTAGCTTGCTAATGTGTTGCTCTTGTATTGCTAGTTTCATTGTTATCATAGTTTAGAACTCATCCTTAAGTTGCATTCATTAATTGGCTATTTGATCTTGTTGCATAGTGTTTGTCAAAGTTCAAAGGAAACAGAAGCACCAAATTTTTCAACAAGGATCAGATCACCTATCAGTAGTCCATGTGTCATGGTCAACCCATTTTGCAAGTTATATGATGTAAATGATCCTAGCAAGACCTTGAGTATATGTAACAGCCTAGATAAGCCTATGATTTTGGCGACAAATTTCATCCTAGGAGGTTTTTTAACCTCACTGATTATCTGTGTTTTTAAACACAACTAATCAGAAGAGTTTTTTCCCTCCAGGTTAAACCTCCAAAGTTAGGGTGAAATTTATTATCGAAATTTTAGGTGAGTCCTAGTGTTTTAGTCAAATCTAATGTAAAATTGGTTTGAGAATAATTTAAGCTAGTTGGCTTAATTATTTTATTATAAATTATTTGGTCTACTAGATCATATTGTGTCTTGAGGGTATAAGTGAAATGTGTATTCCCCCTTTGAGGGTTGTAAATGTAAAATCTTATGTATTAAAGGGCAGAAAACTAATTAAATCCCCTCATGTGTAAATTAATTATTTTTTCTAGAAAAATAAAATAAAATCCTAAACCAGAAAATTAATTAATTAAAGTCAAGTTACATTGTCTTAGGAAAATTAATTCTCCAAGTGGAAAAATTCGCGGGCCTTGAAGGAAACAATTTTTAAAGGTCCTCCACCAAAAGAATATTGTATATTTCCAGAAAATTTGGACCCTTGGGCCTTGGTGGTTAAATCAAAGTCAAATTTTTGAGGAAATTAACTCAAAATAATTAATTTTGAGCTAATAAAAATGGAATTAAATGATAAATTCAAAAATTCCTCAAAAATTAAAAAATCAAGGGCCAAGATTAGATGACCTTAAGTTTTTATCACCGACCAAGATTATTTTAAAAAGGATCAAAGAAACTAGTTGTTATTATTCCACTTGGAGGATTTATCTATAAATTAGAGAGTCGGTTGAGTCTCTAGTCATCTTGATCTCTGGCTAGAATATTGCTGCTGAAGCATTTCTGTAAACTATTGTCCCGTAGGGAACTATTTTTTTCTGCTATAATAAAAGACTTTTGGGTGCAACTCGAGGTGTACTTATTTGTTGATCTGTGGTATGTACTGACTACGGGCTTCCTATGTTTCTCTTTATATGATTGATTTGAGATAATACATAGTGATTGCAAGTACTTTAATACTTGGTCTCCAAGTTCACAGACTTTGGACAAGGATTATTTTGCTTGGATCATAAGTATTTATATGGTGGATTAAAATCTTCGCTAATGCTATATTGAGCATAAATTTTCTGAAGCATTTTTAGCCATTCATCAAAGGGAAAAATATTATAAAAAATTATTTTTCAAAATTCATAAACCCTTGTATAATTTGTAAAATAATTTTGTAAATTTAGATTGTAAATTATTTTGCTAATTGGGGTTTGGGGATTTTAGATTTTTTGTATATATTTGAGGTTTGGGTGTTATAATTTTATTTTTTGTAGGTTGGATCAAGGGATCAAGTGGAAGAAGTGTTAGATTTAGACCCTTTAAGCTAAGAGCTAGCCTCTTGAGAATTTTGCAGGGCTACCCGTTGAAGAAATTTGCAGCGAAATTCAAATCCAAAGAAGATTTTTTTTTTTGAGACAAGGATTTCACTTTTTAAAGCCTCTTGGGCCCAGATCCAACCCTCCTAGGGCTAGCGTCTCCCCTCCTTCGCCTACATCAACCTCCAGAGCCTTTGCGTCAGTTTTTTTAAGCCCTTTATGTTATTTTTTGTAGCATCAAATGTGTTCTAGCCTCGAGATTTGGCAGAGAGGTTAGAATACATGTATTCTCCAATACCCAAAAATCATTTCTATAAATTCCACCTAGAGACAACTTAATTAAATTAATTAATCAGTTTTTAATATTTCCTAAATCTAAACTTAAGAAATATGATAATTAAAAGGAATTAATTACGTCATGGTGAGAATCTTCTAGAAAAAGACTTGGATCGATTTCTAGTTAATCTTAGCCATGAATTAAGTTTTAACCGTCGACGTTGAAGTATCAGCGAAATATTATAAGAAGAAAATCGATGGGGCTTGGAGAACACACTTCAACAGTTCAATTTCCAGAGTAGCAGCATTTTGTTGCCGACAAAGAGCTAGTGAGCTCGAAGCAATGAGAGAGGGGCAAAGACAGTAAGGTCGAAGGAAGCTTTTTCAATTCCGATGAGTGCATTTCAGAGAGGCATTGAGTGCCATAGAGAGGTAGCGCAAAGCTTCAATGGATGATTCAGTTTTTGTTGGGGAGCAGTAGAATTTCTGAGCCGGAAGTTGGGCAGAGGGTTCAGAGGTGAAGGGACAGCAGTTGCAAAGACATCAAGAGGAGAAATAATTCCGAGCTTGTGGGACGCAGTACTGCGTAGGCTAACACAGTGACTGCGCAAAGGCAGCAAGGAGTAGCTCAAATTGAGCTGAGGCCAGTGTCAGATCGCCTGTGGAAGTGAGAAAATTTCTCATTAGTTTTACTGCCAGTGATTTCTCTGTTTGGTTTGCTAGATTAAGCAACCATAGTTTTGTACTCATATTTACTACTGCATAATGATCAAACCCTCAGTTGTTGCACCAGTTTTCCCAAGTTGGGTTTTTCCAGGGACTTATTCCAAAAACAACTGTGTATTTTGTGTGTGCATCTATTCTTCCAGCATTTATTTTTCTTCCGCAGTATTTGTTTTGTGAAGGTTGCAGTGTATATATTTCGATATTTTCCATAGGAAACTTCAAATAATTTGTTTAATTAATTTAACAATTAGAAGAATTATTATTAGTTGCTGTAGTAGGATTTTGGGTAATGGAATTTTCACATGGTATCAAAGCGCATATAGAAAGACAAAGAGCTCAATTGCAGAAAGGAAGAGGAGCTTCATAGCATTGCATAAGCAGCTGCTCGAAACCCTAGAGGCAACACAATCCCTTTGGCCAGGAAGGTCAATTTTTGAGGAAAAATCCATTTCTCTGAGAGAGCGGCAGAGAAATTAGATTTTCCAGATCAAAGATTACCAGAGGCAGAGAGAGAAATGTTTTTTTTTCCTTACAAAGCATATTTCCAGCTAGACATAGTATTTTGTAGCAGTTGCTAGTGCAAAATAGCTTCAGGAGGAAGAAAGAACACACACTGAGGGAAATCTTTCCTCAGGGGGCTTCTAGTTTAGAAGTTCGATTTCTCATTGCAGAGCAGCAGTCGTTGTGAACAGATTTTCCCACTCCAAAAGGGAGTGCGTAGAGCCTAGCAGGCAGCTGCGCAAAGGAGAAGAGGACAATTTCAACTTATTTGCAGAGATGGCATCAACAGGGCTAAGAGATCAAGATCAGCTGGACGAAGCATCCAACTATGTAATTTGGAAGGCAAGGATTACCTGTCTTCTAAATGAATATGATCTCGAGGCATACATTGATAACGTGGTGGTTGTACCCACAAATCCAGATCAGTTGAAGGCCTACAAGAAGGAGATAGCGAAGGCAAAGACACTAATTCTCAATGGGGTTCGAGATCATGTAGTATCACATATAGTTGGCAAGGACACTGCCAAGCAGATGTGGGACGCTCTCGCTACGCTATACCAAGGAACTTTTGAGCAACGAAAGATGTATCTTGAGGAGAAGCTGAGATGTACCTGTATGCAGAAGAGGGAGCACATAAACCCTTCCTCACTAGGCTTCAGGATATCCGAGACCAACTATCAACTGTAGGGTCAGTGCCCCAACCTACAGAATTGGTGCAATTAGCTCTCACCGGTTTTTCCGAGGACTAGCAAGTCTTTGTCCAGAGTATATTGGGAAGAGAGAGGTTGCCAGAGTGGGACAGAATGTGGGCTAATTTACAAGAGGAGGAGAGAGAATAATCAGTGGCAGCAACAAAAACATTGGGACGAAGCAAGTGGAGGAGGAGGAGAATGTGGCCCTCACATCAAGGGGCAACAAGAGCAACACAAGAAGAAGAAGGACCTTTCTAAGGTAAAGTGCTTCAAGTGTGGTGAGTTAGGCCACTACAGCATTCAGTGTCCTCTCAGAAAGAAGGACAAGGAGGCAAAGCAGGACCAGTAGGCTGCTTCTGCGGAGATCGATAGGTTGTCCTCCAGATTTGAGGAAGATTTTTCCATGATAGTAGACATCCCTCCAGGAATGAGGTGGGGTGACTTGGTTTTGTAGCCTTAGAGAGCTACAGGATGGGCAGCATTCTTCACCTCTTAAATCAAAACCTTGCTACGGGAGCCCACAATTGCAGTATCACGATGGACTAGTGGAAGTTGATGTAGTCAGATGTCAGAGTGACAGATGCAGTGGCTAGTAGCGGTCAAAGACTGAGTAGTGCAGTGCAGTGGGCGCAGTGCAGAGTCAGCAGCAACGCAAAGGCTTCAGTGACATCGCAGAGACTAGTAGCAGTCAAGGCTCGGGTGACAGGTGCATCACACTGACCACAGTTGGTTCAATGTATAGGATAGTTCTCAATTGTAGCTGTTGCAGTTGCAGCAGCAATAGATGAGAGGGAGTTGCAGTGGCAGTAGCAACAGAGTTGCAGTGAAGATGCAGTAGTTGGCAGCAGTTCAGCAGGGTCAACAGCAACACAGATGCAGCGCATATCAGAGTTCCGCAGTAGTTGGGGGAAAAAGTAGCCAACCATTAGTAGGGTCATAGAAGATGGTGCAAAGTCAGTGTATTGTAGCAGCAGTTGCAGTTGCAGTACTAGAACACTTTCCTCACTAAGAGGGAGTGTTAGTTTTTTGTAGCATCGGATGTGTTCTAGCCTCGAGATTTGGCAGAGAGATTAGAATACATCTATTCTCCAATACCTAGAAATCGTTTCTGGAATTCCACCTAGAGACGACTTAATTAATTTAATTAGTCAATTTTTAATATTTCCTAAGTCTAAACTTAAGAAATATGGTTAATTAAAAGGAATTAATTAATTCATGGTGAGAATCTTCTAGAAAAAGAATTTATTGATTTCTAGTTAATCTTAGCCATCAATTAAGTTTTAATCGTGGTCGTTGAAGTCTCAACGAAAAATTATAAGAAACTCGATGGGGCTTGGAGAACACACTTTAGTAGCTCGATTTCACTAGCAAATCGATTTCCAGAGTAGTAGCGTTTCGTTGTTGGAGAGAGACTAGTGAGCTCGAAGCAATGAGAGAGGGGCAAAGAAAGCAAGGTCGAAGGAAGCTTTTCCAGTTCCAGTGAGTGCAATGCAGAGAAGCAGTGAGTGCCACAAAGAGGCAGCGCAAAGCTTCAGTTGGTGATTTCGTTTTTGCTAGGGAGCAATAGATTTTCTAAGCTGGAAGGGGCAAAGGGTCCAGAGGTGAAGGATATCAGTCTTCTAAACAGCAGCTGTAGAGACAGCAAGAGGAGAAGCAGTTCCGAGCTTGTGGGACGCAGTACTGCGTAGCCTGACGTAGTGACTATGCAGAGGTGGCAAGGAGCAACTCAAATCAAAATGAGGTCAGTGTCAGATCGCCTGTGGAAGTGAGAAAATTTCTCACTAGTTTTACTGCTAGTCATTTCTCTGTTTGGTTTGCTAGATTAAGCAACCATAGTTTTGTACTCAGATTTACTACTGCATAATAATCAAACCCTCAGCTGTTGCACTGGTTTTCTCGAGTTTGGTTTTTCCGGGGACTTAGTCCAAAAACCACTGTGTATTTTGTGTGTGCGCATCTATTCTTCTAGCATTTATTTTTCTTCCACAATATTTGTTTTGTTAAGGCTGCAGTGTATATATTTCGATATTTGCCGTAGGAAACTACAAATAATTTGTTTAATTAATTTAACAGATAGAAGAAATATTATGAGTTGTTGGAGTATCATTCCGGGTAACGGAATTTTCAAATGGTATAAAAGCGCAGATAGAAAGTCGGAGAGCTCAGTTGCATAAAGGAAGAGGAGCTTCGTAGCACTATGTAAGCAACTGCATGAAACCCTAGAGGCAACGCAGTCCCTTTGGCCAGGAGGGTCAATTTTTGAGGAAAAATCCATTTCTCTGAGAGAGTGACAGAGAAATTAGATTTTCCAGAACGAAGATTACCAGAGGCAGAGGGAGGAGTGTATTTTTTTTCTTTGCAGAGTAGATTTCCAGCTAGACGCAGTATTTTGCAGCAGTTGCTAGTGCAAAATTGCATTAGGAGGAAGAAAGAGCACACAATGAGGGAAATCTTTCCTCAGGGGACTTCTAGTTCAGAAGTTTGATTTCTCACTGTAGAGCGACACTTGTTGTGAGCAGATTTTCCCACTCCCGCAAGGAGTGCGTAGAGCGTAGCAACAGCTGCGCAAAGGAGAAGAGGAGAATTTCGACTTATTTGTAGAGATGGCATCAACAGGGCTGAGAGATCGAGATCGGTTGGACGGAGCATCCAACTATGTAATATGGAAGGCAAGGATTACCTGTCTTCTAGATGAATATGATCTCAAGGCATACATCGATAACGTTGTGGTTGTACCCACGGATCCAGATCCGTTGAAGGCCTACAAGAAGGAGAAGGCAAAGGCAAAGACACTAATTCTCGATGGGGTTCAAGATCATGTAGTATCACATATAGTTGGCAAGGACACTGCCAAGCAGATGTGGGATGCTCTCGCCACGCTATACCAGGGATCTTCCGAGCAGTAGAAGATGTATCTTGAGGAGAAGCTGAGATATACCCGTATGCAGAAGGGGGAGCACATAGACCCCTTCCTCACTAGGCTTCAGCATGTCTGAGACCAACTGTCAGTTGTAGGGTCAGCGCCCTAACCTACAGAATTGGTGTGGTTAGCTCTCAACAATGTTTCCGAGGACTGGCAGGTCTTTGTCTAGAGTATCTTGGGCAGAGACAAGTTGCGAGAGAGGGACAAAATATGGGTTGATTTGCAGCACGAGCAGATGAGGCGAGATTTGGTGAAGAGCACCATCAGTGGCGGCAGCAACAGTAGTGTAACGAAGCAAGTGAAGGAGGAGGAGAATGTGGCCCTCACATCAAAGGGGTAGCGGGAGTAGTGCGGGAAGGACCTTTCTAAGGTCAAGTGCTTCACGTGTGGCTAGTTAGGCCACTACAACACTCAGTGTCCTCTAAAAAAGAAGGACAAGGAAGAAAAGCAGGACCAGTAAGCTGCTTCCGCGAAGATCGATAGGTTGTCCTCTAGATTGGACGAAGATTTTGCCATGATGACAGATATGAGTAAGGTGGGGTCACTTGGTTTTGTAGCCTCAGAGAGCTACAGGATGGGCAATATTCTTGAGGAGATCCACCTATTGAATCAATATCTTGCTACAGGAGCCCACAGTTGCAGTAGCAGGATGGAACAGTTGCAATTGATGCAGTCAGCTGCCAGAGTGACAGATGCAGTGGCTAGTAGTGGTCAGAGACTGAGAAACGTAGTGCAAAGTTGGAAGCAGTGCAATTAGCACAGTGTAGAGTCAGCAGCAGTGCAAAGGCTTCAATGACAGCATAGACACTAATAGCAGTCAGGACTTGGGTGACAGATGCATCACATTGACCACAGTTGGTTCTGTGTATTGGATAGTTCTCGGTTGCAGATGTTGTAGTTGCACAACAACAGATGAGAGGGAGTTGCAGATGTTGCAGTAGCAGCAACAACAGAGTTGTAGTGCAGATGCAACGGTTGGCAGCTATTCAGCAGGGAAAACAGCAACACAGATGCAACGCATATCATAGTTGCGCAGTAGTTGGTAGGCAGCAGTAGCCAGACATCAGCACCGTGACAGGAGATGGTGCATAGGTAGTGTATTGTAGAAGCAGTTGCAGTTGATGTACTATAACACTTTCCTCACTAAGAGGGAGTGTTAATTTTTTGTAGCATCGGGTGTGTTCTAGCCTCGAGATTTGGCAGAGAGGTTAGAATACATGTATTCTCCTAAAACCAGAAATCATTTATGGAAATTCCACCTAGAAACAGCTTAATTAAATTAATTAGTCAGTTTTTAATATTTCCTAAGTTTAAACTTAGGAAATATGATAATTAAAAGGAATTAATTAAGTCATGGTGAGAATCTTCTAGAAAAAGACTTTGATGGATTTCTAGTTAATCTTAGCCATCGATTAAGTTTTCATTGTGGTCATTGAAGTCTCAACGGAAGATTATAAGAATAAACTCGATGGGGCTTGGAGAACACACTTGCACAGTTCAGTTTCACTGGTAGATAGATTTCCAGAGTAGCAACGTTTTGTTGCCGCAGAGAGCTAGTGTGATCGAAGCAGTGCGAGAGGGGTAGAGATACTAAGGTCGGAGGAAGCTTTTCTAGTTCTGGTGAGTGCATTGCAGAGAGGCAGTGAGTGCCACAGAGAGGCAGCGTAGAGCTTCAGTGGGTGATTCCGTTTTTGCTGGGAAGCAGTAGATTTTCTGAGCTAGAAGTTGGGCAGAGGGTGTAGAGGTGAAGGAGATCAGTCTTCCAGACTACAGTTGCAGAGACAACAAGAGGAGAAGCAGTTCTGAGCTTGTGGGACGCAGTACTGCATAGGCTGACGTAGTGACTCCGCAGAGGCAACAAGGAGCAACTCAAATTGAGCTGAGGTCAGTGTCGGATCGCCTGTGGAAGTGAGAAAATTTCTCGCTAGTTTTACTACCAGTCAATTCTCTGTTTGGCTTGCTAGATTAAGCAACCATAGTTTTGTACTCAGATTTCCTACTGCACAATAATCAAACCCTCAGTTGCTACACTGGTTTTCCTGAATTGGGTTTTTCCGAGATTAGTCCAAAAACAACTGTGTATTTTGTGTTTGTGCATCTATTCTTCCAGCGTTTATTTTTCTTCTGCGGTATTTGTTCTATGAAGGCTGCAGTGTATATATTTCATTATTTTTCATAGGAAACTGCAAATAATTTGTTTAATTAATTTAAAAATTATAAGAAATATTATCAGTTGTTGCAGTAGGATTCCAGGTAACGAAATTTTTACACTTTAGGGCAGGTCGAAGCCTCGAGTGGCCCCAGTTTCCCTTTCCTAGCCCAACACTGGGGCTTTTAGGCCTTGAAAGGCCTAGCCGTGGGACCTAGGCCACCAACTACCTTCCTCTAGCCCTAATGATTGCGCTTTAGGCAAGCCGTTCTCTTTTTGGCCCTAATTTGCCTCCTAAACCCTAGCGTCCAGCCTTAGGACCTCCTTCTCCTCCAAAGTTGAATCCTTTTGGCCTTCTATTGCTATTTCAGCCCCCGATTTAACATCCTAGCCCCTTTATCCCCCAACGTTGGCCTTCCTTGGTCTAGTGTTGCCCTTTCCTTGGCCCCTTTTGCCCTAATATGCCCTAAAACCCTCATTTGATTTTTCAACACTAATTTCTTGGTGGTTTTGCAAGTTTAGAGTCTCCAAAATTCTGATTTTCAAGTGGCATCTTCATCCAAAATTTTTGGGCTCCTTGGGTAAGTGCTTCTACAAAGCTTAAGGCCTAGGGTTTCACCTCTAAACCCTAGTTTTATCTTTGTTTTATTACAACAGTTAGATCAGTAATAATTAGGCCATAAAATCACATGTTAAATGGTCAAAATTGTTCCAAATTGCCAAATATTTGATTTTCCTAAACTTTGGCTACTTGGGCACCTTAAATTTAACCTAGATTTATTTCTATGTTTGCTGGAATTTACTGCATAACTTAAAATTTCAGATCTGAAATTTCTGAAGCATACACTTAAAAAGGGTCAAAAACTAAAAAAAATCAGTTATTTTGGGGTGTCCTAGGCTTCATTAACTTGCTGATCTGAATCATACCCTCTAAAAGACCTAAAATTGATTTTTTCAAGTTTGGTAAATTTTTTTATATTTTGGGCATTTGGCATACTGCCTTTAGCATTGCTAGCTTGTTGATTTTCCATTCATTTACAGTTGTAATAAATATATCGGATCTGGAATATCTCTGAGAATATATCTTAAAAGGGCTAGCACATCTGATTTTTCAAGTTTGTCAAGTTATTTGGTAGTTGAGTTAATTTTTTGTGACATTCGGCAAGCATAAGCGTTGTTGAATTAACATTTACTTACTGTTGTCATAACTTGTTTATCGCTATCATAACTTGTTTACCGATGTCATAACTTGCTTACTGCTGTCATAATAGTCACTTGTTGCTCATAAAAAGATCATTGGAACATAAAGTTCCTAAGTGTCTTCATAGTCCTATATTTTGTTGTTACTTGTTCCTAGCATTTATATTGTGAAAGTGGCTAACATTGTGCATCTCTTGTGAGTTTACGTGCTATAAGAATTCATACTTCACATTTAATAAGCTCACTCACTAAAATCACTTAGATCATAAGTCAATCTGGTGATAAGTCTCTTGGGAATATTGGCATCTTATGAATCTACTTTAATATCTCTCTAGCATTGAGTTATAAGATCACGTGTAATTTTGTTTCACATCTTTGGTAATTGTGATTGGCATCTTAATTGATAAATGGATAAGTTGATCTAATTGGTTAAGCATCTTGTGGGAATTTATTAAAGCTCGCACTTGTGTCTCTAAGCTATTTATCTTGTTTAAGATTTTCATCTCATCATTTTTAAGTACTCTTGTTATAAGATAATTTACAAGTACTTAAGTAACATAAACAATCTTAACTCAAGATAATCTCACTCGTAATCTCTTGCACAAGCATTCTAGTTCTAGATTGCATTAAAATTTAGCACAAGCATACTAGTTCTAGATTGCATTAAAATTTACCTCCTAGCATAAGCTAGGTTGATAGACTCTTAGGGAAACTTTTTTCAAACTAGCTTGAGAGATTCAACTCTTCCTGGTCGTTAACACAGTGACATTGCAGTGGTCATAGCCACAGTCTCTGTAGCGCCGGAGACACTGGATGAGTGGAACATAGAGGGAGGTATCGTTAATCAGGCCGTTGCCTGCTTCCCGTTGGCTTCTATTTCACAACTTACTTTGAGGATTTTTTCACAAAATAGTTAGGGGAAAGGTTCTACTTAGATTAGGCATATAATTAAAATCAACAAAGATCATTGCATCTCACATAGGTCCTAGGACTTGCATATCATATAGGTTAGTCAATCATTCAAGAAAAGGGTGTCCATCAGATCACTTGGTTTCAATATACCATAAGAAAAAATGGTGACTCCATTTAAGACACTGGTCTCATAATAGAAAAAACTAATTTAATCAATAATCTTGCTCAAATTCAACAAAGTGGTTAGGCCACTCATCCGTGTCTTCCAAGTAAGTTGGTTCCCAACTTGCTTTCCTTCACCTCATTCCATAGGGACTACCCCCCATATCCTGTTGTTGGGAGACAACTAGAACGGAGTGGGTGGGGATCAGAATGACAGCCCCCGCCCTGAGCGTTGTCGCAGTGCCTAAACAATCCAGGCGACAACAAATCTTATTGCACTTGATATAGTTCCTTATCTTTGTTTCACTTGCAATTGAAGATTTAAAGTAGTCCCTTTGATCTCTTGTTAACAATCTCATTTTCCATCTCTCACTTGTGCTTTCATTACATATCTTTACCTTTTTCCATTGTTTAATATAAGTAAGGAACATTTTAAGAAGCATTTCTCGTTAAAGGCACTGTGAGATATTACTCTAACATTTAACCTAATTGCATTTCTATTTTTTTATTGAGTAATATTTAATTTGCTTAATTGGTCATTGTTGTAAGATAATAACTTTGTATCTCCAGTGATTATCATAAATCTTGGTTATAAGTTCTCTTTATTGAAGCATTATTACATTTGCATTTGCATCTTAGATCCAAATTTGCATTTTTAAAATTTACCTTCAAGCATAAGCGTGGTCGATAGAAGGATAGGACAAATTTCTTCATATCCAATTTGAGAAGCTTGACCCTTAAACAAAGGTTAAAATGAGTGACCTTGCAGTTCTCTAGTGCCCGAATTCCTTGTAGGAATGGAGGCACTTGGATTGCTAGAACTCCCGGGTAGGAATTGTTAATGAGGCCTTAGCCTCCTTCCCTAGTAGTTCTTCGAACAACCTTGTTCTAAGACTTGCTTCGATAATTGAGGAGAAGGCCTTCACCGTAGAATAGGCATATAATTAAACTTAACCAAGATCTTGCATCTCACATAGATAGATCTTGCATCATCATTTTGCATCTCAATTGATCATTGTAATTGGCATTCTGAGCTCATCTTTCACTTGCAAATATTACATTGTTATACTTGTCATTTTCAAGTCTATTATTTCTTGAATAGCATCTTTACTTGGAAGTACAAGTTTTATTTATATTACAAGCTTATCTCTCATCGCTCATATACCCAATTGTCTTAATCTTTTGATTTCTCTTACTAACCTTGTCTTGCAGCATTGCTTGTCTCATAACTTGAGGTATAGTTTATATTGTGCAAGTACTCTAGTTTGTATTTGAGCATTATTATTAAGGCACTGGCCTCTCACTCTGTATCTCATTTAAGTGTCATATTAATTTATCTATCTTTTAACATTCATATTGCTCAATAATAATAAATTCACTTGCCAATTAACTTTAAATCAAGTTGCTTGGAGTAGTATTTGCCTTGCCCTTAGTCTCTTAAAACTTGTTGTTCCAACAAGTTTTCCTCTTTCATTCATCCTTAGGGACTACCCCCCATAGCTTGTCTAGGAGAGAGCTAAAATGGAGTGTGTAGGGAATAGGTGACAACTCCTACTTTGAGCGTTGTGCCTTAGGTGTACACTTTGGGCGACAACAGGCCCTTCTCTTATGCATATTTCAGGTAAGTGATTGATGCATAGCTCTTTGAGGCCTCTTATTTGGTAAGGAAGGCACCTGAAATTCCATAAATCAAAATTATTCTTGCTGGAATTCAGGCAAAAAATGCCAATTTCCCTCCCCCTTATTTTGAGGGGTAGGGAAAAAGGACAATTTGTAGTATTTAGACTATGGCTAATATGGATCTGTCGGCATACCAATTTGGAATCAGTTTGTCCACAATTTTGTGCCACAAAACTTGACCACCTTTGTAATTTATAAAATTACTATCATTTATATTAATTGCCTTGAGAGTAGCAACGTGCATCTACAACCTAGGTCAATGTGTCATCCATGTGAAGCTAATAAACTAAATTGAAAAAAAATTGTCTATAACCTACTATTTATCAAAAACCCAAAAAGGCCCTTAAATGCCCTAGGGGTGTCTTTCCAAAGCCTCTCAATGCACAAATGAAGAACTTCACAATAGCAGATTTGCGGGAAGAAAATAGGCTATAACAAAGTGTGAACCTCATTCATGCTTCATCCTTATCCTTTGGCACAGGATTTGAGGAGTTAGTTGACACCTTGTACACATGTGAAGTAACTAATGATGGTTTGACTTGGTCAAAAGGCACCAATTTGCACATTTTTTGAGGAGATCTCATGGATTTGATGAAGACCCATTTACACACGTGTCAAGGGTGCACTCCTCTCTCTTCAAGAGCACATTTATGGATGAATAATATATCGAGGTTGTTAACTAGACAAAGGCACTCCTTCCTAGGGCACACTTGTTAAAGGGAGTTAATGTTTTCTTGGTCAAAAAATCTTCTAAAGGAGTTAACAAATGAAGACACTTTCCATTTGCATGCTTATCTAGAAGAGCACCCTCATCCTTGGAGCTTTACACTTGAAAAACCACTCAACTTCGCCCTACTCATTTGACCAAGCAATAATAAATAGGTGGTTATTGCTAGGAAAGCATCCACAACATATAATTTTAACTTGGCATTTATGCACACCTTGTGGAAATTCACCCTAGCTATTTGACCAAGCCTTTTATTATTATTTTGGACTTAGTTATCTCTTGGAGAGAGTCTTGCATAAGAGGACAAATGGCACTCAAAATTTTCCAAGGAAGGAGACATGCGGCACTACACTCATCTAGAACATTGTATTCAAGTATTTTCTACGAGCTCTTGACCTTATTCATCCTCCTAGATAGTTATTGTAAATATTTTAATATTTTCTTAGGAAAATAATATTTTAATGTAGAAGAGAATGAACTAAAACCTATATAAGGTTTGCTCTCTACATTTTGCACTTGTGAGCAAGCTATCTCCAAGTATTGGACTAAGGTATTATTTCTTGTAAATTGTGGTTATTATATTTGTACAATGTATTTATATGTCGCTATTTGTTCTAGGAGCATCTTAAGTAGGCTTGTTATTTGCAGGTTAGATTGACAAGGTTGAAGCTAGGAGCGCCTTGTTTCCTGGAGAGGATTTAAGGCCCTATATCTCCTATTGTGAGTGCATGCTTATACATTGCCTAAGAGGGGAGATGTTTAAAGCCCTAGACCTCCTATGGTGAGTGAATTCTAAATACTATTGATTTTCTAGTGCAATCAAGACTAGTACAATTTTTCAAATTGATAACTACTTCCAATGATACAATTTAGAGCATTCCAATTATTAAGCAGTTACACATGAAGAATTTCAACCATTAACTTCTTCAATAGAGAAATAGAGATCACAATAAACAATAAGAAAAGCGAGACCAAAATTTTTTGGGACAAAACACCCAAGGGGAAAAACCTGATAATGTTTCCTTATGAGAGAGATTTCAATTCATCAAAATGTACATCCGAATATTCCCGTCAAAATGCCAATCTCTGACTTCAATAAATGTAAAGTGAAACTAGTCAAATGAGAGAGAAAATTCAATGCATTGTCCAAGTCAAAGTCTGCAACAAAGGGCTGAATTTCGACCTGTGGTAGCTGGTCAAAGGGGCCGAAATTTGGGCTGCAATTCCACAGTCAAAGTCTCCGACAATTCACAGAAGTTGACCTATGGCCTGTTGGTTTGGGGTAGCATCGAATGTTCTCTAAGTCTCAAAATTTGCAGAAAGGCTTAGACATGTATTCCAGATAACCCAGAAATTGTTTGGGGAAATTCCACCTGGATTTTATTTTATTAAAATAATTAAAATGAATTAATAGAATATGGGTGTGAATGTTCTAGAAAAGGCGGATCAAGTCAAAAGTTAATCTTAGCGTTGATTAGAGATTTAATCTCGATCGTTGAAGCTTCAACGAGAAGATTATAAGAAGGGCTTGAACGGTCATTTAGTAAATATATTGAAACGAGACGGAGGAAGGATCAAGAGATCGATTTCTTTAGTGAGCAGTGCTTAGGGAGAAACTTCGATCTAGAGATTCTATGCAGAGAGGGGTAGTAATTCCGGTTGGAAGCATTCCTGATCCGGACAGTGCATCACAGAGGAGACAGTGAGAGCCACTGAAGCAGTGCAAAGCTAGTGACGCAGAGGATACGTAGAGCTCGAGAGGGTTTCATATTTTTGCTGAGGAAACAACGTTGGGTTAGTGCCAGATCCCGAAGATATTTTTTGGAGGCCAGAAAGCCTCAGTTTCCATCCAGCAAAGAGACCATGTAGAGACAGAAAGCAGTCGTATATGACACAGAGACTGTGCAGAATGATGCAGTCACTACGCAGGGCAGTTCGTTTTGGGTGTTGAGCAGTGCTGAGGAAGAAACTTCTAACTAGAGATTCTATGTAGAGAGGGGCAATAATTCCAGTTGGAAGCATTCCTGATCCAGAGAGTACATCACAGAGGAGACAATGAGAGCCATAGAGGTAACACAGAGCCAGTGACGCAGAGGATACGCAAGCACTATGCAGAGCCTGAGAGGGTTTCGTATTTTTGCTGCAGAAGCAGCATTGGGTCAGTGCCAGATCCCGGAGAGATTTTCCGGAGGCCAAAAGGCCTCAGTTTCCAGCCAGCAAAGAGACCAACTCAGAGACAAAGGGCAGTTGTAGTTGTGATGCAGAGACTGTGCATAGTGACACAGTCACTACACAGAGGCAACGCAGGGTAGTTCATTTTGGGTGCTAATCAGTGTCAGGTTCCTGTGGAGGAGTGAGGTTTTTCTCACAAGATCTTTCTTGTTAGTTTCTCTGCATGATTTGACAGATCTGTCAATGATAGACTTGTACTCAGAAATAATTACTACATAAGAATATAAACCCTTAGCTGCTACACTGATTTTCCTGCATTGGGTTTTTCCAAGGACATTGGTCCAAAATTAACTGTGTCAGATGTGTGTATGATCTATTCTTGTTCAGTTTTGTTTTTGCACTTGTATTTTTCTGCAGTTTATTTAGTGAAGGTTGCAATGTGTTTAATTTGATGTTGTCGTAGCAATAAACTGAATAATAAATTTATCAGTTAGGAGAATTAATACCAGTTGCTACAATAGGATTCCAGATTTGAGGAATTTTCACATGGTATCAGAGCTTGTTTAAGCTGAGTTAGGAGGAACAGAAGAACATATCCAGCAAATCCAGCATTGGTGAAGTCAGGATCAAAGAGTTGTGTAAGCAGCAGATCGATCTCCCGAAAGATTGCGCAGTCCTAGCCAAGAGGTCTAGTTGTTGCAAGGAAATCTCTCTTTGAGTAAGCCGACAGAGAGGTAGGATTTTCCAGATCGCAGTTTGTCCACGACAGAGGGAGCAACGCAGCAGATCAGCAGCTGGAGGGGCGCAGTTTGTTGTGCAGCAGTGATTGTTGGTGCAAAAGCGTCAGGAAGAGTAGCCGAAGACACTTTTTGGGGATTCCTGACCTCAGAGAGTTTCTTGCCCAAGAAATTCAAATTTCCTATGCAAAAGCAGCAAAGGTTGTGGCTACCTCCAACAGGGAGTGCGTAAAGCCAGCTGTGCAGAGGGTTCGAGGCAGCAGATCAACAGTGATTGGATGAGATGGTAGCCAATGAGTTGCGTGACCAGGACCGGTTGGAGGGTGCCTCTAACTACGTAATCTAGAAGGCAAGGATTTCCTTCCGTTTAGATGAACATGACCTCAAGCACTTTATTGACAATGCTTAGGCTGAACTGATAGATGCCGCACCATTAAGAGACTTCAAGAAAAACATGGCTAAAGCCAAGCAGTTGATCCTCGACGGAGTGAAGGATCATATTGTTTCACACATCTCTGGCAAAGGGACAACCAAGGAGATGTGGGATGCGTTGGCCACGCTATATTAAGGGTCTTCTGAGCAGAGGAAGATGTTTTTGGAGGAGAAGATGTGGACCACCAGGATGTAGAAAGGAGAGCGCATTAATCTGTTCCTGTCTAGACTTCAGGAGAATTGAGATTAGTTGGTTGTTGTGGGATCAACTCCTCAAGCCACAGAGATGGTCAGACTGGCCCTCAATTCAATGTCGAAGACTATCAGGTCTTTGTCCAGAGCATCCTGGGCAAGGAGAAGTTACCGAACTAGGAAGCAATGTGGGCAGCTCTTCAACAAGAAGAGATGAGGAGAGGTCTCCTCAAGTGCAAACTTGACGGAAGCAACGTGGGTCGAAGCCCAAGGAGGAGGAGGAGAATGTAGCTCTTGCATCAAAGGGGCAGCAAGCGTAGAGCAAGAGGAAGAAGGATCTTTCAAAGATCAAGTGTTACCGATGTGGCGAGATGGGATGTTATGCCACACAGTGTCCTCTCAGGAAGAAGGACAAAGATAAGAAGCATGATCCTCAGGCTGCAACTGCGAAGATAGAGGAGGAATTCGCGATGATTACCCAGATATCACCTGGAGAGCATTGCGGTGATCTGGAGTTGTAGTTCAGTACAACTGTAGATTGGGCAGGATCCTTGAGGAATCCACCTCTCGGATCATCACCTTGCTACGGGAGCCCAAATCAGATGTAGCAAGTTGGACGAGTGCCAGTTGATGAAGAGGAGTGAAAAAGTGACAGTGTAGTAGTTAGCAGCACCAGAGTCTGAGCACCATAGAGCAGAGTTAGCAGCAGTGCAAGAAGGCACAACGCAGAAGTCAACAACAGCGCATAGGCTTCAAAGTGACAACACAAAGGCTGGCAACAGTCAGATCTTCATCATCGAGTTTCATCATACTTGTCCAATTTTGGATGTTTTTCAGTTGTAGTAAGCAACTGTGATGCAGTGCAGTAGTAGCAGCACGGATGCATAAATTGAGAGGGAGTTGCAATACAGATGCAGTGTTGATAGTGGCAATGTCAGCAGTAGTACAGATGCAGCGTTTGCGCAGAGTTGATGGGCAGCAGTGTCAGACATCAGCAGCGCAAAGGGAGATGTTACAGAGTCAGAGCAGTACTCAGAGGGTGTATTTCTAGAGCACATTCCTTGCTAAGAGGGAGTACTTATTTGGGGTAGCATCGGATGTGCTCTAAGTCTCAAAATTTGCAGAGAGGCTTAGACACATGTATTCCAGATAACCCATAAATCGTTTGGGGAAGTTCCACCCAAATTGTATTTTATTAAAATAATTAATTATTTTTAAAGGGACCCTAAGTCTAAACTTAGGAAAATAAAATAATTAAAGTGAATTAACAGAAAATGGGTGTGAATGTTCTAGAAAAGGCAGATCAAGTCAAAAGTTAATCTTAGCCGTTGATTAGAGATTTAATCTCGGTCATTGAAGGTTCAACGAGAAGATTATAAGGGCTTGAAGGGTCATTTGGAAAATATATTGACACAAGACGGAGGAAGGATCAAGAGATCGATTTCTTTAGTGAGCAGTGATGAGAGAGAAACTTTGATCTAGAGATTCTACACAGAGAGGGGCAGTAATTCCAGTTGGAAGCATTCCGGATCCAGAGAGTGCATCACAGAGGAGACAGTGAGAGCCACAAAGGCAGCGCAAAGCCAATGACGCAAAGGATACGCAGGCACTACGCAAAGCCTGAGAGGGTTTCATATTTTTGCTAAGGAAACAACGTAGGGTCAGTGCCAGATCCTGGAGAGATTTTCCAAAGGCCATAAGGCCTCAGTTTCCAACCAGCACAGAGACAGAGGGCAACCGTAGCTGTGACGCAAAAACTGTGCAAAGTGACGCAGTCACTGCACAGAGGTAGCGCAGGGCAGTTTGTTTTGGGTGTTGATTAGTGTCGGGTTCTCGTGGAGGAGTGAGGTTTGTCTCACAAGATGTTTCTTGTTAGTTTCTTTGCATGATTTGACGGATTCGTTAATCATAGACTTGTACTCATAAATAATTACTGCATAATAACATAAATCCTCAGTTGCTGCACCGTTTTCCCGCATTGGGTTTTTCGGAGGACATTAGTCCAAAAATAACTGTGTCAGATATGGGTATAATCTATTCTTGTTCTGTTTTGTTTTCGCACTTGTATTTTTTTGCAGTTTATTTAGGGAAGGTTGCAGTGTGTTTAATTCAATGTTGTCTTAGCAATAAACTGAATAATTAATTTATCAATTAGGAGAACTAATACCAGTTGCTACAATAGGACTCCAGAAATCGAACTTTAGCATAGAAATTGAACTTTAGCACAGAAACCGAACTTGTTTTTGAGGATCCAAATGAGGACAAGTTGCATTGTATTTATACACATCTAGGAGGTCGAATGGGTCCCTTCCAGATCCGACTTGGTCCACAACCTTAGGGAAGCACTAGCATCTAATCTAAGTCACCAAGGATTGCTAGGATTCTCATGCACTCTTCGTACGAGCACATGGATCATGCTCTCTATGGTGAGAACATGTCCCCAAGTTGGAGCTAGATGCTACCCACCCAAGTGGGTGACCACTATGAGAATTCTTTTCCCTATTTACTATTTAGTTCAGCTTGCTAGCCGAAAACCCTATGATGATCAATAGATACATATCCTCAAAGGCCCTCCATCCATGCTTGGGTCAATGCTTTATGACATCTAGCTTACTTATCAAATGAAGGTGGGTCATCTATTATAAGTTACATTAACCAATTTGTGATCAAGTGCTTTCATTTAATGTTCAAGGAAATTCTAGTATGAATCGCAGGTTGAATTGGATGATAGATAACTTTTGGTTGTATTCTTGTTCCCATGCTTCACCTTGGTGGTTATCCCCTACCCGTAGTCTAGTGTGACCTTCCTTGAGGCCTTTCTTTCCAGTGTCTAGGAGGGGCACAAGTAGGATCCATTGATTTATTTTGTGTGTCCATGGTAATCCATACTTGACATTTTCCATGTTTTTGTTGTCTTCATATCCCATCTTTCGGTTGATTTCTAGTTGTGACCAATATAGCTTCCTTGTTTTCTTCATCATTGAGTAGGGGCCCAAAAACTTTGCCCTATGAGATTGATGCAACAGGAAGAAAGGAAAGAGAATGAGCCATAATGATAAAATGCAAAAGATTGGCTAGGATATAATAAAGTGCATGGACAAATTCCTAGCCTAATCTCTACCCCCCTCATTAGACCCACCCAGTTACTAACTAATGCATGAGAAATTAAAATAAAACAAACTTTCAATATTCCAACTCCAATGGACGATAATTGATGCACAAATAAAAGCTTGTAACCCAAGTTGTGCAAGAAAAAGAAAACCATTGAAGAAAAAAGTCCACAAGGAGGTTCGTAAAAATAGGTCGAGTAAGGCATCACTCAAGTCTCACAATTGCTCCCTTTTCACACTATAGCGCTCAAGGATGTTGGAATTTCATAATTGGTACAAGGACAATGGCATCCTCCATGAAGTATCCCCAAACCATGCCAATAACCACTTGCACCTACAAGTAGGCATTTTGGATAAACCTCCCATATCAAAGCATGGTAACTTATATAAAAACCCTAAGCTAGAAAGACATTTGAAGATGATGATTGTGTGAAGTACTTGGTGCCTTTTACATTAGATATGGCCCACAATGATACTCTTGTGGTTACTTTTCCTATGATGATGATCTCACTTGATTTTGAGAGTATGTTTTCAAATGTTTTCTCTTAGGTATATTTTCCATCCCTCAAGGGATTGACCGAGTCTGCTTTAGCAATTTATAAGACGTTTAGCACGACGTAATGATATTTTAGGGCACCAAAGCTAAGACATTGACCACTCTGTGAGGAGCATTGACCTTGGGATGTATCCAAGCATATATTGCACACTGAAGCTAGGACATTGCCTACAAAAATGATGTACCCCAAAGACCACAAGATGCCCCCATGCTAGCATTGTACCTTCTCAGATGAATGTTTCCTTGTTTTTGGATTAGTTTGATGATGATGATGACGACTTGAGATCCCTATGGAAGGGATTATATAACTCGCTAGATGATGGCATCCTGACCTAGCCTTGAGATGTCACCGTCATGAGGCTTGTAGTGATGATGTGGGCTTGGTTGATGGTGTTGTGTTGATGAGGAGTGTTGTTTGATGAAGTGGACACCTTGTTGATGAGGAGATGGTTTTTGAGGTGAGAAGCACTCTTTGGACCCATCCTTGGCACATTTTCATAGAGATCTTCACCTTTGGAGGATACTGTAATATCCCGTTTCGGGGATATCTCTAAAACACGGCAAACTCCAACCAGAGATGGACTGGGAGGGCATTTACCGGATATGCCGCCTCTGAAAAGAGGACGAAATCCGGAGGCTACCTGGCCCTTTCCAGACTCTGTCTAAGAGTGTGAGATAAACACACCAAGTGGTATAGAGCTAGAATGCCCAGAAATATATAAAGATAACAATGCAGCAGACATACAATAGCATAGAAAGAATATACGACAAATCATCCAGAAATATAGAGAGAGAATGCTAAGCCATTTTATTAAACTGAGAAATATAATGAAGTACAATAGGTGATCAGAGTGATGGCACCTAAAATTGCTCAAGGAAAGTGAAGAAATACTCTCAGAATACACTGGAAATGGCTGCTCTCTGAACTGCGTCCCAGCTACTGGAAAACTGCCGTGTAGCTGCTACTGCTGGAATGAACTGAATACTAGGGGTTGTTCCCCTTGCTAGAATGAGCTGAAAATCTGGAATCCTCCTCTACTCACCAATCTCGGCAAAACCCAGAAACCATATCAGAAATGACTGACCCCCGAAAAACACCCCCCTTGGGGAATTACGCTGGCCTCCAAGGCTCTGCGCAGAGGCTGAATAGGAATGAGTGAAATGCTGCCTCAAACTCCACCAAAATCCTCCCAAAGGCAAAGGCTGACCCTTTGCTCAATCTCCTGGCACAAACCCCTGCAAAATCCCAAACCGGAGCTCCTCCTAGATGGACTGCGTCCTCCCTCTCAATGACTGCGTAGTCTCTCTGAATGCTCAGCTCCGCAACAAAACCAAACACCAAAATCTCCCGCAAAATGCTGAAGAAAATACCTTTCCCGAGTAGGCACTTGAAGTCCCCCGGAGCTAAGGGCGAGATCTCTGACCGGAGACACTCAATGCACTAAACAGTGCTGCAGACAGGCTAAACAGCCAGCGTGCTCAAGAAGTCAAAACGACCAGCTCAATATCATCAACAACGAATGAATGAAATGAGGAGGCTCCTCCCTCTTTTATAACGTTGGCCTTCCTCCAAAACCCTAAGGCCTATCTCCTCAACGTAGCCTCCCTCTTGTCACGTCCTCATCCTCATCTGCGCAGTCTCTTCTAGAGCATACGTGGGCCCCCCTCTCTACGTGGTGCTTGGCCCCCCTTGGCTCCCTTTAAGTCACAACGTTGTACTACTAGGGAGTGTGTTTCATTCCACTAAGTGAGTTAGACCCTCTCCACTCACCTTTTTATTTATTAATAAACTATAGACGGCAAAATTGAGCAAAATCGAATATTCCAATTAGCCACTGCTAATTAGGAATATTACTGTCTCCCTCGGAAAAATGTTGCTTGTCCTCACGCAACTGAAGTGATGGATGCTGCAAAATCTTCTCACTCTCCCAAGTGGCATCCTCATCTGGCAAATTCTTCCACCTCACCAAGAATTCTCGGACTGTCCTGCTCAGTAGCTGCCTCTCCCTAGTATCAATAATAGCCTCTAGCTGCAACACCAAATGCCCCTCATCATCCGTGGGTGGTAGCTCATCTGTCACGGTCACCTGCTACCCCAGTGCCTTCTTCAGGCATGATACATGAAAAACGTTATGGATCTTGCTGCCTTGGGGCAGCTCCAACTCATACGCAACCTGTCCAATCCTGTGTATCACCCTGTATGGCCCGTAAAAGCGGGGCTTGAGCTTTTCAGCTCCCTTCTGCTTCAGTGACGACTGTCGATATGGCTGTAATCGTAGGTAGACCAAGTCCCCTACCTCAAACTGTCTCTCCACCCAACCTCTATTAGCATACAACTTCTGCTGGTTTTGTGCTGTAGCCATATTATCCTTGAGAGCTCGAAGAATGTCCTGACTCTCTTGGATCCAAATCTTGGCTCTAGGAGCCTTGCTAGCACTGAACATCACATCAACAAAAGAAAAAGAATGATACCCATACAAAGCATAAAACGGTGACATACCAATGGACATGTGATGTGTCGTGTTATAGCAGTACTCCCCCAGATGCAACCACATCAGCCATGCTTGTTGCTGCCCACTGACATAGTTACGCAAGTAGCCCTCCAGCCACTTGTTAACTATCTCCATCTGTCCATCCGTCTGTGGGTGATAACTGGTACTCGGTGTCAACTCCGTCCCCACTAACCGGAAAAGCTCCTACCAGAATCCGCCCATGAAGAACAGCTCGGCCACCTGTGCTGCTGTGTAGTGCGCGAATATGGCAAAAAAATGCACATACTTTGTCAGTCAATCAACGATGACAGATACAATCCTTGCCCTGCACCATGGGCAACCCTGTGATGAAGTCCATCGAGATACTCTCCCATTTCCCCTCCAGAATGGGAAGAGGCTGCAATGATCCATCGGGATGGCTCATCTCCCCCTTGTTCCTCTGGCAAACATCGCACTCCCTGATGTGCTGGAGTACGTCCTCCTTGAGGCCCTTCCATGAGAACCTCTCTCTAATGGCCCTGTAGGTTTTGGTGAACCCCTGATGGCCCGCCAATGGTGAATCATGTGATGCTTGGAGTATCTTCTCCTTGAGCTGAGATCCCTCAGTCAAAAAGATCTTGTCCCTGTAGTAGATGATCTCATCGATCACCCTGTACCTGTCATCCGCCACCTATCCATCCAGAACCTCACATGCAAATCTGTCCTTGGAGTACTCCACTAAAAGTCGAGCCCTCCAATCTGTATCCAAGCTCATAAGAGATAACGTGGCTGATCTCCGTGAAAGGGCATCTGCTACCACGTTATTCTTACCCTTGACATACTCAATGTCAAAGTCATATGCTTGGATCTTACTGATCCACTTTTGATGCCTCCCTTGTAGCTGCCTCTGCTCCAAAAAGAACCTGAGGCTGTTGTGATCAGTCCTCACCCTGAACCTGTTCCCTACCAAATACTGCTGGAATTTGGCCAATGCATGCATAATGGCCAACATATCCTTCTCGTATATAGAATACAACCTCTCATGCGGAAGGAGCTTCCGGCTCTCAAAGGCTATAGGGTGTCCTCCCTGCATCAATACTGCGTCGATCCCCTCTCTTGACGCATCACACTCCAAAACAAATGGCTACGTAAAATCCAGCAATGCAAGCACTGGGCAGCTACTCATCACATCCTTGAGCCTGTCAAAGGCCCGCTGCGCTGTATCCGACCAACTGAATGCCCCCTTCTTCGTCAAATCTGTAAGGGGTGCAGCAAGCTGTGAGAAACTCTTGACGAACTTCCTGTAATAAGTACATATGCCAATGAATCCTTGAAGTTCCGTCACGTTCCTCGGCTCCGGCCAATCTCTGATGGCCCTGATCTTCTCCTCATGGACTCTAACTCCGTCCACTCCAATAATGTGACCCAAATACAACATCTCCGTCATCCCAAACTCACACTTGGAGAGTTTAGCATAGAACTGTTGCTCTTCCAAGATATGTAATACTGCCTCTATATGCTGGAAATGCTCCTCCCAACTCCTACTATAGATGAGTATATCATCGAAAAAGACCAATACAAACTTCCTCAGATGACTGCGGAAGATATGGTTCATGCAAGACTGAAAAGTAGCTGGGGCATTGGTTAGCCCGAAGGGCATAACCAGAAACTCGAAATGCCCATAATGACACCTGAAGGCGGTCTTGGGAATGTCCTGTTCCCTCACGCGAATCTGATGGTACCCCGATCTCAAATCAATCTTTGAGAAGAACTTGGCTCCTCTCAGCTCATCCATCAGCTCATCGATCCTGGGTATAGGATACCTGTTCTTCAGGGTCTTCTTGTTCAGGGCCCTGTAGTCGATACACATCCTCAGGGTGCCATCCTTCTTCACCAACACCATGGAAGAAGCAAACGGACTCGTGCTCGATCTGATGTGCCCAAGAGCTAGCAACTCCTGGATGGCCCGCTCAATCTCATCCCGATAGGCTTTGGGATGCCTATAGGGGGTAGTAATCACTGCCTGAATGCCCTGCTCAAGCTCAATGGTGTGCTCGAATCCTCGATCCGATGGCCGACCTGGTGGTATATCCCCAAACACTGTATCATACCTGTCAAGGATGGCCTGTATATCAGGATGAACTTCCTGACCAGTGGTCCCTACCTCTGATGCCCACAACTCAACCGCCCACTCTATGTCTCCCTTCCGGAAATCTACCTCCATCCGGTGTGCTGAAACCGTCTGAGGTGGGTAAGTGTGCATCTCGCGGATCTTCTTGTGCTTCCCAGTCTTCTTATCATCCCACTCCATCTCTAAGGCCTCCCAATCTGTGGTGACCTTCCCAGAGTAATCAACCACTGAACACCCAATACCACATTGGTATTCGGTATGTTGACCACGAAAAAGTGATCGGTCACAGTGTAGGTACCCATCGTCACTACCAACTCTGGAACATACCAGGCACACTGCATCGTCTAGGCTCCTGGGACCAAAACTAAAAATCCGTCAAAGCTCTTGGTCGGTATACCTCTCCGCTCGACCATCTGTGCATCAATGAAGTTGTGGGTTGCCCCACTGTCAACCAAAATTGACACTCGCTGGCCACGCACTGTCCCTCGTACATGCAGCGTCAACTACTTGGGAACTCCTCGCAATGCTGCAAGGGTCCCTCCTGTGGGTGCAAAAGCTGCACCCCCTGTACCTGGAGGTGGCAACTGATCCTGGGCTATCTGACTATCTCCTGCCTCTTCGTCATCCTCTTCATCCTCTTCCCCGCTATCCTCGGAGAAGACCTCAATGAAGTGTGCTTTGCCAGCAACACGCCTATGCCCTAGTGCCCATGGCTCCTGACAAGTAAAGCACAGCCGCTTCTTCTTCAGCTCCCTCCTGACATCATCATCTGTCTGGGCCCGTCCTAGATTCCCCTTGGGAGGCGGAATCCTCACATCCTTCCCCTTGGGCTGGAAGCCCTGTCTCTGGGGGTAAGGTGTCCGAGTCCTGGGCAATGCATCCTGTAAATCCCTAGTCCTGCTAATAGCATCCTGGAGTGTAGCTGGTCTAGTAGATCTGACTAGACCCCGAAGTGGCTCTGCTAACCCCTCCACAAACGTATAGATCATCCGTGCCGCGGATAGATCTGGCACCATCACTGAAACCCTCAAGAAATCTGCAATGTATGTCTCTGGGCTCCCAGTCTGCTTGAGCCTCGTCAGCTCAACAAAGTGTTGTTCCAGATCCCTCCGGTCAAATTGCTCCATCAACCTCCTGGTAAACTCGACATATGTCATCACTGTAGAATGTCCGAGTGTAACCATCCCATGGAACCACCAGTCCTGGGCCTCACCATCCAAATGTAATGTCGCCACCTTGATGGCCTCTGTCTCCGACATCTGGTTAAGCTGGAAATAGATGTCCAGCTTCTCCACCCAAGACTTTGCTGAGTTGTTTGATGAGCCATCAAACGTGGGCAAATGGAATCTGCTAGATGTGCGGTGGGTATCTCCATCATGATAATGTCGGTGCCCTCTATGATGGTCGCGGGTTCTACTGTCCCGCTGGAGCTATACAAAATCTCGAAACGAGAGAGCATCCCTGAACTCCTGCCCATAGGTTTGATACTCTGCAAAATATTCGCCCATGTGTCCGGGCTCTGCCTCCTGCTGGGCTCCTGCCCCTGTGTCTGCTCCCAAGAAAGTGGGCATGGTAGAGAGTGTAGGTGCACGTGAAGCCATCAGCTGAGTAGTATCACGCTGAGCAACACCATGCTCCGGCAAATGGTGGGATGTACTTGATCCCTCACCTACCTAGAATACCCGTGGGGTCTCACGCTGTCTAGCCTCTACAGCGGTGAACCTCTGACCCATCACCTCAATCTGCCTCGCTAAATCCTGCACCGATTTGAGGAGTGCCTCCCCAAGCTGTTTGGCCTCAGTGTCATCTACCATCGGCTTTCTCTGCTCTGAATCTAACACAGGCTCCTCCTACTCTGCGTCTGTCACAGGCTCCTCCTACTCTGTGTCCACCACCTGAACACAGTCTCCCTCTCCGTAGGTGTTTTCCAACCTACGCTCACGATCTCTGTACTTCCTGCCTCTATAACAAATATATGGCCTCTTCCCCGGTGTCATAAACAACTAGCTCCACAGGCTGAGCCAGAACTATGCTCTGATACCACTGTAATATCCCGTTTCGGGGATATCTCTAAAACACGACAAACTTCAACCAGAGATGGACTGGGAGGGCATTTACCGGATATGCCGCCTCTGAAAAGAGGACGAAATCCGAAGGCTATCTGGCCCTTTCCAGACTCTGTCTAAGAGTGTGAGATAAACACACCAAGTGGTATAGAACTAGAATGCTCGGAAATATATAAAGATAACAGTGCAGCAGACATACAATAGCATAGAAAGAATATACGACAAATCAACCAGAAATATAGAGAGAGAATGCTAAGCCATTTTATTAAACTGAGAAATATAATGAAGTACAGTAGGTGATCAGAGTGATGGCACCTAAACTTGCTCAAGGCAAGTGAAGAAATACTCTCAGAATACACTGGAAATGGCTGCTCTCTGAACTGCGTCCCAGCTGCTGGAAAACTGCCGTGTAGCTGCTACTGCTGGAATGAATTGAAGACTAGGGGTTGTTCCCCTTGCCGGAATGAGCTGAAAATCTGTAATCCTCCTCTACTCACCAATCTCGGCAAAACCCAGAAACCATATCAGAAATGACCGACCCCCGAAAAACACCCCCCTTGGGGAATTACGCTGGCCTCCAAGGCTCTGCGCAGAGGCTGAATAGGAATGAGTGAAATGCCGCCTCAAACTCCACCAAAATCCTCCCAAAGGCAAAGGCTGACCCTCTGCTCAATCTCCCGACATAAACCCCTACAAAAATCCCAAATCGGAGCTCCTCCTAGATGGACTGCGTCCTCCCTCTCAATGACTGCGCAGTCTCTCTGAATGCTTAGCTCCGTAACAAAACCAAACACCAAAATCTCTCGCAAAATGTTGAAGAAAATACCTTGCCCGAGTAGGCACTCGAAGTCCCCCGGGACTAAGGGCGAGATCTTCGACTGGAGACACTCAACGCACTAAACAGTGCTGCAGACAGGCTAAATAGCCAGCGTGCTCAAGAAGTCAAAACAACAAGCTCAATATCATCAACAACGAATGAATGAAATGAGGAGGCTCCTCCCTCTTTTATAACGTTGGCCTTCCTCCAAAACCCCTAAGGCCTATCTCCTCAATGTAGCCTCCCTCTTGCCACATCCTCATCCTCATCTGCGCAGTCTCTTCTAGAGCATACGTGGGCCCCCTCTCTACGTGGTGCTTGGCCCCCCTTGGCTCCCTTTAAGTCACAACATTGTGCTACTAGGGAGTGTGTTTTATTCCACTAAGTGAGTTAGACCCTCTCCACTCACCTTTTTATTTATTAATAAACTATAGACTGCAAAATTGAGCAAAATCAAATATTCCAATTAGCCACTGCTAATTAGGAATATTATAGATACCATCAGCCTTGGATAACCTTTTGCTCACACATGTGGGATAAAAGAATGTTTTTGTAATGTTTTATCATTAAGATAGTTGTCTTTTACTTTGGCTTGTGACCGACTTAACTTGCAATCATTCAAGGTATTATTTTTAGGGCTTTTATTCAAATTTTTTCCCTTTTGCTCACACATGTGAATGCTTTTTGTTATAATTTATCATTGCGATAGCTATCTTTTACTTTGGCTTATGACCGACTTTACTTGTAATCACTCAAGCTATTATTTTAGGGATTTTAATTACTTTTTTCCCTAAACTAACTTGGTGTGGTCTTATAAATAAAGGGAAGTTGATTTAGGAGGATCAATGTCACACACACTCATTTTACTCATCTAGAGAGAGTGTGCACTCATTTTCTTGTCTCGTGGATCCAATGGAGCAGTAAGGTAGTGAATTGTCTTGGAAAAGATATTAATGCTTGGAGGGATTTTTCTGAGATTGATGAAGTAATTCTATGGTGAATTGTGTTATTTTACTGAGTAGCTTCTTCCATTTTGCAAATGTTGTAGAGTTAGGGTTCCTATGAAGTTTTCATTTTGATATATTGAATCTTTATGGCTCTAACATCTCCTTTGTAAAATTTGTCACCCAAGTATCCATCAAGGAAACTTGATATAACATTCCTTGACCTTAAATCTCCAATTAACTGAAATCCACCTGGGTTAGATCAAGAAGTTTTCTCTCTCTTAACTCACTTCAATTAAGGTCTTCCACCATTAACCTCTCCCTATTTGACTCAATACATCCAAGATTGATAAAGGCACTAGTCTTTTGTGTGTCAACCTTTAAAATAAAAAACCTTTTTCCTTTTTTTTATGTTTCATGATGTGACTAGGTTCAGGCTATAGAAAAATGTGCATTAAATAATATAAAATACTTTAAACCTCATAGTCCTAGGGCTAGGACATGCATCTTCTAAATTGAAAAAGGAGAGATATCATTTTTATGCATTTTTTAGCCACCATTTTAGGGCTGACGTCTAGGGTTTTAGTAGCTGTTTATGTATTTTCAGCCATAAAAGAAGTGTTGTCTTTTTCTTTGTTTACTCGTTAAGTAGACTTTGATTATTTATTGTCTATCATTAATTATACATTGTTTTCCTATTGTTGTCATGAAGTTTGCATGTTGTAAATTGTGATTATTATAAACCCTAATTTATAAAAGCTAGCATGAGATTAAAGGTAGCATGTGTTTGGAATATATTTGAGCATCTCCAAGACTTTCTTAGCCCTCCAAACTTAGCCATAAGTCCTTTAAATTCATTACATCATCTCACATGGAGCCCCACCTTATTGAATATTATCCTAGTGTGTCTATCTATTAAAATCCTTGAAGGGTATTTAGCTTGAGAATTCTTGGGTTACTTGATTTCCAAGATCTATTGGGGAAGCCTCCCTTGTGGGGATAGCATCCATCCACAAAAAAACAACAGAACAACAACCAAGGTGACAATGGTGGTCGATCCCACTGTTTCACTTAACTTAGAGTGCCTAGCAATGTCACAAGGTTCGCCGAACATCAACGTCGAAGTTCAAAATTTCGCAAATTTCAACCACAATTTAAGGTTTGTCTTTGATTCATCTTTGGTTCAGTTCTAATTCTGCATTGATTTCCTCCATCCATTCCTTGCACATTTGATAAAAGAAACTTAGCTGTCCTCTTTTTCAAGGGAGTTCCAAGAGACAACCACTTTTTAAGGGATGCCTCCACACCGTCCAATCTCCCCAACCCTTAGGAATTGAGGAAAAACAAATTAGGACCCAATGGAAATGTTGCTGAGGAACATAAGCCCTAGCAAGTTTTGAGGAAAATATACCTTTTAAAGTGCTCTTTTTATTGTCCAGCATTCAACAAATGAAACTACTTCCCTCCATAAATTCCAGTGTTCCATGGGGTCGCGTCCCCAGGGTCGGGTGCCCGCACCCCTCGCAACCCTCGCACCCGGGACGGGGAGTCTCCTGGGGGTGCGTTTCCCCGCACACCCTTTTTGGGGAGTCTTGGGGAGACGCAAGGGGGTGCGTTTCCCCAGTGTGGGGGACGCGACTCCCCAAAAAGGGTGCTTCTAGGCGTCCCCCTTTTGAAGGGGGACGCGACTCCCCAAAAAGGGTGCTTCTGGACGTCCCCCTTTTGAAGGGGGACGCAACTCCCCAAAAAGGGTGCTTCTAAAAAAAAAATAAAAAAATTAAATGGTAAGTTTAAAAAAAGTTTACGATTCAGTTATATAAATTGGTAACTATTTTTGAGTTTTAAACTTTCAGTTATATAAATTTACTATTTACTATTTAGTGTTCAAAGTTCAAACTTTAGTATCTACTATCTACTTCTAGTATGTTTTGCTTTCAATTTTGATTCTAGAATGATGAATGATGAAATTAATTTTTAAATCAATGTACATCGTAGATTGTAGAATGATGAATGATATGGAATCATGGATCAATGTATTTGAAGATTTCATTATTGAATTTATTTATTGAATGATCATTGATTATGGATGAATATTAGAATAATGAGTATGTCATATGAATGATGTATGTATCAAAATGAAAGATGATGATGGATCAATGTATGTCATTATTTAATTCAATTATGAATTTAAATTTTATCATTTGTAGATCAAATTTCAATTTTCAATGTATTGGTATTCATATTAGTATATGGTATATAGTATATTATTATTAGTCTATTTAATATTTAATATTTATCCTTTCATTGTTTATTATCTAACAATGAATATGAACTTGAAATATATATATATATAATAAAAAATTATATACCTCGACGACTCCCCGCACCCCCAAAATTTCCCCAAAATTTCAGGGTACTCCCACACGTCCCCCCTGTGCGTCTCCCCGCACCGGAGTCTTGGTGGAACATTGATAAATTCTCTATTTAGCAAGCATGTCACTTGGAGATCCTCTTTTAATCCTACTATAGTAAAGTGGTAGTACCTCATTTTCCACAAAAGTTAAAATCTCCTATCAGAACTATTATCTCCATGTGGTCATTATAAATGAAACTTATTACATGAATAAAACTCCACATGAAATATCACTCTCAAGAATTCCACCTTTGTAAGTCTTTAAACAAATGTGCAAAGCAGTGCCAAAATCTTTAAAAGGATTATGCTCTTGTATGGGTTGACGTACACCAATGTGTAACATGGGAATGCACTAGTAACAATAGAAAAACAGAACATAAGAGCTTTTAGAAGATGATAAATGAATCTATGATCATTTTTTCTTCTGATAATGTTAAGTACATGATCCTGAAATTGCAAGTCTAAACATACAACGTAGATATGTATCATTTACAAGAAGATGTGGATAAACTACATAAGGGGGGCATCGGGGACACAAAGTACTGAAGAAAGATCATGACAGTGCTTGGAATGACACATTGCATTGACAATCTTCCCCGTATGTAAACGGTATACCTTCTACACTAGAGGACATATATCTACCTTTCCTTGTCCATTATTTATGTCATATGCGCATTCTCTGGAAATAGCACTCCACCCAACTGCATGCATTCAATGTCTCAATGTGCCCATTTAGACTTGCATCCTCCAGAATTTCTATTCTACAGAAGTTCATAATAAGTAGTACCTGTAGAGCTTAAGCTTGGAAAAAAATAGCCTTTCTTTTGTGTTTTCAAAAGCTTAATTCATAGTTACAAGTGAACCTACAGCATTGTTACCAGATTACATACTATGTGTCAAAAAACTCTTAAAAAATATTTTGTTTTATATAATGAAGAGCAAAATATGCTGTTTCACAATCATAGAGTAACAATAATAGTAGACTTTTGAGATGATATACTTACTGTAGTGGACTTGAATGGTTCTTCTTGAAAGAGGACCTTGTAAAAGTCCTCACCTAGATAATCTGCAGCAGTCAGAGCATCCTTTCCTGCACCTTTATTGGCAGCTTCTCCACCTGCAACAGCTGCACCAAGAGCAGCAATTGTTAATCCAGCAACTGCAACAGGACCAGTTGCACCCAATGCAACTGCTCCCACAGCACTAATGGCCCCCACACCCATCCCTGCTGCAGCTGCTGAACCTGTTGCCAAAGCAACTGCTGCAAGCTCTGCATTCTCCAGGATCCACAATATAATTGCTGAATAATCCACCAAACCAAGGTATCTGTTGGACCAGTTTATAGTAGCATCTGCATTTGGAATTCTTACAGGAGCAGAAAAAATATTGTGCTCTGAAAGTATTTGTACTGCATCTACAATAGATGTATCTGCTGAAATTTCAATTACTGCAAAAAAGAAGCAATGACAAAATACATACCAAATTAAAAGGTGTAGTTCAGCCGATACATGGAATAAAAGATAATCTTTGCAACCTATGATCTAATATTTTCTCCAACCAAAAAGTCAAACAGGAAATAACAACTTAGGTATAGATCTCAAGAACAAAAGAAGTTGTACAGGATGTATAGTTCATGTGTGTAGTGATGCAGTGTACTTAAAAGAAAAGAATTTTCATCTAGCGAAAAGAGGTTGTTCAAGTCGAACAATATCATTAGGTCACTCCAAATGAAATTACATGCATAGCTATTAGCCCCACTTCTGTTGTGCAGATTTACCTGTTTTGACAAAATGGACCTTTCAGCACTGTTACCACAAAAGCTAGCAGGCCTTGGAGAGAGAAACCCTACAAGACAAGAGCTAGACTAAGTGCTAACAATGGGGTAGAGGCCCAAGGTCACCTCAGCCAAAACCCCCTACTCTTTATGGACTTTCACCAATGGGAGGAGATCCGGTAGAAAGGAAATCACTTAAAATAGATATGCTAGGTATAAGGGACAAAGTGATCAAGCTGGAACTCATTCGAGAGAGACTCAATAATGTTTTAAGGATTCAAAGAAGCAAAACACTCTCAAAGAAAAGCCCTAGAAAAGGAGGCTTAAGACCTAGGGTTTTAATATTTTCAATGGTGATAGGTATTCACAAGGTCAAGGACCGGCAGAAAAGGAGTCTTCTGATATACTTTAACAAGTATTAAGCTCATACAACCTTCAAGGAAGTCCTCAAGTTGAGGGGAAAAGAACTAGGGTTTCCCTCTTGGAGCAACACCTAGGGAAAGAGATATTATGGATGAGATTTGAGAAGATGCCCACCAAATTTGGAGAATAGGTAGCCTAGACGCTAAGCTTGATGTCTAAGTTCTCAAAACACCAAAAAACATCCTCCCTAAAATTTCATGCAAGCCCTAGATTTTCGCCCTAGCCTAAAAAGGACCGATTTTAGGAAAGAAAATTATGGAGAAAATTTAGGGTTGAACACCAATGACTTGGACTATGGAGTCAAGGATGTGATAGTGTAATATCCCCAAAGGGAAATAACCAGTAATAAACAGAAATATGCCAGACAGATATAGAAAATATAATGCTGAACCAGTTCACTGAATCATGACACATAGAATACCAGAAACTGAGCCATTTTATTAATCAGAAAGTACATAGAGAGGAGTACAAGTAAATCAGAGTAAGTGCACCTATCCTTGCCCTAGGCAAGTGATGACCCTCTCAGACAGAATAATGGCTGCAACAAGGACAGCGTCCTAGCTGCTCTGAAGACTGAAGACTGGTAAATGGCTGATCTCAAGCTGCAAATCCTCCCCAAAGGAAAACGCTGTTCCTGCTAGTGACAGCGCAGAAATAGGTGAGGCACCAATCACCAAGCCACCTGACAGATAGATCAACTACCGGATGTGGAAAAACGCCGTTGGAGTCCCCTTCCCGCCTCGTACCGCGTCCCATTCCGATGGACTGCTCCAATCGATCTCGCGTCCTTCCTTCCTTCTGCTCTCGCGTCCCTCCAATACTCTCTCTGGCTTCGCTAAACCTTCAGATCTATGCTGGATCTGACAATATCTCTTCAGATCTACAGCCTCTAGGGCTGGATCTGATGTTATCCCTTCAGATCTGGACTAGATCTGTCAATATCTCCTTAGATCTGTAACTCCCCAAGCTGGATCTAGTGCTAAACCTCCAGATCTGCAACATACAAGACTAGATCTGCAAGTATCTGCTCAGATCTATAACTCCCCAAGCTGGATCTAGTGCTAAACCTCCAGATCTGCACCATACAAGACTAGATCCGTAAGTATTCGTCGTATCTACCCTCTCCAAGGTCGGATCTATCAATGGCTTTCGATCTCAACCCTTTCCTTCGTAAATAGAGTCGTCCCTCACTCTTAGGCCGGCGCCGTTCTCCCTCCTCCGACCGCCGTTTTCTCCACTATCTGAATCAAGGCCCTCCATGGGAGCGCCGTCCTCACCCTCCCCCGTAATGGATCAGCGTCTCTCCCGATGAGACTGCCCTCTCCTCTCCGAATCGCGCAGCCCACAAGAGGGCTTTTCCTCCTCGCATTTGCTTCTAAACCTGGGCCGTCGCTTTGCTACTGGAACGGAAAAGTGTACTCAGAACAAACCTTACTAGGGCGGGCACTCGAAGTCCCCCGAAGCTAAGGGTGAAACCAGAAATAACCTTACCAGGGCAGGCACTCGAAGTCCCCCGAGGCTAAGGGTGAGATCTCCGACCGGAGACACTCGTGCACTAAACAATGCTGCAGACCGACTAAACAACCGGCGTGCTGAAGCAGACAAAGTCTAGCTATCAAGAAGAATATCAAATCATGGATGATCAAAATGAGGTGAGAACCTCTCCTTTTATAATGCCAAACTCCCTCCAAAACTTAACTGCTCCCTTACTCTTCTTTGACCTGCGCAGTTTACCTTGGGTCAGCCTGATGCCTCCCCCATCATAATCACGTGGACCCCCAAGGCCCCCTCTCTAAGTTACAACGTTCATCTACTAGGAAAAGAACACTTTATTTATAAAGTGAGATGACTAAAGTGAGGTGACCCCTCTTATTTCTCACTTTATTTATTATATCTAGCTAAAGCGGAAAAATAAAGCAAAATTGAAATATTCCAATTAGCAAGGCTAATTGGGAATATTACAGTCTCCCCTGGCAAAACGTTGCTTGTCCTCAAGCAACTGAAGTGAGGGATGTTGTAGGATTCTCTCATCCTCCCAAGTGGCATCCTCATCTGGCAGATTCTTCCATCTCACCAAGAATTCTCTGATCTTCCTGCTACGCAGTTGCCTCTCCCTGGTGTCAATAATGGCTTCCGGCTGTAGTACCAAGTGCCCCTCATCATCTGTCGGTGGTAACTCCCCAGTGGCTGTCACATGCTGGCCCAGTGCCTTCTTCAGGCATGATACATGGAAGATGTTATGGATCCGGCTGCCTTGGGGCAGCTCCAACTCATATGCAACCTGTCCGATCCTCCGTATCACCTTGTATGGTCCATAAAAGCGAGGCTTAAGCTTCTCTGCCCCTTTCTATTTGAGTGATGACTGTCGGTATGGCTGTAACCGAAGGTAGACCAGGTCCCCTACCTCAAAGTGTCTCTCCACCCGACCCTTATCAACATACAATTTCTGCTGATTTTGTGCTGTGGCTATGTTGTCCTTGAGAGCCCGGAGGATGTCTTGGCTCTCTTGGATCCATAGTTTGGCTCGCGGAGCCCTGCTAACCCCAAACATCACGTCCACAAAAGATAAGGAATGGCATCCATACAGCGCATAAAAAGGTGTCATGCCAATGGACATGTGGTGGGTTGTGTTGTAGCAGTACTCGCCCAGATGTAGCCATTTCAACCATGCTCTCTGCTGCCCACTGACGTAGTTACGCAAGTAGCCCTCCCGACCCACTTGTTAACTATCTCTCGTCCGCCCGTCCGTCCGGGGATGATAACTAGTGCTCGGTGTCAACTCCGTCCCCACTAGTCGAAAGAGCTCTCGCCAAAACCCACCCATAAAACGACTGCTCTCTGTCACTAACGATGGTCTTGGGTAGACCATGTAGTCTCGAAAATCTCCCGAAAAAAACATCTCCGCCACTCCGTGCCGTCGTATAATGCGCCGAAATGGCGAAGAAATGAGCATACTTCGTTAGCCGGTCGACTACTACGAAGATGCGAGTCCTTGCCCCCGCACCGTGGGCAACCCCGTGATGAAGTCCATCGAGACACTCTCCCACTTCCCCTCTCGGAATGGGAAGCGAGTCTGCAACAACCCCGCGGGGTGATTCATCTCACCTTTGTTTTCGTCGGGCAAACCTCACACTCCCCGAACATAGCCGGAGTACGTCCTCCTTGAGGCCCTTCCATGCAAACCTCTCCTGATGGCTCCCCGCACATCTTGGTGAACCCCCGATGGCCCGCCAATGGTGAATCATGAGAAGCATGGAGTATCTTCTCCTTGAGCCGAGACCCTCGGTCAAGAAGATCCTATCCCCGTAATAGATGACCTCATCGGCCACCCCGTATCTCTGCTATCTCTACTCCGTCCATCGAAAGACCTCACATGCAAATCTATCTTTGAATACTCAACCGCAGTCGAGCCTTCCAATCGACGATCCAAGCTCATGAGTGATAACGTGGCCGGTCTACGGGAAAGGGCATACGTGCTACCACGTTATTTTTTCCCTTGGACATATTCAATGTCAAAATCGTAAGCTCGGATCTTGCACGATCCACTTCGTTGCCTCTCCCCGCAACGTCAGCTCCAGTCAGTACTTCGAGCTATTATGACGTCCGTCCTCACCACGGATACTGCCACCTACCAAGTATCGCCGGAATTTGGCCAATGCGTGCATGATGGCCAACATCTCTTTGTCATAGATGGGATAAAGCCTCTCGTGTGGGAGGAGCTCGGCTCTCGAATGCAATCGGATGACCCTCCCACATCAAAACCGCCCCAATGCCTTCTCCGATGCATCGCACTCCGGGATAAAGTCGAGTAAAATTCGGCAATGCCGACACGGGACAACTACTCATCACCTCCTTGAGCTTATCAAAAGCTCGTTGAGCGTATCCGTCCAACCGAATGCCCCCTTCCTCGTCGGCTCCGTGAGGGGTGCAGAAACAGCCTGTGAAAAAGCCTCGACGAACTTCCCGTAGTAAGTGCGGATACCAATGAACCCTCTAAGCTCTGTCACATTCCGCGCTACGGCCGATCCACGATAGCTCGGATCTTCTCGTCGTGGACTCTCACCCCCGTCCACTCCTATGATGTGTCCCAAATACAAAGATCTCCGTCAATCCAAACTCACACTTGGAGAGCTTGGCAAAGAACTGCCGCTCCTCGCATGTGCAAGACCGTCTCAATGTGTCGGAGGTGCTCCTCCCGTGTCTCGCTCGTATATGAGGATATCGTCAAAGAAAACCGACGACGAACTTCCTCGGATGATCCCCGAAAATATGGTTCATGCAAGACCGGAAAGTATAGGTGCATTGGTCGCGCCCAAACTGCATGACCAGAAACTCAAAGTGCCCATAGTGACACCCGAAAGCGCCCTCTGGGAATGTCTTGTTCCCTCATGCGTATCCGATGGTACCCGGACCTCAAATCAATCTTGGAGAAGAACCGTGCTCCTCTCAACTCATCCATCAACTCATCGATCCCCGGGAATGGGGTACTGTTCTTCGCCGTCTTTTATTCAAAGCCACCGTAATCAATGCACATGCGCAATGTGCCGTCCTTCTTCTTCACCAAAGACTACTCGAAGAGGCGAAAGGATCGTGTGTCGGGTCGAATGTGCCCAAGGGCCGCCAGCCTCCCTCGAATGGCCCGGCTCTATCCGTCCCGACAGGCTTTTGGGGATGCCTATACCGTGTGGTGATCACGTTCGTATGTCCCTACTGCTCCAACTCGATCGTGTGCTCAAACCCCCGATCCGGTGGCACGTCACTGGTGGAATGTCTCCAAAAACTACCGCATACCGTCGAGAAGAGTCCGTAGATCGCGATGCACCGCCCGTCCGACGCATCTACGGCTTCGAAGCCCGTAACTCGACCGCCCACTCTATATCTCCTCTCGCGGGAATGTCGCCCCATGCTGTGCGCCGTACGCCCGTATACCGGGGTGGATATGTATCCGCCCCCGGATCTTCTCATGCTTCCCCGTATTGGGATCATCCCACTCCATCTCCAAGGCTTTTCCAATCTCGTGTGACTTTTTCCCGAGTAATAAGCCACCTGAACTCCCAATATCATGTTGGTGTCCTGATGTCCACCACAAAGAAGTGATCGGTCAATGTACTGGGTGCCCATCGTCACCGATAACTACAGTACATACACGAGCACAAGCCATGGTCCGATCTCCCACGGAACCAAAACGAAGAAAACCCATCAAAGCCCTCCGTCGGTATGCCTCTCCGTGCAACCATCCGAGCATCAATGAAGTTGTGGGTAGCCCCACCGTCGACTAAGACCGAAACTCTCTCTGCTCGTCATTGTCCCACGCACGCGCAAAGTCGGATACTTGGGGACTCCCCGCAACGCCGCTAGAGCTCCCCGCAGGTGCGAATGGAGCCTCACCGCGCATCGAGGGTGGGGGGAGGAGGTAAGGGTACTCTGCGCCGCATAGCATCCTCCTCGTCTCCTCGACATCCCCCTCATCCTCTTCTCCGCCGCTTCTCGGAGAAGACCTCTATAAAATGTGCCTTCCCCGTCGTACACTTGTGGCACCTGGTGCCCACGGCTCACGGCATGTGAAGCATAATCGCTCCGTCTCGGCCCTCCCTCCCCGGCCTCATCATCATCTTGTCCTCGTCCCGGATTCGCCTTGGGAGGCGGGAATCCTCGTGTCCTTACCCCCGGGCCGGAAAGCTCCGTCTCGCGGGGGATAAGGTGGCCGGGTCCTAGGCAAGACATCTTGTAGGTCACGGGTCCTACCGATAGCATCCCGTAGTGTAGCCGGGTTTGTTCGACCCGACTGAGGCCACGAAGTGGTTCTCGACGAGCCCTCCACAAACATCGTGATCATCCAGAGCCGTTGATGATAAATCGGGTACCATCACCGAAACCCTCAAGAAGTCCGAGATGTATGCCTCTCGCACCTCTGTCTGCTTTGAGCTTAGTCAGCTCAAGGAAGGGCCGATCCGGGTCCTTCTCGTCAAAACGTTCCACCACTCTCCCGGTGAACTCAAAGCATATGTGGTCACCGCGGAGTGTCCCAGGCAGTGGTCAACCCATGGAACCACCGATTGCCCTGGGCCTCACCCTCTAGAGTGTAATGCAGCCATCTTGATGGCCTCCTCTCTCCCGGCATCGCGGTTAAGCTGAAAATAGAGGTCTAGTTTCTCCACCCAAGACTTGGCCGTCGCCTTCGTGAACCATCAAACATCGGCAAATGAAATTTGCTCGCGCCCTCACCGGTGACTATCACGGTGGGATCCACGTCCCTTGTTTCGATCATAAGACTTGCCGCCACTTCTGAACCGGATATATTGATGAAAAAGGAAAAGCGTCCATGAATTCCGGTCCCCATGCTCCGCCAATCCGCAAACGAACCGCATGTTGGGCTAGACCCCCATCTCTTGGTGCGCTTGATTCCTCTTCCTCTACCGGAAAGGTAGAGCATAGTGGGTCGCGTAGGTTCTGAATCAACCCTCTCGCGTCGTCATAATGGGAATAGCATCTCGGTATGCTACTAGACACGCCCCGATCCTTCCCCTACCCGGGAAACCCTAGGGGTTCCCTCCGCAATCTTCTTGGTTACATCCTTCATGAATGCATCCATCTTCTCGATCAACTTTGCAAACATGGCCTCCATTGGATTCCGCTCGTTCTCGCCTCTCGAATCATAATCACTTCCCCCGAGGAGACGGTGACCCCCGGACGTCATAGATCGCTAGCACCACAAAGTCGAGCCGCATCTAAGCTCCGATACCACCGTAATATCCCCAAAGGGAAATAAACTCGACAATAAACGTAAATATGCCGTACGTATATAGAAAATATAATGTCGAAATCCGCTCATCGAATCATGACACATAGAATACCGTAAATCGAGCCATTTTATTAATCGGGAAAGTACACAGAGAGGAGTACAAGTAAATCGTAGGAAGTGCACCTATCCTTGCCCTAGGCAAGTGATGACCCTCTCGTACAGATAATGGACCGCAACAAGGACGACGTCCTAGTCGCTTCGAAGACCGAAGACCGGTAAAGGGGCCGATCTCAAGTCGCAAATCCTCCTCAAAGGAAAACGCTCGTCTCGCTAGTGACGAGCGCGCAGAAATAGGGTGAGGCACCAATCACCAAGCCACCCGACAGACAGACCGCCCATCGGATGTGGAAAAACGGCCGTTGAGTCCTCCCCGCTCCTCGGATCCGCGTCCCACCCGAGTGGATCTCGAAGCCTCCAATCGGATCCGCGTCCTTCCCTTCCCTCGTTCGCGTCCTCCAATACCGGATCACGTTGCCAAACCTTCGGATCTATGCCGGATCCGACAATATCTCTTCGGATCTACAGCCTCTAGGGCCGGATCTCGATGTTATCCCTTCCGTATCCGGACTAGATCCGTCAATATCTCCTTAGATCTCAGTAACTCCCCCAAGCCGGATCTAGTGCTAAACCTCCCGGATCCTGCAACATACAAGACTAGATCCGCAAGTATCCGCTCGCGATCTATAACTCCCCAAGCCGGATCTAGTGCTAAACCTCCGGATCCGCAACATACAAGACTAGATGCGCAAGTATCCGCTCGCATCTACCCTCTCCAAGGCCGGATCTATCAATGGCCTTCGGATCCGCAACCCTTTCCTTCGTAAAGCAGACGCGTCCTCACTCTTAGGCCGGGCAACGTTCTCCCTCCCTCCCCCGAACAGCGTTTTCTCGCGGGATCCGAACCGCGTCCTCCGCCGGGACAGACGTCCTCACCCTCCCGAATGGATCGGCGTCCTCTCCCGATGAGACAAAGCGTCCTCTCCTCTCGAACCGCAGCACACAAGAGGGCTTTCTCCTCCTCGCATTTGCTTCGTAACCGCTGCCGTCTTTGCTACCGGAACCGAAAAGTGTACTCGGGACAAACTCACTAGGGCGGGCACTCGAAGTCGGGAAGCTAAGGGTGAAAACCGAAAATAACCTTACCGGGAGTGAGGCACTCGAAGTCCCCCGAGGCTAAGGGTGAGATCTCCGACCGGAGACACTCGTGCACTAAAATCTTGGCCCGGCACCGACTAAACAACGGCGTCGTTTGAAAGGCAGCACAAAGTCTAGCTATCAAGAAGAATATCAAATCATGGATGATCAAAATGAGGTGAGAACCTCTCCTTTTATAATGCCAAACTCCCTCCAAAAACTTAACTGCTCCCTTACTCTTCTTTGACCTGCGCAGCTTTACCTTGGGTCGACCGATGCCTCCCCCATCATAATCACGTGGACCCCCAAGGCCCCCTCTCTAAGTTACAACGTTCATCTACTAGGAAAAGAACACTTTATTTATAAAGTGAGATGACTAAAGTGAGGTGACCCCTCTTATTTCTCACTTTATTTATTATATCTAGCTAAAGCGGCAAAATAAAGCAAAAATTGAAATATTCCAATTAGCAAGGCTAATTGGGAATATTACGGATAGATAAACTAGATCCTTTCTAAAGAGACTAAAAAATTGATGCCCCGGGTATCAACTTTTAGCATTTACCCACTTCAAACGAAAAGATGGAGAGATTAAAGATTTCCTCCACTAGGAACATTCATTACATGTTGCACAATGAATAACATATGCAATAGTCAACTAGATAGTCTTTATAGCCTTTCAAAAATAATTTTCAACGATTAGGGAAGCAACAATTCCATACATTTGACAAATTCAAGATACAAAATATTCAACCATAAGCACTTACGAGACAACAACAACATGTAGTATATCCATCCATTATCCAAAGAAGTAGCTCCAAAGACAACCAAAAATAGCTTCCAAATATCAGAAATGCATCCAAAAGATCTCTAATAGCCAAAAGAAACAAGTGTGAGTTCTTCTCAAGAAGTCCAATTCCAAGTGTGATGATGATGAGAGACTCAAATGAGGTCTCTTCTATTTATACATGTTCTATCAAGTCCGAATTTATCCTAAAGCCCCTCTTAGTTGTCAAATGATGGGCAAGAACTAATTTGGGGTTAATTCCAACCTCATTGCCAATGTTATAACATAAGAAAGCACCCACAAAAGGGCCGAAACGATGACATCATCCATGTGTTAGCCTCTAGGAGGCATGCGTTGAGCTCTCTTGGTGCCAAGTTGAGTGAAGAGGGTTCCAAAAATCATCCTCAAGCGACTTGGCCCCCTAGATCTCATGCACTCATCGTATGGACCCTAGTTTTGTGTTTGGGGCACAAAATGGGTCTCATGGGTTTCCTAGTGATAGAATAAGTTGGTTTTGCTCCAACATTGAGGGCTAAGAGAATGGTGCTAGCCTCTCCCATGTCTCAAAGTTGAGACAAACCTCATTTTGGGCCTTAGATCGACCGCCCAAACCATGTGATCACTACTAAGACGGTTGGGGAAAACTAGTCCAAGTGCATCATCTCATGAATAATGTGGGGCAAAGCGCAAATTGTTGTGGTCGTTGAAGCTACCCATGGAATAGAGTAATGCTCGTGCAAGTACAGGAGTCCCATGGCCCTCAAAGCTTCACCTATAGGGGATCATATGTTCCTCTATTGGAATTGGGCTGCTTTAAGTTTCCTCAGTCCCATGTTGGAAACCACCGCCAACCACACATAATGTCTAGTGTTGCATCTTCCCAACCCATGTTGGAAAACCACCTACCAATCACACATAATGTCTAGTGTTGCATCTTCAACATCAAGTACAATTAATCATTAGTGCATCTAAGTGGACCAAGCTTGTTATTCAAGGGCAAATTGAGACTTCATATGGGGCTTCTCTTCCAAATTTGGGTTTTGATCTCGAAGTAGTGTTACCTCCCTAGGTAGGAGTGGTTAATAAATGATCCTATTAGGTGTTCCCAACCCCCTAAGGGGAAAGACATGTCCTCGGTACATCCTTCAATTAATAGGTGACATGTGCATCTAAGTGGACCAAGCTTGTTATTCAAGGGCAAATTGAGACTTCATATGGGGCTTCTCTTTCCAAATTTGGGTTTTGATCTCGAAGTAGTGTTACCTCCCTAGGTAGGAGTGGTTAATAAATGATCCTATTAGGTGTTCCCAACCCTAAGGGGAAAGACATGTCCCTGGTACATCCTTCAATTAATAGGTGACATGTGAATGATGATGAAATGGATGGGGGCAAGTGGGACACAAGGATCTCAAGGCAAAATCTCATGAGTACAAGGATAGCAATAATGAGGATGTCCACATATCGTGTGTACAAATGTGAGAAAGGAGAAACCGTGGCTACATAAGTTACCCTCAGCCTTTGTTTCTCCACCCGTCTTTATTTGCCTTTTGTTTTTTTCTTGATTTTTTTCTTTATATTATCGCTCGAAGCTCTAGGAAATGAGAGCACGATGTAAAGCAATTATCACCTCTTAAGGTGGGGCAATTCATTGCCTACGTAATTTGAGACACACAAGGGTTCCTTTAATGATAAGGGGTAGAGCTAATGCTTTTCTTTTGCCCACGTGATATATTAAATGTCCCGTCCATCTTTTGTACTATGTGATTTTCTTTTTCTTTTTGTTTCTTGCTTTTGGCCATGGTATGATTTTAACTTTCTTTTAAGACGCACCCACCTCCGGGGCAACGTTTCTAGGATCGACCTGAGATATGTGGACAAGGGGGAGGGGGGTGTGTCGATGCCTTGTGGACCCGCGAGAAGGAAAATGGTGAAATAGGGCTTGTAATGTGTGGAGGGGAGTGAAAAAAATGTTGAATGGGAAAACTGGGACCACGCTACCGAATCGAGGGTTTCTCAAGTATTGTCTTTCCTAAAGCCGCAGTGCCAATAGGGGAGATCCCACGGGACTAGAATTGAAGATTAACCCCCCATTTAAGGTGAGGGGAGCAAAACCATAGTCAAAACACTTCCTTCTTCCAAGTGACCCAACAATCAATGGCCAAGATGCCCAAATGAAAAACAAGTATAAGCACCCGATTGCACAATGAAAAACATACCTTTTGGGTCGGATTGACCACCTTCTAACATATATTCTCGACAAATGGGAGAGGAAACATACCACCGATGCAGCAAATGAGATAAACTAGCACCTCACATTGGCTACAAGGTGGTTGTCGTGGTCTACGGCTACTAGCTAGAAGAAGATGAATAGGAAAAAATTTCTCCTAAGGGTACCCACTTTTGGTGGGCAACAATATGGTGGTTTTCATTACCTTCCGTACATTATATCTTATGACAACACAACAAGGAAACCTTATAACTAGGGTCGGTTTGAAGTGCTTAAAATACAACATTATGATTGTATAAGTAGGCATCTACCAAGGTTTAAAAGGTGCGAGTAACATATTCAGGTTTAAACTTTTTGAACTCAAGGTAGGGTGCTGAAAATTGCACCACATGGGTGCATTAGAGCATCCACCCCTTTGTATATTTAATGCACGTGCTTTCCAAACTTGCAAATAGAAGCCAATTTTAAAACTGCCATATTTTTTCAGCATCTTTATCTTTAAAAACCATACCAAATCAATATGGGAAAGCTCAAGGGCATTGCAACTTCATCCACTTGAGAGTTTATTTTATTTTTCCTTGAAAAGAAAATTCAAGCTATAACTTAAAAATAAGAAATTTGCTAATGACTTGTTGCCCTCAATGACAACTTTTACTATTTAAAATGTACATTCGGAACCAAAAAATCCAAAGAGAATCATCTTAGAAATTCACCCCCAAAAGAAATTAGGAAAGGATCCTTTCAACCCAAATATGCACACTTCTCTTGAGCAACAACAAAATTGAACATTGTGTTATCACCTTTTTGAGCCTCGTTACCCACCAAAATGGGTAACCGCAAAGGAGAAAAGTTTTCTCCTACATTTGACGATCAGTTAGTTAGTGATACAACCAACCCCTATCAAGCACCATTAGTTGATGATATGCTATGTGCCACTCGCCACTTGCATCAGCTATGTGCTTCTCACCCATCTATCATTAGCGACTTAGACAAAGGTGGAATGCTATTCAAAAGGTACTTTGATCATTTTGCAATTAGGTGCTTATACTTGTTTGTTTTTGGGCATTTAGTAGCGTATAATGGGGTGATCGAGAAGATTGACAAACCTTGATCGCATTATTGTTCTCTCACCTTAATATGGGGTTAATCTTTGACCTTGATCCAAAGTGGGACCTCCCCAAGGCCCTTTGGGTTATAGGAGGGGCACTATGTGAAATTTCCTTGAAATTGTAGCAACTTGAATTTATCCTCCCAATCGATTAACAGCTTAATTGTTTATGGAAATTAACGTAAAAAATCACATCGCAATTCTTCACAAAATAAATATGCTATGAAGTAAAATTAGAAATTGAGAAATATATGCACACACATAAAAATAACACAATTATTTTTGGACTGACAAATCCTCGAAAAAACCATAAAGGGAAAAGCGGTGCAACGGATGAGGGTTTATTCGATTATTATGCAAACAATAAAAATCTAAGTACAATATCTAGATGCCCAATCGGAAATCCTTCGACAAATGATATAGCCAAAATAAATAGGAGAAAAATTCTCCTCTCGCAAAATAACTCAACCTCCCTCTCGTCATGCTCGCATTGTCTCGCTGCTTCCGCACTTTCGCTAGTCGCGTGCAAGTCATATGGCCCTTGAGTCAGCCTCAAAGCCCGGATCGTCTAGTCTCTCCTCGCCACTAGAAAAAATTTGTCGAATTCCGGATGATATTTTCGGCCTTCGACCACTTCGAAACAAACCCTTCCCAGCGCATTCGCTCAAGCTGATCGGCTAACTCGCACTACCTCTGGGACGACTTTCTCACGCAAAAGATTTTGGCCTCCCCTTTTCCTCGCCTCTCGCAGACCGGAACCGTTGGAAACTCCTCCGAAATACTCTCCGCAACTCCATCTCTTTGATGCTCTCTCCTTGGCTCAAACTCTTCCCTCGCTAAATCTCCGTGCACCGGGTAGCTTGATCCGCCTTGCTCTTGCTCTCACAACTGTTCATCTCCATCTCATCGAGCTTCGCTCTTATAATCTATCGATGGAGCTTCAATGGTCATGATTAGATCCTCATCACTCCCAGCTAGTATCATCTTAGACTCTATCCGTGTGAGTCTCTAGAGCATGTTGATTTTTGTAGCATCGTAGTGCTCTAACCTCAAGATTTTGCGTACAGTGCTACGCACACATGCATTCTCCAAGACCCGTAAATCGTTTGGGAAAATTCCACCTCGAGATGATTTAATTAAGATAATTAATCATTTTTAATGTATTCCTAAGTTTAAACTTAGGAAACGTGATTAATTAAATTGTATTAATTAGATTTGGTGAGAATCTTCTAGATGAAGACGAAGATCGAGTCCAAGCTAATCTTAGCCATCGATTATGTTTTAATCTTGGTCGTTGATACCTCAACGAGAGATTATAAGAAGGAACTCGATGGGCACTTGAGAGAACACACCGAGTACAGTACTCGTTAAGCGCATCGATTTTCTCGATGGTCGAAGTTCGGCAAGAGAAAATCAAATCGCAGGGAGAGTTGCGGTGGGAGAGAGAGAGGGATTAGCAATCATTCGAGGTGTAGGGAAAGTTCCGGAAGGGCGGATGCGAGAAGAGGACGTTGATCACGCGAGCAGCGAGAGCAGTGACACAGGCCTGTGCGCAGAGGGTGATGCGGTAAGGCCAACGTATGGACATAAAAGTCCTCTTCGGGTTAGAAAAACGCTATGAAGTGCGAGAATTTGTTCGTCATAATTATCTCAGCTGTCTCTTCTTCTATTTTTTCTATCATGTAATATTCCCAATTTTGAGCTTTGTTAATTGGAATATTTCATTTTTTGCTTTATTTTGCCGCTTTAGCTAGAAATAATAAATAAAGTGAGAAATAAGAGGGGTCACCTCACTTTAGTCACCTCACTTTATAAAATAAAGTGTTTTTCCTAGTAGATTGACGTTATAACTTAAAGAGGGGGGCCTTGGGGGTCCACATGAGTATGATGGGGAGGCATCAGGGCTAACCCAAGATTAATCGCAAGCGAGTCAAAGGAGAGTAAGGACACGGTCTAAGTTTTGGAGGGAGTTTGGCATTATAAAAGGAGGGGTTCTCACCTCATTTGGGCATGCATGATTTTATGTTGATATTGAGAGCTAGACTTACGACCGCTAGCACGCCGGTTGTTTGGTCGGTTCTGCAAGACCTGCGTTTAGTGCAACCGAGTGTCTCCCGGCCGGAGATCTCACCCTTAGCCCTCGGGGGACTTTCGAGTGCACCGCTGCACACGGTAAGGTTATTTATCGGTTCCACCCTTAGCCTTCGTGGGGACTTCGAGTGCCTGTCCCTAGTAAGGTTAATTTCTCGAGTTCTGTCTTTCGGGTTTTCGATGGCAGTGTTTTCGTGTGGAGATTCGGAGAGGAAGAAGCCCTCTAGTGGTCGCGCAGATCATAGCAGAAAACGTCTAGCTTTCAGAGCGGGAGGAAGGACGCTGAGCTCTTATTCGGGGAGGAAGGACTGCCGAGCGCAGGGCGCGAGATCGGTGCCCGGGAGGTGAGGACGCCTGCTCCAGCGAGAAGAGGAGGACGCAGGTGCGAGGGCATGCTGATTGATCCGAACTTGGAGATTGTAGATCCGAGCGGGCATATTTGCGTATCCGGTTACCGCCAGGTTGCGAGATTCGGAGGGCGCAGTAGATCTAGCTTGGGAGATTACGGATCCGAGAGATAGTGGCGAGATCCGGCCCCTAGATCGAAGAGATAACATCGTGATCCAGCCTTTGAGGTTGCGGATCCGAAGAAATATTGTCGATCCGGCATAGATCCGAAGGGTTGGTAGCAGATCCGATCTAGAGAGGCGCAGATCGAGGGGAGGGGTAGAACGCGGTCTGGTTAGGAGGCTTCGGATCCCGGCGGTCATCCCGAACATTCAAGAGGCGGACCCACCGGTAGGGACGCCGATCCGAGGAGCGGCCCGTGTGAGATGGGCTCAGCGGATCGTTTTCAGCATTCGATAGGCCGATCCATCTATCACGAGGGTTTTTGGTGATTAGTGCTTCACGCTGTCACGCGCTGTCACCAGCGTACGACGTTTTCCATCGGTGAGGGTTTGGAGTCCGAGATCGCCTATTTTTCCGCCTTCGGTTCATAGTACCAGCACGAGCCCGATTTTCGGTCTTCGGAGCGGCCAGTGACGCTCGTCCTCGTGTGTGCCCATTATTTGTCCGGGAAAGGTCTCCACTTGCCTAGGGCAAGGATAGGTGCACTTACTCTGATTTTCTTGTACTCCTCTCTATGTACTTTCAGATTAATAAAATGGCTCGTGGTTTTATGGCACTCTATGTGTAATTGTTTAGGTGATCCGGTTCCGCATTATATTTTCTATATCTCGTCCGGCATATTTGTTTTATTCTCTGGTTATTTCCCTTTGGGGATATTAAGATGCAGTATCGGAGACATACTACGATGCTCGACTCATGGTCTATGACATTGGGAGAGAAATCATACGAGAGGTTGCTGAATTTTGAGAGCAATAGCGAGTGCAATACCGAAACGCAATTGGAAAAAGGGCCAAAATAAAAAGGGGTCAAATTTTGAAGTTTGGAATTAGGAAAAACGTTTTCCTCGGGTTTTTCTCGGGTTTTAGGTGAGGATCACTTTCCCAAATTCCTAGAATTTTCCGAGTAGTTTTCGAGTGGGAAATCGGAGGTCGAAGTTAAGCGGTAGTATGGTTTTTGCGCAGCGAGCCCATGCGCGTTTCGAGAGACCCGTGGACACATAGCGAGAAGAGCCGATGGCGGTGACGTGGATAAGAGGAGATTGAGAGATCGGTGGCGTATACAAATCGAGAAGTTGGATGCACTCATCCATCACGTACGGTGAGGTGCCGCGCAGGCTCGCAGTCGTAGAGGTCCGTTATGGCATTAGACCCCCATGATCAACACCGGGGGCACACGACATCATCATGGTGGGGACTACCACCACACTGGCTAGTGGAGATTATATTCGACTTTCCGGGCGTGATAATAGACCTCCCAACTCTCACGGAGGGAGCCAACACTTACATGATAGGGGCTTACAGCTGCGCACGATGGACAAGTTGGATACCTCTTTCCGGGGCTGACCGAGCATCGGAGAGAGAAACCATTAAAGTGGTTACCCCGCACTCGGGAGGATGAGGGCACACGGGATTGCAGGGAGCCCGAGGTTACACTGAGTGAGACACAGGACTCACCATCATTAGAGACTCTCCTTGACCAGTGCTTTCGGTTGATATCGTAGTGGAGGAGGTAGAGCTCTACGTAGAGCCATCCACTGAGGTGATGATTGGAGCCATGTCGAAGTCTTCGGGTGAGCAGCGGCACAAGCGTGACAGTGGGTGAGGTATCGTGAAGATATATCCACTATCGATGAGGCACTAGGAGATACAGAGTATTGGACGATGATCGCAGACGGCGGTATCATCGGCGCCGGACTGGACCTTCGAGTTTTGAGAGAGAAGGCCGCGTCGATACGGGAGACCGTTTTGTTGCGGGTGACCGAGGGAGCTGGAGGGTATGAGAGCGACTTGTGCCAAGTCGGCGGCCAAGTTGGTCCGCATTGGGAAACAAACACTGGATTTCCCCGATGGTACAACCAGAGGGCACGAGGGAGCATCGGATCATTCCCCTTCGTGCATGCATGGATGGGACTAGCAGTATTGTTGGGTCATCTCTTCCCGTTGGAGATAGAGAGGCGGAGCCACCTAGTCGTGTCTCATATGTTGACTTGGATAGTGGTATGAGACGATCGTAGCTGCACGGTGGCGACGGCCCACGTGTTGAGATTGGATGGCGAGAGATTTTGAGTTGGTACTCGGTGGAGCAGACTTTATGGATGGAGGGGAGGTCTCAAGGAGAGATCTCGCTGGAGATGCACTTCGACACACCATGCGGGGTGCAATGACACTGCCCTTCTCACAAGAGCGGATAGAAGATGGGGGACATCTTCGGATGGATAGCATCTCTCATGCTTGTGTTGGACATCCCTTGAGCCATACACATCATGATGGGAGGTTTTTGCCTACCACCCATTTGATTCTTGATAGGGTCTCATTGATCCTTGAGAAGTTTATGCTTCAAAATTCCATGCAAGTGCAAAATCAGAAATTTGATTTGGGGAGGATGATAGCCCTCATGGGAGGAGTACCCGGGATGAGGAGGAGGAGGAAGCATCCACAATGTATTGAGTGGATGTGGTTGATGAGCAAGGAGCTAGGAGGCTATTTGCAGATCTATGACACCAGCAAAGCGGGAGGCTTGGTGCAAGGCTCTCGGTTACTCTTGGAAAGAGTTCGGCCATCACTTGGCAAACACTCTTCCTAAGAGTAGGAGGATGGGGAAAAGATGGATGGATACTTGCATCATCGAGCAAGATAGAGTGTGGATGCATGGTGTTGATGTGTTACTCATATCATTCATGGTGTCTTCATCACATGAGTTGTTTGATGGAGGTATGGAGAGGCAACACAATGTCTTGTTGCTTGGTTTGTTCATAGGCGAGCAAAGGCGCATTTGCTCTCACACTTTGTATGATGTTGCGTGAGAGGGGATGGCACTATCTCCTTGGTCTTTGATGATGATTGGGAAGCACTTCCATCTTGGAAGGTGTTCCATATTTATTGCGCAGCATTTTTAGAGGAATCTTTGACAAGGAGCATGTCAAAAAACGACAGTCTTGTCTTGACTGGGAGCTTATTTGCATGAGCTCACGCAGTTGTCACCTGTGGAGCAGAACATTACGGATGAAGTGTGCGCGAAGCAGGATATGGTGGATCTATAACCCATAGGTCCCGTGATCACTTCATATTTGTTGCACTTACAAGAAGTAATGATGATAGAGACATCTATGGCATATTCTTCTTGACTTGGGTTTCCAAGCATAAGGAGGATTATCTTCTTGTGCAAGACATGGTTCAGGTCTTTCTTATAGCGGGTCAACACTTTATGGAGGACTCATTCATGGACCCGTGTACCATCTCACTTCCGAGATATGGTGAGGGATTTGTTTATACATTCATTGATTTGCACACTCTTACCATTCTTATGCGAGTGCATTGCTTCACAAGAGGGCAAGCTTGTCACATTGCTCCATGAGTTGTATTGGGCCAATCTACATGATGAAGGCGATACATCTCTTTGGTGGCCTTGGGCAAATGTTTTATCATCACATGTATGTTCATTTGCGGCACTATACCATGTATCATATGAAGACATGCATGGGTAACATAAACATTTTGCCTTGTACTCTTATCAAGCAACAACTTGTAAAGCTGCTACCGTACTTGTTTAGGGAAGTCTATGGTACCTTCTTGCACCACAGGAGACCTTCGGCATTTCCTTCATTTCTTTCGTCGATCATGTCTTCATTTGCTGATATATATCAGATTTGTATGGGAGGCTCGATTATGAGGGGAGACGCATGAGCCGGATGTGTCCGTGAGTGGGAAAAATTCTCACAATTTCTGCACTACATGTTCTAATGGGAGCATGGGAGGAGGCATGGCCACCACTACTTTATATCGCTCTCTTTTGATGTGGGCCATGAGATCGATATTCATCCATTGCATGACCATGGGCAAGTGTTTGGACCTATGTTGTTGACATATTCGACCATTTGCTATCCATTAGTAGATGTGTTGGATCTTGTACATTGCTTGCCATGTGATTTTCCGAGGTTGCGATGGTAAGAGAGATCTTGTACTATGGTTTCTGTTTTGGGCGACTTGTTCTTCATTGATGGAGGAACCTTCTATGGTGGATTGTTTTTCACTTTGCCATTGGAGGGCAATGATTTTGCAGCCCGGGATCGGGCATAGACTCTACACTTGTCATGAGTGGAGAGAAGGGACAGTATGGGGTAAGCTATGATGCTTGCCAAGTTCATATTTTCAGCCCACCTTCGTTACCGCAGCTTGAGGTGGAAGGAGATTTTCGGGAGTTGCCTTGTTGGAAGGTGGCTCATTTTGTCCTGGATGATTGCTTGGAGATGGAGGATCCACAGAGGGAGATATTCCTCATTATATTTTCGACTCCATGCCTTGATCGGAGAGAGATGATGAATCGGTACACAATCGACGGGACGACTTACACATTCATAGATGCAGAGCGAACGACGAAGTCATGGTCGCAGTCACAGCCGCGAGGCGATGAGCGATCTGAGTCATGGGAATCGTGCGATTATCGCCACGGTGGCGATGGGATCCGGGAGGGACTATTGATTGGTCAGTACCATGAGAGGCCGCTTTGGGATCTTGGCGTTGAGATATCCCTTCATATCGTGGTGATGCGAGAGAGAGAGGTTTCGAGTGGGGACCTGGTGCACATTTTGCGGTAGACTAGAGCATCGGCTAGAGTAGGCTTGTTCAAGCATTGCTTGAGAACAAGCAATTTTTACCCGGATGTGGGTGCCACTTGGGAGAGCGAGCGAACTTTACGACATCCATCACTCTCGCTTGCTTGAGGACAAGCAACGTTTTGCTCGGGGAGACTGTATATCCCAATTAGCTTTCGCTAATTGGAATATTTCATTTTTGCTTTATTTTGCCGCTTTAGCTAGAAATAATAAATAAAGTGAGAAATAAGAGGGGTCACCTCACTTTAGTCACCTCACTTTATAAAATAAAGTGTTTTTCATAATAGATTGACGTTATAACTTAAGAGGGCCTTGGGGGTCCACATGAGTATGATGGGGAGGCATCGATCAACCTAAGATTAAATCGCGTCATGGTCAAAGGAGAGTAAGGACACGATTAAGTTTTGGAGGGAGTTTGGCATTATAAAAGGAGGGGTTCTCACCTCATTTGGGCATGCATGATTTTATATTGATATTGAGAGCTAGACTACGTCCGCTTAGCACGCCGGTTGTTTAGTCGGTGCTGCAGCATTGTTTAGTGCAACCGAGTGTCTCCAGGTCGGAGATCTCACCCTTAGCATCCTCGGGGACTTCGGTACATCTGCCTGGTAAGGTTATTTCTGGTTCCACCCTTAGCTTCGGGGACTTCGAGTGTCCGCCTAGTAAGGTTAATTTCCGAGTTCTATCTTTCGCTCGTGGCGGTCTCGTGTGGAGATTCTGGAGAGGAAGAAGCCCTCTAGTGGTCGCGCGCAGTCTACGACGAGAAAAACGCTGTTTCGGCAGGAGGAAGGACGCGGTTCTTATCCGGGAGGAAGGACGCCGTTTCCGAGGGCGGTGAAGGACGCGGACCGGCCTGCGAGTGAGGACGTTGTTCCGGCCAGGAAGAGGAGGACGCGGATGCGAGGGCATAGCGGTTGATCCGGCCTTGGAGATTGTAGATCCGAGCGGATATTTGCGTATCCGGTTCTGTGAGGTTGCGAATCCGGAGGGGTAGCATTAGATCTAGCTTGGGAGATTACGCATCCGAGGAGATAGTGGCGGATCCAGACTAGATCCGAAGAGATAACATCGTATCCGACCTTTGAGGTTGCGGATCCGAGAAATATTGTCGATCCAGGCATAGATCCGAAGGGTTGGTAGCAGGATTCGATCTAGGAGGACGCAGATCGGGAGGGGTAGAACGCAGATCCGGTTAGGAGGCTTCGGATCCAAAGCAGTACCCGAACATTCAAGAGCGTGACTCCACCGTGTAGGACGCGATCGCGAGTGAGCGGCCCTGTGGAGATGGGCTCCAACGAGCGTTTTCTAGCATTCGACAGGGCCCTGATCCATCTATCTGTCGGAGGTTTTGGTGATTAGTGCTTCACTGTGTGCTGCGCTCGTCACTAGCAGAAGGCAGTGTTTTCGATGGTGAGGGTTTGGAGTCCGAGATGCCTACTTTTTCCGCTCTTTCGGGTTCATAGTACCGCAGCGCGATCCAGCTTTCGGTCTTCGTAGAGTGACGCTAGGGACGTCGTCCTTGTTGCGATGCCATTATTTGTCCGGAAAGGTCTCCACTTGCCTAGGGCAAGGATAGGTGCACTTACTCGATTTTCTTGTACTCCTCTCTATGTACTTTCGGGATTAACAAAATGGCTCGCTTTATGGCACTCTATATGTAATTGTTCGATGATCCTGGTTCAGGCATTATATTTTCTATATATCGTCTGGCATATTTCGTTTGATGTATGGTTATTTCCCTTTCAGAGATATTACAATCGGAACCTTTGTGCATGAATTATTATTTAGAATAATAAAGAAACCCTTCTCGATTTGCACGGAAAGTTTTCCCACATTGGGTTTTTCCTAGGGACAATTGTCCAAAAATAAACGTGTCAATGTGGTTATACTTTGTGCTACTATTTTTCCTTGCATTTACTTTCTGCGTATGTTAATTGTGAAGGTTGTAGTAGAATTTATTTCGATATTTACTTCGTGTAACACCGTAAATAACTTGATTCGTAATTAATAAGTAAAAGAAATAATATCGCGTTGTTGCGGTAGGGATTCGATCTAGGAATTTTCACGTGGTATCGGAGCACACGGGTAAAAGTAGGAAGAGCCTAATGCGACGAGCGAAGAGGGAGTTCGGAAAAGAGTCGCGTAGGCGCGAGATCGAAATCCCGGCATGGTGCTGTGCGATCCATAGCTAGGGAAGACAGAAAATTTCGTGAAAAAAATAATTATCCGAGAGAGTCGACGGAGAAGAAGATTTTTTGATCGATATTTGCCGAGAGCGAAGAGCAGACACGGCAACTTCAACGAGCAGAGAGTTTTGTCACATGGGACGTCGAGTTTTCTACGACGAATTGTCGGGCAAAAAAGCGTCGTAGATAGAGAGGAAAATGGCATGTACTCATGGAAAGTCTTTGATCGCTCAAGAGTTCAAAGCTCTCGTGAGAGAACTTGAGAGGGAAAAAAATCAAGGTATTGTGTTCGGATAATGGTGGAGAGTATACGAGATAAAAACTTCACAGATTGCGCAACGAGGGGCATTAAGAGAGAGTGGACAAATCCATATAATCCACAATGGGGAATGGAGTAGCTGAGCGAAGAAACGTAACAATAGTCGAGGCAACAAAAAGCTATGTTATATGACGGGGACTTGCTTATATTTTTTATGGGCAGAGGCATGCAACACAACGGTGTACATCCGAACAAAACTCCTCACGTAGACATTGGGGAAGAAAACACCAAAAAGGGTCTTCACGTGGAAAAAAGCCGAAGTAAGTCATATAAGGGTTTTCTGAGTGTGGCTCATTGCCACATTCCCGGATGAGAAGCGTAGTATGTTGGATCGTGACCGCGTATAAGGAGGTACCTCATTGGGTATAGCAAGACCTCAAAGCATACAGGATCTACATTCCTAGCAGCGTAAAGATTGTAGTAAAGCAAGGTGCAAAGTTCATGGAATATAGTGCTTTCGAAGATCTCGAGAGATGCGCGCAAGTGATCGGTCAACGGATGTTCCATTAGTCCAACAACAACGGGGAGGACAAGCGAGAGGATAGACACTAGGATCAAGTACGGTGACCAGGACTGCAGTCTTTCCTCGGGAGTAGGAGATCCGGGTAGTTCACAACAAATGGAACAGAGGAGGATTTGATTGAGCCTCCCACCACCAATGGTAGAAGTTAGAACTAGTAGGGAAAGTACGCCGTACGATCGAAGGACACGAGAGAGTTTGTCGAAGCTCCTAAAACCGACAAGAGGCAACACAAACGGACTGATAGATGCCAGCCTTGGTAGCACAAAGTTGAAGAACCCTCCGGTTTCCGGGAAGCCATACGGCTACAAGGTGTGGGTGGATGCCATGGTAAAAGAATATAGTTCTATCATGCGCTAATGATGTCCGGGAAGTGGTACCTAGACCAAAGGATAGATCGCTTGTACGATCGAGGTGGATCTACAAGATCAAGTATGTTGCGGATGGCAGATGTAGAGAAGTATAAGACTAGGTTTTTTGGCGAGGGTACGCACAAAAGGAAGGCGAGAGACTATGACGAGACTTTCGCCCCGGTCGCTGGATAAAGTTCTATCGGATCCGTTATATCCCCTAGCATGTACTCGGATGGGATGGGAGATTCACCCCGGATGGATGTCAAGACAACATTCTTGAATGGGGTGATAGAAGAAGAGGTGTATATAGAACAGCCTAAAGGCTTCGAGACACATGAGGGAGAACTCATGTATGCAAGTTAAAGAAAGCCCCGTATGGGCTCAAGCGAGCACCGCAAAGCGTGAGTGCATGCTGGGATTGATAGTTACTTGCAACAGCTTGGGATTCATCAAGAGTGACGTTGATCGCGGCTCTAATACCCGATGGTGGAGAATTATTCTAGGATTATATGTAGATGACTTATTTTTTAACGTGGTCATCGTGGCTCATAAAGATTGCAAGAAGAACCTTGAAGCGAGCATTCGACATGAAGGATATGGGGTTGATGAATTATTTTCTAGGATTGGAGATTTGGCAGAAGAATGGGGAAGATCTTCCTTGGGCAAGGACGATATGCTACGTGAAATTCTAAAGAGATTTAGATACGAGGATTTCCAACCATGGCAATGCCCATGATCACCAACCTGGAAGAAGATAGATGCATCGAGGAGACAAGGAAGTTGCCCCCACCTTGTACAGGATAGCTCATTGGGTCGCTCATGTATCTCGGTCAACACTAGGCCGGACATTTGTTTCGCTGTCAACACCCCTAGTCGGGGCCCACGAGTGGAACCAAAAAGGGCGCATGAGGCGTGCGCCCAAGGCACATTCTCGGGATATGTGCGGCGGAAACGTGGGTGCTGATATGGGTTGAAATACATCGGAGGAGATGTTGTCGCATTGAGCGAATTCACGGATGCGCATTTGGAAAGTAGTTCGGTAGACCGAAAAAAGTACCTTTGGGTATAGCTTCGCCGTTGGATAAGGAATGATCTCTTGGTGCGGCGGAGAAGCGAGCATCGGTAGCACCGAGCTCGGCCATAGGTCGAATATATGGCAGCCAAAGACACGGCTACGTGCGAAGCGATATGGCTTAGAAAGTTGCTTGTAAGTTTTTTCTCGTAAGGAGGATGGGAGCGACTAGTGTATACTTGTGATAGTCGTAGTTGTATCAAACTCTCTGAGAATCTAGTACTTCATGATAGGTCAAAACACATTGATATCGGATGTCACTTTAATATTTATCGGAGACTATGTTCGGGCGTGGGGAGCGGTGTAGCTGCCGTGATGTTCCACGATGAGATCGGGAAGCAAAGTACTCAAAAAAGCTCTACATAGAACTATGTGTTGAGATTTTGTGTAGTGGGGTAGCATCGAATGTGCTCTAGCTCCCAAATTTGTGAAGGGACTAGAGTACACATGATCTACAAGACTCGATAAGGGATTTGGAAAATTTCATTTGTTTGGGAGATATTTAATTAATTAATTATTCTAATGTATTTCCTAAGTCTAAACTTAGGAAAATGAAATAATTAAAGTTAATTAAATTAAACATGTGATGAAATTATGTGAAATTTCATGTGGTTTGGGATATATTTAATTAATTAATTATTTTTAATGTATTTCCTATGTCTAAACTAAGGAAAATGAAATAATTAAAGTTAATTAAACTAAACATGTGATGAAATTATCTTAAGTCACGGATCAAGCTTTCTTTTTAATCTTAGCCATTGATTCAAGTTCTGATCATGGCCGTTGGTTTCCCAATGAGAAAAGTATAAAGGAAAGGCTTGGGGTCATTTGTAAAGACACACGAGAGGCGAGCACTAGAAGCTAAGCCGAGATTCTAGGGCGATGGTTTGCTACGAATTCTCGAAAGTGTTTCAGCACTGTAGAGAGGGGAGTTTATGAAAAGGGGATGGTTCGATCCCAATGCCTAGAATCGACGAAGAGGCACGCAGGCTAGAAGCGAGGGAGCAAGATAGGCGAGTGGCATGAGAGCGAGCAGCGCGTAGCACGTAGGGCGCAGCTTCAACTACGCAAGTGTTGCCAGCGTCTCTCCTAGGCGGTGTTAGGCGATTGAAACCCTTAGAGGTTATGCAAAGACCCTCGGGAGCAACGTAGGGACCGTGTCACCCGATGCCCTGAGTTACGTAGCCCTTTCCAAGCCGGGAGTGCAAAGGGCTGAGCATAGAGGGCGGCGAGCGTAGGGGCTTCGTGGGGCAACAATGGGGTTTCTAGGGCCTAGATTTGGCTAAGTCCTGTAAATCCCGTTTGAGGGTGTGGATCGGCTCAATATCTTTTTTCCTTCGTAACAGCCGGTGAGTTGCGGATCTATATTTTCTTTGTCGAGTTTTCAAATACGGAACCCGCATTTGCTATATTCGAAAATACTCTTGATAATAAAACCCTCTAGCAAAGTCCCGTAGACCGGTTTTCCGCATTGGGTTTTTCCCGGAGACTATTGTCTAGAAAAATCCTTGTGTCACTTTGTATATGTGTGCATGTAAGTTTTCTAGATCTGCATTGGTGGAAAGTCTGTTATGTGTTTTTCCTTCGATATTAAACTGAAATTTTCAGATTAATAACTTAATTCAGATGAGGAGGAGCATAACTAGATCAAACGAGTAGATTTACTGCACAATTAACATTCGCAAAATTTTCACACTAAGTTCATCCAGTTCAGGGGAACGGATGGGTATGGTAGATAACCCGTTTCGGTAGCGTAAACAAATGGATTCTCTGGTTCGCATAGCAAAGCAGATGGGAGGGAGTTGCGGTGCGTGATGCGGCGGATGACGGCAAATGATGCGGTGGTCAACAGCAACACCTGGATGCAAAGTATAGGCCGCGTTGCGCAATAGTTGGTGGGCAATAAGGCTAGACATCGCAGCAGCGCAACGTGGGGTGGCATGCGAGTCGAGTGATGCTTGGTAGGTTGGCAAAGCACTTGAGCACATTCCTCGCTAAGAGGGAGTGTTGATTTTTGTAACATCGGATGTGCTCTAGCCTCAAGATTTTGCGGAGGCTAAGACACATGCATTCTCCAAGATCCCAGAAATTGTTTGGGAAAAATTCCATTTGGAGATGATTTAATGAAGATAATTAATCATTTTTAATGTGTTCCTAAGTCTAAATTTAGGAAATGTGATTAATTAAATTGTATTAATTAGATCCGATGAGAATCTTCTAGAGGAAAGACGAAGATCAAGTCCAAGCTAATCTTAGCCATCGAGTTATGTTTTTCAATCTTGGTCGTTGATACCTCAACGAGAGATTATAAGAAGGAACTCGATTGGCACTTGGAGAACACACACAAGTACGTAGTACTCGATCTTTAATATTGATTGATTTTCTCGAAGTCAAGTTGCAAAGTTGGTGAGATAATTGAATCAAAAGGAGAGTTGCGGTGGGAGAGAGAAAGGGATCAGCAATCATCCGAAGTGCGGGGAAATTTCCGGGAGGGGCGGCACATAGGAGGGACACGAGATCACCATCACGGCAGGTAGTGACACAGGCGCTGCGCGGAGGATGACACAGTAGGCCAACACAAGGACAAAAGGTCCTCTTCGGGGTCGAAAAAACGTTGTGAAGTGTGAGAATTTGTTTAGTAAAATTCTCTCTCAATGTCTCTTCTATTTTGCTATCCAGTAATCTTTGTACATGAATTATTTGGCACGAATAATAATAAAGAAACCCTCATCCGTTGTGTTATCTCTAAATTGGTACACGATGGGATGCTCCACCAAACAACTTAGGATAACTCTTTCAAACCAACTTTTGATTGAGGATTAGCCTCTTGACCTAAGAGGGCTCTCTCAACTTATAAAAGGATTTACTCAACTAGATCTTAAAATAGATGTACTAACTGCGAGTGTTTTAGTGTATGTGATTGTAGATGAAAAATGAGTAAGATACAACTACCATTCGGCTCATGGAGTCGAGTAGAAAAGGAAATTCAATAACAAGCATTCCTACTTATGGAAACTGAGGCTTTTTATGTTTCAATGATGAGAAAAAACATTAATACATGGGAATAATCGTAATTCAATGCTAAAAAAAAGTCGGAGCATGTATGACATGAATTCTGAGTAATTTAACATCAAGACTACTAGAAGCAAGATATAAAAGAGACACATAAACCCATTGAAACACAACAAGAATCTCAGGGTGAAGCGAGGAAATAGTCATCTGTTTTTCTATTACTAATATGAAGAAAATTTACAAATGGTGAGTTGTGTCAAAAGCATTCTCCAACCCTTTGTTATTCGATCTTTTGTCGTAAAGAATTTGTTACAAAGTCTTTGGACACTGGACATGGAAACCCCGTAATTTTTAGCGTAGCCGTAGGCAACATACCTTCCCGAAAGCCTCCATAGCACCGGGATCTTCATTCAGCAACTTCAAATCCATAGGCTTATACCTTACGCAATAACCACCCTTGTTTGTTTTTCCTCTTCGATACCATTGCTTTTTTATACTTCTCGTTGCCTCCTTGTTGATGACCCCGCGCAATCAAAATTGAACGACGACACTCGCCTTGCGTGGTGAACCCGGCCTCTCGAACAATGACACGGAGATGCTTTCATGCAAAGGGAATTGGACGATGAATGACAAAGAGTTGTTTGGAGGCAAGGTTTAAAAGGTAATTTGACAATTCAAGGTGAAAAGATGACACATGTGCACCATAAGAGCACAATGATTTCAAAAGATACGACCTTGCATGCTTGGGAATTATGATAACTAACTCACATGACCTCACCTTTTGTCTTCATCCATCAAATTTGACACCTCACACCGCTCGACACTTTACTGCGAAAAAACCCGAGTCGTAGCGAAAACCGTGGCAACTGGGCTGACGGATTTGCTACGAAACTATCGAGTGGATTTTGTAGACGAAATCTGTCAGATTTGCCATTTTCTATGAAGACTGTAGAAAAATCGACAATGGTAATATTTTTGATTTAAAAGGCGTGGGAATGAAAACTAAATGATATGAGGTAGACTTGACTGAAATGACATGATTTGAGGTGGGTTTTAGACTTAGGGTGACATCACCATATGTAAATTTTTCAAAAATTTCATGAAAATGACTTATGAGACAGACATGAACCTAGGTGAATAACATGTAGAACCCTATCAATGAAAATGTTAAAACTAATGAGTGATAACATGTTTCGCATTTGTTTCCCACATTGGGTTTTACCAGGACGATTGTCAAAAAATAAATCTGTCATTGTGGTTATACTTGTGCTAGTATTTTTCCTTGAATTTACTTTCCTAGTGTATGTTAATTGTGAAGGCGTTTCTGTAGTAGAAATTATTTCAATATTGCTTTACTGTAACACCGTAAATAACTTGATTCCGTAATTAAGAAGTAGAAGAAATAATATCGGTTGTAGCAAAGATAGGGATTCCGATCTGGAAATTTTCACAAAGCATTCTCAATCTTCATTAATTAATTCTAAGTAATTAATCAATTTTCCTAAGTTAGGCTTAGGAAATTTTTTAATTATTGATCAATTAAATTAAGGCATTTTCGCAAACTTATCTCGTGAAACATTTTTCTCGGATTTTGGAGATCTTGTGTTCCTTAGCCTCTTAGACACAAAGTGAGACTAGAACACTTGTCTAACACAAAGCAAAATCTAACACTCTCTCTAGCGAGAAGGTATTCTCTCATCAACATCTCCCTCTCGTAGGCCGGACCACATTGCTTTGGTGGCTGACATACAATAACCTTTGTCGTTGTCTACCAAGCTATCGCGCATAGTCCGATTCATTTGTTAACCCTGTAGTTGAACCACTTTACATTTGCATCGCGCGTCCAGACCGACGCTAACATCGCTCGTGTTGCACTCGATCTCATGTTGCTACCGTTGTTGTTGCAACTACTACAACCGAAAGTTGATCTCCTATCCCTACAATTGGAAAGGGTTCTCCATTATACCCCTCTTTGTTCTCTGAAATAGATGAACTTAACTCCCCCTAGAGCTTTCATGAGTATATTTGCAACTTGCTACTTGTGGGAACATGTAGTAGTTGGACTACTCCACACTGTCCACAATCTCACGATGAAGTGGTATCGTATGTCGATATGTTTGGACCTATCAAGGAACACTAGATTTTCGAGAGGACTTAATGCAACGAGTGATTTTCGACAATAGATAGCCATGTACTCTACTTTTGCGGAACTCATCTTGGACTCATCTTCACCGCACCAAGATACAACCCCTAATCCAACGTTGAAGCAACACCTGGTGTGCTTTTTCCGATCCACTCGAATTTCTCGCTCTAATCTCGCATTTGTGAAACCACATAACCTCGACACCATCACCCTCGAGTATACCTCAACCCATACTCAATCTTGCCATGCAAATACCCTCGAATGTGCCTCGTTTTTTGTCCAATGTACTCTCTTAGGGTCCCACCATAAACGCGAATGAGAGTGTTGACTGGAAGCAAATATCACGGCCTAGTGTTGACCGGATACATGAGGGAACCGATGGGTTGTCTATACATGAGGTTGGGTCAATGTCCTCATCCTCTCGATGCATTTTTCTTCTTCCAGCGTTCATAATCATAGGCACGGACATAGGCCTACAATCCTACTCCTAAACCTCTTCTGAATCTCTGTAATATATCTTCCTTGACCAAGGAAAATATCCCCGTCCTTCACGTCATACTTCTAGGCCTAAAAAGTAATGCATCAGTCCCAAATCCTTCATGTTCAATGATGTTTCCGTGTTCCTCTTGTAGTCTTCTATGAGCCACTGATGACCCAATCAAGAAAGAGGTCGACCACATACAATACTAGAACAAATGGCTCACCCTCTCTACCATCAAATAGTAAAGGTTAGGATTCGCATCACTCTCGACGAATACCATCTACTCGCAAGTAGTGTTGATTTTTAGTAGCATCGAATGTGCTCTAGCCTCAAGATTTTGCAAAGAGGCTAAGACACATACATTCTCCAAGACCCAAAATCGTGTCGGGAAAATTCCACCTATAGATGATTTAATTAAAATAATTAATCATTTTTAATGTATTCCTAAGTCTAAACTTAGGAAATGTAATTAATTAAATTGTATTAATTAGATCCGGTAAAAATATTCTAGATGAAGACGAAGATCGAGTCCAAGCTAATATTCGCCATCGATTATGTTTTAATATCTGGGTCGTTGACATCTCAACGAGAGATTATAAGAAGGAACCGATGAACGACTTTGGAGGACACACCAGAGCAGTGTACTCGACTTCCCAAGCAAATCGATTTTCTCGATGGCTAAGGTTTGGCGAGAGAAAATCGAATCGGTAGGGGAGTTGCAGTGGGAAAAGAGGATCGGCGGTGATCCGAGTGTGCGGGGAAAGAGCTCCGGAAGGGGAAACACGAGAGGGAGGACGCAAATCACTAGCGACAGTAGGCGGTGACGTAGTCACGGCGAGCAGTGACACAGAGTGAGGCTTGTGTAAGGACGAGAGGTCCTCTTCGGGGTAGAGAAAATGCTTGTGAAGAGTAAGAAATTGTTCGATAAATTTTTTTCTCGTTGTCTCGTCTTCTATTTTTCTATTTGGAATCTCAATACATGAATTGTGCTTGAAGAATAATAAAGAAACCCTCATCTGGCGTACCAATTTTCCCATATTGGGTTTTTCTCAGGTACGATCGTCCAAAAATAGTTGTCATCGTGGTTATACTTGTGCTACTATTTTTCCTTGCATTTACTTTCCACGATATTTTAACTGAAATTGAGCTGCAATGGAATTTATTTCAATATTTACTATGTAACACCGTAAATAACTTGATTTAGAATTAATAGGTAGAAGAAATAATATCGTTGTTGGCAGAGGAATTCGATCTAGGAATTTTCACAAGTAGTTGTCGATCCGACCATACCATGCCCCGGGGAGCCTACTTGAGCCCGTATAGTGTGTTCGAGATTTTTGATGTGTTGGGGTAGCATCGGATGTGCTCTAGCTCCCAAACTTTGTGGAGGGATCTAGAGTACATGTGATCTCCAAGACCCGTAAAAGGGATTTGAGAAATTCCATCCCTGTTGAAGAGATATTTAATTAATTAATCTTTTTAATTAAGGACCCTAAGTCTAACTTAGGAAAATTAAAAGATTAAAGTTAATTAAATTAAACATGTGATGAAAATGAATTAAGTCACAAGGATTAAGCTTTTTTTAATCTTATGGCAGTCGATTCAAGATTAGAATCACGACCATTGGTTTCTCAACGAGAAAAATTATAAAGGAAAGGCTTGGGGTCAATTGGAGAATACACACAAAGGCGAAAGCACTAAGACTCAAAGTCGAATTCTAGGGTATGGTTTGCTAAGAATTTCCGTAAGTGTTTTCAAACTTTGTAGCGGGGGTTAGTATTGCGTGAAGGGATGATCTGATCCCGATCCAAGAGTGCAACAAGAGGCAGAGCAAGCACGTTGAGCAACGTAGAGGAGCAGCAACTACACGGAAATGCGCGGCGAGGCTTCATCAGCTAAGCAAAGGTTGCGCAGGCTGCAGAGGGCAACAGGAAGGTAGCAAGAGGCACGCGAGGGGCAGCATGTGGGCCGGTCAAGGCAACACAAGGGTAGTGTAACTCGGGCCTGGGGTGACGCAAGCCCTTTCCTGAGCACGCTGAGGGGGCGCGCGAGCTAGCGGGGAGTTGACGCGATGGGCTTTAGAGCAGTCACTGTTACGAAAGAGCGAAAAGGGCCGAGTTCACGTAATCCCAGTCGAGAGTGTGAATACGCTCAAGTTTTATCTCGTCTCCCGGAGACAAAGGTATAGTGCAGTGTTTAATTCTCTGTCGGGTTAACCGGCTTGGTGCCCAGATTTGTTGTACTCGTATTCTACTTAATAATAAAAGCTCCGACGAGATAAGACCGGTTTTCCGCATTGGTTTTTTCGGGGACAGATACTCAGCAAAAATCCTTGTGTGTCACTTTGTCATTATGCATGTATTCGGTTTAGATCCGTATGTGTAGGTTTTTAATGTGTTTACTTCGATGTAAATACTAAATATTTCAGCATCAATAACTTGTCTAAGTAGGAGAATTAAATCAAGATTTAACAAAAGGGTTTTTGTTTAAGCATATTCATAAATTTTCACATGTTATCGAAGAGCGATTGCGGGAGTCTAGCCCGGATCTCCAACAAGATGACTAAAGAATCCGTTGAGGAGAAAGCAAGCAACAACGCGAGTAAAAATCCGGACCAAAAAGGCGAGGCAGCTAAAAGAAAAGGAAGCGAGCCAACCCAGAGCCAAGGTGATGCGGTCTCCACGTAGGCCCACTCACTTACCGTACGTAGGCAGACGACACAAGCGCGTAGAGACTATCTACTCACGAAGAGGCCGACCAGGTGACGCAGTCTAAAAAGTCGAGTCATGAAAGCTCGGCCAGTTACAGGTGAGGTTAAATTTCTCGTCGGTGCGTAATTTAACCTAAGCTAAGTTGACGAAAATGCGAGAGGAGAACAACTTCTGGAAGATTTACAGCCCAAAGAAATTTGCAAATTGATCGGAGGGATCGAAAGAGGCCGATTCGTTTTTATTTGGTAGACTTCCAAGAGAGGGAGTCAATTGTTGGAGGGAGCAAGAGGGTGCTTGTTTTGCCAAGGACCCTAGATTAAAAAAAGCTTGTCCAACTTTGCAACGCGAAGGCCCGGAATCCCGGTAGTCATGGAGGCATACGGCTTGAGGGAGCATGCGAGAAATTCACGGCCACACCAACGCGATGCTCTTCTCCTGGAAGCATGATGAAGTAGTAGCACATGCCAAGCGCTTCATAATGGAAGGGATCAAATATCATGTGGTTCCACACACTATGCCAGAAGAAAACGGCTCATGAGATGCGGGTGTCTCTAACGCACTATATGAAGGAAGATCGGTCCCGAGGAAGATGCTTCGGAGAATCAATTGAGGTTATTCATGATGGCCAAGGGAGAGGAGATCAACTCCTTTTTCTTTCCGCAAGACAACAATCGATTAGGGATCGCTTGATCGGCATGGGGGGTAGAAGGTGGAGGACGATAGATTATGTTAAGGATGGATCTAAATGTCGCCATAGAGGATCGGGAAACTCTTGTCCAAAGTATCTTGGGCGAGAGCGGACCTTCCGACGGGACAATATGTGGGCGATCCTTCGACAAGAAGAAATTCGTTGGATCACCAAGAAGATAATACAACACCGAGTCGTGTAAAGTAAAGAAGGAAGAAGAGGACGATGCATGCAATATCCTCAACGGGGAAAGATAGGCGGCAATACAAGCATACAACTATATAGAAAAATGCGGAAACAGAATATAGAGCAAGTACACATCAAAATGCCGCGAACACTAAGCCATTTTATTAATGCGAGAATACATGCATATGGGTACAAAGATAATCGGAATGAGTGCACCTATCCTTGCCCTAGGCAAGTGGAGACCCTCTCGGAATAAGAAATGGCTGCAATAGAAGGCTGCGTCCTAGGCAGAAAAACAGTGAGAGCTAACGTGCTACTTCTTTGCAATGTACGGAACTAGGGGCGATCCCCTCACCGGAATGCGCCGAAAACCGGAAGGCTAGGCGATCTCTGAACCCTCCTGGGACAAAACCTAGGAAATCGTGAAGCAAATTCTCTCGCCTCGAAAATGCACCAAATAAGCCCTCTCCGGAGAAACTGCTGTCTCCGGTGGCGGCGCGAGAAACAAGCCGGCGGGAAAAGGGCTAAGTCCACCGCAGACCCTCGGGGATGAAATAGCAAAAGCTCCCTGGGCGGGAAAATGCTGAAATCAACGCGAAATCACCACACAACACGTCGCTCAACAAAGAGCTGCGCTCCTCCTGCTGCAGCTGCGTCCTCTCTCCGGGATTTGCGCGATACTCCAGGGAGACCAACTCCCTGCACGTCCACGAAAATCCCGGCAAACCACCTATAGACGAAGGAAATACCTGCTCGAGCGAACACTCGAAGTCCCCGAGCCAAGGGTGAGATCTCCCGACCGGAGACACTCGCTCGCACTAGCGATCTTGCCGGACCGACTAAACAATCGGGCGTGCTAAGTAGTAGAAGTCTAGCTCTCAATATCAATAACATATCAATAATACCAAATGGGAGTGAAACTGCACCTTTTATAGTGCTAGCTCCCCTCAAACCCTCAACCGCCGTCCCGAGTTCCTCCTATGCACTGCTTGTGATTACCTCTAGAGTCTACGTGAGGCCCCTCTCTCATGTAAAGTGTGGACCCCCAAGGCTTTCCTTTAAGTTACAACGTTACTCTACTAGGAAGCACTTTATTTTATTAGAGTGAGTTGACTCTTTCTCACTTTTATTTATTAATTTAACTATAGGCGGCAAAACTATATAAAAATGAAATATTCCAATTAGCGGTGCTAATTAGGAATATTACAATGCAACCTTGGCATCAAAGAGGCGAGCAAAGGGAGAAAGACGAGATGTGTGAAGAATCAGCGTTTCAAAGTGTGACGAACTAGGACATTTCCAGGTATTGTGTATATCCTCACAACGTGAAAATAACGATGAATACACGAAATATGCCGGATGGATATATAAAACAAAATGCGGGAACAGAATCATGGAACAAGTACACATAAAATGCGGAACACTAAGCCATTTTATTAATGCGAGAATACATATACAGGGTACAAGATAAATGAATGGTGCACCTATCCTTGCCCTGGTAAATGGAGACCCTCTCGAATAAAGAATGGGCTGTACGACGGTGTCTAGGCCAGCCAAGAAAGCGCTATGGAAAAGCTACTGCCGCAATGCAGTCGGAACTAGGGGCTGATCCCCTCAATGGAATGAGTGAGCAGGAAAGGTAGGCTGATCTCAATCCTCCGAGAACAAAACCCGAAATCGTGAGCGAGATGCTCCACCCTCCGAAAGATACACCAAATAACCCTCACCGGTAGAAAACGCTTGTCTCGCGGTGACGCGCGAAAGCCAAAAAGAAAAACGGCGGCAAAAAGAAATTTAAATCTAACCACAAATCCTCACGGATGAGACAACCAAACTCCTCGAGGGTGGAAATGCGAAAAACACGGCCCAAATCCCACACAACAACCACGCTCATCGGATCCGCGTCCTCCCCTAGGCCCCGGATGCGACGTCCCTCTCTGTCCGCGAATCTGCGTCCTCTCTCTGCGGGATCAGCGTCCTCCCCTAGGCTGGATCTCGCCGGATCATGTGTCCTCCCTAGGCTTGGATCCCGCGTCCTCCCTATCCGAGATGCGTCCTCTCTACTGCGGATCTGGCCGGATCCGCGTCCTCCCTAGCCGGATCTCGCGTCCTCCCTATCCGGACTCGCGTCCTATCTCCTTGAATCGTCCTCTGCCCCTAGCTCGCGAGTCTCAAGAAAGGAGTAACTCCTCTACCAAATCTCCACCGAAACTACGCAAATCACCACCGAAACTAAAAGGAAAGAAACCTTGCTCGAGCAGCACTCGAAGTCCCCCGGAGCCAAGGGTGAGATCTCCGGCCCGGGAGACACTCGCTGCACTAAACGATCGCTGCGCGGAACGACTAAACAACGACGCGTCGTCGAAGTAGACGAAGTCTAGCTCTCAATATCAATATCAAATCAACCCCCAAAATGAGGTGAGAACCCCACCTTTTATAGTGCTAAACTCCCTCCAAAACCTTGATCTGCGTCCCTTCACTCTCCTTGGCTCCCACGCAGTTAACCCCTGGGTCACGTGAGGCCTCCTCATACTCATGTGGACCCCCAAGGGCCCCCCTCTTTAAGTTATAACGTCAATCAACTACGAAAAGCACTTTATTTTATAAAGTGAGGTGACCCCTCTTATTTCTCTCACTTTATTTATTATTTCTAACTAAAGCGGCAAAAATTAAACAAAAAATGAAATATTCCAATTAGCAATGCTAATTTGGAATATTACAGAGGTTCCCCGACAAAACGTTGCTTGTCCGTCGAAAGCAATCGAAGTGATGGATGCCTTTGTAAGATCCTCTCATCCTCCCAAGTGGCATCCTCATCAGAGCAAGTTCTTCCATCTCACCAAGAACTCTCTCGATCTTCTCGCTCCACGATTGCCTCTCCCTAGTGTCGATAATAGCCTCCCGTGTAACACCGAATGCCCCTCATCATCTGTAGGCGGTAGCTCTCGGTGGACTCGTCACATGTCGGCCCGGTGCCTTTTCGAGCATGATACATGAAAGAAGTTGATGAATTCTACCGCGTCAGGTGCCAGCTCCAACTCATACGCAACTGCCCGATCTCGCGTGTCACCCCTCGTATGGCCCATAAAAACGAGGCTTAAGCTTCTCCGCCCCCTCTACGCTTGAGCGAAGGCGCGCCGGTATGGCGTGCGCCGTAGGTAGACCGGGTCCCCTACCTCAAAGTGTCTCTCCACCCGACCCTTACTCGGCATCCTGCACGGTCCGTTACGTCGTGGCTATGTTGTCCCCGAGGCTCGGAGGATGTCTCTGGCTCTCTTGGATCCATAACTTGGCTCGCGGAGCCACTGCTAATACCAAACATCATGTCCACAAAAGATAAGGAGTGATATCCATACAAAGCATAGAAAGGTGTCATACCGATGGACATATGGTGCGTTGTGTTGTGGCAGTACTCGCCCAAATGTAGCCACTTCGCCCATGCCGTGCTGCCCAGCGACGTAGTTACGCAAGTAGCCCTCCGGCCACTTGTTAACCATCTCCGTCCGCCCGTCCGTCTCTGGGGATGATAACTAGTGCTCGGTGTCAATTCGGTCCCCACTAGTCGAAGAGCTCGCGCGTAGTCCGCCCATAAAGCGGCTGTCCCCGTCGGCGACAATGGTCTTGGGTAGACCATGCAATCTGACAGCTTCCCTCGAAGAACGGCTCTCCGCCACCGTGCCGCCGTGTGATGTGCGGAAATGGCGAAAAAGTGAGCATACTGTCGGCCGGTCAACTACCACGAAGATGCAATCCTTGCCTGCACGGGATGGGCAACCCACGTGATGAAGTCCATCGATATGCTCTCCCGCCCCTCCGGAATGGGAAGAGGTCGCAACAACCCGCGGGTGATGACTCATCTCTCCCTTTGTTTCCCGCCCGGCAACCTCGCACTCCTTGACATGTCGGAGTACGTCCTCCTTGAGGCCCTTCCATGCAAATCTCTCCCGGATGGCCCGTATGTCTTGGTGAACCCCCTCGATGGCCCGCCAATGGTGAATCGGGTGAAGCCCGGAGTATCTCCTTCTTGGTGAGACCCCTGCGGTCGAAAGAAGATCCTATCCACTGTAATAGATGATCTCATCGACCACGTGCTACTGTGTCTGCTACCCCTGCCCATCCGAACCTCGCATGCAAATCATATCTTTGGAGTACTCAACCAATAGTCGAGCCTTCCAACCGGCGCCCGTGCTCATGAGTGATAACGTGGTCGGTCTACGAAAGGGCATCGAAGCCTACCACGTTATTCTTCCCTTTGACATACTCTATGTCAAAGTCGTAGGCATCTGGATCTTGTCTGATCCACTTCGTTGTCTCTCCTGCAAAGCGTCGCTCCAGTAAAAGTACCTAGTTTCGTCATGATGCTCGTCCTCACCCCGAATGCTGCCACCCACTGCATGCATCGAGAATTTGCCAATGCATGCATGATGGCCGACATCTCCCTTGTCGTATATGGGATATAACCTCTCGTGTGGGAAGGAGCTTCCTAGCTCTGAAAGCTAATCGGATGACCGATCCGCATCAAAAGCGCACCAGTCCCTCTCCCCGATGCATCACACTCTAGGACAAAGGGCCGTAAAACTCGCGGCAACGCTAATACGGGACAACTGCTCATCACCTCCTTGAGCTTGTCAAAAGCTCGCCGTGCTCGTCGGGTCCGGCAACCGAATGCCTTCCTGCGTCGGATCCGTGAGGGTGCGACAAGCCGAGAGAAGCCCTTCGACGAACTTCCTGAGTAGGTGCGCATGCCAATAAACCCCGCGAAGCTCCGTCACATTCCGTGGCTGCGCCGCCCACCGTGTAGCCACGATTTTCTCCTCGTGGACTCTCACCCCCGTCCACTCCATAATGTGTCCCAGACACGAGATCTCTCCCGTCAACCCAAACTCACACTTGGAGAGCTTGGCATAGAACCGTTGCTCCTCCAAAATGTGCAAGACCGTGTCTCAACATCTGCGGAGATGCTCCTCCCAAGTCCTACTCGTATATAAGGATGTCATCAAAGAAAAAGCACAAGACAAACTTTCTCGGATGATCCCCGAAAATGTGATTCATACAAGACGTGAAAGTAGCGAGTGCATTGGTCAACCCAAATGGCATGACCGTAAACTCCAAAGTGCCCATAATGACACTCGATAGCGCCTTGGGAATGTCCCATTCCCTCCCACGCGTGTATCGGTGGTACCGCGATCTCAATCAATCTTTGAGAAGAACCGTGCTCCCTCTCAACTCATCCATCGGCTCGTCGATCCTCGGGAATGGGGTGTACTGCTTTCTTCGAGGGTCTTCTTGTTCAGAGTCACGCAGTCAATGCACATGCGTAATGTGTCGTCCTTCTTCTTCACCAGAGCCCTCATCGAAGAAGCAAAAGGACTAGTGTCGGGCGCCGAATGTGACCAAGGGCCGGCGAACTCCCCGAATGGCTCGCCTATCTCGTCCCGATAGGCCTTGGGATGCCTATACGGTGTGGTAATCACGACTCGTATCTCGCTCCAAGCTCGATCGTGTGCTCAAACCGATCCGGTGGTCGCACGGTGGAATATCCTCGAAAACTACTCGCATATCTATCGAGAATAGGCGTAGATCGGGGTGCACGTGCGTCTGTCCCGTATCCACCGCTCCGAAGCCCGCAACTCTGTCGCCCATCTATATCTCCCTGCGGAGGTCGCCTCCATGCTTTGTGTGCCGACACCGTCCCAGAGGGGTGGGTGTGTGCCGCCCCGTATCTTCTCATGCTTCCCCAGTCTTGGGATCATCCCACTCCATCTCTAGGGCCTTCCAATCCGTCGTGACCTTCCCTAGAGTAATAAGCCACCGAACTCCCAATATCACGTTGGTGTCCCGGGATGTCCACCACAAAGAAGTGATCCTGTCAATGTATAAGTGCTCATCGTCACCGATAACTCCGGTACATATCGAGCACATGCCATGGTCCGATCCCACGGTACCAAAACGAAAACCCATCGAAGCCTCCGTCCGCTCATGCCTCTCCGCTCAACCATCCGGGCATCAATGAAATTGCGGGTGGCCCCACTATCGACTAGGCGAAAACCCGCTGTCCCGGCGCACCTGTCCCCTCGTCGCGCGCGGCGAGTCAAATAGCTGGGGACTCCCGTAATGCGGCTAGAGCGGTGGATGCAAACGATGCCCCACCCGTCGCGGGTGGTGGAGGTGGTGAGGTACTCGTGGCCGCATAACAACCTCTGTCTCCTCATCATCCCCTCATCCTCTTCTCCGTTGCTCTCGGGAGAAGACCCCTATGAAATGTGCCTTCCTCGCCGCACATTTGTGTCCCGTGCCCATGGCTCCCGGCAAGTGAAGCATCAATCGCTTTCGCCTCGGTCTCTCTCCTCGGCCTCATCATCAATACGCCCTCGTCCCGGATTCGCCTTGGGAGGCGAGCTCCTCGTGTCCTTACCCTTCGGATGGAAAGCATCGTTCGGGGATAAGGTGGCCGAGTCCCAGGCAAGACATCATCGTAAGTCTCGAGTCCCGCGGTGGCATCCTCGCCGGTGTAGCCGGTTTGTTCGGCCGGACTAGGCCACGGCGGTGGCTCGACGACCCCTCCACAAACATGTAAACCATCACGGCCGCGATAAGTCGGGCACCATCACCGAAACCCTCAAGAAATCGAAATGTGTGTCTCTCGCACTCCCGGGTACGTGCTCGAGCTTGGTCGGCTCAACAAAATGCGCTTCCTCGGATCCCTCTGTCCAAGCGCTCTACTACCCTCTCGGTAAACTCGGCATATGTCGTCACCGTGGAATGCCCGAGTGTCGCCATCCCATGAAACCACCGATCCTGAGCCTCACCCTCTAAATGCAATGTAGCCACCTTAATGGCCTCTGTCTCGAACATCCGGTTAAAGCCGGGAAATAGATGTCCGGCTTCTCCACCCTGGGACTTTGCCGAATTGTTTGATGAACCATCAAACGCGGGCAAATGGAATCTACTAGCTGCGCGCGTGGTCATCACGGTGGTGTCCGTGCCCTCTTGTGCGATCACGGGGTTTGATGCCATACGAATATGGAGATAGCGCTCGAAGGTGAGGGAGATCCCGAAAGAATGTGCGATAGAGCGATCTGACAGGGCCGCCCATCGTACGGGCTCAACTCTCTCGGTGCGCTGACCTCTGCTCCTCTACCGGGGAGGGTAGCGACGTGGTAGGTCGCGTGGGTGCCGGATTATCCCTCTCTGTGCACCTCCGTACTCCTGTCCCCTGTGTCCTCTGGGCAAGAATGTGGGCATAGTGGATCGCGCGTGCCGAGTCGTCACAATGGGGATGGCATCGTGCACCGGTACGTGGCGAGACATACCCGATCCCTCACCGTCCCCGAAGAACTCTAGGGAGTTCTCTGCGGGCGATCTCCATGGCCACGAGCCTCGCGGCACTCTGCCATGTGATGGAGGATCGTCTCTCTAAACCTCACATCATCATCCGCCATTGCCCAGGTTCGGCACTCCGGGCCCTTCTCGGGGCTGCTGCCGCCTCGATACTGTCTGGGTGGCTCCCGGTGAGAATCACTTCCCCGAAAGGAAACTTCCACCCACTCTCGACTTCTCTGCGTTCCTTTCCGATAGATGTAGTTATCCCGAAGCGCGCTGCTAGCACCACAGAGGCCGGAGCCGGATCTATGCTCGATACCACGCGTGCCCAACCACTACACCCGAGCTCGAGCTGCTAGTGAGGGCGCGTCGGGGTGTTGAGGGTGGGGTCTTTAGGGCCCCACCGAGCATCTCGGGATGAGGACCCTCGCGCGGTCCCCCCAATTACGCGCACCAAGCGAGCGTGGGTAGGGGCCCAGGGACCCTCACGGAGGCGCCCTAAACGAGGATGTTACGTGACAAGGCCCAGCCACTGCACCAAAAGCTCGAGCTGCTAGTGAGGGCAGCATCCCGGTGTTAAGGGTGGGGGTCTTAAGAGCCCACGCGAGCATCTCGGGATGGGGACCTCGCGGTCCCCCAATTACGCGCACCACCGGCAAGGCGTGGCGAGCCTGCGGACCCTCAACGGGAGGCGCGCCTAGAACGAGGATATTACGACCCCACCCACGCTCCGCGAGTCTCGACCCTCGAGACCTCGGCTCGATACCACAATAATACTAACGAAAATAACCATGATTACACGATAGAAATATGCCCGGACGAAGGATATATAAAAACAAAAATGCCGAAACTGAGAATCATGGAACAAGTACACATAAAATGCCGAACACTAAGCCATTTTATTAATGCGAGAATATATATATGGGGGTACAAGATAATCGAATGAGTGCACCTATCCTTGCCCTAGGCAAATGGAGACCCTCTCGAATAAAGAATGGTGCACGATGGGGACTGGCGCGTCCTAGATTTGGTGAAAGAGCACTATGAAAAACCGGCGGCGCAATGCACTGGGAACTAGACGATCCCCCTCAATGGAATGAGTTAAGCTGGAAGGTAGCTGATCTCAATCCTCCAGGGACAAACAAAATCGTGAAGCAGGATGCTCCCACCTCCGAAGATACACCAAATAACCCTCCCACAGTGAAAACGCTGTCTGCGCGGTGACGGTGCGAGGAGAAAACGCCGGCGCAAGGGGTCGAATCTAACCACAAATCCTCCCGGATGAGATAACCAAACTCCTAAAGAGTGGAAATACAGAAAAACGCCGCCAAAATCCCACACAACAACCACCGCTCATCGGATGCGTCCTCCCTAGGCCCACGAACGCGTCCTCCCCCGTCCGGATTTGCGTCCTCTCTCTGCGGATCAGCGTCCCTCCCTAGCTGGATCTTGGGCTGGATGCATTGTCCTCCTAAAGTCTGGATGCGTCCTCCCATAGCTATTCCCAATTAGCTTTGCTAATTGGAATATTTCATTTTTTTGCTTATTTTGCCGCTCTAGTTAGAAATAATAAATAAAGTGAGAAATAAGAGGGGTCACCTCACTTTAGTCACCTCACTTTATAAAATAAAGTGTTTTCCTAGTAGATTGACGTTATAACTTAGAGAGGGGGCCTTGGGGGTCCACATGTGTATGAGGGGAGGCCTCAGGCTGACCCAAGGTTAACTGCGCAGGCCAAGGAGAGTGAAGGACGCAGGCAAGGTTTTGGAGGGAGTTTAGCACTATAAAAGGTGGGGCTCTCACCTCATTTTGGCATGCATGATTTGATATTGATATTGAGAGCTAGACTTCTGTCTGCTTCAGCACGCCGGTTGTTTAGTCGGTCTGCAGCACTGTTTAGTGCAACCGAGTGTCTCCGTGCGGAGATCTCACCCTTAGCCTCGAGGGACTTCGAGTGCCTGCCCTGGTAAGGTTATTTTGGTATCACCCTTAGCCTCGGGGGACTTCGAGTGCCTGCCCTGGTAAGGTTATTTTAGTGTTACCCTTAGCCTCGGGGGACTTGGTGCACAACACACAATGAGGATTATTTTAAAGACATCATCCTTCGAGTTTTGGTGGTATTTAGTAACGATTTCTGGTGGAGATTTTGGAGAAGAGAAAACCCCTTCTTGTAGCTGCGCAGATCCAGAAGGAAGGACGCTGATCCAGAGAGGGAAGAACGCAGATCCAGTAGGAGGACTCAGATCTGAGCATTGAGGACGCAGATCCAGAGAGAGGACGCAGATCTGGAGAGTTAGCATCTGATTCAGCCTTGGAGGACGCAGATCTGAGGAGATATTGGCAGATCCAGCCTAGATCTGGAGAGTTAGCATCAGATCCGGCGCGGAGGCGGGTCGAGAGTGTCAGTAGATCCGGCCTAGATGGGGTGGAGGCATCGGATCCGGCCTTGGATCGCGCGAATGCGAGAGATAGCGCGAATCCGGCCTAGATGCGGATAGATCGCGGCAATCTAGCCTTGGAGAGCCTTCTAATGCAGGTGATAGGACGGGTCTGGATAGGAGGACAGATCCAGCGGATGCGAGTGGGAAGACAATGATACGTAGAGCGAAGTCTTGTGTGTGGGGTTTGGCAGCGTTTTTCAGTGTTTCCAGCCTTGAGGAGCTGATCATCTCATCTGGAGGATTTGTGGCCAGTGTTTCATCTGTCTTCTGCGCTGTCACTAGCAGAGACAGCGTTTTTATTGGTGAGGGTTTTGATTGGTGGTGGAGCTTCAGTTTCACATTCACTGGGGTTTGTTTGGAGGATTGAGATCAGCCATCTTTTCTATCTTCAGCTCATAGTTCCAGTGCATTCCAGCAGTTGTTCTTCATAGCAGATCTTCAGCCAGCTAGGACGCTGTCCATATCTGCAGCCATTATTTGTTCTGAGAGGGTCTCCACTTGCCTAGGGCAAGGATAGGTGCACTCCTTCTGATTGTCTTGTATTCCTATCTATGTATTCTCAGATTAATAAAATGGCTTAGTGTTCTGGCATTCTATGTGTACTTGCTCCATTATCTGGTTCCAGCATTTTGTTTTATATCTGTCTGGCATATTTCTGTATATTACTGGTTATTTCCCTTTGGGGTTATTACAGTGGGATCAGAGCATAATTCTGGCTCAGCCTGTGGTCTATGACATCAGAAAAGAGATCATACAGAGCAATAGCAGTTGCAATACCAAAAACGCAGTTGGAAAAAGGGCCAAAAGATAAAGGGTCCAATTTTGATGTTTGGAATTAGGAGAAACGTTTTCTGGGTTTTTCTGGGTTTTGGGCGAGGATCACTTTCCCAAATTCCTAGAATTTTCCGAGTAGTTTTCAGTGGGTAAATCGGAGGTCGAAGTTAAGCAACAGTATGGTTTTGCAGCAGCCGTGCAGTTTCTGAGAAACCTGTAGACACATAGCAGAAAGAGCTGATGGCAGGTGATGTGGATAAGAGGAGATTTTGGGAGGCAGTCCTCCGTCAGATGCAGGAGACATCTCAGAGGCTCTTGGCCATGGAGATCAGTCAGAGAGAACTCCCTAGAGTTCTTCAGATCGGTGAGGGATCGAGTATGTCTCGCCACGTACCAGTGCACGATGCTATCCCCATTGTGACGGCTCAGCGATCCACTATGCCCACATTCTTGCCAGAAGACACAGGGACAGGAGTGCGGGGAGGTGCACAGAGGGATAATCCAGCACCCACGCGACCCACCATGCCTACCTTCCTGGTAGAGGACGAGGGGTCGACAGCACCGAGAGAGTTGAGTCCAGCTCGATGGGCAGCCGTTTTTGCAGAGTGGCAGGGCTTAGGACAGGCATTCATGGATACTCTCCCCTTCGAGCGCTATCTCCAGTATCGGTGCGGCATCAAACCCCCTGATCAGCACCAGCACAAGGGGCACGGATACCACCGTGATGACCACCGTGCGGCTAGTAGATTCCATCTACCGACATTTGACGGGTCATCCAGGCGCTCAGAAAAAGCTTGGGTGGACAAGTTGGATACCTCTTTCCAGCTTGACCGAGTATCGGAGAGGAAAACCATTAAAATGGTTACCTCGCACTTGGAGGATGAGGACACACAGGATTGCAGGGAGTTCGAGGATACACCTAGTGTGACACGGGACTCACCATCATTAGAGACCTCCTTGACCATGTCGGTTGATATCGTAGTGGAGGAGGTAGAGCCTACCCCGGTAGAGCCATCCACTGAGGTGATGACTGGAGCCATGTCTGAGTCTTCGGGTGGTAGCAGCACACGACAGATGGGTGAGGTATCAGGAGATATATCCACTATCGATGAGGCACTAGGAGATATAGAGGTATTGGATGATGGTCGCAGACAGCGGTATCATCGGCTTCGGACGGACCTTCGAGTTTTGAGGGAGAAGGCCACGTCAGTACGGGAGGCCATTTTGTTGCGGGACCAGGAGCTGGAGGGTATGAGAGTGACTTGTGCCAAGTCGGCGGCCAAGTTGGTCCGCATTGGGGAACAGCTGGATTCCCTGATGGTACAACCAGAGGGCACGTGGGAGCGTCAGATCATTCCCCTTCAGGCATGCATGGATGGGACTAGCAGTGTTGTTGGGTCATCTCTTCCCGTTGGAGAAAGAGAGGCAGAGCCACCTAGTCAGGTCTCATATGTTGACTTGGATAGTGGTATGAGACGATCAGAGTTGCACAGGGTACAGCAGCCACGTGTTGAGGTTGGATGGCGAGAGATTTTGAGTTGGTACTCGGTGGAGCAGACTATGGATGAGAGGGAGGTCTCAAGGAGAGATCTCACTGGAGATGCACTTCGACACACCATGGGGTGCAATGGTTTTTTTCCCTTCTCACAAGAGCAGATAGAAGATGGGGGACATCTTCGGATGGATAACATCTCTCATGCTTGTGTTGGACATCCCTTGAGCCATACACATCATGATGGGAGGTTTTTGCCTACCACCTATTTGATTCTTGACGGGGTCTCATTGATCCTTGAGAAGTTTATACTTCAAAATCCCATGAAGTGCAAAATCGGAAATTTGATTTGGGAGGATGGTAGCCCTCATGGGAGGAGTACCAGGATGAGGAGAAGGAGGCATCCACAAGTGATTGAGTGGATGGGGATGATGAGCAAAGAGCTAGGAGGCTATTTGCAGATCTATGACACCAGGCAGCAGGAGGCTTGGCTGCGCTGGTTACTCTTGAAAGAGTTTGGCCATCACTTGGCAAACACTCTTCCTAAGAGTAGGAGGATGGGGAAAAGATGGATGGATACTTGCATCAGTGAGCAGCATAGAGTATGGATGCACGGTGTTGATGTGTTACTCATATCATTCATTGTGTCGTCATCACATGAGTTGCATGATGGAGGTATGGGGAGGCAACACAATTTATTATTGCTTTGCTTGGGAGAGCAAGGGCAGATTTGCCCCCACACTTTGCATGATGTTGCAGGAGGAGGAGATGGCACTATCTCCTTGGTCTTTGATTGGGAAGCACTTCCATCTTGGGAGGTATTCCATATTTGTTGCAGCATTATTAGAGGAGTCTTTGACAAGGAACATGTCAAAGAACAGAGTCTTGTATTGACAGGAACTTATTTGCATGAGCTCACAGCATTGTCACCTTGGAGCAGAACATTATGGATGAAGTGTGCGCAGCAGAGATATGGTGGATCTATAACCCATAGGTCCCAGGATCACTTCATATTTGTTGCACAAAGAGGAGGTAATGATGATAGAGACATCTATGGCATGTTCTTCTTGACTTGGGTTTCCAAGCATGAGGAGGATTATCTTCTTGCAGCACATGGTTCATTCTTCTTCATAGCATGCCAAAACACTATGGAGGACTCATTTATGGATCCATGTACCATCTTACTTCCAGCATATGGTGAGGGTTTTGTCTATACATTCATTGGTTTGCACACTCTTGCCATTCCTATGCAGTACATTGCTTCACAAGAGGGCAAGCTTGTCACATTGCTCCATGAGTTGTATTGGGCCAATCTACATGATGGAGGCAGCCATCTCTTTTGTGGCCTTGGGAAAATGTTTTATCATCACATGTATGTTCATTTTCTGCACTATAGCATGTATCATATAAAGACATGCATGATTAACTATGTAACAAGAAACATTTTGCCATGTACTTTCATCAAGCAACAACTTGTAAAACTGCGCTGTACTTGTTTGGGAAGCTGTTGGTACCTTCTTGCACCACATGAGACCTTCAGCATTTCCTTCATTTTGCTACTGATCATGTCTTCATGTGCTGATATAGATCAGATTTGTATGGGAGGCTTGATTATGAGAGAGACACATGAGCTGATTGTGCCTTTGAGTATTTCCTGCACTACATGTTCTAATAGGAGCATGGGAGGAGGCATGGCCACCACTACTACATATGTGTTCTCTTTTGAGGTGGGCCATGAGATTGATATTCATCCATTGTACAGCTATGGGCAAGTGTTTGGTCTTATGTTGTTGTCATATTCAGCCATTTACTATCCATTAGTAGATGTGATGAATCTTGTACATTGCTTGCCATGTAATTTTCTGAAGTTGCAGTGGATGAGACTACGTTGTATCCTTGTGAGAGATTGTTTGCATTATGTATCCTCATGTAGAACCTTTAGCAAACATCTCATTAGGGTGATCCATGATGACCATGTCATATTCTTCATGGATGGTTTGTTTTGGGCCAGCTTGTTCTTCATTGATGGAGGAACCTTCTATGGTGGATTGTTTTTCACTTTGCCATTGGAGGGCAATGGTTTTGCAGCCCAGGATCAGCATAGACTCTACACTTGTCATGAGTGGAGAGAAGGACAGCATGGGGTAAGCTATGATGCTTGCCAAGTTCATATTTTCAGCCCACCTTCATTACCGGAGCTTGAGGTGGAAGGAGATTTTTGGGAGTTGCCTTGTTGGGAGGTGGCTCATTTTTTTTGGATGATTGCTTGGAGATGGAGGATCCACAGGAGGGAGATATTCTTCATTATATTTCCGACTCCACGCCTTGATTGGAGAGGGGTGATGAGTTGGTTCACAGTTGATGGGCCAACTTACACATTCATAGATGCAGAGCAGCAGCAGTCATGGTCTTTAGTCATAGCCAGAGGCAGTGAGCAGTTCGAGCCATGGGACTTGGGCTATTATTGGCCACAGTGGCGATGGGATCCGGGAGGACTATTGATTGGCTGGTACCATGAGAGGCCAGTTTGGGATCCTGGCATTGAGATATCCCTTCATATCAGGGTGATGCAGGAGACAGAGAGGTTTCAGTGGGACCCAGGCACATTTTGCAGTACTAGTGGGGAGCCTCAGCTAGAGAGTAGGCTTGTTCAAGCATTGCTTGAGAACAAGCAATTTTTGCCGGATGAGGATGCCACTTGGGAGAGCGAGCAGATTTTACAGCATCCATCACTTCAGTTGCTTGAGGACAAGCAACGTTTTGCCGGGGGAGACTGTAATATTCCCAATTAGCTTTGCTAATTGGAATATTTCATTTTTTGCTTATTTTGCCGCTCTAGCTAGAAATAATAAATAAAGTGAGAAATAAGAGGGGTCACCTCACTTTAGTCACCTCACTTTATAAAATAAAGTGTTTTCCTAGTAGATTGACGTTATAACTTAGAGAGGGGGCCTTGGGGGGTCCACATGTGTATGAGGGGAGGCCTCAGGCTGACCCAAGGTTAACTGCGCAGGCCAAGGAGAGTGAAGGACGCAGTCAAGGTTTTGGAGGGAGTTTAGCACTATAAAAGGTGGGGTTCTCACCTCATTTGGGCATGCATGATTTGATATTGATATTGAGAGCTAGACTTATGTCTGCTTCAGCACGCCGGTTGTTTAGTCGGTCTGCAGCACTGTTTAGTGCAACCGAGTGTCTCCGTTCGGAGATCTCACCCTTAGCCTCGGGGGACTTCGAGTGCCTGCCCTGGTAAGGTTATTTTCTTAGTATCACCCTTAGCCTCGGGGGACTTCGAGTGCCTGCCCTGGTAAGGTTATTTTCTGAGCATCATCCTTCAGTTTCAGTGGTATTTGGTAGCAGTTTCTGGTGGAGATTTTGGAGAAGAGAACACCCCTTCTTGTAGCTGCGCAGATCCAGGAGGAAGGACGAGTCGAAGGAAAGAACGCGAGGAATCAGTAGGAGGACTCGAATACGAGCGGTCGGACGCGGTCCCGAGAGAGGACGCAGAGATACGGAGAGTTGGCATGCGATTCGGCCTTGGAGGACGCGGTGCGAGGGAGATGGCGAGATCCGGCCTAGATGCGGAGGTTAGCATCGGATCCGGCCCAACACGGAGGGCCCAGAGATGCGAGGGAGATGATGACCAGATCCGGCCTAGATGCGGAGAGTTCGCATCGAGATCTGACCTTGGAGGCGCAGATACAGGAGATATTGGCGAGATCAGAGCTGATGCGAGATGAATGGCGACGAATCTAGCCTTGGAGGGCGCGAATGCGGAGTGATAGGACGCGAGATGCGGATATCGGAGGACCCGGATCCGACGGTGGCGCGGAGTCGGGGAGGAGTATTTGATCGATGGGCGAGTCTTGTGTGTGGGGTTTGGTAGCGTTTTTCAGTGTTTCCAGCCTTGAGGAGCTTATCATCTCATCTGGAGGATTTGTGGCCAGTGTTTCATCTGTCTTCTGCGCTGTCACTAGCAGAGACAGCGTTTTTATTGGTGAGGGTTTTGATTGGTGGTGGAGCTTCAGTTTCACATTCACTGGGGTTTGTTTGGAGGATTGAGATCAGCCATCTTTTCTATCTTCAGCTCATAGTTCCAGTGCATTCCAGCAGTTGTTCTTCATAGCAGATCTTCAGCCAGCTAGGACGCTGTCCATATCTGCAGCCATTATTTGTTCTGAGAGGGTCTCCACTTGCCTAGGGCAAGGATAGGTGCACTCCTTCTGATTGTCTTGTATTCCTATCTATGTATTCTCAGATTAATAAAATGGCTTAGTGTTCTGGCATTCTATGTGTACTTGCTCCATTATCTGGTTCCAGCATTTTGTTTTATATCTGTCTGGCATATTTCTGTATATTACTGGTTATTTCCCTTTGGGGATATTACATCCTCCCTATCCAGATCTGCGTCCTCTCTATCTGGATCTGCTGGATCTGCGTCCTCCCTAGCTGGATCTGCGTCCTCCCTATCCAGATCTGCGTCCTATCTCCTTGGATCTGCGTCCTCTGCCCTAGCCTGCGCAGTCTCAAGAAAGGGGGTAACTCCTCTACCAAATCTCCACCAGAAACTACTGCAAATCACCACTGAAACTAAAGGAAAGAAACCTTGCTCGAGCAGGCACTCGAAGTCCCCCGGAGCCAAGGGTGAGATCTCCGACCGGAGACACTCAGTTTGCACTAAACGATCTTTGGGACAGACAAGCTCTTAGAGCGTCTTGAAGTAGACGAAGTCTAGCTCTCAAATATCAATATCAAATCAACCCCCAAATGAGGTGAGAACCCCACCTTTTATAGTGCTAAACTCCCTCCAAAACCTTGGTTGCGTCCTTCACTCTCCTTGGCACAACGCGGTTAACATTGGAGTCGAGCGTGAGGCCTCCCCTCATACTCATGTGGACCCCCAAGGCCCCCTCTTTAAGTTATAACGTCAATCAACTACGAAAAGCACTTTATTTTATAAAGTGAGGTGACCCCTCTTATTTCTCACTTTATTTATTATTTCTAACTAAAGCGGCAAAATTAAACAAAAATGAAATATTCCAATTAGCAATGCTAATTTGGAATATTACAAATTGTCCTCAGAAGAAAAAGGACAAGGAAGCTTCTAGCTCCAAGGCTGCTGTGGCAGACGATGGCTCCGAAGATGGCGTAGCCATGAGCGCTCATGAACCACGAAAGTGGGGCGACATGGATCTGTAGAGCACCTACAAAGTGGCAGTAGGATACTTGACTAGCCCAACTCGTGGATCACATACGAGCTACGGGAGCCTTAAGACGGTAGCGGGACAAGTGAAGCAGTGGCTACAGAAGATCACAGATGGAGCAGAGGCAGAGCTGGATGCTGAGAGGGAGCAGCGCAGTGCAGATGCAGCAGCAGCAATGTAGCAGCGTAGAGACTTCAGGAGGACAGCGCACCGCAGCAGCAGTGTAGGGGACTTCAACGCAGAGGAGGTATACTTACGCAGTGCAGAGCTGCAACAGCCTCCAAATGACAGCACGGAGCACCAGCGTATGGAGCTTCAGTGATGAGATGCAGCCAAACTGACTTGTGTGTCAAAGATTGGGCAGGAGTTCTTCAGTTGCTTACTCTCAGCAACTGAGTTGCAGTGCAGCAGTTGGTTTTCATTGTTGTAGCATCCGGAAGTGTTCCAAGTCTCAAACTTTGCAGGGAGGCTTGAACATCAGCATTCCAAAGAACCCATAAACAGTTTGTGGAAATTCCATTTGGTTCATGACTTATTAAACTAATTAATTGTTTTAATGAAGACCGTAAGTCTAAACTTAGGGAAATGAAATAATTAAAGGGTATTAATAAGTCAGAGTGTGAATATTCTAGAAAACATGGATCAAGTCAAGTTTTAATCTTAGCCATTGATTAATCTTCTAATCTAGTCCATTGGTTTTTCAACGAGAAGATTATAAAAGAAGGCTTGAGGGTTATTTGGATAACAAGCCAGGATTACACTCAGTACCTGAAGGAGATCGATTCTGAAGTAACAGAATTCGATTTCAATGGGAGAGTTGCAGGGCGAAGAGTTTACAGAAGCAGAAGGAGGAGGGAGTCAGTAGTGATCGAGTTCAGGGACAGAGGGTAGCAGTGGGTCACTGGAGGCATCTTGAGGCTGCAACGCAGCGAACCCACGCAGTCGCTAAGTAGACTTACGCAGTCCAGCAAGGGTAGACAAACACAGGAGCCAGCAAGGGCTGAGCAGGGCGTCAGAGAATTATTCAAGGAAGCCGAAAATTCGGTCTAAGGTGTTTCAAGATTTTATCTTCCATTCTATTTCCCTGTAAAGATATCATTTCTTGAAGAATTAATAAAACCCTCATCTACTGCATCGATTTTCCCGCATTGGATTTTTCTGGAGACAATTGTCCAAAAATAACTGTGTACATGTGATTGATTCTTGTGCTTATGTCCTTTACTATTTATTTCTCTGCATATGTAGTTGTGAATGTTGCAATAGTATTTATTTCGATATTTGCTAGAAGAATTCTGAAAATTAACTTATTGAAATAATAACTAGGAGGAATAAATCTATCATTGCAACTGGATAGTTTTCATATTGAAAATTTCACATGGTATTAGAGCTAGAGATGAGTAACAGGAAGGGAGAATCGACTAGTGGACGGACGTCTACTGCTGCTGTAGCAGCGCAGAAGGGTTCACGCAGTTCTCCAGAAAGGGAAAGAAGCATGACTGAACAGATGGATCATAATGTTTCAGTATTGGCATCCAGACTTGAGGAAGATTTTGCTTGCGTATCTAGCACTGCTTCTTCTAATGTCTGGTATATTGACAGTGGAGCCTCTACTCACATGACTGGAGTACGAACTGTTTCTCTGACTACCAAGAAGAGTAGATAAATTACAAAATAACCATGGCTATTAAAGAAAAATGCACTCCTGTTGGGAGAGGTACCATAGTTTTTCAAACCGAGGTTGGCAATAGAATCCGGGCCACTAATGTTCTGCATGTGTCAGGTTTGGGGATGAACTTGCTCTCAGTGTCTCGGCTTCAAAACTGAGGCTATGATGTCTACTTTATTAGCAATAGAGTCTACATGAAACACCCCAGTTGGAAGAAGAAGGCACAGATTTGGGTAAGAAGCAACAAACTGTACAAGTTACAGCCTTAGTCTCCAATGGCACTGGTCGGTAGCACAGATGAAACGGACCTGAATGAGCTATGGCACAAAAGAATGGGGCATTTGCATCATGGGGCATTGAGAACTCTTCATAAGACTGTCACAAGTGTTCCAGAGCTGAGCACTAAACGAGATGATGTCTGCAAGGGATGCGTATTGGGAAAATATGCCAAGGCAGCATATCAGAGAAGCAACAATAGGGCCAAGGGTTTATTGGACCTGATAGACTCAAATATTTGTGGAACGATGTCCACTAGAGCTCTTAGCGGTGCCAAGTACTTTGTCACCTTCATTGATGACCATTCTAGGAAAACCTGGATCTATTTCTTAAAGACCAAGGATGAAGTCTTCAGTCGGTTGAAAGAGTTTAAGGCTCTGGTAGAAAATCTAACAGGTAAGCGGATCAAGGTGTTGCGATCAGATAATGGAGTTGAATACATAGATAAAGAATTCATTGGATTCTGCGCAAGGGAAGGAATCAAAAGGGAGTGGACAACTCCATATAATCCGGATCAGAATGGTGTGGCAGAAAGGAAAAATCGGACTATTGTTGAAGCTACGAGAGCCATTATGTATGACCAAGACATGCCCAAATTCCTGTGGGCTAAAGCGTGTAATACAATTGTCGACATTCATAACAGGACTCCTCACGTTGCACTGGGAAAGATCATGCCAGAAAGTGTCTTCACTGGCAGTGAGCCTGAAGTGAGTCACTTTACTGTCATGTGCCCAGTGAGAATAGGAAGAAGTTGGAGATGACTGCCGAAAAAGGGTATTTGGTAGGATACAACGAGAATGCAAAGGCATATCACATCTATATTCATGAGAGTAGGAAAGTCGTGGTGCGAAGGGATGTAAAGTTCATGGAGGAGAAGGCCTTCAGAAGATCCCGCAAGATGCCTTCTGCTACGCAATCTGAGGAAGAGCCTCTAATACAGCCCCAACAACCAGCAACAGAAAAACTCAGTTGCCTCTCCAAGGCATAGGGATCCAAGGGATGTGTCTCCCGAGGTTTGCAAGAGGGAGAGTCGATAAATCCACCCACTACCACTGGAAGAACGAGCAGGGAACTTCAACAGATTCTGAAGGATGTAGAGGACTTTGTCGGAATCCCCCGAAATGAGAAGAGACAGCGTAAGCAGCTTGAGAGGTATCAAGCCTCGATTGCTCAAGTTGGAGAACCTTTCAGTTTTCGGGGAACAGCTCAGCACCAGGTGTGGGTTGATGCAATGGTGGAAGAGTACAGTTCCATCATGACGAATGATGTCTGGGAAGCAGTCCCTAGACCTCAGGAGAGATCAGTTGTAGGATCCAGGTGGATCTACAAGATCAAGTATGCTGCAGACGGCAGCATCGAGAAATTTAAAGCCAGGTTTGTGGCTAAGGGGCATGCTCAGAAGGAAAGAATTGACTATGAAGAAACCTTTGCCTCTGTAGCCAGGTACACCTCTATAAGGTCCGTGATATCCCCTGCTGCACATATGGGATGGGAAATTCACCAGATGGATGTCAAGACAACATTCTTGAACGAGGTGATAGAGGAAGAGGTGCATATACAACAACCGGAGGGCTTTGAGACACATGACCAGAAGACTCATGTGTGCAGATTGAAGAAAGCATTATATGGACTGAAGCAAGCTCCTAGAGCTTGGTATGGTCGAAAAGACAACTACCTACAGAAAATGGGATTCGTGAAGAGTGACGCAGATCCTAATCTCTACTATCTGAGAGTAGGGAGTGAGTCATTGATACTGGTTTTGTATGTAGATAATCTATTCTTGACAAGATTATCAAGGCTTATCACAGATTGCAAGAAGAATTTGGCTGAAGAATTTGACATGAAGGATCTAGGACGGATGCACTATTTTTTGGGGTTGGAAGTTTGGCAGCAGAATGGGGAGATCTTCCTTGGTCAAGGAAGATACAATACAAATATTCTGAAGATATTTCAGATGGAGGATTGTAGACCCATGACGACTCCAATGATCACCAACTGGAAGAAAATCAACACGTCCGAAGATGATGAGGTTGATCCTACGCTATATAGGCAGCTCATAGGGTCGTTGATGTATCTGCTAATTACAAGGCAAGACATTTGTTATGCTGTAAATACCCTCAATCAGTTCATGGTGGAACCGAAGAGGGCACATTGGGAAGCAGCCAAGCATTTTCTCGGGTACCTTCAAGGAACAGTCGAGCTTGGATTGAAGTACACCCGTAGCAATAATGTAAGGTTGAGTGGTTTCACTGATGCAGATTGGGTTGGAAGTTCAGTAGATCGGAAGAGTACCAGTGGGTATTGTTTTAATATAGGATCAGGAATGACTTCTTGGTGCAGCAGGAAACAGAAGTCCGTAGCACTGAGTTCAGCAGAAGCAGAGTATATGGCAGTCAACACAGCTTCGTGCGAGGCTATATGGCTTCGAAAACTGTTAGTGAACCTACTCAAGGAGAATATGGAAACGACCAACATCTTATGTGATAATCAAAGTTGCATCAAGCTCTCTGAAAATCCTGTGTTTCATGATAGGTCGAAACATATTGACATCAGGTGTCATTTCATCAGGGACTGTGTACAACATGGCGCTATTCAGTGGCAGTACACTCCAATAGGAGAACAAGTGGCAGACATCCTCACTAAGGCTCTAGGAAAGACAAAGTTTGTCTACTTCAGAGAGAAGAAGGGGATGATGAAGAATCCCTTCCAATAGCAAGAATGGATATAATCAATTTTCAGAGGGAGATGTGGTACAGATGCAGAAGTGGCAGTGGTAGTGTCAAAGCCAGCAGTACAAAGCACAGCAGCGTCCACAAATCAGCAGCGCAGAGGGTGCTTCAAAAGCAGAGCAGCTTGCAAAAGGCATATTGTTTGAACACCTTCCTCGCTAAGAGGGAGTGTTGATTTTTGTAGCATCTGGAAGTGTTTCGAGTCTCAAACTTTGCAGGGAGGCTTGGACAACAGCATTCCAAAGAACCCAAAAACAATTTGTGGAAATTCCACTCAGTTCATGACTTATTAAAATAATTAATTATTTTAATGAAGACCCTAAGTCTAAACTTAGGGAAATGAAATAATTAAAGGGTATTAATAAGTCAGAGTGAATCTTCTAGAAAACATGGATCAAGTCAAGTTTTAATCTTAGCCATTGATTAATCTTCTAATCTGGGCCGTCGGTTCTCCAACGAGAAGATTATAAAAGAAGGCTTGAGGGACACTTGGAAAACAAGTTGGGCATACACTCAGCACCCGAAGGAGATCGATTCTGAAGTAATAGAATTCAATTTCAGTGGGAGAGTTGTAGGGTGAAGAGTTTGCAGAAGTAGAAGGCGGAGGGAGTCAATAGTGATCGAGTTCAAGGACAAAGGGCAGCAATGGGTCACTGGAGGCAGGTTGAGGCTGCAGCGCAGAGAACCCACACAGTCCCTACGCAAACTTACGCAGTCCAACACTGGGACTGTGTAGTGAAACATGCAAACAAGCACAAGCGCCAGTAGGGGCTAAGCAGGGTGTCAAAGAATTATCCGAGGGAGCCGGAAATTTAGTCTCAGGTGTTTCAAGATTTTATCTGCCATTATATTTCCCTGTAAAGATATCATTTGTTGAAGAATTAATAAAACCCTCATCTACTGCACCGGTTTTCCGGCATTGGGTTTTTCCAAGGACAATGTCCAAAAATAACTGTGTACATGTGATTGATTCTTGAGATTATGTCATTTACTATTTATTTCTCTACATATGTATTTGTGAATTTGCAGTAGTATTTATTTCGATATTTGCCAGAAGAATTCTGAAAATTAACTTATTGAAATAATAAGTAGGAGGAATAAATCTATCATTGCAACTGGATAGTTTTTAGATCTAAAATTTCACAGTTGGCAGCACAATGCAGCAGATTGAGAGGGAGCTGCATTACAGATGTAGCAATGGCGCTGGCAGTGTCATGGGCAATAGTACGGGAGAGCAGCAGCAGCGCATTGAAGAAGGGCAAGAGGCCAAGCATCAGCACAGAGACCCACACCAGAGATCAGTGCAGAACTTCGAGGTGAAGTGTTGTGCTACAACATATTCCTCGCTAAGAGGGAGTGTTGAGATTTTTGATGTGTTGGGGTAGCATCGGATGTGCTCTAGCTCCCAAACTTTGTGGAGAGACTAGAGTACATGAGATCTCCAAAACCCGTATAGGGATTTGAGAAATTCCATTCTATTTAAGAGATATTTAATTAATTAATCTTTTTAATTAAGGACCCTAAGTCTAACTTAGGAAAATTAAAAGATTAAAGTTAATTAAATTAAACATGTGATGAAAATGACTTAAGTCACACAGATCAAGCTTTCTTTTAATCTTAGTCGTCGATTCAAGATTAGATCACGGTCGTTGGTTTCCCAACGAGAAAATTATAAAGGAAAGGCTTGGGGTCAATTGGAGAATACACACAGAGGCAGAGCACTGAGACTAAGCTAGAATTCTAGGGCGTGGTTTACTAAGAATTTCCAAAAGTGTTTCAGTTGCAGTGAGGGGTAGTATTAGTGAAAGGGATGATCTGATCCCAGGCCAAGGGTGCAACACGAGGCAGAGAAGCAGCACACTGAGCAGTGCAGAGGGAGCAGCAGCTACGCAGCGCAGCCACAGCCCAGAACGAGCAACGCAGAGGCAGCAGCAGCTACGCAGGCCCAAAAAGGGCAGCGCAGAGGCAACAGGAAGTCAGTAGGGTTGACACAGGCCCAGCCAGGGCAGCGCAAGGGCAATGTAACCTAGTCTAGGGTAACACAGGCCCTTCTTGAGCAGCGCAAGGGCTGACGCAGGCTCGCAGAGATGACGCAGTGGGCTTCAGAGCAGCATTGGGGTTTTTGAAGCCTGAAAAGGGTTGAGTTCTATAAATCTCGTTTGAGGGTGTGAATTGGTCAGTTTACCTGTCTCCGGAACATAGGTATAGCTGCAGTTTATTTCTCTGTCAGGTTAACTAGTTGGTGCCTAGATTTCTTGTACTTAGATTTTACTTAATAAAAACCCCAGCAGCCAGAAGACTGGTTTTCCCGCATTGGGTTTTTTTCGGGAAAAGTTGTCCAGAAAATCCTTGTGTGTCACTTTGTCATTGTGCATGTATTTAGTTTAGATCTGTATGTGTAGGTTGTTAATGTGTTTACTTCGATGTTAATAATGAATATTTCAGATTAATAGCTTGTCTAAGTAGGATAAGTAAATCAAGATTTAACAGTAGGGTTTATGTTTAAGCATATTTAGAAATTTTCACATAGTGCTCTCTTCCGTTTGCACACATGTTTACCCCTCTAATGTATCTCAAAGCCCTCTGGTTGTTCAATGTATACCTCCTCTTCTATCACCACATTCAAGAAAGTTGTCTTGACATCCATCTGGTGAATCTGCCATCCCATATGTGCTGCTAAGTATATCTAGCAACTGGGGCGAAGATCTCCTCATGGTCTATACCTTCCTGTTATAGTCCATTTTGTCACATCTGGTCAATCGGCTTACAAACTGGATCAATCAACATCCTTTTACCCCTTAACATCATCATGGCACAAATCCCTATGCATGACACACTCATATCCCAGAGTTTCAGCTTGAAAAAACCTTGTTTCATTCATTTTAAGGACCAACGCTCCCTGGCCTCCTATTAGATAGTGTTAATCTACAGGTTGCTCCATTGTGGCTTGCGCTAATCACTTATAGGTTGATCCACTATGCACCTGCATTGGTTCTAGAAATTCGGGAAAAAGAGAGAAATTCTGAAAGCCTCTTTTTTCAGAAGCTTCCAAAATTTGTTACAACTATTTACCTTAGATAATGCAGTTGGATCATATCCTATCCTACCTTGGAGTTTCCATCCCTTATCCTTTGATCCCATCCTCCCATCAAGAGTGGATCTCAAACCCTAGATTGGTAAATGGATAAGAACTCCCAACTTACCCACCTCTCCTATATATTTGTGGCCATCCACAACCTAGGGGTTGGCTTTTGGAGATAGAATTCTACCCTCATGCTGCTGTTGTAAAGAGTTAACATTCCATGCATTAGGGTGATTAGAGGTGCACTTTGTGACAGAAAAGGAACAAGTCAATTTGGAGGAGGTCTTCTACAAGATCAACTCGTATTTCTGGTTGTAACTCCTTACATTTATATTAATGCAAAGAGTTCTTTGTTTTCCTATATCTAATGTTATGATTTCATGTATTTCGATGTGATCCATTGAATGAAGTATTTAGATGATGTTACATAGATACCGTAGATCATTGGCTTGTGTTGTCTGATTGTGCAAGTTCTAATTTTCACGACGAGACCTAGAATTGGAGCATTCAAGCCAAGAAAGGAGTGAAGCATATGTTTGATTACAGGTAGGCTTCGACCCATCATCCATTTACTTTTAAGGAAAACAATAACTACTTTGTCTTTTTGTTGTTCTAGACTAAACCACCAAGTCTAGGTAAGACACTTCTGTCCGCAGTCATAGATTTTGTATAACAAATTGGCGACTCCGCTGGGGAAAGTTATTTTCCTTTGGTGGTTTCTTTGCCCTTATTGTTTGTTTCACCTCTTCTTCAAACCTTCACTGTCATCTTCAATCAAGAACATACCTATGAAGACCTTTCATTGAGTCTCAATTGCAAAATTTGTGTTGGAACTCTCTTATCCTTGACCAAGGCTCCCTCTGGTCTAGGGACAAAGCGTTGCACCTCTGCAAAGCCTTCTTTGTGCCTGCGTTGCAAGGCACTGGTGCCTCTAATGGACCTGCGTTGGCCCCTGTTCATGCATGAATTTTCCTTTGTCGTGATTTTCTCTCTAATCAGCCTTGTTCCAACTACCCTTCCTTGATTCTTTGAGTGTCTTGTGGTCCCTCTGAAGCCTCCATTTAGTTTTCTTTTGTTTTGATACCTTTGGTAAGGATTTGTTTGAATATTTTCCTTTGTTCTTATCATTAGGTTGCTTGCAAACTAATTTTGTTTGATCATTGGTTGCTTGGATGAATTGTTGTTCTAGTCCTCATTCAAAAAAGTTTATTTGAATCAGTGATTAAACTTTGAATCTTAGTTTTCTTCATTTTTGAAAATTAAGAGACTTGAAAAGAAAAATATTTGCATTGGCATTTAGGGTTTTGTGTGTGCATTGAAATTGAAACAGTTGCATTGGAAAGGGATTGCATTTTGCACATTTGTTTGCTACATATTGTTTGTTGCATACTCTTTATCTCTTCCCTTCCTTTACATACATTTTCATTGAATGAGAAAGATTCCATTTCTTCATGCTAGTTTGCATTTTAGGATATTCAGGTGACATTCACGGTGAGCCCCAAAACTAGAACTTAATCCAAGATAAACAATAAAATTTATTGAATCAACCTAAGGAGCATTTGTAACATTAACGCAAACATTTATATGTCTAGGCTAGAGACATGTTTCAGCGTCATTAAACGTAGGAGTTGTCGTTGTTTTCCAGTGTTGCGTCTCGGGGATGAAATCTCGTTCCATGTACATGCGTGTCGAGGATCGTTCTCCATGTATTTTTGGGTATATCGAACAACGCTCCACGCACGTAAAGTACATGGGAACGCTGTCATCGAACGATTACGCATTAGACAACACTACAACGGACTGCACTCCCACGTACCATAGAGTATATTTTGGGAGTCCCCTATAGGTTGTTATCCTCGCCATAGGTAACCGAGTCGGCCACCTTGTATACCGTGATACACCGAACACAGAATTTGGGAAGATTGGTTGTCGTACGTTAAGTCCTTGGTTCGCCAAGGTGTATATTGTTGTTCACGGTTGCTTGGTAATCCTTTATGCCTAGATTACCCTCTTTTTTATTTATTTTTGTGTTAGTTTCTAAAATTTGTTAATCCAACGTAGAAGAGAAAAATCCCCCGCCCTGTCGTTCGCGTAGAATGCAAAATAAGTCTCCTCTTCCACCAGAGGCTACTCCTGGCCATCGTCAGAAGCACAAGAAGACGCAAACTACCGAATCTTGAACTTCAGGAACTAGTTCAAGTCCTCCTCCTAAAATTGATCTACCAGAATCATTTGTCCCTTTGAGTTCTGAGCCCGAGATTACATCTACTCTTACCGGTGAATCTAACACAATCGAAACATAAGTCCCTGAAACCTTATTGCCTGAGGTTATTGAACCTGACTTTCCTGAGTCAGATACTTTACTTCCTGACGTTGTTGAACCTGAGGAGACTCAGTCATCTTCACCTATTACTTTAGGTCCTTCCCCTTCTCTTCCTTTTTCTCAAACATAACCTCCACCTATATATCTTGGACCCGACAAGGAACCTCTTCCATACGAACTTGTGAGTATTGAAGAGATCACACAAGAAGAGCATCGTCCCTCTACTCTTGTTAATCGGAGTGGACTCCATTTTTATCAAACTGATCCTCTTCCTCCTCTTCAGACTCCAACACAAACTCCTTTTCCTGACTCTTTGGACTCACTCGCAGATCTCTCGCGGCAATCTTCATTGGGATTGTTAAACATGACTGGATCCAATCTGAACTATCAGCCTGTGTCCACCACTATGGTTGAGACATCAAATGTCGCTTCCTCATCCATGTTTGCGACATCACCAGAAACACATATGTATGGTGGCCCTTCCGTCCCACCTCGTTATCAGTCTTTATCTAGTACCCTTTCTGGTGCAGCTTCCAGTCCTTGGACCTCACCCATGTCATCTAATTCGGGAATTTCGTTTGGTACTTCTCTTATGTTCATTCAGTCTACTCCTCCTCCTCCACCTACACCTAGAATTGAGCAGCAAGTTGACCCTTATGTTAGTGGGCAAGGTTATCTTCAATAGCCTAACTCTCCTTATGTTGGGTACCCTCCATCTAAATCGCAGTTGCCTCCATCATCCCCTCCTCCTTTCGCAGGGGAGCAACTTGTTGTTGGTATACCTCAAATTGGTAATCAGCTTTATTATAGTCCTCCTTATCCTGGAATGGATGCCAGTGTTTGGAAACCTACTTTGTTTATCCAACCTGGTTCATTTTGGGACTAATTGTTGAATCCTCAACCTATTCCATCTTCATCTCAAATTCCTATCCATCCATCTGTACCTCAAAAAGCTCAAATACAAGTAAGCCAACCTTTACAGGTTGTTGTATCACAACCTATTTTGTCGGTAATTGGTACCTCTCAGGTTCCACTTACCCATCCTTTACAAGGTACCTTATAGTCTCAACCACTTGGGCAAGGTACCCCTCAAATTCCCATAGGACAAAATGTGTATAGTATGGCGTAGTCCCAATCGAACCTACCTTATGCAAGGATGATGCAAAATCCCACTGAACAACAGTATAGAGTCTAGACCCTATCAAGTCGTTCCTCAAGTGCCTTTTCAAGGACGATACGTCCAAACCGAACCATTCCAACCTTTGCAAGGTTATCCTGGAGCTTGTCAACAAGGTTACGCGTATGCTGGTTACTAGAAGCCTCCTTATTTTGGTGCCCAAGTTCCTCCTTATCAGAACCCTTCTTATCCGAGAACGCAAGTACTTGCTGCTCAAGTGATTCCTTCTTATCGAGGTTATCCTTCACCAGATTTCAACCGACAATTCGAATTGCCAAATTTGACTCATCTTACCAACGATCCCATTTCTCATTCGCCCTGGTCGCTGATAATTCCCACCATATTGGCTTCCAATATCCCAAAATTCAATGGAAATCCCGGAGAAGATCCATCAACCCATGTCATGATGTATCATCTGTGGTGTTCTTCGAACTCCCTTAATGATTATTCCATACGATTACGTCGTTTCCAACATACTCTTATAGGTACCGCAGCTAAATGGTACATTGAGTTACCTAGAGCTTCGTTTCACGATTTCAGTATCTTAGCTACCACCTTCCTCACACATTTCCAGTTACCCATCCGATATTAAACTAGAGCGGAAACTCTGACCAACTTTAAACAATCTAAAGCCATTGACATTCAGATCAAATTCATGAGTGGCGGCGTCGTCACTGGTTGGTTAAGACCTTTGTTCCGGATCAATTGCTAGTGGAATGGTTCATTAAATCCCTATTGCCATCTATCACAGAGGATGTAGCCAAAGAAGGAGTCATGATAGAAGAGCAAGTAATTGCTCATGCTCAGTATTTGGACCTCATCTATACCCAATCTGGCATGCTCTATGAAAAGGTACTAGATGCTCTGAGACCTTTGAACATTGTTCCTTCCACTACTGGTAAAGAATCTCATGCTGCAGATGGCATCATTGGTTCTGCTAGTTCGCATATAGTGAGCAAATCATCTGGTGTTGCTCACACTTATTTATGCCCAAAACTCTTCCATCCAATCCTCTTACGGCTTCTTCTGAGATAAATGTTGTTTCATCTGATAAAGGAAATTCTCAACATCAACCGAGAAGTAAAAAGAAAGGGAAAGGAAAGAAAAAGAAAGATTCTTCACTGTAGGATAAACCAACAAATCAATCCTCTGATAAGAAACGAAATGACCGCTACCCATGCTTGATTTGCAACAAGGAGCACTTTACTCGTGACTGTCCTCATCACGCGGAAGTGAATCAGTTTCGCAAATCCTCCACTTCTCCTGCCGTGTTGACCGACCCATTTCCCAATCAAGAGACCCATATGGTTGCTCGGTACCCATCTTCCTCTAACACGGTTTTAATGTTTTCCTCCATGAAGCATAAATATGATATTATGGTGGCTACTCGGAACAAGGACTATGGTAATGTGAATCTTTTGAATAGTCAAGCTACTGATCATCCTGCCAATTCGACATCACCTCCATCCGATCCTCCTCCACCTTTGATTCCTACGGAGTTGACTATTAAGCCTCCGAAGGGCGTTATTCATAAGTCTACTTTCAACCCTCGTGCCAGGGCTACTCAAAATTACAACGTAGTTGAGGACTTGGCACAATCCCCATCAGCTATGTCGACCCTCGAGATATTACAAAACTGCCCCACCTGGAAAAAGGCTTTGCTTTCAGCTATCGGATGTGTGGATCCTTCGGATTCCAACCTAGTTATTTTCAATCAGGAGAACTATTCCCCCCGACTTCCAGCTCAATTGGCCTTTATGATCTAGGTTGTCGTCCATGGTAAGAACGTTCATCGTTCTATTTGTGCATGAGGGAGCCCCGACCTTTATCATGTCTATGTCTTGTTGGAAGGATATTGGTGTGAGATTTTTGTCTATTGCAGCAACTGGAAACTATTCTTCTAATTGAAAAATTAATTATGCATTTTATTTGCTACGGCAAACAACGAATAAAACCACAACTGCAATTTTCACCATAAAAATACTGCAGAAATTAAAATACTGAAAACTAGGAAATTCTAGCACACACATTTATTTTGACACAGTTATTTTTGGACAATTGTCCCCGGAAAAACCCAATGTGGGAAAACTGTGCAGTGGATGAGGGTTTTATTATTATTATTCAGCTGCAATTCTGAGTACAATTATTTAGATGTCCAACTAGCAATCTAATCTGAGGAAAATACTGGAAAAATTATTGTGAGAATTTCCTCTCAACCACAGCTAATTTTTGCCACCGAAATCACCTCCCTAACCTCTGCATTGATCCTCTTGCGTCACCCTCTACGCAGAGCTTACACTAGCCCTATGAGAATCTCGACCTTCCTTCCTTTTCCTCTTCCGAGAACTGGAAACCTTCCTCCCATAATGTTGTTGCCCTCCTCTTCCACGTGTTAGTCATCCTCTGGCTCTATCTTCTATGCTAAGCTTCTGCTACTAAGAAAATCGAACTCCTTGGACAACTAAGTATCTGCGCTAGTGTATTCTCCATCTACCCATCGACTTCTTCTTATAATCTTCTGTTGGAGCGCCAACGGCCAAGATTAAAACATAATCAATGGCCTAGATTAATTCCCTGTCGATCTATGTGAGTTTCTAGATGATTCTCACCTTATCTCAATTAATATTGATTAATTAATAGTATTCCCTAAGTTTAGACTTAGGAAATATTTAAAAAATGGTTAATAATCTAATTGAGACACTTCAAGTATTTCTGGGTTTTGGAGATCTCACGTATTCTAGCATTTCCACAAAGTTTCAAGGCTAGAACACATCCGATGCTACAAAAAATAGCACTCCCTCTTAGCGAGGAATGTGTTCTAGTGTTGTTGCACATCCTGTAGCAACACCTTGTCTCTGCATCATCTCCTGTCATTTGGTTGATGTCTGCCTGTTACTACCCACCAACTACTGCGCAACTCTGATATGTGTTGCAACTATGTTGCTGCTGACCCTGCTGAACTTCTACCAACACTGCATCTGCACTGCAATTCCCTATCATTTGTTGTTGCTGCAACTGCAACATTTGCAATTGAGGATCATCTAAAGTAACATGTCCCTTCTACTGAAACAGGTTCTCCACCATACCCATCTGTTCCTTGAAATCGACGAACTTACCTCTCCCTAGAGCTTTCGTGAGTATATCTACAACTTGCTCTTCTGTGGGAGCATACTGTAGCTAGACTGCTCCACGTTGTACATAATCTCTGATGAAATGACATTGAATATCGATGTGCTTCGACTTGTCATGAAACAATGGATTCTCAGAGAGATTTATGCAACTCTAATTATCACAGTAGACACCGGTCGCCTCCATCCTCTGTCTGAGCAAGCTTACTAGCAGCTTCTGAATCCATATAGTTTCTCACGTAGCTGTGCTGGCTATCATATACTTTGCTTCTGCAGAGCTCAGTGCCACTGACTTCTGCTTCCTACTACACTAAGAAACTATCTCTGATCCAACACTGAAGTAGTACCCAAAGGTACTTTTCCTGTCCACTAAAGTGCCTGCCTAATCTGCATCTGTGTAACCACAATATTTGACGCCATCCCCTCGAGTATATCTCAACCCACACTCGACTATACCGTGAACATACCTCAAAACATGCCTCACTGCTGCCCAATGTACCCTCTTTGGCTCAACCATGAACTGACTTAGGGTATTGACTACAAACAGATGTTTGGCCTAGTGTTGACCAAATACATGAGAGACCCAATAAGCTATCTATACAAGGTGGGATCAACATCCTTGTCATCCGATGCATCTATCTTTTTCCAACTGGTTATCATGGGCATAGACATGAGTCTGCAATCCTACATTCTGAACCTCTTTAGAATATCTGTAGCATATCTTCCTTGCCTAAGGAAGATCTCCCATTCTTCTGCCACAACACTTCTAATCCTAGGAAATAGTGCATCAACCGCAAATCCTTCATGTCAAACTCTGCTACCAAGTTCCTTTTACAGTCCTCTATGAGCCCTGATGATCCTGTCAAAAAGAGATCATCCACATACAAAACTAGAATGAGTGGCTCACCCTCTATCATTAGATAGTAAAGGTTGGGATCTACATCACTCTTGACGAATCCCATCTACTACAAGTAGCTGTCAATCTTACCATACCATGCCCTGGGAGCTTGCTTGAGTCTGTATAGAGCTTTCTTCAGTCTGCACACATGAGTGTGCCTCTCATGAGTCTCAAGAGTCAAAGCCCTTTGGTTGTTCTATGTACACTTTGTTGATTTCTGGTAGCATCGGATGTGCTATAAGCTTCAAAATCTGCAGGGAGGCTAGCAAACATGTATTCCATAGTACCCAGAAATCGTTTTGGGAAATTCCACCCGAAGACAGTTTTATTAAAATAATTAATTATTTTTAATGGATGCTTAAGTATAAACTTAGGAAATTAAAATAATTAAAGCGTAATAATAGAACTAGGTGTGAATCTTCGAGAAAAAGACGGAGATCGATTCAATATGATCCGAGCCATTGATTAGAATCTAATCTAGGTCGTTGATTTGTCAACGAGAAGATTATAAGAAGGACTTCAATGGGCATTTGGAAAATACATCGAGTGAGATCAAGAGATCGATTTCTCAAGTAAGCAGCGCAACGGTTGTCGAAGAAGTCATCGAGGAGATTTCTAGTAGTGAGGGGCAAGGATATTTTTTTCGATTGGAGGTTTCTTGATCCAAAGATACAATTCAGAGAAGGCAAAGAGAGATCCAGATAGGCTGCGCAGTGCCACGTTGGGCAGCGCAGCAAAGCTGAAGCAATGCAAAGCTACGCTAAGGCAACGCAGAGCTTGTGAGGAGATCCATAGATCCGCCGAGGAGCAGATCAGATCCAGTGCTGGGAGCCGGTGTGTGAGACTGCAGGGCCAGAGGATCAAGCATCCAACCAGGAGATTGATCAGCCAGAGGGAGTGATGCAGTGCCTATCAGTTGTGACGCAAAGAAGCACAGTGATTGCGCAAAGGCAGCTTCGGGCTGGATCAGTACTAGATCGACAGTGATAGTGTGAGATATTTCTCACTAATTTTTCTGCCAGTCATATTCTCTATACTGGATAGAAAGTAAGGCATCCAAGATTGTATTTAGAACTACTGCTTCATAATACAAACCCTCAGCTGCTTCACCAGTTTTCGCTCATTGGGTTTTTCCTGGGACTTAGTCCAAAAATAATGGTGTCAATTGTGTGTGCTTTTATTTTCATCTTGCTCAGTGCTTGTTTCCACAAATAAATTAATTAGTGAAGGCTACAGTTGTATTTACTTCGATATTTACAGTGTAACACAGTAAATAACTTGCATGGAATTAACTAGCAGAAGTAATATCATATTGTTGCACTAGGGATTCAGGATTCTGAATTCTCACATGGTATCATAGCGCTGGTGAAGCAAAAGAGCAGAGTCGAAAGAGCACAGTGCTGAGAAGAAGAAGGAAATTAAAGAGTTGCATAGGCAGCAAATCGAATCCCCAAAGGCGTTGTGCAGTGCAGGTCAAGAGGGCAAGATTCTCAAGGAAAAATCTCTCTCTGAGTGAGTCGACACAGAGGAACATTTTCCAGATTGAGATTTTCCAACAACAGTGGGAGCAGCGCAGCAGCTTCAGCACAACGCAGTCTTCAGCTAGGACGCAAATTTTCTGCAGCAACTTGCTAGTGCAAAAAAGCACCAGAAGAAGGAAGAAAGAGAATACTGAGGGAATTCTGACCTCAGAGAATTTCTTGCCCAAGAAATTATAATTTCCCACGCAAAAGCAGCAGTAACCGAGATTAATTTTGCTCAATCCAACAAGGAGTGCGTAGAGCCAACTGCGCAAAGGGTTAGAGGCAACATTCGACATTTGTTTGGGTGAGATGGCAGCAACTGGGCTAAGAGATCAAGATCGTTTGGAGGGTGCCTCCAACTATGTGATCTGGAAGGCAAGGATCTCCTTCCCTCTATATGAGCATGATCTCAAGGCATTTATCGATAATGTGGTAGTTGTCCCTGCAGATCCGGATCAATTGAAAGCCTACAAGAAAGATATGGCAAAAGCCAAAAGACTGATCCTCGACGGAGTGAGAGATAACATTGTTTCACACATATCTGGCAAAGGGACAACCAAGGAGATGTGGGATGCTTTGGCTACGTTGTATGAGGGATCTTCCGAGCAGTGAAAGATGATCTTGGAGGAAAAGATGAGATCTACAAGGATGCAGGAGGGGGATCGCATGGATCTGTTCCTTTCGAAGCTTCAAGAAATCCGAGATCAGCTAGCATCTGTAGGGTCAGTGCCTTAGGCTACAAAGATGATGAGGTTGGCCATGAATTCAGTCCCAAAAGAATGGCAAGTCTTTGTCCAGAGTATCCTGGGCAAAAAAAGTTGCCAGATTGGGAAGGAATGTGGGTTGTGTGAAAATTTATGAATCCTTATTACAGAAATCCTACTGCAAAAATCTGGTTTATTTCTCCTACTTGTGTTTTTTATTTAACAAGTTATTTTCAAAAATATTCAGAAAACATTGAAGTAAACACACTACAGCCTACACATACATACAGATCGAGTACTGAATAATTAAGCACATTCGAAAAAGGACACACAAGATTTTTCGAACAAATGTCTCCAGAAAAACCCAATGTGGGAAAATCGGTGCAGCAGCTCTTGAGGGTTTTATTATTATGCAGAATTTTGAATACAATCTAGGGTACCAGTAGTGGTTTACCCAACAGAGAAACTCCCAACAGAAGTGCCTATATCTTTGGAGATAGATAATATAGTTGATTCAACTAAGGATGAAGAACCCCACTAGTGCCTACGCAGTCACTGTGTCACCCTTCAATGTGGCTTCATCACCCCTTCTGGATTTGTTGAATACGAGCCCTATCTGGCCAACTAAAACCCCAGCGCAGCTCTCTGAGTTACTGCGTCAGCCTCTTCTGGCTCTGCATCCCTCTACGTGAGCCCTTTTGGCTCTGCGTCACCCCTGTTGGGCTTACACTTCCTTTGCGTCACCCCTCCTGGGCTTACGTTGCCTCTGCATCACCCCTCCTAGGCTTATGCTGCTTTGTGGTATATATCTGTCTCTCTACTATTGTATTCTCGGCCTCAGATCTGACATCCCTCGGCCGATCTGCCCCTCGCTGCACTGCAAGCTCACTCGAAAATTCTCAGCAAACCGCGCCCCAGAATTTCAACTTAGCTCAAGTGTTGTCGCTATGTTTGTGTTCTCCAACTAACCCCAAGCCTTCCTTTAATACGTTTTCTATTGAGAAATCAACGGTCGTGATCTAATCGTTAATCAACGGTTAAGATTAAATTAGATTTATCGTCACTTAGAAGCTTCTCACCTACATGTTAAATTAATTCACTTTAATTATTTTAATTCCCTAAGTTTTAACTTTAGGCCCCATAAAAAATAATTAATTTTTTGAATAACTTTCACTCCGAGTGGAATTTCTCCAAACGATTTATGGGTCTTGGAGATCTCATGTGTTCTAGTCCCTCCACAAAATTTTGGAGATAGAGCACATCCGATGCTACCCAAAATCAACACTCCCTCTTAACGAGGAATGTGCTCTAGCAATACTTCTCACCAGAAGCATCACCCTGATCCACGACATCGGTCCTCTATGTTGTTGAGCTTGGCTTGTTGCCCCTCATCCACTGTGTTGCTGCTATCTGTACTGCTGCCCATGACTCTACCACTGTCACTGTTACATCTGTACTACAGCTCCCTCTCAAAATGTTGCATCATGCTGCCCATAGCAATGCCACTGCTAACTATTGCACTGCAACTCAGTTGCTGAGAGTTGAGCAACTAAAAGACCTCCCAAAAACAGACATACTGGTCAGTCTGGATGCACCTCGATGTTGGAACTACCTCTACTGCTAATCTGTGCTGACCCTCTGATGCCACTGCATTGTTTCTGCTCTGCACTACGTTGTTGCTGCTTCTCCTCTGCGCTGCTTCAGACTTCGGCACTCTAGCTCTGCCATCGTCGCTCCATCATCCCTTGCACCAATTGACACCCGTCATTTTGCTACTGTCATTAAGGGCTCCCATAGCCATATGTGATCCAAGAGTTTAGGCACCTTAAGGATCTTGCCCCTTGCCACCATCTATAACTCAATCTACAGATCTATGTCGCCCCACCTCTTCTCTCGAGGCACATGAGCATTCATAGCCACATTGTCATCACTCCCATCATCGCTCTTTGCAACTGCAACATTAGAATCTGAATCTTCCTTGCTCTTCTTCTAAGGACAAGTAGTGGAGAAATGTCTAAATTCACCATATCTAAAGCACCAGACCTTAAAAAGGTTTTTCTTTTTCTTCCCTCGCTGTTGTTACAGTCCCTTAGATGCGAGCGCTGTATTTTCCTCCTCCTGCACCTTTTTCATCTTGGCTCCTCCGCTAATGTTGCCCATCTTGGTCAATCTCCTGATCTCTTCTTGACGAAGAGCTGCCCACATGTCTTCCTAATTTGGAAGTGTCGCTCTGCCAAAGATACCTTGGACAAAAGTCTCCCACTCTTCAGACACTACATTCAGGGCAGTCGTCACCATAAGACCATCATCAGGAGTGGCCCCCATAGCAACCAACTGATCTCGAATCGCCTTCAATCTAATGAGGAAGGGGTCGATTTCCTCTCCCTTATGCATCTGAAATAGTCGCAGTTGATTCTCCAGAAGCATCTTCCTCTGGACAAAGGTACTTTGATACAATGTGGTCAATGTCGTCGACATCTCATTTGCCGTATTCTTCTTGGCAATGTGTAGGACCACATGATCCTTCACCCTGTCCATAATCAAACACTTGGCTCTAGCTTGATTTTCCTCATGCTTCTTTAATAGATCAGCGTCAACAGAAATAGCTACAACCTTCTCGGCATGATCTTTGATGCGATATTCGTAAAGGACTGACAGGTTTCTCGCCTTCCAGATGACGAAGCTAGATGCTCCATCTAACTTGTCATGAACCCTCAATCCATGAGAGGCCATCTCTGCTCAAAAATTGTCGAAACGGATACTCTTCTCCCCTCTTTTGTTGCTACCCTCAGCAAAAGACTCAGATCTGGTTTTCTTGGCGCTAGAAACCCTCTAGAAAAAATGCTCCCTCTGACAAGTGATTTCCTTCCCGGAAATCTTCCACCAACAGCCGTCAAATCAGCTCTCTCCAATCACTCTGCTGACAAGATCTCAGACTTCTTGGTGTGAAACTTTGTTGAGGAACTGTTTCCCCTACTTTGTCAACCCTGCTAGACATTGTTCTTCACCGACAGAACAATGCCCCGCCAACAACTTCCAAAGAAAAAGACTGCACTTCCAGCCACGACAACCGGCACAGCGTTACCTTGTCTCGGACTGCGTCACCCTTCTAGGCCTGCGTGAGCCTCTACATCAGCTCTACTTGAGCTAGAATGGCTCTGCGTCACCCCTCTTGGTCTGCGTGAGCCTCTGTGTCAGTTTTGCGTGAGCTAGCTAGGCTCTGTGTCACCCCTCATGGGCCTACATTGTCCCTCTGGTGTTGCATTGCCTCTTCCTGGATCTATGTTGTCACAACTGCCTTCCTGCAACAAAAACTTCGCCTCTACATTGATGGCTTCAACTCTCCCTAATCTGCAATAGCTCTGATACCATGTGAAAATTTATGAATCCTTATTACAGAAATCCTACTGCGGAAATCTGGTTTACTTCTCCTACTTGTGTTTTTAATTTAACAAGTTTTTTTCAGAAGTATTCAAAAAACATTGAAGTAAACACACTGTGGCCTACACATACATACAGATCGAGTACTGAAGAATTAAGCACATTCGACAAAGGACACACAAGTTTTTTCGGATAAAAACCCAATGCGGGAAAACTGGTGCAGCAGCTCTGGAGGGTTTTATTATTATGCAGAATTTTGAATACAATCTAGGGTACCAGTAGTGGTTTACCCAACAGAGAAACTCCCGGAAGAAGTACCTATATCTCCGAAGACACATAATATGGTTGATTCAGCTGAGGATGAAGAACCCCATAGGTGCCTACGCAGTCACTGCGTCACCTTTCAGTGTGGCTTCGTCACCCGTTCTGGATCTACTGAATACGAGCCCTATCTGGCCGACTGAAACCCCAGCGCAACTCTCTGAGTGACTGCATTAGCCTCTTCCAGCGCTGCGCCCCTCTGCGTGAGCCCTTCTGGCTCTGCGTCACCCCTATTGGGCTTACGCTGCCTCTGCATCACCCCTCCTGGGCTTACGTTGCCTCTATGTCACCCCTCATGGGTTTGCGTTGCTCTGTGGTATGGATCTGCTTCTCTGCTATTGTATTCTAGGCCTCGGATCTGAAATCCCTCTCTCGATCTGCCCCTCGCTGCATTGCAAGCTCACTCTAAAATTCTCAACAAACCGCGCCCCAGAATTTCGACTTAGCTCAAGTGTTGCCGCTATGTGTGTGTTCTCCAACTGACCCCAAACCTTCCTTTAATACTTTTCCTGTTGAGAAATCAACGGCCGTGATTTAATCCTTAATCAACGACTAAAATTAAATTAGACTTGATCCTCATCACTTAGAAGCTTCTCACCCACATGTTAAATTAATTCACTTTAATTATTTTAATTCCCTAAGTAGGGCTCCATTAATTAATCAACGACTAAGATTAAATTAGACTTGATCCTCGTCACTTAGAAGCTTCTCACCCACGTGTTAAATTAATCCATTAAAAATAATTAATTATCTGAATAACTTTCACTCCGAGTGGAATTTCTCAGAACGATTTATGGGTCTTGGAGATTTCATGTGTTCTAGCCCCTCTACAAAATTTTGGAGTTAGAGCGCATCTGATGCTACCAAGAAACCAACAAGTTGCTCTTCAGTAGGAAGAGATGAGGCGAGACTTAGTCATGTGCAAAATTGATGGCAGCAACAGCAGTGTGACAAAGCCCAAGGAGGAGGAGGAGAATCTAGCCCTTGCATCAAAGGGGCAGTAGGAGCGGAGGCAGAAGAAGGACATCTCAAAGATCAAATGTGTAAAAATTTATAGTTTCCCACCCTGGTTTTCAGTTTTTCACCTTATTACTCCAAAATAGTTAAATGCCCTTTTTCATATCCATACATTTAACAAACTGGAAAATAAATTTTGCTGAAAACACAAATTCTGGGAATTTTTTCAGAATGCTGGAAAATGCAGAATTAAAAATCAGCAAGCATAAAAACAGTCATTCACACATTTGACACTGATATTTTTGGTCAACATGACCCTGGAAAAACCCCCTACAACACTTGGGGAAAACCAATTTGAGAGCTCCTTCTTATTTCTGAAAAATGCTTTTTACAGTGAGAGAAATATTCAGAAAAATCAGCAAGTAAACTTTTACAACTTATCTCGTTTTCCGTGCTTAACCACCGCCTCGGAAAATGTGCAAATAGTAAAACTGAACCAGCAATAAATGTTGTGCGTATTTCCTTGAAAAACGTGCCCAGAAATTACAGCATTAATTTCTGCTGTACGGCCTCCTCTTTTTGCGTGCAGAACAGCAATAAATGCTGCTGTACGGCCTCCTTGGAATGCGTGCAGCTGTATTAAATGCTGCTGTACGGAAATCTGCCTCGATTTTTGTGCCAGCAATCAGCTACAGGCTGTATGGCCTGTCTAGAAAAGCGTGCAGCAAAAAACAGCAACTTCTCCCTCGAAATATGTGCCCAGAAAATGGTACGGCTGCCTTGGAAAACGTGCCACAAGCTGCTGTACGGATTCTGCCTTGGAAATCGTGCCAAATCTGCCTTGAACTGTGTGCTAACTCTGCTGTACGGTCTTGCTGAAATATTGCCTTGGAATGTGTGCCAAGCTGCTGCCTCCTTCTCCTCACTGCTCATAAATCTCCCTTGCTCTCTTGCTCTCCTTCTCTCAATCTGCTCATGAAAGAATGAATGACCTTTTCCTCCTTTTCCTCCTTTAACCTAACCCTAAGTGACTTTTGGGGAATCCCTAAATCCAATGGCTGAGATAGATTGAGATCTAGGGCTGAGATTAAATGCTCATTTAAATCTCACTTTCTATTTTTTAATTCACCCCACTTTAATAAATACCCACTTAGTCTTTTATTTCCAAAGTCACTTTTTCCTTTCTAATTTTATATTGACTTTATTAAAGTCACTTTAAAATTAGACTTTAGTAACTTTATCACTTAAAGTCACTTTTAAATTAGATTTGACTTTATAACTTTATAAAGTCACTTTAGTAACTTTATCACTTAAAATCACTTTTAAATTAGATTTGACTGTATAACTTTATAAAGTCACTTTAGGAAAAAAATTAAATTCTTTTGGACACTTTTCCCGAGGCCAAAGATCAAAGCCTTAGGGAACCACCTGTCCTCCGGTACCAAATTTCAACACTCCCTCTTACCGAGGAAGGTGTTCCTCACCACACCCATCTTGTCTCTAAAGTAGACATGCTTGCCCCGTGGTAAGGCTTTGGTAAGAATATCTGCAACTTGCTCATCAGTGGGAATATACTCAAGCTTCACAGCTCCTTTCTGAACATAGTCTCCGATGAAATGATATTTGATCCCGATATGCTTTGACCTGTCATGAAATATTGGATTCTCCGTGAGTTTAATGCAACTCTGATTATCACAGTAAATCACTGAAGGTCTCAACGGCCGACCAAATAAGCCAAACAACATCTTGCAAAGCCAGATGGCCTCACAACTAGCTAGACCGGTCGCTTACATACTTCGTTCGTCGAACTCAATGCTATTGATCGCCGCTGGCCGAAATCCACACACTACCGGCCGAACTCAACCCAAAATAAAGACCGAAGTGCTCTTCCTATCGTGGCTATAAACCTCGCCCAATCTAATCGTGACACCTGGGCCAATCTACCCATCCCCGCCCGTAGTCCGTAATTATAATCCACTCGTCCCCTGGTCTGAACAAAGTCAACATCATGAACTCTGAAATTCACACACAACTAAGACCGATCGGGTTTGATCAGAAATGATATCCACCTGTAAGGATGAAGAGTCATCACCATCATTGATCTGGAGACAAGATCCACCATCCCTTAATCCGGCTACGAAGCTTCTTGCAGTTGGTGATCATCGGTGTCGACATGGGTCTACAATCCTCCATGTGGAATCTGCCAAGGATGTCCACAATATACTTCCCTTGTCCCAGGAAGAAATGCCCCTCCTCCTGCCACACCTCCAAACCTAAAAAGTAATGCATCAAGCCGATGTCCTTCATCTCAAACTCCGCCGCAAGATCTCTCTTGCAGTGCTCTATGAGTCTCTCTGCACCTGTAATGACTAAGTCATCCACATACAGCACCAGAATGAGAGGCTCCTCACCTATCACAATATAGTAAAGGTTCGGATCTGGCTCACTCTTTGTGAAACCCATCTTCTGCAAGTAAGTATCTATCCTGGAGTACCAAGCTCTGGGAGCTTGCTTCAGGCCATAAAGGGCCTTCTTCAGTCTGCACACATGGGACTCCTTCCCATGCACCTCAAATCCCTGTGGCTGCTCAATGTACACCTCCTCCTGTATGAAGCCATTGAGAAATGCGGTCATCACATCCATCTGGTGGATCTTCCAACCCATCTCTGCTGCTATCGATATAATGGAGCGGATCGAAGTATATCGAGCCATGGGAGCGAAGGTCTCCTCATAATCAACTCCCTCTACTTGGGAGAACCCTCTAGCCACAAACGTCGCTTTGAATTTCTCAATGCTGCCATCTGCAGCATGCTTTACCTTGTAAAGCCATCTGGAAGTAACCACGGATTTGCCCTCAGGCCTCGGCACCACCTCCCAAACATCATTCTTCATGATAGAAGAATACTCCTCCCGCATGGCCTCTCTCCAGACCTGCTGGCTAGCTGCCTCCTCATAGCTAGAAGGCTCAGAGTCAAGGATGCTGGTAGCCATTGCCATATAGCTACAAAACCTCTCAAGTGGTCTACTCTCTCTGACCGGCCTCTTAGGCTCAGCAACAGATGTGGCATCTCTCAAGGTGTCCTGAAGCCACTTGGGCTTCCTCTTCCCTGAGCACACTTCTCCCGCCGAAGAATAAAACTCCTCCTCCTCAACATCAGGAGCCTGAACTCCTGACTGTCTGTCTGCTGTCCTCCTGCCTGCACCTGAACCTGTAGATGCTGAGGTACCGTGTGAACTGTCCATCCGTGGACTCCCCAGTGAACTGCTCTGTGGACTGCTCTGCGTGCCGCCCATAGCACCACCCCTCTGACTCGCGAGCCACTCCTCATCGACGAACTCGCACACGCAGAGCGCCTCCTGTCCTCCCCATCCCCGCCCATCCAGATCCCCGCGACCGACTCCAACCGTCGCCGAGGGTCCGCTGATCCAGACATTTGAATCGCGTGACTCCTCCCAAAGGCCATGTCCTCCACTTAACTTTACATATCGCTCGACAACAACTTTCCTCCGATCTGCAGAATGTAATCCGAAAGGAGTTCGGAGGTCTCACCGTAGCCCACAATACCCACAAAGATACTCCTTCTCTCATGTGGGCTCTAGTTTGGTCCTCTTCTCCTTGGGCATGTAGGAGTATGTAATGCACCCAAAGATACGAAGATGACCCATATCAGGCTTCTTCCCAGAAAAAGCCTCCTCCGGAGTCATGTGCCCCAAGGCACGATGCGGACTCCTGTTCTGCAAGTAAACAGCTGTGTTGCAGGCCTCTGCCCACAAAAACAATGGCAACCCCCGATCATGTAACATGGCTTTGGCAGCCCCTCCGATGGATCTGTTCTTCCTCTCCGCAACCCCGTTCTGCTGGGGGTTGTAAGGAACAGTGAGCTCCCTCCTAATGCCTGCCTCCACACAATAGTCAACAAACTCTCCAAGGGTGTACTCTCCCCCATTGTCCGACCTCAGGGACTTGATCTTCCGACCCGTCTGTGTCTCCACAAGAGCTCTGAACTCCTGAAACCGCTTGAAGACCTCACTCTTGGTCTTCAAGAAATAAATCCAGGTCCTCCTGGAGTGATCATCAATGAATAACACATAGTACTCATATCCACTCAAGGAAACATGAGAGATCCGACCGCTCACATCGGAATGAATCAAATCAAGTATCCCAGTCGCTCTGCTGTCACTGCTGGGAAAAGGGGATTTGGCAAACTTGCCCATCGCACATCCTCTGCAAGTATCAAAGTGATCAATACTGAAATATGGCACACCTGTAGTGATCTCCTGCAAAGTCCTCAAGGCTCCATGATACATGTGCCCCATCCTACGGTGCCAAATCTCACACAACTCGAAACTGCTAGCTCTGCTGTCGGTACTACTGCTCAATGCCAAAAGGGACTGAAATGCAAACTTGTACACCTTTGCATGGCGTACACCTATCACTCTAGTTGAATCAGCTGGAGTGCCCCTGGGATACATCAACACCTGTCCTCCCCTGAATAGTATCTCATATCCTCTGTCCTCCAAAGCTGAGACGGATATGAGGTTCTTCCTCATCCCTGGCACATAAAGAACATCCGACACCTTCAAGGGAGGTTTGGACTCCCTCTGAAATGTCAATGTTCCCACACCGACTGCTCTAACAACTCTGTCATCACCGAGTACTACCTCTACATCAGTGCCACTCTCTGAAAGCTCTGAGAAGTACTCACGGACTCCTGTCATGTGACGTGAAGCCCCACTGTCCACATACCAGATATCCGAAGATGCTCCGCTAATCGAGGGAAATGCATGCTCCCTCTGAACCTCTATGGCAGATAATCCTGCACTAGAAGACTCACACGCAATGAACCCAAACTCCCGATCAAAGCGATCTGCAAAGTCCTCAACCTCTGCTGAAGCTGCCATGCTCTGGTTCTTCCCCTTCTTCTTCTTCTTCTCCGGACACACAACTGCATAGTGTCCCATCTTCCGACAATTCCAACACTTCACTTTGGAATAGTCCTTCTGTGAGTTATCCTGTTTACCTTTACCTTTGCCTTTGCCCCCACCATTGCTTGTGGAAGCCTGCTTCTTCCCTTTGCCTTTCTTGTGTCCTGCCAACAGTGCTACATCCTCATCCTGCTCAACTGGCTTGGCTGCCCCAAGCTGACCTTTCCTGATCTCTGTCTGAATGCAATCATCCCAAAACCTCTCCCATGTGGGAAAGGTCTCACGTGCACAAACCCCATCAGCAAAGTTCATCCATGAACGGGGGAGGCCATTCACTGCAATCCGCACCAACTCAGTGGGTGGAATGGCCTCTCCAATTGCTGCCAACTCATCTCTCACATTAGTAATCTTTGTGAGATATCCAGCTGCACTATCATTACCCATCTTAATGGTCTCCAGCTTCTCCTTCAGGACCATTTTCTGGTTCTCATTGGTACTCTAGTAGAGATTGGACAATGCTGTCCACATCTCATGAGCATTTCTCTTCCCTCTCACATGAGGAATGCAATGGTCTTTGATTCCGTCTAGAATCAATCTCTTACCCTTGTTGTTCTTTTTATTATATGCTGCCAACTGAGTAGCATCAGTAGGCACATTTACAGGGTTCTGTGTGATATGCACCATAATGTCCCAGACTTCTGCCTCCTCAAAGATACTCTGCATTCTCTCCTTCCAAATGCTGTAATTGGAATGCCCATCCAACCTATCCTCCACCCTCAGTCCCAAAGACATCCTGCTGTACTAAAACTGAAAAATAGCACTGCTGTAGTAAAGGTAAAACTGTTGTTTGTTAAAAATCAGCTTGCTGGAATTTTCTGAGTGAAAAATCAGCAGGCTGTAATTTTCCTCCTTGTTGTCCCAAACTGCCCTTCAGCACTCAACCTCTGATACCATGTAAAAATTTATAGTTTCCCACCCCGGTTTTCAGTTTTTCACCTTATTACTCCCAAATAGTTAAATGCCCTTTCCCATATCCATACATTTAACAAATTGGAAAATAAATTTTGCTGAAAACACAAATTCTGGAAATTTTTTCAGAATGCTGGAAAATGCAGAATTAAAAATCAGCAAGCATAAAAACAGTGATTCACACATTTGACACTGATATTTTTGGTCAACATGACCCTGGAAAAACCCCCTACGACTCTTGGGGAAAACCAGTTTGAAAGCTCCTCCTTATTTCTGAAAAATGCTTTTTACAGTGAGAGAAATATTCAGAAAAATCAGCAAGTAAACTTTTACAACTTATCTTGTTTTCCGTGCTTAACCACCGCCTCGGAAAATGTGCAGACAGTAAAACTGAACCAGCAATAAATGCTGTGCGTATTTCCTTGAAAAACGTGCCCAGAAATTACAGCATTAATTTCTGCTGTACGGCCTCCTTTTGCATGCAAAACAGCAATGAATGCTGTTGTACGGCCTCCCTGGAATGCGTGCAGCTGTATTAAATGCTGTTGTACGGAAATCTGCCTCGATTTTTGTGCCAGCAATCAGCTACAGGCTGTACAGCCTGTCTAGAAAAGCGTGCAGCAAAAACAGCAACTTCTCCTTCGAAATCTGTGCCCAGAAAATGGTACGGCTGCCTTGGAAAACGTGCCACAAGCTGTTGTACGGATTCTGCCTTGGAAATCGTGCCAAATCTGCCTTGAACTGTGTGCAAACTCTGTTGTACGGTCTTGCTGAAATATTGCCTTGGAATGTGTGCCAAGCTACTGCCTCCTTCTCCTCACTGCTCAGAAATCTCCCTTGCTCTCTTGCTCTCTTGCTCTCCTTCTCTCAATCTGCTCATGAAAGAATGAATGATCTTTTCCTCCTTTTCCTCCTTTAACCTAACCCTAAGTGACTTTTGGGGAATCCCTAAATCCAATGGCTGAAATAGATTGAGATCTAGGGCTTAGATTAAATGCTCATTTAAATCTCACTTTCTATTTTTTAATTCACCCCACTTTAATAAAGACCCACTTAGTCATTTATTTCCAAAGTCACTTTTTCCTTTCTAATTTTACATTGACTTTATTAAAAGTCACTTTAAAATTAGACTTTAGTAATTTTATCACTTAAAGTCACTTTTAAATTAGATTTGACTTTATAACTTTATAAAGTCACTTTAGTAACTTTATCACTTAAAGTCACTTTTAAATTAGATTTGACTTTATAACTTTATAAAGTCACTTTAAGAGAAAAATTAAATTCTTTTGGACACTTTTCCCTAGGCCAAAGATCAAAGCCTTAGGGAACCACCTGTCCTCCGATACCAAATTTCAACAAAATGTTTCCGATGTGGTGAACTTGGTCACTACGCTACGCAGTGTCCTCTTAAGAAGAAGGACAAGGAAGAGAAACATGATCCGCACGCTGCAACCGCGAGGATCGAAAAGGAGGAGTTTGCCATGATTGCCCACATACCTCCAAGAGAGAGTTGGGGTAATCTAGTACTGTAGTTCGAGAGCGCTGCAAATGGGCAAGATCCTTGAGGAGTTTGCCTTTTAGATCAATACCTTGCTACGGGAGCCCATATCAAAAGTAGCATAATGGACCAGTGTTAGTTGGTGCAGAGGAGTGTCAGAGTGACAGTGTAGTGGCTAAAGAGCACCAGAGACTGAGTAGCGCAGAGCAGAGTTGGAAGTAGTGCAATTGGCACAGTGCAAAGTCAGCAACAGCGCAGGGACTTCAAAGGGTCAGCACAGCGACTAGCAGCAGTCAGATCTCTAGTATCAAATGCATCATGCTGAACACTTGGTTTAGTATTTTGGATTTTTTTCTGCTGCAACAACAGTAGAGTTACAGTGCAGATGCAATTGGAAGTAGCATGCAGGGTCAACAGCAGCACAGATGCAGCATTTGCGCAGTAGTTGGTGGGCAGTGATTTCAGACATCAGCAGCACAGAGGGAGATGATACAAAGTCAGGGTCATATTTCAGCAAATTGCATTACTAGAGCACATTCCTCACTAAGAGGGAGTGTTGATTTCTGGTAGCATCGGATGAGCTCTAAGACTCAATATTTGCAGGGAGGCTACAAAACATGTATTCCATAATACCCATAAGTTGTTTTGGAAAATTCCACTCAAAGACAGGTTTATTAAAATAATTAATTATTTTTAATGGATGCATAAGTCTAAAATTAGTAAATTAAAATAATTAAAGGGCATTAATAGAACTGGGTGTGAATCTTCTAGAAAAAGACGAAGATCGAGTTAATATGATCTGAGCCATTGATTAGAATCTAATCTGGGTCGTTGATTTGTCAACAAGAAGATTATAAGGACTTCAATGGGCATTTGGAAAATACATCGAATGAGATCAAGAAATCGATTTCTCAATTGAGCAGCACAGCAGTTGCCGGAGAAGTCATCGAGGAGATTTCTTGCAGTGAGGGGCAGGGATAGTTTTCCGGTTGGAGGTTTCCTGATCCAGGGATACATTGCAGAGAAGGCAGAGAGAGACCAAGAGAGGCTATGCAGTGCCACACTAGGCAACACAAAGCCTGCAAGGAGAACAACAGATTTGCTAAGGAGCAATTATTATCCAGTGCTAGGAGCCGGGGTGTGAGACCGGAGGGCCAGAGGATCGAGCATCCAACCAGCAGATTGATTAGCCATAGGGAGTGGCGTAGTCCCTATCAATGTGACGCAGAGCAGCACAGTGTAAGGCCGCTATACCATCAATTTTATTCTAAACTTTTCCTATATATAGATTTAAGCATAAATCCCTGCTTAAATCCCAACAAATTGAAATCGGCAGTAAAATTTAACTTACATAAGTAACTATTTTATGCATAGCAAAATACCTAGAACGAATTTGGTGATTTATTGGGTTGTGGCTCTCCTCGTGGATGCAGCGGATAGGTTACCGAATCAATCTTTTCCTCCCAGCCAATCTAGGAAACAATCCTAGACCCAGAAGATACCTCTTCCGCCCCCGTGCCCAAAATTCCAAGAACAGTGAGTCTTCCTTTCAGAACAATTCATACCCCTCACTATTTCCTTAGACAATAGTGCAGAAATTAGCGAAGAAAAACCTCCCCTTCTCCTTCATATTCCTCTCCTTTTATATCATTTTTCCACCTCCTTGCATTTATGTAGATATTCTAGTCATTTATGGAGATATTATAATCATTTATGTAGATATTTATTAAGTCATTCATATAGATATTTATAGAGTCATTTATGTAGATGTTTATAGAGTCATTTATGTAGATGTTTATTAAGTCATTTATGCAGATATGATTTTGATTAATTATTTTAAGATTAATTTTATTATATTTGTTTTTAACTTAATTAAATTAACTTTATAATTTTAATCAAATTATATTATTATTTTATTTGTCCACTCAAATATAATTTGCACTAAATTATATTTTGTTTTTTTCCTTGATTAATTCTCTACCACGCATACGTATATAAGAGCGGTATACGTGTTAAGTATCTAGCTTGATATTTCATTATATCTCGACGAGATAAAATGCATTATGATATTCAATTCGTTACCTTAACTTAGACATTCTCAATACTAGCAGATATGTATACTAGTGCAGTGTATGCGATATATGCATGTGTAGCTATCATATGCATATGTCGTATACATGCTAATATTATTTTGCTATAACTTGGAATGGGTCATTACATACTTCCTTCGGAAAACTTCGTCCCACAGTTAGGATTTTATATTATCATATCAGTAATTGCTTTAGAGATTAGGGTGATTGTGTAAGGTTTGTATTTTAAGATTGACTTTATGTTTGAATGTATGTATTTGTAATTTAATTGTCACTTTCCATCTCAACCAAGTCTCCAAGCTATTCTAGAATCATCTTATCCTCCCTAATCTCTTCCGCTCCCATCCAATCCGTCCTCTATAGGAATATGCCATGGCATTAGTTTTACTGATCCAACCATTCATAGACCTTAAGGGTGTCAGCGTCGATTACGTCGACTTGATTTACCAGTAGGCATCCGGCAATCATCATCACACGTCTAAGGGAGCGTGACTTGCACAGTCCTCCCATGACTCCAGGTTTTGGAGGATAAACGGTGGGTAACACCTCCACCCCTCCTAGTAGGACCAGGGTCAACACCCTATCATGGAACCTTATGGAGTCTCAACTATTCTTGGAATTTTGTCATCACTTGATTGATTCGGTAACGATGTGTTCTGCAAAATAAACACTTGTACACAATCTGCAACGTAAACACTCGTACACACATTATAACATATGCATCCATATATTCAATACAACTTTTTTGCTAGATAACAGCGCCTGTATATTTCATACATGTCGTCATCTATGATACAATGTATTTAGCCATTTTCAGTGTATATACTAATATGTTTAGCTTTCATATTTAAAATGTAGTTACTTTTCTATTTATATCCTTTCAATCATATTGAGATGCAGAATTGAAATGAATTGATAGATAGCCTTATTTATAACATAATCTACGATCTAGATTTCATATTCCCACAATGTTAATTTAAATGACATATTGCATATTGGTATCCATGCACTAGTAAAGTTAAGCAAATAGTATATATCCTGTATAAATAGAGTTAAGAAACACCATATCTATATGGGTATCCATGTACCAACAAAGTAAAACTCATCTTTACGTGATATTTCAAAATAGGGTCTCAAGTATCAAAATAGAGTAGTCATATACATATAAGGTTTCCAGTTTCTCAAAATTTAGCATAAGTTGGGGTATTTTTGGCATATGGTCTCAGCATCTTTCCAAGTCGCCAATCCAGCACTATATTTGTCCCACTGGACTTTAACTTGGTCTATCAATCGGATCCTGAGCTGTCGAACCCTACGTTCCAGTATACGTAATGATTCCCTTGTCCGATACCTACAGTTCCTTCCATTGAAAATTATGAGATTTGTCGGCAATATAGTGTCGTGAGGTAGATACATGAAATAAATTATGAATTTAGTGCAAGTGGGGTGGAAGTGCAAGATGATAGGCAACACGTCCAACTTTTTCCAAAACTTCGAACGGCCCAATAAATCGGGGTGATAATTTTGTCCCCTTCCCAAACCGAATGGTGCTCTTATTTGGCCTGATGCAGATGAAAACCTGATCTCCTACTACATAGTTTCTATTTGTCCTGTGAGCATCAGCATAACTTTTTTGTCTATCATGTGCCTCTTTCAATCGTTGCCTAATCAACTTTACCTATTCCTCCATCTCTTGGATCAATTATGGCCCAACTATTACCCGGTCTTCTAACCTGTCCCAACTCAACGGTGTTCTGCAGGGTCTCCCATATAATGCTTTAAATGGTGGCATCCCGATTGAACTGTGATAACTATTGTTGTATGTAAATTCTACTAAGGGTAAGTACTTTTCCCAACACGATTGTTGGTCCATAACATACATCCTTAGCATATCTTCTAGTACTTGATTTACTCTTTCTGTTTACCCGTCAGTCTCAAGATGCTAAACTGTACTTAAATTTAGCTGAGTCCCTAAGGTTGATTGCATACAAGTTCAGAAACTCGACGTGAATTCAGAATCTATATCTGATATGATTTTCTTAGGTACTCCATGAAATCTAATAAATTTCATTTATGAATACCTGAGCTACATCAGCAACTTCATAAGTATCTCTTACAGGGATAAAATGGACGTTTTTTGTTAATTTATCTACCACAACCAAAACGACATTATGGTTTTGTTGTGTAAGGGGCAGCCCAACAATAAAATCCATAGAAATTATTTCCCACTTGGTCATAGGAATGTCGTGAGGTTGTAGGAGACCTGCTGGGTGACAATGATCAGCTTTTACCCGCTGACATTCAAGACACTTAGCGACAAATTGGACAATGTCGTTTTTCATGCCTGTCCAGAAGAAGAGTCTCTTAGTGGCAGCATACATTTTCTTTACACCTAGATGTGCACAATACATTGCCCTGTGGGCTTCCTTCAGGATGGTGTTTCGGAGATCTCCACTATCTGATATATACATCCTTCCATGAAATCGCAAAATTCTGTCTTCTTCCAAATCATATCCTTCGAACTTAGGTTCCTTTGAATGGTTACTATCAAGCTCCGACCTTACTTTTAAGTACCAACTATCTCTTACGAGATGCTCAAGTACTTGATCTCTTAAGTCCACCTTGATAGGTATGAGGAAAAATATTCGAAATCTTCTACTTAAAGCATCTGCTACTACATTCTCTTTCTCTTTTATATATGAAATCTCAAAATCATATTCACTTAAGAATTCACTCCATCGTCTTTGTCTAGCATTCAAGCCTCTCTGGGTGAATAAATACTGTAAAATTTGGTGGTCACTTTTAAACACAAATTTTCTCCCTACCAAGTAATGTCTCCATATCTTTAAAGCTAGAACCACTGCGACTAACTCTAAATCATGCGTAGCATAAAGTTCTTCATGGAGCTTTAATTTTCTTGAAGCATATACTATTACGCCTCCTTCCTGCATTAATACTGCACCTAACCCCTGTTTAGATGCATCGGTACACAGAGTAAAATCTTTGTCCATATCAGGTACTTGCAAAATTGGTGCACTAGTCAATAATTTTTTAAGTTCGGAAAATGCTTTATCACATTCCTCAGTCCATTCATACCTAACAACTTTGCACTGGAGGGTTGTGATCGAATTTGCAATTTTGGAAAATCCTTCCACAGACCTTCGATAGTAACTTGCTAAACCCATAAAACTACGCACTTCATGTGCATTCTTAGGTATCGGCCACTCCCTAATTGTGTTTACCTTTTCAAGATCTACAGAGATCCCTTCACCAGATATGATATGACCTAAGTAACGAATTTCCTTTTGAAAGAGAGAACATTTGGATAATTTTCCATATAACTTGTGTTCTTTGAGGCAAGATAATACTATCCGAAGATGCTCTTCATGCTCTTTCACATTCTTAGAGTAAATGAGAATATCGTCTAGGAAGACTTGCACAAATTGATTGAGATATTTGCGGAGAACGCTATTCATAAGGTTCATGAATATTGCAGGTGCATTGGTCAACCCAAATGGTACCACAATGAATTCATAATGTCCAAAACGAGTTCGGAATGCATTCTTAGAAACATATATTTTTTTAATCCTAAGCTGATGATAACCTGATCGCAGATTGATCTTTGAAAACATTGCAGCTCCTTTCATTTAATCAAAAAGGTCGTCAATGCGAGGCATTTGATACCTATTCTTTATAATGGCCCGATTTAAATCTCTATAGTCCACACACAGTCGTAATGAACCATCTTTCTTCTTGACAAAGATTACAGAAGCGCCCCAAGGTGAAATACTGGGTCGAATATGCCCTATATCTAATAGTTCTTTAAGATATATTTGTAATTCTTGAAGTTCAGGAGCTGTCATTCTGTAAGGTGTTTTAGATATTGGTTCTGTACCAGGTTTAAATTCTATAGTGAGGTCTAGCTCTCTTTTAGGAGGCAGTCCTGGTAATTCCTTTGGAAAAACATCCGAAAATTCTGACAAAATCGGACACTGTTCTAAGGATGGTCCTTTCTCCTTGCTTACTTCTTGAACTGCATATACTTGACAACCTTTCCTTAAGCACTGTTTCATTTGCATTGCTGAGATGAAGCGTAAGGATACTTTCCTCTTAATACCTTGGATTTGGATTGTCTCTCTCTCATCATTCGTGCAAAGTATTGTTTTCTCGAAACAATCTACCCATCCCTGCTGCAACTCTAACCAATCCATTCCTATCACCAGGTCGTAAGTTTCTAGGGCTCTGACATATACTTTTAGTTTGGTCGAACAGACTCTTAGATCAACTTTTCAATCCTCAACACTTAATTATACTGGTTGAAGTTCTCCTGAAGCCATTCTACCTGTCTGAAATCGTTTTGCTTGCAAGCTACCAACCCACATTTATTTAATGTATATGATGAAATAAAACTATTAATAGCACCAGTGTTAAATAAAATTTTGAGTTTTATTCCGTTGATTGTACCTAAAGATTCCACTACGATGAATTGATGTGCTTGGTTGTTGTTGACGACGGCATGGATCCTGTGATTGCCTTGGGTATTTGATGATGGTCCTTTTCTCGCATTCTGTGAAATCTCCGGACAATCACGCTGAAAATGAAGTCCTCCACATCCCCAACAATCAACCTGGGTTGGCCCCCTTGATTCTGGCTGAGAATTTCTAGACCAAGAGCCCTGTCCCCTGGTGCCACTTCCTCTCCCATTCCTTCCTATTACTAGTCCCTCGAGATTTCCAAGGACTAATGTTTGATGATTCGGCAGCTATAGTATTAACGGTTATGGGAGCCCCTGCTCCCATTCCCCTTGGGGTAAACCTGTTACCATAAGGAGGTGGTCTCGAGCTAATTCCTCTGAAGAAATTTCGGGGAGTCTTTTCTATAAATCCCTGCTGAGATGGTCTTGCTGGCCTGAAATCCCTTTTAATCCCTAGATGCTCTTTTGCATATCATGCACATTCAACTGCCTCTGCTACCGCTAATGGCTTCCACATTCTTACCATGGCCTTGATTCGAGGATTTAATCCATATATGAAACACTCGGCTTAACATTCATCTGTGTCTAGATAAGGAACATATTTTACAAGTTCCATTAACTTCATCTCGTATTCTTCCACAGTCTTACCACCTTGGATTAGAGTATGGAAGGCTCCGGCTTGCTGCTCTTGAAAGAAAGGTAGCAAGTATTTTTAACGAAATCAGTCTTCAAACAACTCCCAAGGAACGATGTCTGATGTGAGATGTAGTTGTTTTTCTAGATTTTCCCACCAAATCAGAGCACTCCCTCTGAGTTGAAATATAGCGATCTTTGTTTTTGAGGTAGAAGAATATTCTCTTAGTGCGAAGCATCTTATCATCCCTTCTAACCATGCTTCGACATGTTCTCCAGCTCGTCCTCCTGAGAATTTCGGGCATTTAATCTTTTGCAGTTCCCGGGAAATGTCTTCCCTAGGTGGCTTATAATCATAATCTTTAAGCTTTTATGAATGTCTTTCCTCAAGATGAGGTCGTTCTTCTTTGTTGTTGGCCGGCTGTGACCTTTTTAATGTTTCCAGAATGGCTTCTAATGAGCGCATTACAGTAATTAAATCGGGTGCTGGAGCAACTGGTGCTGATGACGATCTATGTGGTGGCGATGGTGACGGTGTTGGCGACAACGATGGTGGAGGTGTTAGAGATGGTGAAGCATCTCGCTGGCGTTGCCGCCTTCGATACGTTCTTCCTGGAATATATAATAAAATTTATGAGAATCGGGTAAATTTTTAGACTAACTAAATATAATTTTCATAAAATTGAGCTTACATACGGGTATAGTTCTTTTGCTATTTTACCTGCAGGAAGGTCTTACTGGTACCAAGGTCAAGGAGGGTGGCCACGCGACCTCCTTGTCCTATGCAGGATATTCTATGCATACTAATTCTAGAGTGAAATGCAAGGGTCTTGATAGGTCATAATATTGTTTCATAATATTTGCCTAATATTTTCTAGTCTTAAATTTTGTCCTAAATGCAGTTATTGAAGGGGTTATATTTTTATTATCAGTATAATCTTAATTTCCGATTTATAGCTGTATATTTACATATTTAATAGTTTTTACCCTAACAAGCTATATCTTATTACATATAATACCTTTATAATAACCCTCAACTCTCTTTTCCTATAGGCCCCTTCCAACTAATCCCCATTACTTATAAACTTATGTTAATTAACCAACCTTATCATAATTTTAATGAAATATTTCGCAATTTATATTATTTATTTATTTATTTATTTTTGATAAGTTAGACCCATTCGAAGCCACATCTGATCAAAGCTTACGATAAATTAATTTCCGATAAACTATGCCCAAAATGCCACGAGTTCTATATCAGTCATAATCTTATCGTGGAATAGAATAATATCATTATTTTTATGAACCAAGGGGATAAAGATAATATTTAAAATTTGATTTTCAATTTATTATTTGATCTCCACTTCTTGGAATGTAAGCGTAGGTATACCCGAGGGAATAATACTGACGGGACCCACCATTTAAATCTGTTTTTCCCGTGACCGCTAAATTAATCTAAGACGCAATTAATAGTTCCTTAAAAACGTTGATGGTGTGGTTGTGGGATCCGTAAAATCCAACGGACAAGACTGTAGTTTGTTAGAAGCAGACGTGGCAATCCATGATTGGGAAGATCAAACATTAAACTCAACACGTGCCTGATTTCTATAAGATGCAGGTTGGCAATGGCAGTTATTTCCCTAACTACACCACCGTGGTGATCTATGTAAATGTTAAATATATTACAAAGTAACTAAAGGGTGGATTTAAAACACGGTGAGGGCAGTGAGAAGCACGATAGTTAAGACGGTGGGGGCAATTTCTCGCTGGACAGATGGTTTGATAACATGCAGTAGTGGTTATCGCATGACTGAGGGTTTGATGCTTGTAGCCTAATGGGTTTACAATTAATTGTTGGCATGACTACTGCAGTCGAGGTGCTTGTCCACTATATGCCCGAGTGGTTAAGGAGACAGACTTGAAATCTATTGGGCTTCTAACGCGCGTTCAATCCTGTCGTCCACCAGATTTAGGCTCTGGTCCGAAGGGGCGTGGGTAGCTTCCCCATTCGAGGTCGAATACTGTTAGGTTTTCTGATGGTTGATTGCAGGATGCGGGATGAGGCACCGACGACTGGTTGCCAGTTGGGCAGTGATGCGAAATAGCACAAAAGGAGATTTCAAGTTCCTCTATATATCAGTTTGATTTTTAATAAGTGCACACAGTATGCTTCATGTCCCGTGGTTGGGCATTGATTGCTGAGTTGAACTTGGCTTGTCATTTTGGTTGAAGGGCTTCGATTCACTAGTGAATTTAGACTTAAAAACAAAAATGGAGATTGGCTAAGATTTAGACCCAAACATTTTTATTACGTGTAGTTCACCCTTCTACCGTGGCTTGGTGCTTGTTACAATGAGATTTGGCGCGGTGGAATTAGTCAGAGAAATAGATTTTGGAGATTGGGATTTGAGTCCAATAACTTTTAATTTACGCTGAGACTGTTGGGGCATTGTTGAGATAGAAGTTGCAATGCTTTCATGATCACTTGCTGGTTTCCATTCTAGATAATAAAGGAAACTTGATGTACTGTTTTCTGTACCTAGGTTTCTCTTTCAGTTAATATAATCCTTTAGCTAGCAAGAAATTCAAAACAACTGCCATTTTATTTGTCAGCCAGTCCCAAAAGACAAAGATAGCTTGATAGTAAAAACAGTATCTCTAAACAATTCATACAAAAATCATCCTACAGGTCTTTAAGCTTCGTCTTCTGATGTTGAAATTATTTAGCTAGACAAAACTTTATTAACATTTAAAGTTTTAAATTGGGAAACTAAGTAACAGCACATGCAAATTAAATAATACAGACAATTAATGGTAAGGAAGAAAAATTACTAGAAAAATTAAGAGAATGAGGTTTCAAGTTCTTTCTATAAATCAGTTCAATGACAGAGATGGCATGTATGCATCTGATATTGGTCGTACTATTTTTATTTCAGAAGATCAAGGGCCGTTGTAGTAAATTTCAGTGGGCAATAATATTTCTTTTGGAATTCATCCTATGGATACTCAAAACTATAACCTACTAAAACTACAGAGTTTATCCATGAATAGAACCTTTGTAAAAATAGCAAATATTTAAAATCGAAAAGCACCTATCTGAAACAATATCCATCCCATGCATGCTCTAAGTGTTTTATGTAACATGTATGCCTTGGATACTTGATAAATTATCATAAAATCTCCCGTAGAAACACTGAACATGGTGCCCTCCGCCTTCTAATCTGGAAATTTCTGGAAATAGAACTTTGTCGGGATATCAATTCTGGAACTAAAAGATATACTAATGAACATGCAGAAGCTTAATATTGGATATGCCTAAGGTAAATTCACTGTTAATAGACCAACTCTAATATTCAGTACCCACTGTTGGAAACAGCGACCAGCACGACTTCTCATATTTGGTCTCGCTTAGTGGTCTAGACATTTTTAAGTATGTCATTCTGATTCTATGTTGTTCAAGGTTTCAAGTCAAGGACTGGGGACGTAATACAAGCTTGGAAGCCCATAGAAATGATTAGAATACCCTAAGATCCACCGAGTCTGAAACTGGGCTCTGATACCATGTGTAAAACTCCTATACCATCAATTTTATTCTAAAATTTTCCTATATACAGATTTAAGCATAAAACCCAACGAATTGAAACCGACATTAAAATTTAACTTACATAAGTAACTATTTTATGCATAGAAAAATACCTGGAACGAATTTGGTGGCTCTCCTCATGGATGCAGCGGATAGGTTACCAAATCAATATTTTCCTCCCAGCCAATCTAGGAAACAATCCTAAACCCAGAAGATACCTCTTCTGCCCCCGTGTCCAGAATTCCAAGAACAGTGAGTCTTCCCTTCAGAACAATTCATACCCCTCACTGTTTCCTTAAACAATAGTGCAGAAATTAGCAAAGAAAAACCTCCCCTTCTCCTTCATAATTCTCTCCTTTTATATCTTTTTTTCCACCTCCTTGCATTTATGTAGATATTATGGTCATTATGTAGATATTCACTAAGTCATTTATGGAGATATTATAGTCATTTATGTAGATATTTATAGTCATTTATGTAGATGTTTATTAAGTCATTTAAGTAGATATGATTTTGATTAATTAATTTAAGATTAATTTTATTATATTTGTTTTTAACTTAATTAAATTAACTTTATAATTTTAATCAAATTATATTATTATTTTAATTGTCCACTCAAATATAATTTGCAATAAATTATATTTTGTTTTTTTTCTTGATTAATGCTCTACCACGCATACGTATATAAGAGCAGTATATGTGTTAAGTATCTAGCTTGATATTTCATTATATCTCGGCGAGATAAAATGCATTATGATATTCAATTCGTTACCCTAACTTAGATATTCTCAATACTAGCAGGTATGTATACTAGTGCGATGTATGCGATATATTCATGTGTAGCTATCATATGCATATATCGTATACATGCTAATATTATTTTGCTTATAACTTGGAATGGGTCATTACATGCAGTGACTGCGCAGAGGCAGCTTGGGGCTAGCCATTTCGGGGTTGGATCAGTATCGGATCGATGGTGATAGTGTGAGGTATTTCTTATTAATTTTTCTGTCAATCAGGTTCTCTGTATTAAATAGCCAGTAAGGCATCCAAGATTGTATTTAGAACTACTGCTTAATAATACAAACCCTCAACTGTTGCACCGGTTTTCCCCCATTGGGTTTTTCTGGGGACTTCGACCAAAAATAACGATGTCAATTGTGTGTGTTTATTTTATTCTTCCTCAGTTCTTGTTTCCGCACATGATTTAATTATTGAAGGCTGCAGTTGTATTTACTTTGATATTTACAGTGTAACACAATAAATAACTTGCATCGAATAACAAGTAGGAGAAGCAATATCAGATTGTTGCAGTAGGGATTCGAGATTCTGAATTCTCACACACTTCTTCCTCTATCACCCCATTCAAGAAGGTTGTCTTAACGTCTGTCTGGTGAATCTGCCATCCCATCTGAGCTTCGAGGGATATAACTAACCCGATAAAGTGTATCTGGAAATTGGGGTGAAGGTCTCCTCATAATCTATCCCCCTTCTTTTTATGCATACCCCTTTGCCATGAACCTAGCCTTGTACTTTTCCACACTGTCGTCCGCAGCATATTTGATCTTGTAGAGCCACATAGAACCTCTGACTAATTTGTCTTCCGGCCTTGGAACTACCTCCCAAACATCATTCCTCATGATGGAGCTCTACTCTTCTACCATGGCATCTACCCACACTTGATGTTGTGCGGCCTCCTAAAAGCTGGAAGGTTTTGCAACCTAAGCCACCAACGCTTGGTACTTGTCAGGCTGTGTGTGTTGTCTTTTTTCATCCTAGGAGTTCCAATAAACTCCTTTGCATTTCTCAATGTCTGAGCAAACCTCTTTGCTGGCTCGACCACTAGTCAGGAAAGGTTCAACCAGCTCCTCCTCATCCTGCATCTGCTACTCCATCTTCTGAGAACTTCCCACATTTCCTGTACCTAAGGAAATATTGGTACTGGTCACAATACTCGATCCTTGTGACTGTCCTCCTACCTGTCCCACTGGCTTCCCATGTGGCTTCCCCTGATGCTGGACCAATAGAGCTTTTGCTGACTGATGTTGATCACCTGCAAGCATCTCACGTGATCTCCTGAAAGCTCGGTCCTCCATGAATTTTACGTCTCACCTTACTATAATCTTCCTATTTCTAGGAATGTAGATTTTGTATGCCTTCGAGGTTTTGTTGTACCCAACGAAGAACTCCTTCTTTAGAGTCTGATCTAGTTTGGTACGTTTATCATCTAGCACGTGGAAATAAGCAACGTGTTGATTTTTGTAGCATCGGATGTGCTCTAGCCTCAAGATTTTGCAGAGAGGCTAAGACACATGCATTCTACAACACACAGAAATCGTTTTGGGAAATTCCATAGGGAGATGATTTAATTAAAATAATTAAATGCTTTTAATGGATTTGTAAGTCTAAATTTAGGAAAAGGAAATAATTAAAAGGTATTAATTAGATCGGGTGTGAATCTTCTAAATGAAGACGAGGATCAACACCCAATTAATCTCAGCCTTTGATGATGTTTTAATCTTGGTCGTTGATATGTCAACGAGAGATTATAAGAAGGAGCTCGATGGGCATTTGGAAGATATATCGAGTGAGAGATCTGTTGACCACACTTTGTCAACGACCCCATAGCAGCACACCTCCATTTTATCAAATGGGATTCATCATGTTCGACGTGTTCACGCCATTCAGATTTCATCATCGGTCAGCAGTTTTATAAACGATGTAAACCCATTCAGCATGTTTATGATGTAAATGATCTAAGTAAGACCATCATGTATGTAACAACCTAGGTAAGCCTAGTATTTTGGTGACGACTTCTATCCTAGGAGGTTTTTTGCCTCACTGATTGATTTGTGTTTCTCGACACAAGTGATCGACAGAGTTTTTCCCTCTAGCCTCACCCCAAAGTTAGGGTGGATTTTGTCATCAAGATGCTAAGTGAGTCTTAGTGTTTTTTATCGAGTCTTTGTAAAAGTAGTTTGGGAATAATCCTAGCTAATTGGCTAGATTATTTTATTACAAGTTGTTTGGTCTACTAGATCATGTTTTGAGCCGCAAAATTGGGTAGCTACTTGAGGGTCTATACGAATAGGTATTCTCCCTTTATGTGTCTAAATGAATTTATCTTATGTAAAGAGGGTTGGAAAAAATAATTAAATCCCCTCTCAGTCAAATAATTAAATTTTCTGACCAAATTAATTAAAAATCCTAAGCCAGAAATTTAATTAATTTTAAGTCCTAGGTGAATTAAGATTCTTCAAAGGCAAAATTAGTGGGTCCTTCAAAAATAAATTTTTAAAAGTCCCAGGCCAAGGGAATATTGAGAATTTCAAGAAATTTTGGACCCTTGGGCCTTGGGGGTTAAGTCAAAGTAAAAATTTTGAGGTAATTAACTCAAAATTATTGTTTTTGAGTTAATTAAAATGGAATTAAATGATAAATTCGAATTTCCTCAAAATTATAATTTCAACGGTCCAGATTAAAAGATGATTAGATCTTTTCGACGGTCGAGATTACTTTGACATGGATCAACCAAGCTAGCCATTGGAGATTTTATCTTATAAATTAGAGGTCTTTGTCAATCTTTCAGTCATCCGATCTCTGGATCGTGCACTCGCTCTTGAAGCTCTTCAGTATTTTATGGTAAACTTGTTCTTAAAATTCTACTGGTGATTATTTTAATGGATTGTTGATTAATGGCTCTTGTAGAGTAATCTAATGCACAGGTATCTTGCTTAGGTTACTGGATCTAGGGTAAAAATATTAATTGGATCGAGTTAACAGTTATCTCTAGCTCATGAAAATTTTATGTTTTATCACTATTTCTCTATTAATCTGACAGTTTAACTTTAAGTTTGCAGAAATCTTCCGGATTTAGAATTGGGCGTTTAGGGAAGTCCTAGTTTCGACCAGCTGACTCCCAAAGAGATAAGATCTGAAGAGCCCTCCAGATCTAATTCCCCGGGTTTTTTTTTTTTTTTTTTTAAATTGTGCTGAATGATTTAAATCTGGCCATCAGGGCTTTGATCTGTAAAATAGCAGTGCAGATTTGTAAATATCACTATTTTTTAACTCACCGGGGTTTAAGGGTTTTCTGTGCATATTTCTGGGTTTTTGGGTCTCTTGTTTCTGGTTTTGTGCAGGTTTTAGATGGAGAGTTTCAGAAAATTGTTAGATCTGAGCCAGATCTAGGCCCTGGAGGGTAAGATCTGGTCTCAGGATCATTTTCGTTTGCAGATTTATGAGGCATCTTGCTTCAAAATACAAACTGCAAGTGTAATTATTTATTTAAAATCCAAATTTTAAATCTGAGTTTGCTGATTTTTGGGCAAAGAAAATAAAAATTTAAATTTTATGCACCAGTTGTCTGAGTTTCACTGCCATTATTCCTGTTGTGGGTATTCATCTGCTATTCTTCCTCACGTATAGCTCCCACGCTCCTCCTTCATCCATTGCCTTGAAAACCCTTCACACTGGCCGTATGGACCGTACGGTTTTCCTCAAGGCTACCGGTTCCTCTAAGGTATCGCACGTCCTCCTCCTTCTTTCTGTCCCGCAGCCTCATCCCCATTCTCCCTGCGTGCACCCTCCCTCCCACGCAGCCGCATTCATTTTGCTCAATTTTCCTGGTCGGCTACTCATGAATGTCCCTTTAAAACCTATGATAAAGCGGCATAAACTTAACGTACATATAAAAAAAGGAACATTCACCCATTCCTAACGCTAACCTTTTTCTTTTTATTTTGTTTTATTTCGATTTTGGTTTTGTCGTTTAGTTTTAGCCTTTTGAGATTTCAAAAATTTTGTTTAGTTCTTCATTTCTTTTTTTTTTAAGGGATTTAGACTTGTTTAAAAAAATTTCACCAACTCTAGATGGTGAGAAAAATAAGGAAATAAAAAAAGGGTGCTCAAAATTTTAATTCTTAACTTTTTCGTTTTTTACTTTAGATTTATTTATTAGTTCCATTAACTTTAGATAAGAAAATTGAAAATTGAAAATTAAAAAGACCAAAAATTAAAAAAAAGAGAAACTTTTAACTTATGACATTAGCTTTTGTTTTTAGTTTTATAGTTTTAGGTTTTCATTAACTTAAAAAAAATAAAAATAAAAAATAAAAACTTCAAAAATTTTAATTATGACTTTCTTTTGTTTATAGTTAAATTTTAATCCTTTTTTGTATATAAATATTTGGAAAATCAAAAAATTTGGGACATTTGGATTTTTATCTATTTTGCAAAGACATTTAATTGTGGATATAATTTTGGAAAATTTTTATAGTTAACAAATATTTAATTTTTAATATCTTAAGTTTGACTATAGACTAAATTTTAATTTTTGGATTGGAATTGCTTAGAATATCTTTTTTAATTCGGAATTGTTGGAAATGTTTAACATTTGAATTCAATGTTTTTCGTGATAATATTTTTCGGAATTTGAACTATTTAAATCTCGCATCTAGTTAAAGTATTTTTTAAGCATCTGGTGGAATTGAAGGTCGTTTAATGAGCTTTAATTGTGGTTTCACATTGCTTGAAATTGGTGATTAATTGCTTAGCCAACTTTAAGAATATTTCAAGTGATGATAAATTGCATGTATTTATTTCCTAGTTGATGCATGATTATGAAAGTGTTTTATCGAATGTTGAATCGCATTATTAAAAGGGGCTTATCTTTCAGTTTGATCAGTTGAGCACTTAATTGAATATTATTATGATTGATTGACATTTTCATAGCGAGATATTTGTCTTTAGCAGTAGTTACATATCAATTACTTGGTTTTAATTTCATAACGGGATATTTTGACTCCACAAGGCACTGGTTTTATACTTCAAATGTAGTTGAATCTATAAAAGCTCGTTAATCTTCGCAAGTACTTGGTCATTTAACTGTGTCTCCTGAATTGGTTGGTTTTCGACCAGTTCTCCTTCTTCATTTTCGTTAGGGTCTACCTCCCTTAGTCTGCAAGGAGACAGCTTAGATAGAGAGATTGGGGATCAGGGTGACAGCCCCCAATCTGAGCCGTTGTCGCAGTGCCTAGACATTCTATGCGACAACAAAATCTAAAGATCGAATTCTCAAGAGAGAAACACAACAGTTTTCAAAGTGAGATTGAGAGATTTCTTGTAGTGAGGGGCAGGGATAGTTTGTCGGAGGAAGTTTTCCTGATCCGATGAATACATTGCAAAGGAGGCATCGAGAGGTTCAAAGAGGCTGCCCAGTGCCACGCTAGGCAGCGTAGAGCTGAGGCAACGCAGAGTCTCTGAGGAGATCCGCAGTTTTGCAGAGTAGTAGTCCAGATCTAGTGTCGGGAGTCGAGGTGTGAGACCGGAGGGCCAGAGATCTGAGTTTCCAGTCAACAGATCGATCAACTAGAGGGTGACGCAGTCCTTAGAGGTTGTGACGCAGAGCCAGCGCAGTGACTGCACAAATGCAGCGTGGGGCTAGCCATTTAGAGGATGGATCAGTGTTAGATTGCCAGTGATAGTGTGAGATAATTTCTCACTATCTCTTTGCCAGTTTATTCTCTGTATCGGATTTCCGCTTTAGGCATCCAAAGATTTGTATTCAGAAACTACTGCATATAATTAAAACCCTCAGCTGCTCCACCAGTTTTCCCACATTGGGTTTTTCCATGGAAATTGTCCAAAAACAACAGTGTTCAATGTGTGTGTGTTTATTTCTTTCCAGCTCAATATTTGTTTCCGCAATATTTTTTTGTTGTGAAGGTTGCAGTAGAATTTATTTCGATGTTTATTGTGTAACACCATAAATAACTTGATTCAGAATTAACAAGTAGAAGAAATAATATTAGCTTGTTGCAGTAGGGATTCCCATTGGGGAATCTTCACATGGTTTCCGAGCGCAGGTGAAGCAGGATGTGCCCAACAATGCGCAGAAGAGGGAGTTCTAAAAGACTGCATAAGCAACAGATCGAAACCCTAGAGGGTTTGCGTGGTCTATAGCCAAGAGGGCAAAAGTTCGTGGAAATTTCTTTCTCTGAGTGAGTTGACAGAGGAGAAGAATTTTCGGATCGAGATTTTCTAGAGGCGGAGGGAGCAGTGCATCAGCTTCAGCACAAAGCATATTTTCAGCTGGGACCAATGTTGCACGAAGCGGGGACACGGAAGCGTCATTTCCCAAAAATCTAGGAAGCAAAGAGTCTCGAAAGCGTCTACTATATATATATTTATATGTTTTTGCATTTATATTAAAAGAAATATCCAAAACACCAAATTAGTTGTAGAAGATATGGAAACATGCATATTTGTACATAAATCAAGATAGATGGCATCCATTGTAAATTAATGAATAATTATTCGAGATCAACCATCTAGAATCTACATTCTTCTCCTCTTGTCTAGCATTTTTCTCTACCTCGATTGTCTAGGATATTAGTCAACATTGCCCAATTTTGATCAAACTACCTAATGATTAATCCAAGCCTTAAAATATGGTAGAAAAAGCTTAACATGCTTGATCAATGATTTTGACATGATTGAAAGGTATTTTTTTGCTTAACGGCATGACAAAGGAATTCAACAATTAACACCGCCAACACTATGGTACATATAGGGCTTGGTGCTCTTGATTAAATGGCAATCACATACCCTCATAAATGATATAATTTAATGAAATGACACAATCCCATTGAATGAAAATTCCTCAAATTGTTAAGTCTACGGAATTTTGAATAGGATATAAAATTCTATTTTCTCCATATGAAGTCCGATGAGGTTGGAACCACTCAAACATCCTGAGTCATTTCATGGTAATGTTAAAAATTTAAGTAAAAGGATGAAAATGAAAGATAAAGGAGAATGTCACTTTTACTTTAAGAATTTAACATTACCATTACCATGAGGGAGCATCTAGGAAGCATCTAAGGAGCATCAAGGGAGCACCTTTGAAGTATCCAAGAAGCCCCAACCCAACTTGAGTCACAGAAAATAGATATATATAACCCTGTGGAACCGCCCATCTACGTACGGATTCAACCCGGAAACATCACATTTCTGTACACCAATCCGTCGTACGAAATGCAACTCCGACGTACGAAAATGCAGATCGGGCTAAAACGGTTCCGAAATGGCAGGAACCATGTTTTTTAGCCCAATCCACATTTCCGTTTTTTGGAAATGCGGTTCGGACAGCGAATCCTCCGTGTTTCTGTTTTTCGGAAATGCGATTCGAACGACGAATCCTCCGCGTTTCTGTACGGGACGCAGATCGGGGATTGGAGCCGGGGGGACATTTCCTGCAACACTGGCTGGGACACAGTTTCCTGCAGCAGTTTGCTAAGACAGAAAAGCATCAAAAGAGGAAAGAAGAGCACATACTGAGGGAATTTCTTCCTCAGAGAATTTTGAGCCAAGGAATTCGATTTCTCACTGCAAAGCAACAGTAGCCGGGAGCAGATCTACTTACTTCAGCAGGGAGTGCGTAGAGCTAGTCAGCAATTGCATAGAGGAGAGAGTAGGTGTTTCAACAATTGTGTGGTGTGATGTCATCAGCTGAGTTGCAAGATCAAGATCGGTTGGAGGGTGCCTCCAACTATGTTATCTGCAAGGCAAGGGCTCCCTTCCTTCTAGACAAGCATGATCTTAAAATTTATATCGTTAGTGTGGTAGCTGAGCCCACAGATGCAAATCAACTTAAGGCCTACAAGAAGGAGATGGCAAAGGCCAAGAGGCTGATCCTCGACGGAGTGAGAGATCACATTGTATCTCACATAGCAAGCAAAGACACAGCCAAAGAGATGTGAGATGCATTGGCCACGTTATATCAAGGATCTTCTGAGTAGCAGAAGATGTACTTGGAGGAGAATATGAGATGCACGAGGATGCAAAAGGGGGAACACATAGACCCCTTCCTAACGAGACTTCAGGATACCCAATATCAATTGGTTGTTGTGGTAGCAGCGCCTTAGAGTACTGAGTTTGTACGGATGGCCCTCAACGGTGTTTTCGAAGAGTGACAAGTCTTTGTCTAGAGTATCCTGGGTAGAGAGAACTTGCCTGATTGGGAGAGAGTTTGGGCTGATCTAAAACAAGAGGAGATGAGGTGTGATTTGGTGAAGAGCACCATAAGTAGCAGCAGCATCAGTTGAGTGAAGATCGAGAAGGAAGAGGAGAATGCAGCCCTTGCATCAAAGGGGCAGCAGGAGCAGCGCAGGCGAAAGAAGGATATTTCGAAGATCAAGTGCTTCCGATGTGGTGAGATGGGCCACTTTAGTTCTCAGTGTCCTCTTTGGAAGAAGGGCAAGGAGAAGGAGCAGGATCAACAAGTTGCTACTACAGAGATCGACAGGCTGTCATCCAAATTAGAGGAGTTGTTTTCCATGATTGCCCATATACCTCCAGGGGAGAGGTGGGGTGATTTTGTTTTGTAGCCTCAGAGATCCTTGAGGAGTCCACCTCTTGGATCATCACCTTGCTACAGAAGCCCATAGCAGCAGTAGCAAGATAAACCAGTGACAGATGTTGTAGTTGGTTCCAGAGTGACAGATGTAGTGGTTAGCAGCGTTAGGAACTGAGCAGTGCAGAGGCTTCAGTGACAGCGCAAAGGCTAGCAGCAGTGCAGAGTCAGCAGCAGCGCAGAGGCTAGTAGCAGTAAGAACTTGGTTGACAGATGCATCAATTTGAACACAGTTGGTTCAGTTGATGGACATCTCTCAGTTGCAAATGTTGCAATGGCAGCAGCAACAGAGTTGCATTGCAGATGTTGTAGATGACAGCAGTATGCAAGGTCAGCAGCTGCACAGATGCAGCACAGAGAAAGCAATGCAGTAGTTGGTGGGCAGCAGCAGCCAGACATCAGCAACGCAGTTGGGATGGTGTAGAAGTCAGAGTGATGCTTCAGGAGGTTGCAACACTTGAGCACATTCCTCGCTAAGAGGGAGTGTTGATTTTGGTAGCATTGGATGTGCTCTAGCCTCAAGATTTTGCAGAGAGGCTAAGACACATGCATTCTACAATACCCAAAAATCGTTTTGGGAAATTCCACCCAAAGAGGATTTAATTAAAATAATTAACTATTTTTAATGGATTCTAGATGAAGACGAGGATCGACTCCTAGTTAATCTCAGCCTTTGATTATGTTTTAATATTGGTCGTTGATATGTCAATGAGAGATTATAAGGAGCTCGATGGGCATTTGGAAGATATATCGAGTGAGAGATCTGGAGATCGAATTCTCAAGGGAGCAGCGCAGCAATTGTCAGAGTGAGATCGAGAGATTTCTTGCAGTGAGGGGAAAGGATAGTTTGTCATAGGAAGTTTTCTTGATCAGGTGAATACATTGCAGAGAAGGCATTGAGAGGTTCCGAGAGGTTGCGCAGAGCCTCCGAGGAGATTGAGAGATTTCTTGCAGTGAGGGGCAAGGATAGTTTGGAGTGAGATCGAGAAATTTCTTACTGTGAGGGGAAGGGATAGTTTGCTGGAGGAAGTTTTCCCAATTCGATGAATACAATGAAGAGGCGGCATCGAGAGGTTCAAAGAGGTTGCGTAGTGCCACGCTGGGCAGTGCAGAGTTGAGGCAGCGCAGAGCCTCTGAGGAGATCCGCAATTTTGCTGAGGAGCAATCCAAATCTAGCCAGGAGCCGAGGTGTGAGACCGGAGGGCCAAAGATCCGAGTTTCCAGTCCGCAGATCGATCAACTAGAGGGGTGACGCAGTCCCTAGAGGTTGTGATGCAGAGCCAACGCAATGAATGCGCAAAGGAAGCGTGGGGCTAGACATTTAGAGGTTGGATCAGTGTCGGATCACTAGTGATAGTGAGATAATTTCTCACTATCTCTTTGCCAGTTTATTCTCTGTATCAAATTACTGGTTTGGGCATCCAAATATTTGTATTCAGAAACTACTACATAATAATTAAAACCCTCAACTGTTGCACTGGTTTTCCCACATTGGGTTTTTCCGGGGAAATTGTCCAACAACAACGGTGTCCATTGTGTGTTTTTATTTGTTTTCTACTCAATATTTGTTTCTGCGATATTTTTATGTTGAGAAGGCTGGAGTATAATTTATTTCGATGTTTATTGTGTAACACTGTAAATAGCTTGATTCAGAATTAACAAGTAGAAGAAATAATATCATCTTGTTGTAGTTGGGATTCCCATTGTGGAATTTTCACAAAACGCTACCAAAAATTCTTAGGTGTCTAACCTCTGGCTTCTTCCTTATGAAGACTCCTTCTGGCGTTTTGTTCCCCAATTCTCTATTGTGAAAGTTCCAAAACAAAAACCCTACTGCAGTGTCTTGATCTACTTCGCCTACTTGTTTGATTAATTAACAAGTTATTTTACCCTAAAGTATTCAGAAAAATATTAAAGCAAATACAAATTGCAACCTACACATATACATATCATTTACTGAACATCACACACATATGACAAAATTACACAGATTTTTTGGATAAATGCCCTCAAAAAAACCCAATGCGGGAAAACAAGTGCAACAGCTCTAGAGGGTTTTATTATTATGCAGAATCTCAATACAACAATCTGGGCACTAGAAACGGTTTTCCCTAAAGACATTACACGGCAACTGTACCTTATCACTCAGAGACAGAAAATATGGCTAAATCACACCCTCAATCGGGATTTACAAATAACGAGCCCTTTTTGGCACACTAGAACCCCAACGTTGCCTCTCCAGCCTCTGCATCAGCCTCTACTGCCCTAGCTGGGCCTGCGTCACCCTGACTGGTGTTGTGTAATATCCCCAAAGGGAAATAACCAGTAATACACAGAAATATGCCAGACAGATATAAAACAAATGCTGGAACCAGATAATGGAACAAGTACACATAGAATGCCAGAACACTAAGCCATTTTATTAATCTGAGAATACATAGATAGGAATACAAGACAATCAGAATGAGTGCACCTATCCTTGCCCTAGGCAAGTGGAGACCCTCTCAGAACAAATAATGGCTGCAGATGTGGACAACGTCCTAGCGGGCTGAAGATCTACTGTGAAGAACTGCTGCTGGAATGCACTGGAACTATGAGCTGAAGACAAGAAAGATGGCTGATCTCAATCCTCCAAACAAACCCCAGTGAATGTGAAACTGAAGCTCCACCACCAATCAAACCCTCACCAAAAAAACGCTGTCTCTGCTAGTGACAGCGCAGAAGACAGATGAAACGCTGGCCACAAATCCTCCAGATGAGATGATCAGCTCCTCAAGGCTGGAAACACTGAAAAACGCTGCCAAACCCCACACACAAGACCCTGCTCATCAGATCAGCGTCCTCCCTGACTGGATCTGCGTCCTCTCTGCCCAGATCTGCTGGATCTGAGTCCTCCCTATCCAGATCTGCGTCCTATCACTCCGGATCTGCGTCCTCCAAGGCTGGATCTGCTGCTATCTCTCCCGGATCTAGGCGGATCTGTCTGTCTCCTCGGACTCTCGTCCTCCAAAGGGTGGATCCCCGATGCTAACTCCTCGGTTGCGTCCTCTCTACCTTGGTCGGTGGATGCGTCCTCACTTATTCGGATACGAGGTCCTCTCGCCGGATGCGTCCTTCTACGGATCGACGTCTGTCTCTCCTGGTCTGTGGGTCTCGAAGGGTTTTTCTCTCTCAAATCTCCACGAGAAAGCTGCTGGCAGTCACCAGGCGAAGGATGATGCTCAGAAAATAACCTTACCAGGGCAGGCACTCGAAGTCCCCCGAGGCTAAGGGTGAGACCAAGAAAATAACCTTACCAGGGCAGGCACTCGAAGTCCCCCGAGGCTAAGGGTGAGATCTCCGAACGGAGACACTCGGTTGCACTAAACAGTGCTGCAGACCGACTAAACAACCGGCGTGCTGAAGCAGACAGAAGTCTAGCTCTCAATATCAATCTCAAATCATGCATGCCCAAATGAGGTGAGAACCCCACCTTTTATAGTGCTAAACTCCCTCCAAAACCTTGACTGCGTCCTTCACTCTCCTTAGCCTGCGCAGTTAACCTTGGGTCAGCGTGAAGCCTCCCCTCATACACATGTGGACCCCCAAGGCCTCCTTTCTAAGTTATAACGTCAATCAACTAGGAAAAACACTTTATTTTATAAAGTGAGGTGGCTAAAGTGAGGTGACCCCTCTTATTTCTCACTTTATTTATTATTTCTAGCTAAGGCGGCAAAATTAAACAAAAATGAAATATTCCAATTAGCAAAGCTAATTGGGAATATTACAGTCTCCCCCGGCAAAACGTTGCTTGTCCTCAAGCAACTGAAGTGATGGATGCTGTAAGATCCTCTCATTCTCCCAAGTGGCATCCTCATCCGGCAAATTTTTCCATCTCACCAAGAATTCTCTAATCTTCCTGCTCCGCAGCTGTCTCTCCCTAGTGTCGATAATAGCCTCCGGCTGTAACACCAGATGCCCCTCATCATCTGTAGGCGGTAGCTCCTCGGTGACTGTCACATGCTGGCCCAGTGCCTTCTTCAGCCATGATACATGAAAGATGTTATGAATCCGGCTGCCTTGGGGCAGCTCCAACTCATACGCAACCTGCCCGATCCTGCGTATCACCCTGTATGGTCCATAAAAACGAGGCTTCAGCTTCTCTGCCCCCTTCTGCTTGAGCGAAGACTGTCGGTATGGCTGTAGTCGTAGGTAGACCAGGTCCCCTACCTCAAAGTGTCTCTCCACCCGACCCTTATCAGCATACAACTTCTGCTGATTCTGTGGTGTGGCTATGTTGTCCTTGAGAGCTCGGAGGATGTCTTGGCTCTCCTGGATCCATAACTTGGCTCGCGGAGCCCTGCTAACACCGAACATCATGTCCACAAAAGATAAGGAATGATATCCATACAAAGCATAAAAAGGTGTCATACCGATGGACATATGGTGCGTTGTGTTGTAGCAGTACTCGCCCAAATGTAGCCACTTCAACCATGCTCGCTGCTGCCCACTGACGTAGTTACGCAAGTAGCCTTCCAGCCACTTGTTAACTATCTCTGTCTGCCCGTCCGTCTGGGGATGATAACTAGTGCTCGGTGTCAATTCTGTCCCCACTAGTCGGAAGAGCTCCTGCCAGAATCCGCCCATAAAACGGCTGTCCCTGTCGCTGACAATGGTCTTGGGTAGACCATGCAATCTGAAAACCTCCCTGAAAAACAACTCTGCCACCTGTGCCGCTGTGTGATGTGCCGAAATGGCGAAAAAGTGAGCATACTTCGTCAGCCTGTCAACCACCACGAAGATGCAATCCTTGCCCTGCACTGTGGGCAACCCTGTGATGAAGTCCATCGAAATGCTCTCCCACTTCCCCTCCGGAATGGGAAGAGGCTGCAACAACCCCGCAGGATGACTCATCTCTCCCTTGTTCCGCTGGCAAACCTCGCACTCCCTGACATGCTGGAGTACGTCCTCCTTGAGGCCCTTCCATGCAAATCTCTCCCTGATGGCCCTGTACGTCTTGGTGAACCCCTGATGGCCCGCCAATGGTGAATCATGTGAAGCCTGGAGTATCTTCTCCTTGAGCTGAGATCCCTCAGTCAAGAAGATCCTGTCCCTGTAATAGATGACCTCATCCGCCACCCTGTATCTGCTATCCGCTACCTGCCCATCCAGAACCTCGCATGCAAATCTATCTTTGGAGTACTCAACCAGTAGTCGAGCCTTCCAGTCAGCGTCCAGGCTCATGAGTGATAACGTGGCCGGTCTACGAGAAAGGGCATCAGCTACCACGTTATTCTTCCCCTTGACATACTCTATGTCAAAGTCATAGGCCTGGATCTTGCTGATCCACTTCTGTTGTCTCTCCTGCAACTGCTTCTGCTCCAGAAAGTACTTCAGACTGTTATGATCAGTCCTCACCCTGAATCTGCCACCTACCAGGTACTGTCGGAATTTGGCCAATGCATGCATGATGGCCAGCATCTCCTTGTCGTATATGGGATATAGCCTCTCGTGTGGAAGAAGCTTCCGGCTCTCGAAAGCAATCGGATGACCGTCCTGCATCAAAACTGCACCAATCCCCACCCCTGATGCATCGCACTCTAGGACAAAGGGCTGCGTAAAATCTGGCAACGCTAATACTGGACAATTGCTCATCACCTCCTTGAGCTTGTCAAAAGCTCGCTGTGCTGTGTCCGACCAACTGAATGCCCCCTTCCTCGTCAGATCCGTGAGGGGTGCAGCAAGCTGAGAGAAGCCCTTGACGAACTTCCTGTAGTAGGTGCAGATACCAATAAACCCTCGAAGCTTCGTCACATTCCGTGGCTCTGGCCAGTCCCTGATAGCCCGGATTTTCTCCTCGTGGACTCTCACTCCGTCCACTCCTATAATGTGTCCCAGATACAGCATCTCCGTCATCCCAAACTCACACTTGGAGAGCTTGGCATAGAACTGCTGCTCCTCCAAAATGTGCAAGACCGTCTCAATATGCTGGAGATGCTCCTCCCAAGTCCTGCTGTATATAAGGATGTCATCAAAGAAAACCAGCACAAACTTTCTCAAATGATCCCTGAAAATGTGATTCATACAAGACTGGAAAGTAGCAGGTGCATTGGTCAACCCAAATGGCATGACCAGAAACTCAAAGTGTCCATAATGACACCTGAAAGCGGTCTTGGGAATGTCCTTTTCCCTCACGCGTATCTGATGGTACCCGGATCTCAAATCGATCTTTGAGAAGAACTGTGCTCCTCTCAACTCATCCATCAGCTCGTCGATCCTGGGAATGGGGTACCTGTTCTTCAGGGTCTTCTTGTTCAGAGCCCTGTAGTCAATGCACATGCGTAATGTGCCATCCTTCTTCTTCACCAGCACTACTGAAGAAGCAAAAGGGCTAGTGCTAGGCCGAATGTGACCAAGGGCCAGCAACTCCTGAATGGCTCGCTCTATCTCATCCCGATAGGCCTTGGGATGCCTATACGGTGTGGTAATCACAGCCTGTATCCCCTGCTCAAGCTCGATCGTGTGCTCAAACCCCCGATCCGGTGGCTGTCCTGGCGGAATATCCCCAAAAACTACTGCATATCTATCGAGAATAGACTGCAGATCAGGGTGCACCGTCCGCCCTGTATCCACTGCCTCTGAAGCCCGCAACTCTACTGCCCACTCTATATCTCCCTTGCGGAAAGTCGCCTCCATGCTGTGTGCCGATACTGTCTGGGGTGGATATGTGTTCTGCCCTCGTATCTTCTCATGCTTCCCCGTCTTGGGATCATCCCACTCCATCTCTAGGGCCTTCCAATCCGTCGTGACCTTTCCCAGAGTAATAAGCCACTGAACTCCCAATATCACGTTGGTGTCCGGAATGTCCACCACAAAGAAGTGATCGGTCAGTGTATAAGTGCCCATCGTCACTGATAATTCCGGTACATATCGAGCACATGCCATGGTCTGATCTCCTGGTACCAAAACAGAAAACCCATCAAAGCCCTCCGTCGGTATGCCTCTCCGCTCAACCATCTGGGCATCAATGAAGTTGTGGGTGGCCCCACTATCGACTAAGACTGAAACCCGCTGTCCGCGCACTGTCCCCCGTACGCGCAAAGTCAAATACTTGGGGACTCCTCGCAGTGCTGCTAGAGCTCCCCCAGTAGGTGCAAATGATGCCCCACCTGTCGCGGGTGGTGGAGGTGGTAAGGTACTCTGTGCTGCGTAACATCCTCCTGCCTCCTCATCATCCTCTCATCCTCTTCTCCGCTGCTCTCGGAGAAGACCTCTATGAAATGTGCCTTCCCTGCCGCACATTTGTGTCTCGGTGCCCATGGCTCCTGGCAAGTGAAGCATAATCGCTTCCGCCTCAGCTCTCTCCTGGCCTCATCATCAATCTGCCCTCGTCCCGGATTCGCCTTGGGAGGCGGGGCCCTCGTGTCCTTACCCTTAGGCTGGAAAGCCTGTCTCTGGGGATAAGGTGGCCGAGTCCTGGGCAATACATCCTGCAAGTCTCGAGTCCTACTGATGGCATCCTGCAGTGTAGCCGGTTTGTTCGACCGGACTAGGCCACGATGTGGCTCTGACAGCCCCTCCACAAACATATAGACCATCCGAGCCGTCGATAAGTCAGGTACCATCACTGAAACCCTCAAGAAATCTGAAATGTATGCCTCTGCACTCCCAGTCTGTTTGAGCTTGGTCAGCTCAACAAAATGCTGCTCCGGATCCCTCCTGTCAAAACGCTCTACCACCCTCCTGGTAAACTCGGCATATGTCGTCACTGTGGAATGCCCGAGTGTCGCCATCCCATGAAACCACCACTCCTGAGCCTCACCCTCTAAATGCAATGTAGCCATCTTAATGGCCTCCGTCTCCGACATCTGATTAAGCTGGAAATAGATGTCCAGCTTCTCCACCCAGGACTTTGCCGAAGTCTTTGATGAACCATCAAACATAGGCAAATGGAATCTACTAGCCGCACGGTGGTCATCACGGTGGTATCCGTGCCCCTTGTGCTGGTGCTGCTCAGGGGGTTTGATGCCGCATCGATACTGGAGATAGCGCTCGAAGGGGAGAGTATCCATGAATGCCTGTCCTAAGGCCTGCCACTCTGCAAAAACGGCTGCCCATCGAGCTGGACTCAACTCTCTCGGTGCTGTCGACCCCTCGTCCTCTACCAGGAAGGTAGGCATGGTGGGTTGCGTTGGTGCTGGATTATCCCTCTGTGCACCTCCCCGCACTCCTGTTCCTGTGTCTTCTGGCAAGAATGTGGGCATAGTGGATCGCGCGGGTACCTGAGCCGTCACAATGGGGATAGCATCGTGCACTGGTACGTGGCGAGACATACCCGATCCCTCACCGATCTGAAGAACTCTAGGGAGTTCTTTCTGACTGATCTCCATGGCCAAGAGCCTCTGTGACGTCTCCTGCATGTGACGGAGGACCGCCTCTTTAAACCTCACATCATCATCTGCCATTGGATTACGCTGTTCTGGGCCCTTCTCAGGCCGCTCTGCCTCTGAATCTGTCTCAGGTGGCTCCTGATCAGAATCACTTTCCCCGAAGGGAAACTTCCCCCTATTCTCAGCTTCTCTGCGTTCCCTCCTATAGATGTAGGGGTTATCCTCGGGCGTCATAGACTGCTAGCACCACAGGCTGAGCCAGATCTATGCTCTGATACCACTGTAATATCCCCAACGGGAAATAACCAGTAATACACAGAAATATGCCAGACAGATATAAAACAAAATGCTGGAACCAGATAATGGAACAAGTACACATAGAATGCCAGAACACTAAGCCATTTTATTAATCTGAGAATACATAGGTAGGAATACAAGACAATCAGAATGAGTGCACCTATCCTTGCCCTAGGCAAGTGGAGACCCTCTCAGAACAAATAATGGCTGCAGATATGGACAACGTCCTAGCTGGCTGAAGATCTGCTATGAAGAACTGCTGCTGGAATGCACTGGAACTATGAGCTGAAGACTAGAAAGATGGCTGATCTCAATCCTCCAAACAAACCCCAGTGAATGTGAAACTGATGCTCCACCACCAATCAAACCCTCACCAATAAAAACGTTGTCTCTGCTAGTGACAGCGCAGAAGACAGATGAAACGCTGGCCACAAATCCTCCGGATGAGATGATCAGCTCCTCAAGGCTGGAAACACTGAAAAACGCTGCCAAACCCCACACACAAGACTCTGCTCATCAGATCAGCGTCCTCCCTGACTGGATCTGCGTCCTCTCTGCCCAGATCTGCTGGATCTGAGTCCTCCCTATCCAGATCTGCGTCCTATCACTCCAGATCTGCGTCTTCCAAGGCTAGATCTGCTGCTATCTCTCCAGATCTAGGCTGGATCTGCCAATATCTCCTCAGATCTGCGTCCTCCAAGGCTAGATCTACCAATATCTCCTCAGATCTGCGTCCTCCAAGGCTGGATCTGCTGCTATCTCTCCAGATCTGCGTCCTCTCTCTGGATCTGCTTCCTCACTATTCAGATCTGAGTCCTTCTGCTGAATCTGCGTCCTTCCCCTCTGGATCAGCGTCCTATCTCCTGGATCTGCGCAGCCTCAAGAAGGGGTTTTCTCCTCTCCAAAATCTCCACCAGAAATCTGCTGCTAATTACCACTGAAACTGAAGGATGATGCTCAGAAAATAACCTTACCAGGGCAGGCACTCGAAGTCCCCCGAGGCTAAGGGTGATACCAAGAAAATAACCTTACCAGGGCAGGCACTCGAAGTCCCCCGAGGTTAAGGGTGAGATCTCCGAACGGAGACACTCGGTTGCACTAAACAGTGCTGCAGACCGACTAAACAACCGGCGTGCTGAAGCAGACAGAAGTCTAGCTCTCAATATCAATATCAAATCATGCATGCCAAAATGAGGTGAGAGCCCCACCTTTTATAGTGCTAAACTCCCTCCAAACTCTTGACTGCGTCCTTCACTCTCCTTGGCCTGCGCAGTTAACCTTGGGTCAGCCTGAGGCCTCCCCTCATACACATGTGGACCCCCAAGGCCCCCTCTCTAAGTTATAACGTCAATCTACTAGGAAAACACTTTATTTTATAAAGTGAGGTGACTAAAGTGAGGTGACCCCTCTTATTTCTCACTTTATTTATTATTTCTAGCTAAAGCGGCAAAATAAAGCAAAAATGAAATATTCCAATTAGCAAAGCTAATTGGGAATATTACAGGTCCTCTAAAAGGGTCAAAGACACCATAATTTTCACCTTTCTGCCTAGTTTTCAGGACAGGTGCTGCGCCTTTACCAGCCTTGGAATTTTTGCTTTTTGAACAGGTTACAGGGGTCCAATTAGGAAACCAAGGGTAGTTCTGGAAAGTAGACTCAACAGGATTTCCAATGAGCCATCACGGAGCCTATTCCGACATCGGGAAAGCCTTCAAAACATTGCTGCAAGTTGACCCAATTTTCCTGCTCCAGTGCTACGCCCTTGGCATGGAAATTCATCCTAAAACTCAGTGCTATGCCCTTAACAGAGGAAAAGTCAACAATGTATGCTTGGCAAGTTTTAAGAGGCTTGACAGAGCCCAAATGTCAATTTCTTTGCTAAAAATGCCCGAAAAGATATTTTGTTTTAGATATTTTGTGCCTTGGGCCGTGCAAGGTTTCAAGGACAATAGTGACATTTCTGATTAGCCAATAGGCTTCTAGAGAATCTATTAGGTTTTTCTCCTCTTTGCTTGTTAAATAGAGCATTGAGGATTCATTGTTTATGGTTGTTGTTATGACTCTTGTGAGTAATACATAGTCTTTGGAGCTTGAAGAGAAATTGGTGTTGTGGAGCTTGTGAATGGCTTGTTTTGCTTATTGATGGAGAAAACTTGCTTGTAGGATCCTAAGCTTGGTTAATGGTGATGTGCTGCTATTTAGTTTTTGTTTTCTTGTGTATCATTGTGTTTCATCCTTCTATATTGCAGTAGGACAAAAGATTTAGACTAAGAAATGTTGTTCAGAGGCACCTTAGCTCTGTTTATCCTTCACTGCTTCTATGTTTTCCTCTGCTAGGTCAGTTTAGAGAATTCTTAATTGCTCTCTAAACCCACCCAAGCTTGTTTATTTTATAAATGGTTTAATGCAGTAGATATCATAGATGTTTTATGGTAAGCCCTGCTTGTTTGATATCACTAAAACACTGTTTTGAGGTCTCTCTTTGAAGTACCATTGTTTAGGTTTGCCAAAGAGGCTATGTTTCGATCATACCCTTTGTCCATGCTTGAAAAATTGTATCAAAGATCTTTATAGCTCTGATTAATGATGTCTAGGAGTTCCCTCTTCCTTGATTAAAATTGTGTTAATCTTAAATGTTTTCTAACCTTGAATGTGAAATCACTAGAAGTTAAATGAGTTTCTCACCTTCTATATTTCATTGGATTATTGATTACTTATTTATTCTAAATAGTGTTGAAGTCCCTTCTTGTTTTAAGTATTTGACAAAGGATTCTTGATTGCCCTTTGCCCTACTTTGTTCACAAACTTGATGTTCATTTCATTTCACCAAACCTGGAGAATCCATCTGACCATGCTAGATTTGCCCTGTGATGCTCCCCAATCCATTGTTGAACCTTCCATGAATTTTTGTAGACTCCATAGCCCAATGACTTGAAAATATCTCATTACATCTATTCTACTTGATCATTTACCCAAACCAAACAAACAAACAAACCCTAAACTTAACAACTAGCCTAAAATCAAACTCTAAAAGCAAACAAGTTCACATTTTTTGCATAAAATAGAGAGAGCCCTCTCTGAGTCCAGGAGGGCTAGGTCCTAGGACTCCAAAGACTAGTCTGATGTTACCCTGTGCATTTGGTCCGCCAGTCTGCTAAATCACGGGACACTAACATAATGGCGATCACGGTGGGACATTCTGAGTAAGTAACAAGCTTATACATCCTTAGAAATTCAGAAGCCCTTGTCAAACAATATCTATTGATTTATCACCAACTCATAGCCTAACATAATTGACAAATTAAGTCGAGAGGCTTTGTGATATTAGTGACAATCTAAGCACTCCTTAGAACTTCAGAAACCCTTATCAAATCATAGAGAACTCAAACTTTTGGCCAAGAGTAGAATCTGACTGTTTCACCATCCTAGAAAAATGATGACTCAACTGGAGGACACTCATAGAAACCTTAGGGCTACATAAAAGAACTCAGAAAACCCCAAAAAGCATCCCTAGATTGGTTTTTTGTTAGTTATTGGTGGTGGACCATAAACACATATCCTCAAACAAACTAAAAACATCCACCTGGCGACTCCACTAGCCTCCAGTAGGCCTATTACTTCACTAGTTCTCATTAGACTTCCCTAGGATTGTGTCGAATCAGTCCTGAGAAGTTTAGAGGTCTAGTCACACACTGTATGAGTTTAGCAAACACTAAGAGAGGTAAAATTTTCGAAAGCAGTCAAACTTTCAGCCTCTCTACATTTTGAGTTTGAAATCTGGCTTCACAAAGGATCAGTACCAAATCTCATCCGGACCCAAACCCTCCTCTTGGGGTTCCCATG